>JANBXA010000202.1:0-600000 GCA_030556225.1 Cricetiscus sungorus | reverse complement strand
AGGGACTAGGGGACAGTGTCCAAGTCCAGGAGGAGGTGCCAGCCTTGGAGGTTGCTGACGAGAGAGTTAGAGGGAAGTAGATTCCTGAAACCTGTCGACCAGCAAAACTAACCAAATCAATGAGCTTCGATTTCATTGAGAGATCCTCTCTCAAAATTGAAGTCGAGACTGATCAGAGAGTGATACCTGTGGTCCATCTGGGTTCTACACAAACACACACAGCATCGTGTGCATATGTACATGAATATGAGTATACCCCACTCTCTCTCTCTCTCTCTCTCTCTCTCTCTCTCTCTCTCTCTCTCTCTCTCTCTCTCTCTCTCACACACACACACACACACACACACACAAAGATAAATCCCAGATGAGGGTTCCTCTGTGCGGGTCTTTTCCAGGGAGCTTATATTCCAATCTGCATACTCACCGAGGAGGAGCTCAAGGGCAGCTGGAAAATGATTAATTACCCCAGGAGCTGACTCCAACTCGTGCCTGAATGTACACTAAGGCAAGAAGTGGGCGGTGCTGGATCCATTACACACAAGAGCTAAGCATGGGTCCAGTGAGAACTAGGAAAAGGTGCCAGTGTCTGCATGTGTCCCTGGGATTCCTGTTCAGCTGCACAAATGAAGGAGAAACTTAAAAACTGAGCCATGACGTTGTGGTATCTGATTTCCCTCCATCAGATTGCCCAGAGAGCCACCAGTAATACTGCACAAAGGTATTTGGGTGTGAGCCACCATATGGTTATGGGGAATTGAACTCAGGACCTCTGGAAGAGTGGCCAGTGCTCTTAACCACCGGGCCATCTCTCCAGTGCCTCACAAACGTGTTTTGTAAACAAAGTTCTAGAGAAACGACAGCAGATTCAAGAAGATAATGGGGTCTCAGTGCCCCTGAAGGGCAGGGCATCTGACACCTTCCTCTGCAGACTCACAGGGGCCGACAGTTGGTGAAACCGTGTATGCCACCTATCAGTAGTAGCTGTGGCTTCATTTCCCAAGAACCAGAACTAACTCTCTCCACCACCCCAGTGTTCACGCAGTTTGGTTTTACTCAGTGTTAATGGAACAGGACTCCAACGAGCAACTGAGCTCGTCTTTTGGAGATCTGTATTTACTGATGTGTACTAACTGCCATAAACAAAGCAGACAACATCATAAGAAGGGAGAAGGGACAAATGTTCCCTCTTCACCTTAAAAAAATAACGGAGACCTCCACTTTCCTTCCTCTCTCCTCCCTCGTTCCTCCATCCCTCCCTCCCTCCTCCCTCCCTCCCTCCTCCCTCCTTCCATCCATCCTTCCTTCCTCCCTCCCTTCCTCCATCCCTCCCCCTTCCTCCCTCCATCCCTCCTTCCTCCCTTCCTCCCTCCCTCCCTCCCTTCTTCCTCCCTCCCTCCCTCCCTCCCTCCTTCCTTCCTCCCTCCCCCTCCCTCCCTCCCTTCCTCCCTCCATCCGTCCCTCCCTCCCTCCTGCCTCTCCCTCCCTCCCTCCTTCCTTTCTCCTTTTTACTTACCCCACTTCCAAGATCAATGCTCCTAGACTCTTTTGTCAGACATCTAAGACTTCAGAGACACGTTTACTGTTCAGCTCCCACATGTGTGACAAAGTACCCATCTATCAACTTGCGAAGAGCAAATTTTTATCTTGGTTCACATTTCCAGAGATCCCAGCCCATGGATACCTGGCCCTGTCGATTTGACCTGCGTTAGGGAAACTATTGTGGTGGGGTAGTCCTGGTTATAGTGCTCCTTCAATCCAAGCGTCTGTTGCACTCATAGCAGTGGTGCCTCTAATGCACTAGCAACTAGTGGGGGTGTAAAACTGCTGACTAAAGGTGACCAGGAAGTAGAAACAGAAAGGAACAGATTCGAGATCTAGTATAATTGCCTAGGACCTACTTCCAATGCCACCTCTCACCTCCTACGGGATCTGCAGCCTCCCTGTTGCCAGCTGGCGATAAAGCTTTCAACACGGAACATTCCAGGTCTAAACTGTTACACGAGCCCAACACTAATTCAGTGACGATTTCTCTTATTAACTACTGAAACAATGAGCTTGGTTAGAATATTTTCTAAATCTGCATGCTCAGTTCCACAGAAATCATAACTCCGAGGGAGTAAAAACTAGCCGAGGTAGCTTCAGGTCCTGGATTACTCATACTGTCACCTTGCTCAGGTGTCATTAGTTTAGGTGGGCTGGCGGAGACGGAGTCTAAAGACGGCTGTCAGAATAAGCACAGAGCCTCTCACTTCAGCGTGATCTGCATTCTAACGATCCTCCACCCAACCCAAGACACTCGACATTGCCACGACGACAAAAGAACCATACAAGAAGCCAAAGGAGCTGATCTGCAAACCCCTGGAAAGCCTCTGCCCTTCCCAGAGAGGACATGAAGTTCTCTCTCTTTGGCGGAAAACAACTAGCTACCTATGGCGCCCAACAGGGCTAATAAGAACTTTCACTTAAAACTAAGAAAAGCTTAAGAAACGTTTTAGAAACAAAGAAAAAACGAGAAGCAAGACTTCTTGGTAGCAGCATTTTTCTGGGTTGGACTCTGTTTTGTGAGAGACAAAGATTTGTGCGGCTCCTTTAACGGAGGTTTCCAAAATTAGCATAAGCGGCAAAAACCCCCGCCTTGCTTTTAAAGAGCTCTGCTAACAATTCATTGTTGTGTACGAGAGCTGCAATGAAGGTTTACAGTGTGTTTTAAAATAAATGTAAGCTTGGGAGAGAAAAAGAATAAAATGGTTTTAAAAAGACAGAGTGTGGCTGGGTGTGGTGGTGCATGCCTTTAATCCCAGCACTGGGGGGGGGGGCAGAGGCAAACAGATCTCTGTGATTTCAAAGTAAACCTGGTATACAGAGTGAATTCCAAGACAGATAAAAGTTACACAGAGAAATCCTGTCTCAAAATATGTAAAAATAGAAGTAAAAGAAATAGAGTAATAAAAAAAGCCACGTAAAGATGGAAAGCACAGAGAAACTTTGGATACTATATGCAATTCTATTGTCTTTAAATTGTTTGACTGCCGAGGAAATAACAACTGTTAAAAGAAATGCTGCTGGATTAATTCAATTTATACATTTTAAAAATGCTTTGACTCCAAAATTTAAGCCTAAGGACAAGTTACTGGGGAAAAGAATTTCTAATTTTGTTTCCACAGAAAATGAAAAGCTGTGGATTCCTTCCAGACTAATGTGGTTTGATCAAGCCAGACCCCCTGAAACAGCGCCCCAGGTGATCCAACATTCAATGCAGTTGGGACAAAGCAGCCTTGCAGACTACAACCAGGATTTCTGCATCTTCTTTAGATCCCCATGACAGCGCTCCCTACCAGCAGGAAGCAGTTTGGAAAGAACAACGCCCAAATTCCCAAATATTGTTTATAAATGTTTGTTTTCATTTAAATGGGGTTGGTTTTAAATGGTTATTGACCACAACCAATTTTTTTAAAAGTAAAAAGGGAATTATGGTATAGATATGAATACTTTGTTTTGGAATGGATTTTCATTTATTGATACAAATTTAAGGTCAATTTTGTGATATATATATTTCTCCTCTTGTTTAGGTATTGTGTTTATGGAGCTCATTTAGAAATGTAATGTATAATTCAGTACAGATTATAGAGAGTTACCTATGATAGTTAAAACTTGGAGTTAAGTTAGGATTTATAGATATGCAGAGATGTATTTGAGGTGAATAGGCATTCTTCAAACCTTTCAAAGACCTACAGAATATGGCCTTTAAAATGGTTTAAGGATTTTCTTGACAGTGAGGCATAATTGCTCCTGGCAATACCACCTTCATCAGAAACAAATATGGACATAGAAGAAGCACGTGATGAAGTTTGCTTTCACTATGGCAAGACTAGCCATTTGGGCAAGGTACTGCTCTTGTCTAGACTGTTTGACTTTATGCTGTATCAACTGGACATGCAGGGCCCACAGGAATGTGACTGCTGAAACAAGATGGACAGTGCTACAGGATTCCTGCTTCATGAAAGAGTCTGCCAGACAGTTTGCAGGACACAGAGAAAATGTTAATGGACAAAATATTGTTAACTGTGATTCTTATTTGATAACTGTTGTGTCATATATTTTACTATGTTAAGGTTAAAACCCTTCTTTTTATTCTAGAAAAGAGGAGATGATGGGAGATGTCATTCTGTAAATATGTTTCTTGTATTGGTTAATGAATAAAGCACTGTTGGCCAATAGGAAAGCAAGATAGGCGGGGCTAGGAGACTAGGAGGAAAGAGGAAGTAGTAAGGATGAGTTAAAATGGAAAGACAGGAGAGATAGAATGCCAGCCACTCTGGCCGGTAAGATGAGCCACGTGGAAATACTTAGAATAGTAGAAATGGTTAATCATTAAGACAGAGCTAGCCGATAAGAAACAAGTAACAGGCCAACAGCGTTATATCAAATGCAGAGTCTCTGCGTGTTATTTGGGGCTGGTGCGGCAGTGGGACCAGGCGGGCTGGCGGAAAACAACTAGCTACATATGGCAGCAGGAAAAACCTGCTCGTAACAGTCTGCACCTGCCTCACTCTTCCATTGTCCAGATGGTCAGTGGATAGAGAGTTTATCCCACGTGTACTCTTGGCCAAGAACTCATGTGTCTTCTGTGGTTCAATCAGTACTCAGCCCTTGCAATGGTTCCGCAAATCTGAGGGTGTAAAGGGACACAAGGTGGTGTCAAATGTCTAAAAGACAGAAAAAGTTCAACTTTTTAATCATAGACATCTGGGAAATCAATATGTAGAAAATTCATCCAGATTGGCACAGGCAAACCAGCAAGCTCGCCAGAGACGTGGGATCTGGCTGATGTTAGGCTAGCCCGCATTACCATAAACACGGGCGTTAGCACTCAAAGGAGTCCGAGCCTGAAATACCAACCCTCAGCTCAGAGTCCACTGCGCTCCCTCTGCTACGCTTGGGAATTCCAAACGCCTGCAAGTGCTTCTTCAGTCCCCTGCTGCTTCCCGTGGCCACATTCATCTTCTCACCATATCACTATTCCCTCAGAAGGATCTCTCTCCTACCCGGAGGCAGAGGAGCCTGGTCGGACAGTTCCTTCCTGACCGCTACGTGTCCTTGGCTTCCCTTGGAGTTTGGCTGGAAGCTTCCAAAGAAGGGCTAGATTGTGAAGACAGGCATAGAAGCAGCTTCCATCACAGTATTATTAAAGCCCTTTCCTGCCAAGCTGTGCAAGAAAACGCCAGTTATTCTGTACACGCTGTACATTCTGTCAAAAATTAAACCAGAATCCCTGAGATCCTTAAAACCTTCTGCCTCACCCAGTGGAATGATCACAGGCTTTGCCACAGCCCACAGATGCTGCTGTACTGTAGCATCCTGTAATTCCCCACTGACATTCGCTCACATGTTTTAAAAGGACTTTTAAAGTGTGTGTGTGTGTGTGTGTGTGTGTGTGTGTGTGTGTGTGTACATGTGAGAGGGAACTAGAATTGATATGTAAAATAAGAAAAAATAAAAAAGAAGAGTTTTAACTTTAATTAGTAAAATTATATATAACAAAACAGTTATCAAGTAAGAACTATAGTTAACAATATTTAGTCCATTAACATTTGGCAAAATTTAAAGAAAATATTTTGTCCTGTATCCTATCTTTGTGAGTCTAACATCTTATATGTAACTTATCTTTTATCATAAATAAGGAAAAACATAACCATCGACTCCATCAAAGCCCTCAGCAGGATAATATATAAATTCTAGAATTGACAGAGACATTTTGCTGCCTGGTCAGTCACCTGAAGCTCTTCTGTAATGTTGGGGCATCCATCTTCAGCCAAAGGCCACAGTGTATCCAGCAGACTTCTCAGTGAAGCAGGATATTTTAAACTGTCCACCTGTGTTGACAGTTTGTCAGTCATTTTTCTCTGTGTCCTGCAGAATGCCTGGCAGACTTTTCAATGAAGCAGGAATCCTATAGCAATGTCCATCTTGTATCAGCATTTTCCTGTGGGTCCTGCACGTCTAGTTTATACAGCATAAAGTCAAACAGTCTAGGTAAGAAGTTTCTTGCTCAAATGGCTAGTCTTGCCATATTGGAAGTAAACTGCATAGCGAGTTTCTTCGATGCCCATCTTCCTTTCTGACGCAGGTGGTGTTACCAGGAGCAGTTGTGTCTCACTGTTACGAAAAACTCTAAACCATTTTAAACACCATATTCTGTAGGTAGGTCTTTGAAAGGTCTGAAGAATATCTATCTTCAAGAGCCCCCACCTAATGTTTCCTAGTGGTAAAGGGTTGCCTTGTTTGTCTCTTGTGGATCTACAATTATTGGTCTGATGTCAACTTTGCCTCATCGTCTACATGATCCAGAAGTTTGGGGTCTTCTATTTGGGATATTCCCAGAAGAAGCATTATTTCTAGGAATGCCTTGTCTGCAATTTCCTCAGATGACCTACCTGCCACAATTAAAACACTTGGTATTTGATGTCTCCGCATACCTTAGGAAACCCTTTCTCCTACCCAAGCCTCGGTGTCATAGTCAAAAGAGTCAACATTGGTGGTATGCAGGGTCCACTCTCCCTTTGTTGCTGGTCTGATCTTTAATGTCCAAAGTTCCTTTTTGCAGTCTAAATGAGCATTTTCAAAAGCTAGAGATTCAACGAGTACTCATGCAGCCTCTGGATCTGCTACCCCTATTTGTACAGCTTTAGTCAATCTCTGAAAAAGGTCACTGAGGGGGTCTTTTTCCTTACGTGACCTCAGCATACAACTCAATTCTCTCCCCTTGATCTTGGACCTTGTCCCAAGCATAGGACTTCCACTGCAGCTGTGGACCAAGTTCTAGGACAGCTGAGATAATTGAAGCCGGTCATCTGGAGTTTTTCTATTTCTTGTAGTCCATGCCTTGACTAACTGCCTCACATATTGTTAGTGCATGCCATAAGAAACTTCTATTTCCTTAATATCTTTTAAATCTTCCATAGGAATAGCCTACCATTTGCATTCTGCATATCCTTCTGGGTTTTCAATATTTGCTGGCTTTTGAGAAACAGTGACAGGACAGACCATAGCAGGTAGTGATGACACAACCTAAGGTACTGGAGATGTTAACACTTTTTTATTCCCTTTTGTTGGTATTTTAATTCCTAGTGTACCAGTTTTAAGAAGGTCGTCTATGGCCTGTAATTTATTCACTTTTTTTTTTTAAAGAAATGTTTGAACCTTCCTGAACTGTAAAAATTTCCACTGATTTCATTAAATCAGTTTCTTGTTCTCAACATTTACATATGATTCCATAGATTTAATATTCCCATCCTTAGAGATTATTTGGATGGCATGCAGATTGCCTTCCAAAAACAATGCTCTATGTGTAAGCTTGTTATTACGCTTAGACATGGAATGAATTTCTTCTGTTAATAGTGTGTTGCCATGCTCCATTTTGTGTATTGTTTTGTCAAATTATGTTTGTCATTTTCAGTTGGTATAAATCCTTTCTGCTCAGCTCTTATTGCCAGTCTGTAAAATTTGTGTCATTTCTATAAGTTCCTCGGTCTTAGCACTATTATCAAATGATGTCTTTATGGATATGGCATGGATTACCAAGTTAATAGCAATTATGGCTAAGTGTGTATACACACAGGTAGGACATATACCTCTTATAAAATTACATCCCTGGTAGACGTGAAAAGGCTTTTAAATTCCTGGATGGCGATATTATCTGTCATTGTCATGGCAGTAGTTAACATATATGTATATGTTAACTTAAAATGCAAAGATACCCAGTGATTTACCTCACATTAAATACTCAGGTCATCCGTGCCTCTTATGGTCTTAAGGTGCAATGACGATGGCTGGCCAGCAGGTGTCTCAGGCGCACCACCAAAGCAAGTCCAAGGACACAAGCTCTGGTCTGACTTGTCCCAGTGTTGTCCAACTTTTAGATTCGAAGCAAAACTCCAAATAAAACCAAACCTGACAGACTCTTGTTAAAGAGAAAGAGAAAAAAAGGAGCCACCTGTGTGGGCTGATTGCCAGTCACCGACCAGGACACAGTGGGCTGGAGCCATGGGCCAGATTGGGTGTGTCAGTTCCTGGAAGTCCGGAGGTGTGGGCGTGCGTCCCTGTAGTCTAAATAAATTCGGCAAAGCACCGAATTCAAAGAAAAAGACTCTAGGGATGTGTAAGGGTGGAGGGGAGCGGGAGTCAGGCACCGCCGATTGACGGAGCGAGTGCACAGCAGCTGGTGGCTTTCTCAGGGCCAGACTGGGGCCCAGGCGGGATGATTTGCCCCTGGCCTGCCGTTAATGTTCTGGCCACGTGGGCGCCAAGACCTAAAAGGAGTTCTTAATTGTTTTAAATAATAAAAACCCAGAGTCAGGTGTGGAGGAAAACGATGAGAGATCGGAGAGAAGGAGCCAGCCTTTAAAGCCACATTTTACCTCCTTAGCCTCTCAGTGAGGGGGCGTGGGGGAGGGGGAGGATGGGGGAGGGTGTTCCTGTTTCTTCCCCTTATTTCCTCCCTCCACCCAGCCATCTCACTTCCTGTCTGTCTATACAGACCGCAAGACGTCTATGGTTAGCTAGAGGCAAGCTCTATCCTCTGATCGTTAGACAGGCACACACAATTATCACCACACTAAGTCCTGTCTGAGTGCGCGTGGCTCAGTTCCGGGTGGCTGAGTCTGGGGACGGGTGGTGGGCATGGTGGGGGTCTGCCAGGCATGCATGCTCCCTAGGGATCTGAAGAGCTGTGACATGCGTGACTCAGACTTGGAGACACAGAGGTCAGAGTTTCCCCAGATGGTTTCAGCGCCGTTCTCATCTAGTATTTATAGGATTCCTCACTATCCTCGGTTCCCTGTATTTTGGAACCCTGTGCCATTACATGTTTGAAGTATGAGATTTCTCTTTTAGTTTTGATTTTATAGGTGGAGACAGGTAGAAGATTGCATGAATCTCAGAATAGACTTTGAACTTTGGATTTTAAAACATGGTTGAGACTCTTATAGACTATGGGGTGTGGTGGAGTATTATTTTAAAGTTTGTTACTTTTATTTATGTTGCTTTTGTTCAACTCTGTGAAGCTGTGTTTCTGTGTCTGTCCAAAACACCTGATGGTCTAATAAAGAGCTGAGCAGTCAATACGAGGAAGGAGAGAGAAATGGGTAGGGGTGGCAGGCGTCGTGTATAAATACACGAGGAAAGGGATAGCCTAGCAGAGAACAAAGGGGGAGAGAACATCAGGACCAGCCACTCAGCCAGAAATGAAGAGTGAAAGTGAGGCATACAGAAGTTACAAAAAAAAAAAGGGGGGGGGGGAGCACAGAGGCAAAAGGTGGTCAGGATAATTTAAGAAAAGCTGGCAAGAAACAAGCCAAGCAAACGCCAGACATTCATATAAGAATAAACCTCCATGTGTGATCTTTTGGGGGGAGCTGGGTGGTAGCCCCCCCCAAAAAAACCAAAAAAGAGCAAAATCAATCCACAACAATTTGGCACAATTTGGGGGCATGTGTCCTTTTAGAGCTTGAGAAAGCTGGAAAAGGACAAGGCTCCTCTAAGAGGCAGCACTAAACAGAAACTCGAAACGGCGAGCTAAATAAGAGGGGCTTGTGGCTGTGCAGGTCCCTCCGACCAGTCTGTGAGCTCTGGGCTTGGCTTCCCTGACCTGAGAAGCAGGCAGAGCCAGCTGAGTGACCAGCACGCGGAGGGCCCAGGTGTGGCTTAGCAGTGTAAACTTGCTCTTGCTGTAGTGATATGTTGTTTATGATTTATTAAAGGCACTGGAGAGCAAAATAGCAAAGCAGCCACACTAGTTAGCTGTAGAAGCTTGGCGGTGGCGGTGACACACACCTCTAATCTCAGGCCTCAGGATTAAGAGGTAGCCCGATATCTGCTAGTTCAGCGCCACACTGGGGATATGAAATTGATCCAGTCTTAAAAGAGGCAGTGCATGCAAAGGTGGCCTCAGCACCTGGGATCACAGGCTTTTAATCCCAGCGCTAGGGAGGTGGAGACAGGATCTTCCAGCCTTTTGCCTCTGAGGATTTGTGGAGACAGGATTGCCATTTCAGCTGGGTAGAGTTAAGATCTATTACTGGCTTGAGTGCTTTGCTTTTCAAACTTAAAGTTTGAACCCAAAAATCAGTCTCTGGGTCAGTCTTTTATTTATTGTGTTACACCAGGCAGTCAAAAAAACGCTAAAAGATATTTCAGTAAGAGGTCCAGATGGTGAAAACCTGTAAAAGGTTCCAGTGTGTTTCCCAATGTGTGTAGGCGTAAGAAAAGAAAATGGGTATAGTCAAAGAAATAGATTAAAAATAATAAAGTCTTTAAAGAAAAAAAGCCACATAAAGATGAGAAATACACAGGGGGGACAGATCCTGTGTGCTATTGTGTTGCTTTTGAATTTTCTGATTGCTGAAAAGCAAAGGACAGGAGACTTGGAATTGAAAGAGGGGCTGCAGAAATAAACCAGCCTAGATTTTAAAGAGCGCCTTAACTTTTAAAAAAGTAAGAAAAACCTATTTGTCAAATGCTTTGCAGAAGTGGTTTTACTTTTGTTTCCACAGGAATCTAGAGGCTGGGGATTTGTTTCGGGTTGGAATGGATCTGGTCTGATGGGGGGAGACGCCTGACTACTGGCAGGTGAAACTATCAACAAAGGTTGTAACTGCTCTTCCCAGGACTTGGCCATTATCTCAAATTTTTCTCAGGGACCCTTGGAGATATCTTCGACCACAGCAAGCAGGAAGTGGTAAGGAGAGGACTGCTCCACTTTCCCAAGAGAATGGGGGGGGGGGTCTTTGGTTATTTTGTGGGTTATGGATGTTTGTTATAATTTAGGGGAAATAGGGATATAAGAAAAAAACTATTATTAATCTTAGATATTTTGTTTTGGCATGTAATTTGGCATATTAGGACAAATTCAAAGTCAGTTTTGTTACATTGTATATGTTTTTACTCCTATTTAAAGGACGTTTGTATACTGATTTAAATTTAAGGTGATTTTTTGTTACAACACACAGTATATATGTATCCACTCTTGTTTATAAAGAAATTTTGTATATTGATACCAATTTAAGGTTATTTTTGTTACAACTCATTTTATATATATATATATATATATATATATATATATATATATATATATATGTTTCTGCTCTTGTTTAAGGTATTGTACCTAGGCAGTTCATTTTAAAATGTAAGGTAAAATTCTAGTTCTTGAAAGCTATTATTATTATGAACTATTTAGGATAATCAAGAAACATAGGTCAGTAGTTAGTCATCTATAACAATCAAATTTATAGATATGATAGATATGCTTTTCAGATCATACCGGGATATATTTTAGATGATAGCTGGTCTTCAAACCTTTCAAAGACCTACAGAATATGGCATTTAAAATGTTTTGTTAACATGGGGCTTTTTATGGCATTTAGACACATCTGCTCCTGGCAGCACCAATTTTTATCAGAGACAAAGGACACTGAAGTAACTCCTTACGGAATTCGCTTTCAATGTGGCAAGGCTAGCCATTTGGGAGAGAAGCTGCTCTTGCCTGGTCTGCTTTTCAGAATGTTATATAAACTGGACATGCAGGACCCACAGGAAAGTGACTACTGAACTTTGCCAAAACAAGGTAGGCTGGTCCTTCAAAATTCCCGCTTCACTGGGAAGTCTGCCTGATACTCTAGTTCTGTAGGCTGAGGTTGCATGCCCCGAGGTTGCAGAAGGAACTCTATGAGACTCTCCAGGCAGTCAGGTGTATCTGTTATTCCAGAGTTTTGGAAGTTGTTTGCAATGCACTTTTTGTTTACTCAAATAATATTATCCTTCTGGGTTCTTTGATGGAGTTGAAGATTAGATAGTTGAGAATAAATTAAGTATAAAACTCTAGATTAAGATATGATAGATAATGGAGTATTTTCTTTTAATCTGCCAGACACACTGGAATTCATTACATTGTGAATGTAATCTTTACTTGTTCTTACTGTGTTCAGTCCTATATTAATAAAGTTAAAAACCTTTTATTTTGTTTGGATAAAAAGGGGGAAATGTGGAATATTATTTTAAGTGGATTACTTTTGTTTATGCTCTGACATTTGTTTAATGATGCGCAAAGATGTGTTTGGTTACACCTCCTGTTGAGTCAGCAACTAGCCGGCCGGAAGTGGTAGGGTTTGTAAGGAGAAGTATGAGGGAGTCTGGGGAGACCTGGGGAGAGGGGGTGTTCCACTTGTTATTTCAGCCTCTCCGAGGAGCAGAATTCCGCCTCAACCTTTGAATCTTGAGTTTTTTAGAGGGACAGAGATTTAGTTAAGTTCCCATCATACTGTGAAAGAGTCAATGCCAGAGGGAACAGAATTCCTGTCCTAACCACTGCTGATAGCAACAGAGTAGTAGTTGCTGATCCAGACGTCTGTGGTGAAAAAGGCAGTGACAGTTTTAAAAACAGAAGAACAATGGGGGCCTTTGAAGTTGGATTAAATGTGTTTTGCATTATGTTATGGCTCAGGGAGTGAAATATGGTGGTTTGGATAGGTGTGCCCCCATAGACTCACGGGTCTGAATGCTTGGCCCACAGGGAGGGGCACTGTTAGGAGGTGTGGCCTTTCTGGAGTAGGCGTGGCTTGTTGGAGGAAGTGCGTCACTGTGGGGGTGGGCTTTGAGGTCCCATATGCTCAACCTACGTTCAGTGTGATGCAATCTCCTTCAAGATACTAAACTCTCAGCTCCTTCTCCCGCACCATGTCTGCCTGCATGCTGCCATGCTAATAACGGACTAAACCTCTGAACTGTAAGCCAGCCCCAAGTATGTTTCCTTTATAGGAGTTGCTGTAGTCAAGGTGTCTCTGCACAGAAATAAAACCCTAAGACAGGGGTCAGTTCAACCTAGATTGATTTTGGCTGCATGTCCAGTAGGTAAATGTTTAAGGAGGGCTCCCTAATTCCCATCTTATGACCCATCACTGGAAGGGTTGCTCACAGTAAAATCAAGGTTATATAATCCCAAACTGTCAATCAAGTAGAAAACCACTCCTTTGATGAGAATATTTAGCCCTAGAGAAATGTCTGCTGCCAAAGAATTACCGGTGGACAAAGTGTTACAAAGTTTGGCATGGTGGTAATGGCACACTTTAATCCCAGCACTCAGGAGGCAGAGGCAGGTGAGTCTCTGAGTTTGAGTCCAGCCTGGTCTACAGAGTTCTAGGACAGCCAGAGCTACACATAGAGAAAACTTGTCTTTAAGAGCTAAAAAAAAAAGTTACAAACTTACATTTTACATTTGAGTGCCTGCGGAACTCAAATGGTGCAGGGGAGTGACGTGGAGTCCTTTCCCAAGGACTCTAAAGACGGGAGCCTCCGCTCTGAGAACGGCTCCCTAGCCCTGCTCCCAGGCACCACAGGAGCGAGACATGAATGCTATTGGATGGCATCTGAACAGTGCTGGGCCCAAGGAATCATATTCATTACTTCCATCTTGCCTACAGTTGCCCTGCAAACTGGGGTCTGAGACAACCATTGCCTTCTAGTTCTATTCTGAATGGGAACCGCAAACCATGACGTCATAGCCTTTTGGAGCTGAAAAGGGTTTAAGAGCTATTGATGTTCCCATTGTACAGGCAACCCGGAACCCTTCCTCCGTATCGCCTGTTATCTTTCTGGGTACAAGCATGAGTCTGGGCTGCATGACCTGGCTGCTCACGGGGCCTCCATGCCCTCTTGGGAGCCTTTGGAGCTGGCCACTGGTCTGGCTGCCCCTCCGACCGCGGGGGAGGGGGTGCCTGATGAATGAACAGCCTTCTTTCCTCAGCTTCAGCTTTACTGCGATCCCCAGTCACAAGGGGAAAACAGAATACAGAATTTCTGCCTAGGCAGTGGGTTGAGAGTGCGTGGGAATACTGATCTGTGTTCTAAGTACTCCACAAACGAGCGAGCGCGAGACTCTGGTGATGCACACTCCAAACGAGCCCAGGATGAGCAACAGCTCCCTTACACACCTAGCTGTGACTCGACACAAGCCACATGCGTTCTCTGAGCCCCCTCCCTGCTCCTCTCCAGGCGGAAGAGAGGACCTGCGCCCCCTTGTTCACGGAGGCAGTCAGCAGTGACTTACTTTCTCAGGAGGCCCCTCTTGGCTGGAACTCAGTTCCACCCCACAGCACGGCCTGTGGAGAAGGGAGACTGATTCCACTCCAGCCGCCACGGCCCACGGCCCAGAGCACTACGTTACACATGGACAAAGAGAAAGCTTTATTAAACCACCTATTAACGTATAAATTAGACTTCTTTAGGTTTATAAAAAAGTGTTTCACGGCTGAGGGAGGGAAGTCGTCAGTCCCACGGCACTTTTCTCCCCAGGACTTGGTTGGCCACTTTCTGTGGAAGAAAACACGCGGCAGTCAGATGCAGTCACCAGATGGCTGGGCATCCTCACCTCAGCACACTGCTGACGAGACTCTCCCTACATCTTGTGAATGCCACTCACCGAGATAGTGGCAATTAGGAAAAATGTGTTTCTTAAAGTGTTATTGCAAAGATGGTCAATAAGCAACACCATCTCCATAGAAACAGGTACTGGAATGGGATGGACTGACCAGGTGGGCCACGGAAGGGGAAGGGCCTGTGTGACGCTAGCACAGCGGCCACGCAGTTCCTAGGGCGTCCCCCAATGCCCAGGCTCCCGGGTGCTCCAGACACAGTTCTCAACCCTCACCCTAGTCTGGTCTGGTCTTTAGCGTCTGCCTTTCAGAGTCCTCTAAAGAGTAGCGAGGAGCCTGGAAGGAACAGGAGCTGGCCGGTGGCCAGTGTGGCATTTAAGGGACTTAACTGGTTCCCTGTCCTAGGGTTCTTGGCAGGCACCGTCCTCTGACTGCTCACTCCCTGCTGACCCTCATTGTCCCGGTTATTGACACAGTTCTAGACTTGCAGAAAGGACTCAAGAGCAGCATGTAGGAATGCAGCTCTGCCATGAGGGCTAAACTGCCTGTGTGGAGCCTTCTCTAGCTGCAGACACAGGGCAAGTGCTGAGCCCAGTTGCTAATGTTTGAAATCTCAGCACTCAGGCACTGTGCTTCTCAAGTGCCCACCAGGTTGCTCCTATCCCCCCTCCCTGATCCACCCCTCCACAGAACAGGGTGCCAACCAGCTAACCGTTTTATAGAGCTGAGCTCGCAACCGGAAGGATTTATATTCTGATTTCCTCTTCTCCTCTTCCCTCTTCTTCCTCACTTCCGGAAGCTGCTCATAAATCCTTAGAAATGGCATAAGCGGAAAGACAGAAAGCAGCGTGGTTATCTTGCATGAAGGCACACGATGCTCTCCCAACACCTCTGGCCTATGGCCGCCGAGGCACCCAGCCTCTACACAGGGTCAGCCCTGCCATAAGCATCCACATCCATGGATGCAGAGAGCCTGGCCTGGACCCACAGTCTGGGAGAGATATGAATGAAAATACAAAACACTGATAATACTGCTCATTTCCAGAAAACAAAGCAAAACTTTATAGTTTCAATATAACAAAAAGGTATTTCTGAGTACGTCCACACATGTACACAGATACAGACCCCTACTTATGCTTATATCCAGACCAGTCTGGAAGTCAGCCTAGCCTTCGCTTACTAAGTGCTGGGCTTACATGGATATACAACACCATATCCAGCTTGTTTATTTTTAAAATTAATTTTATTTTGGCTTTTCAAGACAGGGTTTCTCTGTAGCTTTGAAGGCTATCCTGGAATGTACTTTGTTGACCAGGCTGGCCTCAAACTCAAACAGAGTTAAATCTGCCTCTGTCCCCCAAGTGCTGGGATTAAAAGCATGTGCCACCACCATCCAGCTAAAATTAATTTTTTTGGTTACCATACACTGTTTTTCTCTCCATCCCTCTTGCTGGTCGCCTTCTTTCCCAAATAGCACCCTTTCTGTTTTCATGACACACAGACTCCTCAGCCTCGTTTAGTCTCTCCATCCTTCAAGCCTGTCCTACTTTATCTTCTGCATATGAACACGGCATTTGTCTGAGTCTAGCTTACTCTGCTTAAAACAATAATCCCCAGTTTTACCCGTTTTGCGCTGAGTAAACTCTCATTGTGTATATGCACCACATTTCCTTCACCTCTCACTCTCCTGCTGATGAGCACTGGAGCTGCCTGCTGCTGTGGACCCTGCCGCAATAAACACGGATACGCAGACCTCTCCGTGATGTGTGGAGTAAAGCCAGAGTGGCAGAGCTGGGTCACGTGAACGTTTTCTATCCTTTTCGGGTTTTTGAGAAACTTCCTACTGAGTCTACGGCGTTTTAGACGTTTCCATTCGCTCCCACGATAACCTTCCTTTCCCCACATCCCCCAGAGCATTTGTTGTCGTTTCTTTAATGCTAGCCCTTCTGACTTGAGATGAAACCTCAAAGAGTTCTGAATTGCATTGGGTACCTGTATTTCTTCTTTTGAGAACTGTCTATTTAGTTCATTAGCCCAGTTAATGGATGGATGATTGTTCTAATGTATTTAATCTCTGTAGCTTTTAGGTAATAATTCCCTGTTGGATAGTGTTGTGGAATGTCCCCTTGTCTCCTATGTGTGAAAACTGAGTCCCCAGCTGGTGGCACTGTTTGGGAAGGTTGTGGACCCTCACTGGAAGAAGTGGGTCATGCAGGAGGGGCCTTGAGCTTGGCCCTGCTTCCTGTCCACTCTCCATTTCCTGAGGAGCCCCCGCTCCTGCCGCCATCTGCTCCTGCCACCATCTGCCCCTGCCACCATGCCACCCCTGCCACCATGCCACCCCTGCCAGCTACCACTACAGTGCAGTTTAGACCTCTGGGACTGTAGGCCAAAACTAACCCTTTGGTCCTTAAGTTGCTTTTGTTAGGATATTTCATCATGGCAACAAGAAAATAACTAAGACAGATACATAGCTGGCCAAGATTTTCTCCCACTCTGCAGGTCACCTTTTTATTCTTCTGTTGTTTCTTTCTTTGCTATGAGAAACTAATTTCATGCAGTTCCATTTTTAGTTCTTAGGGTTATTTCTTGCTCTCCTCAGAAAGCCTTTCCATATCCTTGTTATCTTGCTGCGTTTTGCCTTTGGCAGCTTCAGTTAAATTTAAAACGGAGATAAAAGCGCTAGAACAGCCAGTCCTGTGAAGGGCCAGAGTCACAGAGTCACTCACTCTGGGAAGGGCAAGCAGTCTTCAGAGGGGCCGAGACTTGCGTTGGAAATGAGGCACAGTCAGGGACAGAGACCGAAGGGGCAAAGGGGGCCCACGCTGGGGAACGTGCTCTGGTAGAAACGGAGTTTGCAGAGTTGTAGGAAGCATGTGGGGAGAGGCTGAAGTGAGCTGCAGGTCTTACAGACATGTGGAAAATTACACTTCATCCTACATAGGGTTGGGTGCCCCTAACCTCAAGCTGAGAGGAGCTTCAGTTGAAAAGCAAGATGGGTGTGTGCAGGATGGAGGAAGAATTTTGAGTACTAACTTTCTTCTTTTAAAAATATTTCCCAAAGGTTATTATAATTTAAAAAACAAAAGTCATTGAAAAGGAAGCAATGCCCAGAGTGGTGGCAAACACCTTTAACCCGAGCATTCTGGGATTGCAGGCAGAGAAAGGAGGAGCTCTGTGAGTTCCAAGCCAACCTGGTCTACAGAGCAAGTTCCAGGCCAGCAAGGGATACATGTTTGTCTCAAACAAACCAACGTCAGTAAGAACAAAACAAAACAAACAAAAAACGCCATAACATTAGAAGCACCCAGACTCTAGTGAGCAGCTAGAAATGTAATTACTTTTTCAATGGCATTCTCACAATTAACATACCTGGGTATCTAATGGATTAAGTAATGCGTAGATAGATATGCTTGCTATGGCACAAGATTCAAAAGCCTCTGAAAAACTGGTCTAAGATATGGCTCAGTCTCACTGGCTGCTCTTGCAAAGGACCCAGGTTCGATTCCTAGCACCAATGTGGCAGTTCACAAATGTCTGTGACTCCACTCAAGGAAACCCAACACCCTCCTTTGGACTCAAAGGACACTGCATGTTTGTGGATTTGCACACTTACATACATACAGGCAAAACACTCAGACACATAAAATCATAAACCTTAACAATAGCAAAAATCCAGTCTCTCACATCCGACATCCATTTGTTTCCCAAAGGGAACCACTATTACCAATTCCTCTGCAACTTACAGGAATAGTTTATGCACGTACAGGTCGACGCAGCTGTGAAAGCAAAGGCTATCAACGCAGCAATGGACTAAATCTAAACAAGCTGTGCAACTCAAGTGCTTAGGCTTAGGCTGTCTTGGAGAGCAACTGATCGTTTCTTATTTGGAAAAACTCCTAAGATAAAGATGGTGGCTCAAAATAAATATTTTTATTTTAAAGTATTTTTTAGTTTCATCCAGATTTCTAATAAAGACAGGCTCATCCCTGGCACTCCCCTGTCCCTTTGCACAGGGAGGAACCACTCACACACAGTCTTCTCTGGGTGTGCGCCTTTGCTCGGGCTGGGAAGCAGGGTGACCACCGGGGGCCTGGCTCATTTATAGCTGCATAATTACTCTCATCCTTCTGGACTTACCGTTTGGTCCTCTGGATCATTTCCTTCTTTCCAATAGGCTTGTTCTTCTGGACAGCCAGCAGGACTAGACAAGACAAAGGGCTCATTAGCGGACGTGCCCGTAAGGAGAGGCATGCAGGAGATGCTGGGCCCTGACCCGAGCTGGCGGTACAGGGCAAGGCCAGAGCCTGAACTGCACTGGGGTACTTAGACCAAGCCTAAACCCACTGTGGCTTGCCAGTATGAACCTGACCACTGAATAGATGACAGGTAAGGCCGGCAGCTTTAGGTGGCATTTCGTACTTTCACACCTTTCTTGTGTTATTTTATTGAGACTTGCCAGGGGTGTGCACGCTAAGAGCGCTGATCGTGCTGCGAAGCCGAGCGCCTTCACTAAGAAGAGGGTAGCGTTGGGTGAGCTATTTACTCTCCCTGTGAAGTAAGAGCATTGAGGCAGCGCTGTTCTTAGAGAGGTGCCTGAGAACAGTGCTGGGCAGACCTCTGAGGTCTGTGTTTACACCACCATTTTCAAAATACACTCTGAAACCAGGAACACAGGCTAGTTCATTAAAGAACCATCCTTACCGGCCCCCTCTCTTTTTAAAGAGACAGAGGTGCAGTGGCAAGGCCAGCAGAGGCAGGCTTCCTGGGGTCACAGACCAGTGGAAAACTAGGCTGGGCTGGTCTTCTAGCTAAGGAGTCTCAAGTCTCAGCAAGCAAAGCCACATTCAGCATCCTCACTGTGGCCTGGCATCCAGCGGTGCACCTCAGCACAGCACAGCTGCTCCTGCTCGGCAAAAAGGCCCTGAGGCACACCTCTCCTGCCCAGGACAAGGGCCCTGAGGCACACCTCTCCTGCCCAGGACAAGGGCCCTGAGGCACACCTCTCCTGCCCAGGACAAGGGCCCTGAGGCACACCTCTCCTGCCCAGGACAAGGGACCTGAGGCACACCTCTCTTGCCCAGGACAAGGGACCTGAGGCACACCTCTCTTGCCCAGGACAAGGGATGTGGTGGATACCTCTCCTGGGCTGGGGTGGTACAGTGTTGAATAGAGCCTCCCGCTCACTCTGGAACAAGCTCTGCAGCTTCCTCTCCTGAACCAGTAACTTCAGGCGCTTTATCCGTTCCCCAGAGCGGGAGATAAAATCAGGTCTGTGAAGCTGAAGAGCTTCCTAAAGGAGAGAAAACACCTCATGCTAATGACAGGGCCTGTTCTCAAGTGCCCAGAAATACAGTAGCCATCTCACAGGCTTGAGAACCTGCAGGAGAGGCCACCACACGAAAATCGCAGCAAGCACGGACAAGCCTTCGGGAAAGGCGAGAACTAGAGTAAGGTCACATGCAACTCTTCCAAATGTTCCTTCCCTTCTAACAAAGTCATCGTTAAATGTCATTTCCTTTACCACCACGGGATTTGTTAGGGCCTGGGGAAGAGTTCAGGGTGAACCCTTGGTTAGCTCTGCAAGGCCCTACAATGCAATCCTGACCCAAACACCAGGATGGAGGAATGACCCTACGGCTGAAGTCAGCCCATGTCCCTGTGCCCACCTGAAGCGTAGCTCTCACAAACGGCCTAGGCGGGCCGCGGCCACCATCTCCACCTGGGCCCCCCTGGCCCGCACGGCTGCTCGGGCCCTGCTCCTGACAGTTTTGTTCTCTCAGTGGCTCCCGCCACGGTTTGGTTTTGGTTACTGGTTCGAACCAGGAGATACCAGGGCTGTAAATGTTAGGCACGTTTTCCTTCTTAGATCCAGACTTTCTATTTTCCACAGGAACAAACCATGAGGCACCTACAGGAAAGAGTTTCAAGGAGAAACTGAAAAGTTTTATTTTTTAATAATCGTACCCAGCTACAAAGACAAGAATGCAATACTGACTTGCAAAGGGTGACAGACCCCAGGGTGCCCTTGAGTTGGTCGTAACCACAGTAGGACTCTCTGAATGGAGTTCTAGTGACATTCAGAGAGTGCCTTGAGGTGGCAGGTGGAGTCAATGCGCCCTCAGAAGCAAAGGCGAGCTCAGTGTTGACAGAAATGCAGACACCTTTGTGAGATCCCCTGCTACCCCAGAGTTAAAAAACCGACCTCAAAATACAAACAACCAACCACCTTCACAGAAAACACAAACAAACCACCTTCACAGGAAACACAAACCAACCACCTTCACAGAAAACATAAACCAACCACCTTCACAGGAGCTTGGCTTGATCTTCCTTAAGTTTCTGTCCCGCAGATAATTGGTAAGGAACTTCTTCTCTTTGGTGTTTTCTTCTGACCAAGAAGCCACATCACTGTCCTCTTCCAGTCTGGCCTCACTGGAACTGGGAGTTGGGAAAGTCACCCCAACATCCCGAGTGTATTTTTTGGCACCAGTCACAATCTCCAAGTTACCTGAGGGGAAAGACAGATGTATCTGGGAACAGAGTAGAGCCTTCTGGCAGGCTTAGGGTCAGAGGTGAGCCCCTGGGGGAGAAGGAGAGAGGCAGAGAGCGGCAGGCAGACAGACAGTCAGAGACAGACACACACACACACACACACTCGCACACACAAACGCACGCACGCACGCACGCACGCAGGTTTAATTTCTAAGTGGCTTTAACTACCATAAAGAAAGAAGAAATATGGATTCAGCTGGTTTGCGCTTTCAGCTCCAGGGGAACAAGACAGTACGTACTTCTGGACCTGCAGCCAATCACCTAGTAAGGAGGAGGTGAAAGAAGGGAGCTCAGGACGAGGATGAGGACGAGGACGAGGAAAAAAGTGTATAAAACCAAACTCTTCAGGCATAAGCTTCAAACTCCGCCAGCCCTGCTCTCCAGTCATTCTGTTTTACAAAATGCACACAGCAGTAAACCACACGTCCGCGTTCTGTCCCTTGATTTTTGTTACATACACACATACATACATACATGCATACATACACACATGCGTGCTGGGGACTTCTGCGTGTGTCGGGAATTCTTAAGTCTGTCTCTAGCTCTGGGAGAGCCTCCTCCTCGTTCTGTATAAAGCTTCTTCGTATGAAACTACAGTAATTAACTTCACCATCGTTACTGACAGTTATCTAAGTCGATTTTAATTTTCTGCTACAACACCCCTACTTTTGCACATATTAAATATTATCTATTGGCTAAATCCCATTGGGTCAAAGTAAATCTGGTAAGAGCTGCCAAACTGCTTTTACAGAGGCTGTAGCATTTGGACCCCTGCCACAGAGGCACTTACTTCCGTACACTGTGGCTTATAAACTTGGATATTTTAAATACAATTAATAAGTAAAAAGAAAATAGCATTAAAATATGCAGGTACTTTTAATCTTTATACCCTTTATCATGAGTAAGGTTAAGTACATGTGTTGAAGAAGCATTTTTTTTTTAATCAGCGAAAAATTTAAATTCAAAGGATTTACCAGCTTGTATACCCTTGTTCAACATATGCACATTTCCCTCGCCATCAAGAGTAGAGTCCAAGGTCAAGAAACTGCCAGCAGATGAAATGGAGTCAGAGGAAATAGGGTTTGCCACCTGGAATAATGAAAGAGACTGTTAAGGAATATTAGCCTACAAGCCCCCTAAACCCTCTCTAGTCAAACTACTGAGACACAGGTGACAGACGCTTCTGTGATGGAGGATGCTGCTGTGCGGACAGCCCAAGCCATTGCAAAACAGAGAGAGCTGGGAACTTCTCTGGGACTTGAGAAAATGGCAATCCCTCCTGCTGTTGGTTATATAGCTTTTGGTTGTTGTGTTGTTTTGACCACAATAGGTCTGTTAGTGAACATTTAGAATGTTCAGATTTTTTTTTTTAATTATTGGAATATGACTGTGAACATTTGCTTAGAAGTTTTTATGTACACACTTGTTTCCTTTAGGTGCGAAATGGCTTATGGTAACATTTTAACGTTTTAAGGAACTGCCTGTGTGCAGTGTGTCCAGTTCCCCCACATCTTACCAAAACTTGCACTGTTCATGTTTTTGGTGTGGCCATTACATGATGTGAAGGCACTTGGTGACACTTTCCATCTGGAAGTCGTCCACGACTGGACAGTGAAGATGCTTTTGTGTTCCTGTCTTTGGCAGGAAGGACGCTCAGACCTTCCGTCTACCTGTTCAGTTTTATGTATTTGGGGTCACCTCTCAGCCTTTTGGGAAAATCAAGTGTGGCATCTGGTCTCATCAGCTCTATATTTTGTCGCAAGTCTTACAGGGTGTATGGGTTGAGGACAAGCTATCCTGTTCTGGCACTTGTTTATTGGAAAATAAAGCAGTTTCACATTTTTTCCTTGCAAATTGTGCTGTTGGTATTAGACTGGAGGGTTTTGCCCCCACCCCACCCCAGTCAAGATCACAAAGATTTTCTCCTATGTTTTCATTTTAAAATTTGATTCTCAACACGTCCCACCTGCATCTCAGGATAGCTATTGTGCCATTCGTAAGGGGTAGTGTCACACAACAATCTCAAAGAACTGTTGGGTTTAGTAATTATTTAGCTCTGCTCAGTGCATTTTTATGTGATGAAATGTTTAAAGCCATCTTTTGTATCTAAAGATTCATTTGTTCTAATTCCCCTGTTCAGATGCCTATTCTTTCCTGCAGTGGCTAGCCTTGGTGCCTCCCTGAAATATCACTGAACATAATTAAAGGAGTTACTATCTCACTCTCGATTCTGTTTGCTGATGTATCTACACCCAGTTTTTACCTCAGTTATATGGTATCTTAATCATTATGACTTTGTTTTGAAATCAGGAAATGATTTTTTTTTAATCTGAGATCAGCTTATAAATTTCTTCAGAAGGTTCATTAAAAGTTTTTAGGCTTGTGGAGAACCTACGAATTAATGGAGATAGCTGCCATCCTGGCAGCTTTTCAGTCTCGAGCTCATATATATATATATATATATATATATATATATATATATATGTGTGTGTGTGTGTGTGTGTGTGTGTGTGTGTGTGTGTGTGTGTGTGTGTGTTGACATTTAGATTTTTAGTTTCTCCCATGAATACTATATAGTTTTTTTCTGTTGTGAATAAGATTGTTTCCTTAATTTTATTTTCAGATCTCTTGGTACTAGACTGCAGAAATAACTTTCTGTATTCTATCTTGAAACCCGCCCATTCCGGCACCTCCTGTACTGAGAAGTGTGGTGTCACTTGCCATCGTATCGCCCTTATTGTCACTTTCTGCACTTGCACTCTAAGTTTTACATTAGTTGGGTTTTTGTTTTGTTTATAGGCTGTCACGAAAACTTTGTTTTGAGATAGTGTCTCACTTTTTTACCCAGGCTGGGCTTGAACTCATGAAAAGCTGAGACTTTATGTTTTTCTACTATTTCTTTAGTTAATGTTTTTGTTATATGTATGCCTTTATTCATTGGTCTTGAGACTCACTGTGTAGCTCAGGCTAGCCTCAAGTAGCAGTCATCCTGCTGCCTCCAAGTGTTGTTCAGCCTCTTTCTGCACGTCTTATAATCTCAGAAACAAAACCCTCTGTCCCATCTCTAAGTGAGGAAACTGGCAAAAAGAGACAACTCGTAAAGGCAGAATCTAACACTGGCTCGGGTCTTAGGATTCTAGGCTGGAGCCAGCCTTTTGTTTTGTGGAGTTTTCCCCTCCTACATAAGAAATCTCACAGTGCTCTTGCTTTTAATTTACATTAGCATAGAAATTATGTAAATTACGTCCTTTCACTTGATTTGGGCCCTGCTCCTGTTCCTTGAGAGCCTCTCAGGTACTCTGGTACTCTGGTTTATTATATAGAAACCCTGTTCTCCAAATCCCCGAAGCATTGATAAAACATGAAGCATGATTGGCCAAAGCTGGAGACACGGAGGTACTCAGTACGGATGTGTGCAGTGCAGGGCGTCCGCTCAGGCGGGGCCCTTCGAGTGTTGGAATAATGCCAGGGTAAGTATAGACTAACTGACCATGGTTCTACCAGCATGTACTGTCATTTCAATCCTTGAAACTACAGCTAGTTCTCAAACATGCTGTCTTTTTGTTCAAATGTAAGTATACTGGACAGGCTGCCACTCAGTGGCCATGTCTACTAGGAAACAGCTAACCTGCAAGCCGGGGAACTCCTACAACTGATAAGCACCGTCAGTGATGTAGCAGGATACAAGATTAACTGGTAAAAATCAGTAGCTCTCCTATACACAGATGACAAAGGGGCTAAGAAGGAAACCAGAGAAACATCACCCTTTACAATAGCCACAAATAATATAAAATATCTTGGGGTAACGCTAACTAAAAAGGTCAAAGACCTGAATGACAAGAACTTCAAGTCTTTAAACAAAGAGATTAAAGATGATACCAGAAAATGGAAAGACCTCCTATGCTCCTGAATAGGTAGGATCAACATAGTAAATATGGCAATTTACCAAAAGTAATGTACAGATTCAATGCAATCCCCATCAAAATTCCAGCACAACTCTTCACAGATCTTGAAAGAACAATACTCAACTTCATATGGAAAAACAAAAAACCCAGGGTAGCCAAAACAATCTTGTACAATAAAGGATCATCTGGAGGCATCATGAGCCCTGACTTCAAGTTCTACTATAGAGCTATAGTAATGAAAACAGCTTGGTATTGACATAAAAAGACAGGTGAACCAATGTAATCAAATCAACCAATATCAACCCACACACCTATGAACACCTAATTTTTGACAAAGAAGCTAAAAATATAGAATGGGAAAAGAAAACATATTCAACAAATGGTGCTGGTATAACTGGCTGTCATCATGTACAAGAATGCCAATAGATCCACATCTATTGCCAGGCACAAAACTCCAGTCCAAATGAAGACCTCAACATGAGTTCATCCACACTAAACCTAAATACTCTTGTATGCATAAGCCCAGGAGACCACTTCCTAAATAAAACACCAGTAGCATGGACACTGAGAGCAACAATTAATAAACGGGACGTCCTGAAACTGAGAAGCTTCTGTAAAGCAAAGAACACAGTCAGCAAGACAAAACGGCTCCTTACAGAATGGAGAAAGATTTTCACCAACCCCACATCTGACAGAGGGCAGATCTCCAAAATATACAAAGAACTCAAGAAAGTAGACGTCAAACTACCAAATAATCCAATTAAAAAATGGGGTACAGATCTAAACAGAAAATTCTCAACAGAACAAATGTCAGAAAGACACTTGAGGAAATGCTCAGCATCCTTAGTCATCAGGGAAATGCAAATCAAAACCACTCTGAGGTACCATCTTACACCCATCAGAATGGCTAAGATCAAATACACTGATGACAGCTTATGCTGGAGAGGATGTGGAGAAAGGGGAACACTCCTCCATTGCTGGTGGGAGTGCAAACCTGTACAGCCACTGTGGAAATCAGTGTGTCAATTCCTCAGAAAATCAGGGATCAGCCTACCTCAAGACCCTGCAATGCCACTTGCCAAAGGAGGCAAGTTCACATGGCAAGGGCATTTGCTCAGTTATATTCATAGCAACATTATTCATAATAGCCAGATCTTGTTCCTCAACCGAAGAATGGATAAAGAAAATGTGGTAATTTACACAACGGTGAACCACTCAGCAGTAAAAAACAATGACATCCTAAAATTCAAACGCAAATGGACAGAACTAGAAAAAACATCCTGAGTGAGGTAACGCAAACTGAGAAAGACAAGAATTGTATGTTCTCACTCATAAGTGGATACCAGACATAAAGCAAACACCCATCCTACACAGCCTACAATTTATAACCCCAGAGAAGCCAGAACCCTCTTCCAGAAACAGATGGAAGCAGATGCAGAAATAAATCCACAACCAACCAATGGGCCAGGCTCCTGGAGTACAATCACAGTGAGGGAGGAGCGATAATATGAACAAAGGAGTCAAGACCGTGATGGGGAAACCACACAATCAGCTGACCAGAGCTAGTGAGAGATCACTGACTCGGGTCTGACAAACAGGGAATTTGCCTAAGACTGAACTAGATTCCCTTAATATAGGTGACAATGGTGAGGCTGGGACAACATATAAGGCCACTGGCAGTGGGTCCAAGAGCTAACTCTAACGCACAAACTGACTTAGTGGAGGCCATTTTATATGGAGAGACGCCTTGCCCAGCCTAGACACAGGGGCGTGGGGTGGGGAGGAGCCTTTGTCCTGTCTCAACGAGATGTTGGGACAGACTTAGACTTCTTAGGGGAGGCCTTACCCTCTCCCAGGAGCAGGTGGAAAGTGTGGAGGGGAGTGTGTGTGGGAGGGAGGGGGAGAGGGAGGTGGGGAGGGGGAGGGGGGGAGCAGGAGAGAAGGGACAGGAAACCAGGATTGGAATGTAAAACATAAATAAAAGAAAAAAATTTTAAAACATCAAAGAGGTTCTATAGCACCAAAACGTTTCTTCCTTTTCTTGTCAAAAGATTTTTAAAAATAAATGTCCAGGTCAACTACTGTTGATGTCCAGATAATTACAGTCTAATAATAAAATATATTGTCCCACTAAGGGGTGACACAATTGTGTCTGTACAAAAAAAAAAAAAAAAAAAAAAAAATTAACCTTTTGACATATAATTCCTAGAAACAAAAGTTAGAAAGGAGACCTAAGGTGCAAATAATACCCGTTAAGATAAACTGCTGGGCATGGTAGTGGGCAGATCTCTGTTAATTGGAGGCCAGCCTGGTCTACATAGTGAGTTTTAAACAGCCAAGGCTATGTAGAAACCCTATTTCAAAAAACAAACAAAAATGTGTGACACCTTCCCCAGAACTTTAATTAATGGAGCGTTGTATCTGAATAGGCTTTGTTTTTTGTTTTCTTCCTGGCACCCATGAGTGAGAACCGACAATAGGAAAGCAGCTGTGGGTGACATCAACATTCAGACTGTAGCTACCAAGTGCTGTGAAGGTCACTGTGAACATCAGGAAAGCCCAGAGACAAGAGGGCTGAGGAACCTTGGGAGAAAGGAAGGAAGGAGTTAACTCCACCGCCAGCATATGGTGAGCAGGACATTACTCACAAACCTTGCAGAGTGCCCACACAGGATAGCAGCAACTCAAAGGTTTTCTCCTAAGTTGGAAACGTTATGGTCTGAAGTGGCTTTTCCTTTGTACTCCCGTGAAAAGCGTAGCCTCTGGCTCTAAGACGCAGAGGGATGGTGATCACTCACGGAGAGGCTCTATAATCCGTTTGACTCAGGTACCAGCTGCACGTCCCTGAACTGTTAACGTTTACTTGGAGGCTCTGATCCAATTTTAGGATTAGTGTATAAAACTTCATACTTGAGCCAGAATTAATTTCCATTCAGGTCTTTCCATCTTGACCAGGTCCCCCATATTTCAACCGTTTTAGGTTAAAATTTCAAAAGAACCAACCACACTACTCAACTACTGGGCCTTAAGGATTAAGAGCCCACCTTAACAGGACACCAGATTTCCTTACTAACTTAAAAGACATCTACTGATAATTGACTGCTTAGAAATACACACAACAGATTGCATGTGCATTAGCAGTTTAAATGTCCTGCCTCCCTACCTTACAGTTTAAAGTAGGAAATGTGTGTTTATAATCTTGAGGTTGGACTAATAAAGAAACGGCATGTATTAACAATATAACAGAAGTTCAACTAATGTGTAATAATCAATAAAAAAAACTTCAGAGAACAATGAAAAGGCTATAAAAAACAGCAAATCTTAAACTAAGTATTTAAAAAAACACACACTTCAGAGTATTAGCACTCAAAGAACTGATCCCCACATTGGGCCTGAGATGACACAGCACATACTCAGCCCTGCTGAATGGGAGCTTCAAAACCTTTTCAGGGTAACATTTAGGGTTCAGAGTCAGTGGGCTATGGGTTATAGATAACAATTCAGTCTTGATTAGCCAACTGGGTAGGGGTAGCTTTTGTAAGTTCTTGGTCAGTTTATGTTTTCCTCTATCATCCATCATTTAGATTCTAAAATATATCCGCCTAAAACCTTTAAAAATATCGACTTTGTCCCCATGGGATACACACACACACATACTCGTGTGAATGTAAGAAGTGTCCCCTTTGTCTGTGCCTGTGTCTCCGTATTACTAGATATGACGTCCTTTTCTTCTGTGGCAACAATGACAGAGAGGGGCTGCTGTTCTTGTAAAGGATCTGCTCTCGACTGCGCTGATCAGGCCTGGGAATGGATTCCCAGGGTGGACATGCCCTTCTCACCACAGATTTAGCTACAACCTAGTTTTGACATACCACTACTTCCTTGAAATACAGAACAGTTATTTCATCTTGTGTGTTTAAGTTCAGCCCAGCTTTATACTGTGCTGTGGCTACAGGATAGCATCTTAAAACAAGCGTGTCAGTACTGTACCAGTCTCCCATCATCCTTCATGTGCATGTGAGTCTCAAAGAAGGATGTTGGCGTGTCCACTCCACAGGTCACATTCAGGGCTAGAACCATGTGTGGGTGGACACGACATGTCAGAGTTGAAGATTAATCTCTTTAAGTTGCTCTTTTGATATGGAAAGGTGTGCCACTGTGCCATATCCACAGTCTGGGAATATGGCAGACACTTAAAAGCAAGAAGCATTTACTCAGACACAAAATAACAAAAACCCAAAACCACATAAAACAAACCAACAACAAAACATTATCTTTACATGCTATAGAAAACTATTTCTTATTTTCAAATGAATTCAAGACATTACTAGCTGAAAAGTAGATTTTTTTTCTTTCTTTCTTTCTTTTTTTTGAGACAGGGTTTCTCTGTGTGGCTTTGGAGCCTGTCCTGGAACTCACTCTGTAGACCAGGTTGGTCTCGAACTCACAGAGATCGGCCTGCCTCTGTCTCCTGAGTGCTGGGATTAAAGGTGTGCACCACCACTACCCAGCAGAAATGGAAATTTTTATGATTCAGGCAGGAATGAAGACTAAAAAAGAAATTCTGTATTCATATAGGAAACTAGGTATTTGTGTAGCCTGATCCCACTGTCCCACTTCCAGTATATATGCAAAAGACCATCTCAGAGAGACAAAGATATGCACTTTTTGTGTGCTGGACAGACGGGCTGAGTACCTAGCAGAGCACTTGTAAATGTGAAGAAATCTCGTTCAGTGCTATGCAGTGATTGGACACCCAGGTTAGATACACCTGTGATTAGATGTCAATGGATTCTGAATTTATGAACATAAAAAAAAGAGAAAACAGCGATGTGCTTTTTATACTGAAATGCATGTACACACACACACACACACACACACACACACACACACACACTGTTTGTTTTCTTGGTGTTTTTTGGGACAGGGTTTCTCTGTGTAGCCCTGGCTATCTTTCCTGAAACTCTATCTGTAGATCAGGCTGGCCTCCAAGTCAGAGATTCATCTACCTCTGCCTGCCAAATCCTGGGATTAAAGGTGTGCAACAACACCACCGTGACTCAAAATATATATTTTAAAGGCCAGTTTCATGATTGAAATAAGAAAGAGCTGCATTGCAAGTGAAAAAAATCAACAATCTGGGAAGCAATGCAGACAGCAGAACAAGCTCAGAGTGTGGCACTCATAGTTAATCTCAGTGCTCGCTCCGCAGAGGCAGGAGGATTTCTTGAGTACCAGGAAACCTAAACTGGTCTACACGTGAGTTCAGTGCAGCCAGGGCGTCATAGACAGACTAGAGAAACACTCCTGAAGTCCATGATACAAGTAATTATCACTGTCACCATTACTGTATTTCCAGTTAAAAACTTGACTTTCGTATGATTAAAACAACAACAACAAATATATAGTCAGGTATGGTGCACATATATATATAATGCCAGGACACAGACAGGCAGTTTTGAGTTCGAAGCCATATAAAATAAAATAAATACATCTTTTAAACAAAAGTAATGCCTACCGGAAAACACAAAATACAAAAACTGACTCAAGAAACAGAAATCAAAGAAAAATTCATGACCTATGGGCCATGGCAATCACTGATAAATTCTATCAAACACATAAAGAATTAACATTAACCACAGCACTAATCCTAACACTTATCAAAAACCACAGGATGACAAACTCCCTCCACAAGGCTAGTATTATCCTGACAACGAAGATAGCAAAGATATCACAAGAAAACTACAGACCATAAAAATATCAAATGCAAACATCCTCTTCTTCAAAAGTCTGGCAAACTGAATCCTATGGCACACAAAAAGGATTGCTAACACAGCAAAATGGGAATTACACCAGGAATGCAAGCTTGGCTCAACACGTGATTATCAATGCATACCATATTCATAGAAAATGTGACGGCGGCGATGACCATTTCAACAAATGCCAATTTGAGTAAAACTAAAACTTTTATAATAAATTTTAAACTTCCTCCATACAGCAAGTCCACAGCTAACACATTCTAAACTGTGAAAGATTGAATGTCCTCCTGTGAACACATTTAATCTGCTTTACCATTTAACATGCTGCGAGAAGTTCTCTGTAAACCAACCAGAAAAAGTAAAACCGTCCAAACTGAAAAGAGGAAGACTGTCTCTATTTGCAGATGAAAGGAAATACTACATGATCTATAAGCAAATTAAGAGTTAACAAATAATCCCAGCACTTGGGAGGCAGAGCATGCAGATCTGTGAATTCGGGGCCAGCCAGGTCTACAGAGTGAGTTCCAGGCCAGCCAGGGCTACACAGAGAAACCCTGTCTCAGGAAAAAACAAAACAAAAACGAAAAGAGTTAACAGGTCTGAATTGAGCTGCTACGGTGTAAGATCAACATGTAAAAATTAGCTGTGTATCTACTATAAACCAACAAATGATCCAAAAGTGAAATTAAAACAATTATACTTATAATAGCATCAAAAAGAATAAAATATTCACAAGTATGGGCTCTGAAGGGACTCTGAGTAGTCAGAACAATCTTGAAAACAGGATTCTTTCTATCAAAACTTATGATGGAGACATACTGAATACAGACTGGAACTGGCATCGGGAAAACACACCAATGAAAACAAAATACAGTGACGGACAGATACGCGTGCATGTGCACACACACACACACACACACACACACACACACACACACACACACACTATTTCTGGTGACAATGCCAAAAACAAATGGAGAAAAACAGCCTAACAAATGATTTTGCCTCTTTCTGAATGAATACCACACACAGAAATCAACTCAAAATAGAATTCTTAAATATAAAAGCTAGACTAAAAAGACTAAAACCTTATGACATATGACATCAGATGTGGCAACAATTTCTTGGATATGGCCCCTCAAAATGCAGGCAACAAAAAGTACACGCTGCACCGTTAAAATCGCTAAGTCAGTCAACATACAGCAATCGTATGTATACACAATCAACAAAGTAAGGAAAGGCTGCCTATACAACAGCCAAATTTGTTTTCAGATTGTACATTTAGTTAAGGGCTACTACACTGAAGATACAACTCCAGTACAAAAAGCCAAGCAGCTAAGTCTCTAAAGGTCAAAGGACAGAGTGTAAAATCATGGAGCCAGAGAAGGCAGCCTGCAGGACCCTCGCAACCCTGCTGGCAGAAGCATAAAAAGACAGCACTGTGTCCTTACCAGCTGGGCATTTCCACTCAGAGAAGCGCACATGGGGATCCAGGATCAGCCCTATTCATGTCAGCGAAAGAGTTGAGAGCAGCCAAGTATCTTGTATTTACATACAGCAGAATAGCACCAAACACGACAAACTCACGTACTGTTTGTGCTTTAACACAGATGAGGCTGTGGCTGGACCGCAGCTCGGATCGTGGCCTTGTTCACCCTGGCAGCGGAGAGGCAGGGGACCTGACAAGAATCTCTAGGGGGTATTTATATGTCCCCAGAGACAGAAGCAGATATTGGCTCCCGAGAACGGCAGGGCATGGATGGTCACTATAAGCCCGAATATCACTAATTACTTAAGTGGGGAACAGAAGAAAACCATCTGGACTCCCACGGTGGGGTCTCACGAGTGTCTCGGGGGCCTCAATCACAGCAATCTTCCTGTCTCAGCTTTCTGGGTACTGCAATACTGGCATGCTCCACAGTGCCCTGCTCAAAAGTGTAAGCCTGGTGTTATGTAGTCACACACAAACCTTCTACCTGGGCCCCTTCCCAGTGTCATTTCCAGAGTTTTAAAAAAAAACAATTCATATGTACCCACAGTTCTGTCATGAGAAATACTGGGTATGGTAAACTAAGCGCCTCCTGTCTCCTTCTCTACAGGCCAGTGGAGTCCGTGAAATCCTACCACAAAATATTTTTGAGCACAAATTGCCAAAATAGATATTTATTTATAAATTATTTCACTAACCATATTATTATAAAATATACAAAAATAGAAAATTTGAAAGCTGAGTTAAATAAACATATTCTATTTTCCCTACTCCAATGGACAGACAGCTCTCCTGGGAGAGCTCTTCTCTAGGTCTGTTTTCTGAAGACAGGTTTACAGTTAAGTAGCTAAGGCTGGCCTCAAACTCATGATCCCCCTGCTTCAGAACCCCAAACGCTGCAACGGCAAGTGTGCTGTAATGTATTCTTGGGTAGAGCATCTGCCTTTAAACCCTTTTACTAAAGCAACGTGGCCCCAGCAGTCTCTGAGTAATTTGGAGGTCTCTGTTACTCGGAAGGCAGATGAGGAAACTTCACTGAAATAACTGATGGTTCTGAAATTCTGACTTGCTGTTACAAGTGGTTACAACTTCTGGCAAACAGCCATGCACCAGTAAATATCCCCCTGTGGCTTTGCCTTTTTAACAATAATTCTAGTTCATTTGTTTATTTATTTTAAATCATGCTGTGGCTTACCCCAAATTTCGATTTTTATGTGATCATAATGTTTCATTTACTTAAAAACAATGTCGGAATATACGTGTGTATTATGTTTAAAAGCAATTCAAGTACTTCTCAAAAGACAGGAGGGTAGAATAAAAAAGCAGAACCCCCCACCCCACCCCACCCCACCCCGGCCAAACAGAGGCCACGCTGAGCGTGGAGCTCCCTGGGTCGGGGGCTTCCTTTCACTTAGACTCTGAGGACTACCCAGCGCAAAGCTCTGCGCCCGGGGGGCGAGTGTGTGTCGGTGGAAAGAATGACGACAAACAATAGCGCTGTGCTACACTTTCTCACTCTTTTGCAGCTGGGAGAAATGTTAGAGAGGAAAGGGCAGATGGTTTTTCTCTGCCCGCGTGAAGAGAAGAGGTTAGCTAAGAAGTCCACAAAAGAGGCAGCTGCATCCCAGCTGGAATCTGTAGCCGTGTACCTGGACGTGCCGCCTCCTGGTGTGCTCGGAGGTCATTTGGGGACAGCCTGCGCGTGGCTCGCCCCTGTTGTGCTGGCAAGGCTTCTCCAGGTACCTCCTCTGCCGGTTAGTGACACTGCTGTACAATTTAATTCGCCTGGGTGACAAATAAAGTCTTTCCTGGCCAAAAGCATGGATCAACCGGGCTGTGTCAATGGTGGATATGGAGCTACTCCTTTCATTTAAAGGCACATCCCTGTCGGTCAGGGTCAGCACATCCGAGTCCACAGGAGAAGCAGAGCTGGAAAAAATGTAGGCACTGTCTGTGAGGAACTCGCTGTCCTCTGAGGGTCGAGAATCCGAGGAGGTATTGCTGGCGTAACTAAAATCTGTCTCTTTTCTCAGGATGTATTTATCTAATTTAACCTGTTCAATCTCAATCTGATTGGACTTCCCGCCACCATGAGAAAGCACCCTGCTTTTCTGACCCCTCTCTAGGCTCTTACATGGCTTCCTCCGCAATTTGCCTCTCTGCTGATGCTGCCTCCTCCCAGTCCGCCCCCTGGCTCCTCGGTCCCCTCTGCTATCATCTTGCGCACTTTCTGAGGCCTGGAGGGAATGTGTGATGGGATTCTGAAGCAGTTTAGCTAACCGGTCAAGTCTTTCCACCAAAGAGAGTTCTTTCTTATCACAGACGCCAGGTGACTTCTGATGTTTCTGTCGCTCCTGGTACTTATTCCAGAGTTCATTCAAACTCAGGGTGCACTTTGTTTTTAGCTCTGGGGTGGCCTTCTGATCCTTCTTTTGGTCGTTTGTCTGTCTGTCTTTTGGGTCTCTGGCCTGATTCTTGGGAGTGTGCATCTTCTCATTGTCTCCCAAATTCAAATTGATGCTGAGGCTCTTAATCCTGGTGTAATCCACCTTGGTCTTGTCTGCACTTGGGCCTGGGGGAGGAAGGCAGCTGTGCTCTGAATGATGGTGAAAGAAGTCCTTCCAGGAATGCTGCATGAACACGCTCCTTCCAAAGGACTCATGGCAGAGATCTTGCTCGCACGGCAGGAGCACTGGACGATGGAAGTAAAACTTGGCTGACCTGAAGACAGAGTGAGTGGTGTTTTCAAATGCGGAATGACATTCTGATTCTGAGAAGAACACAAAGGAAAAAAAAGAGTTATAAAAATTTAGAAATATCTGTATTCCCTTTATAGACAGTTTTGTTTTTTCCCTTTAGACATAGATCGTGAGCCTAGCAATCAGGCTAGCCTGAGTCAAAACATATGGGTCCTGGGTTAGCTCTGCCATCATGTGCCAGAGCAGGGGCTGGGCCTCAGATGAAAGAGTGCTTGCTCAGAATGCACAAAGTCCTATGTTCAACTCCTAGCATGCTAGAAATTCATATAGTCCCATCATTCAAAATACAGAGACAGGAGGATTATGAGTTCCAGGTCATAATCTGCTACAACCACCAGTTCAAGGCCAGTATGAACTAATTATATAGTACCCTGCCTCAAAATATAAAAACAAGTAGTCCAAACACTACAGAGTTCAGAAGCCACTGGACCAAGGTCAGCCTGATCTACACAGTGAGTTCCAGGCCAGTGAAGGCTACCTGCCAGTCTCAAAAGCAACACGACAGATCTGAAATGAACTCTTCCCATCGTGTGACAGCGCTGTGTGACCTCCAGGGCAGCCCTTTAGTTCTGCACACTATTCTTAGTCCCCTTATATTCCTGATCTGTTCTGTACAGGCCACTTTTTATACCTGTTCTTTCTTTAAAAGCATCACCCTGCTAGTACTCTTTGATAGGTATCTTCAGTTAACTTTAGTTAAAACCCAGAGATTGCACCAACAGCACTAAATGGGTGGAGAGAAGAATCCTGTCTTAAAGCCTCCCTTTATCTGTAGCCGTTCTGATGGACATGAGCTCTTAAGTTAGGCGAGGGTCATTTCATGTTGTCTTGGGTCAAGTCTGTATTTTCTTTGGAGAACTATATGCTTAACTCCTTGTTCATTTTTAAGTCAGGGTTGTTTTTTGTTTTCAAGGCACACACGCTCCTTATACATCCTAGGTTTAACGGTTTAACTTTCAACAGACAGATGATTTGGGAATGTTTTTCCAGTTCTGCCCGTAGTCTATTTATGTCCTTGCTTCCAGGTGCACAAGCTTCTGCTTTTTATTAGCTTAAGAGTTTCCAGTGCCCACATACACTTCTGCTGTCGTGTCAGAGAAGCGCCACCAACTACAGTTTCCGGAAGCTTTCTCTCTTAGGTTTCCTACAAGCTTTAGAGGCTTGGGCCTCCTGTTTATGTGTGCAATCCTTTGTGATGAAATCTTTATGCACTGATTTAACTTCATGCTGCCAATGTAGTTATCCAGTTTTCCTATACATCAGTTGAAAAGATTATCCTTTCCTCACTGCACAGCACTTGTACCCTTCATAAAAATTATTTTATATATTCTAAATGGGAGGAGTTAGCGGAACTCTTCAGCATCCAGTGTTAGCAGACTCAACCTTCGCCCCCTTTCGTACATGGAAACTGTTATCTTCTACCTGGAAAAATCTGAAAGCTGAACAGCAACGGTTAATGTTCTGCATGCTCTTACTTTTTGCATAATACCAGGGCCAAGGACAAACAAACTTCATTTGTCCTTTATAGTTATATATTGAAGTTACCCTTCAGGTTTCCGAGTTTCAGTACTAAGACATGACACTATACTACTAATATCACCAGCCTGGTGGAATTGGTTGCTGAACCTCTCACAGATGACAAAATCTGTAGATGCCTACATATACCTATACATATGCATGTGTACCAATCAGTACCTCTACACTTTACATTGTTACCAGATTAAGTTCAACACCAGAAACAAGGTAAGTCTAAGTGAATAGTCATTATCCTGTGCTGTCTGTGGACAGGAATGCAAGTCTATACATGGTCAAAAAAGACAACTTTTCTCAGACGTTTTCTGCAGAGTTGGTTGAATTGAATATGGAAGCTGAATGTACTGACTTGTAATATTGTTTCTACATATATTTCCCTAGCATTAACATTTCCTTTACAAATTCATACATATATTCATACAGACAACACAATATTGGGATGATATTTATAAGCAAAATAGGAAAGCACCTTTTTTCATCAGAATGGACCAGAAACACAGATACACTAGCCCTCAGGCACACACACTGACATATACTGCATTACCCGAAATATCTATCTTTAAGGACCCTTCCTTCTCTGTACAGAGTCCCTGAGGGACGGTCCTCTTAACACAGATCTCCTCCTTCTGTTTAATGGATTTAGTGTCTGGCAGGTTCTCAGTTTTTCCGTCTTGTTCAGTGGTATCACTGGAACCTAAGGGAACAAAATGAACACCACATCAATACTCACAAGGAGTTGACCCAAAAAACCTCTACCCACCTATGTGAAAGCCACTGTTAGAGGGACTGCAAAGCAAATATGTACACCACAATGCTTAGAGAAACGTAAACTGGGGGAAAGGACGGACAGACAAGCATGTCGTGCAGAGCTACGGAAGGCCTGCAGAGGACCTGAGTTCAGTTTCCTAACCACAGGGCGGCTTGCAACCATCTGTGCAGCTCCAGTTCAACCGGATCTGAGACGCTCTTCTCATCTCCAGGGGCACCAGGAGTTCAAGTGGTACACACATAGAGGCAAAGGCAAACACCCATACACAAAATAAAGTCAATTAAAAATAAACATTACCTATTAAAAATTAAAAAAAAAAAAAAGAATCACTATAGAAAGGAGCAGATGAAGAGCTATTAAGTAACCAAACAAAGGAAAAGGTAATTCTAGCAAGCAGTACCATAGGAGAACTCCAGACAACTGCCTTGGGACTCTGAAGACGACAACATTTTTGAGTGGAAATCAAGCTCCTGAAAGCAAAGGACCCGCATAACAAAGAGAGGAAGAGGGAAGCCCCACCAACAGAGGGAGGCCCCACCTACAGAGTATAGCGCTTACAGTGAAAAGAGGGGAACTACAGCAGGATAAGCTATTTTGAAGCTGGTTCTAACATTCTAGAAGACTGTCGAAAGAGCTCAGGTTTCATTCCCAAGACCAATGCAGATTAAAGTGTATCAGGAGGCTAACATAATCAAAACAATTTCAGGAACAATCACTTAGCAACAATAAAAAAAAAAAAAAAGGTAAAATTTTTGGAGTGTTTACCAGAATACAAATTTAAAGTCTTAAGAAAAACAGCATAAAACAGTATGTAAAATAGAGAAGTAATGGGGCTGGAGAGATGGCTCAGAGGTTAAGAGCACTGACTGCTCTTCCTGAGGTCATGAGTTCAAGGCCCAGCAACCACATGAAAGCTCACAATCATCTGTAATGAACTCTGGTGCCCTCTTCTGGCCTGCAGGCAAACATGCAGGCAGAAAACTACACATACATAAATAAATAAATATAAAAAAATAATAAAAAAGAAGTGCTTTATGCTCTAAAGTATGTCTCCAGTTGATAACTGTGGCAATAAATACCAGCTGTCCTTTAACACACATCTTTTTCCTCTAAAATAACTGAGAATGTTAGCACAGCAAAGGCTCATCCTCCTGGGTAATGCGATTTGGGGTGACCACATGATCAGGCTGGCTAAGAAAACAGAAGGGTGTGTAACTTCTAAGAGGCTCCCCAGAGGAGGAACAGGCTTTTCTCCTTCCCTTACTCCCTGAGTCCCTGAGTGCCAGCTGACAGGACAACAACAGAGGAAGAAAAGCTTTGCTCCCTGAGCTCTGGATTGTTACGAGAAATATTTTCTTATCTTCTTTAAACCTTGTTATGTTTTGGGTTCCTATCTCTTAGAACCCAAACTAATCCTAAATTAAGCATAATCCTATTAAAGTAACTTCCAAAAGTAAACAAGTTGAATATCTAAACAGTATAGTTTTTGTGCAAATGGTATGACACTATCTTTATAAAAAATAAAGATATAATCTATGTTAGAGACTATTTTAACTCAGTTAAAATGTATAGTATAGTTCAATAAATTCAACAACTGGTGTCACTGCAATTCACTTTTAAAATAATCTAAAGTGCAAAATTAAAAGCAGCTATAAAAACTCAATAAGACAGGATCTTACAGGCATAATCTAAACATGGTAAGAAAGGACGACAGAATGAGAGGAAGTAAGTTGCATTTAAAATTGACCATATGTCAATGACTGACATAAACCATGTAAGGCAAAAAACACCAAAAATCAGGGGAAATGTAATAGTTCTATCAGATGGAGGATTCATTCTATAAACAATAAAGACTAAAACAAGAATATAAACAAGGAAAAAAAGTCTTAGACAATTCTATAAAATATAATTAACAGGATTATGGTAACAAAACAAACAAACAAAAACCCTTTTCAAGCCAGATATATATATATTTCATGTGGACAGTATGTTGCTACAGTAAAACAAATTACTGAAAAAAGGAAAAAGGTCCTGGTAAGTCAATTTCTGACAATAGATTATTTTGTGATATTATATATTCAAAAGTTCTGCATAAATATTTTAAAGTTTTTAAATGTAATTATTATTATCCATACCAAAATCAACCGTAAAGGTAGCTAGAACTGTACAGCTGTTTCGTGTGAGTGACTGGGAAGGAGGCCTAGAGATAGCAGAGAGACTGGAGAGCACACTGCCTCTCGTGATTTCCAAGCAATAGCCTTTGCAGGGCAGAGGAAAGGAGGCCAAACCGGCCAGTTCACTACCTGCAGTGTCCTGCATGGAACCTCTTCCTTCAGGGCTTGCCATCTTGGCCGTGACCCTTCTGCTGGTGATCTCTTTCTGATTTTTGTCCAAGATACTCTGATCCCCAGTGATGGGTACTTTCTCTGGGGCCTCTGGATACGGACATCATTGACCCCAGAGAGAAGAAGATATTAAACAAAAGGCAAGCAACTTTCCTGCCCCTCCCTAACATGAAGCCATTCCCAAGTCCTTTATAAATGAGGGGGAAAATAACTTAGGCTCCAGTTTGGAAAACCAATGCCAATTAGAATGTTTGCCACATCTTTTAATGAACATCAGTTTAAATAAAGTAACACTTTAAAGTCTGTCAACAGTCTGATTGATGAAACCACAATCTCTTTTCTTTCAAATCAATTATGTTTTTCAAAGTAAAAATGTGGGATTAGCAGGGTGTTATTGGCACACGCCTTTAATCCCAGCACTTGGGAGGCAGAGGCAGAGGCAGAGGCAGAGGCAGAGGCAGAGGCAGAGGCAGAGGCAGAGGCAGAGGCAGAGGCCAGCCTGGTCTACAGAGTGAGTTCCACTTCCAAAACAATACAGAGAAACAAACAAACAAAAACAAGCAACAACAACAAAAAGACGTGGGGTTAAGTGTGGGAGGAGTTAAGTGTGGGAGGGCCTGGGCCCTGCTTCAAATGATGTCAGACTTTGAAGGCGCCAAAGAAAGTCTCACCCTCCCTGGGGAGCAGAGAGGAATGGGTTGGGGGGTGGAGGGGAGGAGGGGAGGGGGAGGGGGAGGGAACTGGGATTAACATGTAAAACAAGCTTGTTTCAAACCTAAATTAAAAAAAGAGAGGAAGAAAAAAATGTGGGGTTATTAAACAAGTGCTTGGAGCCCTTTGGCCTTTTCAAAGTTTTTATCAACTGTGGAACTAATTAATAAATATATTATATAGTTGAGAAAAACTTAATACAATCTACATTTTACATATTATACTCTCTAAATATCATGTAGTTAGGTAACTTTTAAGCTTGTCTGATATTTTATGTTCTCTTTTTCCTCCTTGGTCATATGTCTGCTCTTACCTCTATCCATATTTCTCGAGAGATATCAACACATGCTAACAATGAAACACACAACGAATAACCAGTCTTGGCTTTATTTATCCAACAATCTCTTTTCTTTCAAATCAATTAATTTTTCCTTATTACTATTCAATCCTAAATTTTTCCCATCTAATATTTTATTTAACTTGCCATTTAATATATTAGACTCACCAGGTATTGACAACTTGGCTTAAGAAATAAAACATTACAGACATGGTTCCCTAATGTGATCTATCCCCTGCTTAGTAGCACACCCTTTATACTGGACTTTAATTTCTCTCAATCTTTTTAGCATGATGCAGTAATAAAAAGTATTAATAATTTTGACAATCTATACTCATTATTTACAATCATCTTAAATGTCTAAATCTTATACAATACTATATGTATTCTTTTAAATATCAACTCATCTACTGATCAATATATAGTTGTTTGTTTTTATGGTGAAGAACAGTAGAGTGAGCATTCCAGTAACATTTCCCACTGATTTTTACAAGTCACAAACATCTTTTTTCCCCCTCCTTGGACCTGCTTCGTGTCACTGCTAGGCTGGGGTGCTAGGCTGGGACTGGGGACTGAGCTCGGTTGCTGGGTGCTTATTCGGCAGTGTGCACACATGCACTCTCCTGGGCCTGATCTCAGGACCACGTACCTGGGAGTGGGGTGCATGCCTGGTGCTTTCACGGAAGTGGTGGATTTGAAGGCAAATCGGAAGGTAGAGGCTATGCTCCGCTACTTAACAAGCTGTGTGGCGGTTTGAAAGAAAATGACCCCCACGGGGAGTTGCTGGTAGGGGGCGTGGCTTTGACGGAGTGGGTGTGGCCTCAATGGAGGAAGTGTGTCACTGTGGGGTGTACAGCTCCCAGCTCCTTCTCCAGCACCATGTCTGCGTGCCACCGCCGCCGCAATGCTAATGGACTGAGCCTCCACAACCGTAAGCCAGCCCAACTAATGTTTTCCTATGTAAGAGTTGCCATGGTCACAGCAGAAACTAAGTCACCCTATCTCAAAGAAAGGATGAAACTGAGCTATTTCTGAGTTATAAGGGTATTTAAATTATACATTTTTTCTTTTTTACCCCATGAGGCTACCATACATTTTTGTACAGTGTGCAGACAGATTTGTCTGGTTTCTTTACACGTTACCCATTTCCTAAGCACTACTGCTGTTGTTGGTTGTGGTGGTGATGATGGCGTGTGTATACCCCTTGATCCATGGCCTCTTTTTAATTATTGCTGTTGTTGGTTGTTGGTGTGCGTGCCTGTGTGTGCATGTGCGTGTGCATGTGACACGCCTGAATATATGTATGTGTTCCTGAGTATATGAACACAATTTGATCAGTCTTACGTTATTTATGTATACCATTTGATACTGTATAACTAATTGGTGTGTTCTTCCTCAGTAAAGACTATTTCTTCAGCCTGTAGTTCTTTGTTTAGGGCTGAGCCTCATAAGCTTTCCTTCCATACCAGTGTGCCTATTATTATTCTTTATTAAACACATAAGTTAGTATAGCTTTCACCCCTCATAAAGGAAACTTCTCTTTATAACAGAGACCATTACAAAAAAAAACCCCACAACTGACCGAAACACAGAGTTGTGTAGCTCAGTCCCAACGGACCCGTCTATAGCTCAAGTACTGCAGCAAAGACTCAGGGATCACTGTAGAAGAGTGGACAGAGGGTTTTAAGGGCGAGAGGAACAGGATTCATTGTGAGAGTCTGTCTCCAAGAAATGTCAGCTATCACCCCCTAATGTCATAACAATATGGCTGCCTCCTACACTTCTCTTTTTAATCTTTTGCTTTGCTTTGTTTGTTTTTTTGAGACAGGGTTTCTCTGTGGCTTTGGAGGCTGTCCTGGAACCAGCTCATATAGAACAGGCTGGTCTCAAACTCACAGAGATCCGCCTGTCTCTGTCTCCCGAGTGCTGGGATTAAGTGTGTCCGCCACCACAGCCTGGCTCTTTTTAATCTTTTACAAATAATATTTAGCAAGCTACATATAAAACTTTTATGCTAGTACAGCAAGCTCTCCTATGAGCCCAGAGACAACTGAATACTTTATTGTTACTATTATGCAACTCTCTAATTATGTAGGACTTCCTTAATAAATTTCAACGTAATTTTAGAGTTTTTCCTATGGTAGTCTTGCATGTACTTTAGGCTCATTTCTAATAACTTTATCTTTTGTACATTAAAAAAATATATTTTAACTGTCCTAGAACACATTTACATAAAATGAAGAAATATCAGCTGGGCAGTTGTGGTGGTGCACGCCTTTAATCCCAGCACTCGGGAGGCAGAGGCAGGAGGATCTCTGTGAGTTGAGGCCAGCCTGGTCTACAGAGTGAATTCTGGAACAGCCTCCAAAAGAATACAGAGAAACCCTGTCTCAAAAAACCAAACAAAACAACAACAACAAAAGAAGATGCAGGAATACCACTAATGATCAAACAATTTGTGTATAACCTTATCCAGGTCAAGAAATAAAATCTGGATAGAAGCCTATTTATTGCCCAGTCCCTCATTCCTCCTTCCCATTTTCTCCAACACTTGATGAGGTTACACAAACTGAAGAGAAATTAGAGTATATAATCCCCAATTTTAAACACAACAAATTCATCAGGAATGCCTCAACTTTGTATAAATGAGTAATACAAGGCATGTGTTTTCCTTTACACACCATGTGTGTAAAGTCATACACTGACCCTTTTCTCCACGCTAGTAATTATTCAGTAGCATTAGTATTACAAGTTATCTATTTTATTAAACAAATATTGGCCACTTGAGTGGTTTCTATGAAGCAAACACTGCTCGAAGGCTATGTGTGGGGCCAAGGCTCAGTGGCGGGGTGCATTCTTAGCCAGCAACACACCACAAAGTCAGCGCTAACTTGCACGCTCACCAGCAGGGAATGAGTCCTTACTCTCCATGAACAGTGCTTTTCGTTTCAGCCATTCTATAGCATAGAAAGCTACTGCTGTCTCAGTTCCCAGATTATCCGCACAGCCAAACTTTAATGTGCATTTATCAGGCATTACTAGTCTCTTCTATAGAGTACTTGTCCACAATTCTTTGCCCAATTTCTACTAAGTTGAGTATCTTTTTCACACTATTTCTTTTTGTATTTAGAATATTTTTTTACACATTGTAATTTTTACTTCCCCTCTGTGATTTGCCTTTATTTACTGTTCACATTTTATGGAATTTTTTTACTTGAACATTCCTTATTTCCCCTATATGGTTGCTGGTTTTACTTGTTTGGATTTTAGGAGAGGAATACAGTTTAAAGAAATTTTTCCTTTCCTACAATTAAGAAGGCATACTCTTTTATTTTCTTATAGAAGATCTACCTATCTGTCCATCTACTTGCCTATTAATCTATGCTTTGGTTTAGGGTTTTTTTTTTTTTTTTTTTTTTTTTTTGAAACAGCATCTTTCTGGAACAAGTGATCTTCCTGCAATTTTAAATGTATTGTACTTTTGGAAAATGGCTGTCCTCTACCTAAACAAAAAGCTGAAAGCTGTACAGTGGCCAGAAAGAACAAGTATCTGAATGAAGCTGGTGGGATCTAAGAGGGTTGGGGACTGATGCAAACATGAGGATGGGTGTCCTGAGCCAGGGCCCAGCTGAAGGTGACTACTGTCGCAGAGAAATGTGAGCTAGGGGAAGCCTGACATTCTGATTCTTTTTCTCCCCCAACTAAATCTAGTATGAGTTTCTGAAATGGTTCAGAAACTCAATTTTTACAGGTTGGTAGCAAAATAAAGTTTCAAAACATCATGTAAACTCTTAACTCTGTCAAATGCTGCCAGAAATGTCTCCCTGCTACATTAAAATTCGTGAGAATTAATCAGGACTTTCTGATATCTAGTATGCAAAGTAGGCTTGATTTACTGTCTCATTTCAACAGCTATAGTACATTTTATTTATGGTGAAAATGCAGTTTAAAGTTTTCCTGTGAATATTTAACGCAGAGGTAAGGACAAAGTTTCCAAAACAAACCAGAAAATGGATAAAGACAACAATATTCTCACTTCAAATAAAAAGGTTCAGGAAAGAAGTAAAACAGGCGAGGTCACTCATTACCTGCATTCCCTTTCTGGGGGGATTTTGTCACCTTTGTCACGGCCCTCTTACTATAGATCCCTTCTGTATGCTTAATGTTCACAGTGGCTGAGAGGTCATCATCTCTTGTGCCTAGCACTTGAGGTGGAAAGTCTGGGGCAATAGCATCATTGGACCCTACAGAAAAACGAGAAAATATTACAATTAACACTAAAATAGTCTTGAAGACAAGACTTTTCTTCCCTTAGCCCGCTGCTATGAATAGAGCACCATGATGGCAACGTTACAGGCCAGTCAAACTGAAACTCAGAGACATGTACAAAAATGTCAGGGGGCGCTACCAGCTCAGGGAGGCTTCTGAGAGAAGGAACATGGCTGGGCGATGACTTCTGGTATGATATGACGATAAAAAGACAACCAGATAGCAGTTACTATTCAAGTGTATCAGAAGCATCTTGTGATCAAAGTCATGCAAAGGCTGCAATGACCCCCTTAGAAAAACACGTCTACAAATCACGGAAAACAACCATCATTTTCCACAATGACTCTTCAAGGCCAAAGTACTTCCAGCAAATAATTATTCACTCAGTGATTCTGCTAGAGTCCTACAACAGTCTAACAATATAAAACACTGAAAGAGAGCTAGTCATGTAGATCAGAGAAAACCGCATATATGCCTGGCATTTGTGAAGTTGAGTTCAATCCCCAGCACTGTAAGAATGGAAAACCAAATTTTAAAAGAAGAAAAAACTGAAAAGAAAAATTTATGTGACAAAGATTTGAAAGAATCAAACTTCCTTTTAAATGTATTTCAACATTCATACATATACTGACAAACAGAAACCCATCTGTTATGACACATGTATAGGCAAAACCCATTTCTAGTCATATGCAATAGTAATAATATGTATATGACAATAAGAACCGACAAAGTACCGGTCTCGTTGTTTCAATGCAATATAAATAAGCCACAATGGGATTTCAGAACAGCCTGCAAGTGTCCTACTTGAAGCCTTCCGGATCAAGTCTACAGATGACCTACCTAATTGTCACTTTCTGCCCCTTGCCCCTTAGCTCACTGGAAAGTCCCATTAGCCTTTCTTCTGCCAAGTCACCAGTGCTGGAGTTCCTCCACAGCTGGACCTTTATTCTTCCTGGGAACACACACTGTAACTACCAAGCAATGGCTGGTAGAAAATAAATGCTAAAGCCAGGCATGGTGGCATATGCCTCTAATCCCAGTACTTGGAAGGATGAGGCAGGCAGATCTCTCTGAGTTTATAGTCAGCTAGGTCTACATGGTAAGTTCTAGGACAGCCACAGTTATATAGTGAGACCCTGTCTTGAAAAAAACCAAAATAAATAAATATAAAAAAAATAAATGCTTATCACTGGCCAAGAGTTTTCTTTCTTTTATGCTTCAGATTTTAACAATAAAGGGTGCAGGTCATTCTTGTACCATTTTAATGGAAATGAGAAAAGGGTGTCCCTTCTTCATACGTTTGAAGTCACTATAAATTGTGGCTCAACACAACTATAATTGGTGATCATTCTCACCAATCCTACAAACCAGAGCACACCTCAGGAATACAATAACCGAACGCTCAGCTGATTAACTACCCTTCCTTCCCCAAGAGAGTGAGCGCCAGAGGGGCTGAGAGGCCGCTGGGCCAGAGGAGAGTGCGGCAGGCGTGAGCACAACAGAGAACATGCATTTATTTTCCAGCATCTGTGCAGAGCTGAAATACATGTGGATAGAAAGTTACGTCTGGAGCAGAAAGAGTTAACATACTTCTTCCACAACAGTAATTAGAAATCTGGACCCTGTGTGATCATTTGTGTATTTTTATAAAAGCATTAATCTACGATGCAAATAGTGCCTCTTCACGTGACTCTGGCCACCATCTTTATGTGGCTGTATAAGAGAACTTCTTTATTCAAGATACATAGATTATTAAAAATGGGTCAGGGCTGGAGAGATGGCTCAGAGGTTAAGAGCACTGCCTGCTCCTCCAGAGGACCTGAGTTCAATTCCTAGCAACCACATTGTGGCTCATAACCATCTACAATGAGATCTGGTGCCTTCTTCTGGCCTGCAGAGATACATATACACATAATAAATACATAAATTTAAAAATACATACACATTGTAAGCCTTTAGAGGGTTTTCTTTAAAACAAAAACAACAAATAAATAAATAAAGGTTAATAATTAAGGAAAAGCTAGCCAATAAGAAGCCTGAGCCATTGGCCAAACAGTTTATAGTTAATATAAGCCTCTGTGTGTGTGTTTGTTTGGGATTAAATGGCTACAGAAAATTCCATACGTACCCAGTGTTCACTGTAGGAAACTAGAAATCATTTTCCCCATTGTCTTATCCTACTCTCCAACACCAAGTCCACAGGAAATATTCTAAAGCGCAGCGCCTGTGTGTCCACTTAGTCCTTCTCTATAATGTCACTCTAACCCTAGAGGCTGCCCTTTCAAGTACAGCAAAGCCTCCTAACGAACTGATGTGTCCACTAACACCCTGGCCCTCAATCTCCCACTTCCCACTTACAAGCCATCACCCCGCATGCAAGCTAGGATAAAATTCACACGGGTAAGTAAATCAGACCAGTTCCCTACTGCAGCAAAGCACAATGCTTTTACATCCTTACAAGCCCTGCGGGACCGACTGTCACACATGTCTACCCACCACTCTGCTTTCTTTATATAAAAATGTGGGAGGCCAATGTTTTGAACTAAGCTTCTGGCAGTACCAGGACTCAGCAGAGCAGACCACAATGGAATCACTTGAAGGAAGCAGGATCCCAAAGAGAGCTGCGTTCAAGATAACAGATTTTCACCGACCAGCTGAAAAGAGTCATTTCAGCCTGAGTGAACAAAGTCTCCTCTTTATTACTGCCAGGGAAGTAGCATGCTTACCGGTCTGCTTCCCAGGGTATGGCTCCTGCCCTGCATTACAGCTTATAAACACCAACTGTTTTACCAAGCTCAGCAGAACGATTCTCCTATGTTATGCTGTAACTGTTATACCCAATTTGTGAATATTTATTAAGAGTCTACTCAGTCTTGGAACTAAATTCATGAAAACTATGAACAATTTAAGACAACCCAGTAGCCAAGCTTTGTGGTTCATATTTCTCATTAAGGCCACTTGGGAGGCTGAGGCAAGACAGTCACAGGTTCAAAGACGGCCTGGGCTAAAGAGCAAGTTCAAAGGGTAAAGCTTAGGCAACTCTGGGCAGTTCTGTCTCAAAATGAAAAGTTAAAAAGAAAACAACAGGCATGGGAGGCCTAGCGATATTGCTCAGTGGTTCAGGAATTGAACCAAGGGCCCTTAGAGAAGGGATGAAGAAAAGTCTGTTTGTTCCATATACATGATACCATGTTCCCCTTTTTGTCAGAAATAAACTCGTGGCAATTCAGTATTTCTTTTCTTTATGGTCTATAGCTAGCCCTTCCCTCATACACACGCCCCCGCTCAGGTTTGAACTTGGGGCTGCTTGGCTGGTTCTGACTGCACCCCACGAAAACGCTTCCGACGGTGTCCTACGGAACTCTGATGTTTATTTATGTTTCTCTTTGCAGGTCTCTCACACTGAGTCATCTCAGTGCGCCTGCCTTCGGCTCACTGCTTCTCCTGCCTAATCCTCTTCTGTTGGGCTCCTCTAGCAAATTAATTTCCTACTGTGTTTTTCAAGTCCAGAATTAGAATATGGCCCAACTTATAATTTCTATCTCTTTATAACGTTCTCTATCTAGTAAGGCCTTAGTTCTTCAAAAGTTTTTTTCAATTAGATCACTGAACATATTTTAAATAGTTTAGTACTTGTCCAATGTCTAGGATTCCTCAGGTTCTTTTTTTCCTTTGTATAGAACAAACTGTGTCTTGTGTTTTTCCTTTATATTTTTGTTGCAAACTTGGAAATTTAAATAATACAATATATAACTGTTAGAACCAGATTCACTCCACCTCATGATTTGCTATTTTCTGTTTGGTAACTTTTGAATCAAGACTGGAAGACTACACTTGATTATGTATGGCCGTTAAGGTTTCTACTTGACTCACATGGTGCTGGGCTCGTGCGTGCATGAAGGCTGCCTTGAATAACAAACCGGTAAAATCTCTACATCTCCGGTCTCTGTGCTTAATCTAAAGGGGCTTTAACACTGACCCTGGTAACTGTCAACTCATTTTAGCCTTCTCTTCTTTCCTTACACAAAGTCTCAAATAACTCATTTATTATGAGTCAACCAGAGGTTAAAGCATGAAAATGTCCACATTTCACTATAAGATATCACAACCAACCAGCCAATATACAATATTTCTAAAAATAAAATCTTTTTTTTTAATTACTTTTAAAATAATTTTTGCATAATACCTGAATGTGAGCTCTCAACAGTGGTATCTGACCTGGAATCCAGATTTGAAGGCACTGTTTTTAATTGTGGAACATAGTACATATTCGAACTACCAGATGGCTTATATGGCAACAGTATCGGCTGGGCTGAGGAGGTAAATATCAGAGAACCATTAGGAGGAATGCAGCACTGACTTTAACACATACCAACTATTATGTATTCCACCTGCTAGGCAGTGCTCTCTATTCTCAGAATACATGAATGAACTAAACATAATTCACCTTTACTTTCAACATGGGAGATATACGGCACATTTAATTAAATTATATAATCAAATCATCTGGTGGCCAATGGTGTGACACATTGTGAAGGATTAGGAACAGGATGTAGCCTAACCAGGTTGAGGGGTGCATTTTCAGCAATCTATACCATAAGTAGATGACTCTTAACTATAAAACAGTTTATCTTATACCAAAGTGCCTACTTTACTCCTAGAGACATAAGAGATTAAGTTTACTTTTCGTATAGCAGTTTCAAAATAAAGCTTCTATTATAAAAATATGATTTTGAATATTAAGAAAATACACTGAAGAAAAAAGACAAGGTCTGACTATTAAAAGATCACCAGTTTAATGTAGATTATACCCATGTTTTTCTTCTATTTACACCCTCATTATCATAAAATAAATAAAAAGTTAAGATTCAGTTGTTTTATAATAATAAGTATTAATTTTTATCCTATTCATACACAGAACATAAATGTAGGTTTAAAATTTTTTCACAGTTGGGTCTCTCTTCTTGTTTCTGCCACCATCATAAATGGCAGGACAGCAATTAATTGCCCCATGGCCCGAATCTCAGGAACAGGCATTGGAGGCACACCTGAACCCTAAGATACCTTTGCCACCTGGAGCCAAACCCTGCCAAGCCCCAACTGGCTCACAAGCCCGAGAGGCAAAGGCAAATCTTTGTTAGACTGTGTGTGAGAGCGCATGCGTGGGAGCGCATGCGAGGTTACACATACTTGTCAGTGCTACAGCCTGGTCTAGACCGGGTGCATGTTAGGCATGTACACATACTGTCACTGAGCTCACCCACTAGCATCCATTAGTTTGCAAGTGTGGGGATACATGTGTGCACACATGCGTTTATATTTCCATATAGAAGGATTAATGGTCAACCTGAGTAATGAGTGGTTGTTTCACAAGCAAGAAATAAGCCATTGCTGTGCACTATTAAAGTATCATCTGTCACATTACTATAGGCTAAATGCCAATAATTCATTTGCCTGCCTTAAAAACAGCTTTTGTACACTGACTATATTTTTACAAAAATCATGGGGCAAAAGTCAGCCAGCCATAAGCATCATGAATTGCAACATACTCTTGTTAACTCCTTCAAAATAAAGATGAAAATCCTATTCTTTTTACAGGTATGCAAACAAAAACTAGATGCAGTATGTTTGTAACATAACATTTACATTGAACTTAGGTTTAATGGGCTAGGTGGTGGCGGCACTCGCCTTTAATCCCAATACTTGGGAGACAGAGGCAGGTGGCTGTCTGTGAGTTCGAGGCCAGCCTGCTCTACAAAGTGAATTCCAGGATAGGTTCAATAATACAGAGAAACCCTGTCTCGAAAAACAAACAAAAATTTAAAGATGAGAAAATAAGTAACATTTCAAAGATAATTAATTACACATAAAGTGGGTTGATGATGTAAAACTCAGTCACATTCCCTACCGTCTCTGCCATGAGAAGATGTGATTTGCTGCACTGAGGATGATGAGGCAAGCTTGGGAGGCTTTTGGGCCATGGGGTCTAGAACTTCCTGTCCATGATCATCAACCTTAATAAAGATTTCAGATGAAAACGTGGTCTTTTCTGGACTTTCTGTTGTTATCTGAGTGACCGCATCAGATGATAGCTTCGCAGAGGATGTAGGAAAGGGAGCCTTACTCTGTTCTCGTGAACTAATGAGGGGGAGAAAAGACAAAACAGCTCATCTTTGGCAAGAAATATTTAAGTAACTAGACAATTGTAAATATAGTTATCTCACATGTTAATAACCCATTTCTACAGTATCCCTCATTTTGATATATGTATGTGTGCATGCATGTATACATATACATACATAATACATACATATATATATAGTGACCAAGTATATATTTCTTGTCATTTATTCCAAAATTTACTTTTAATTTTAATTTGTATTACCATTATATAATTTAACTGAGAAAAAGGTACTTCCTAGTTGAAATTAGACATTTATATTTAATTTGACAATTACTATAAAACTATACTAAATGCCCAGGGACAAAAATAAACATAAAACAAAGTCTTGCCACAAAGGGTTTATATTTCAATGATGGAACCGTGTGTGTGTGTGTGTGTGTGTGTGTGTGTGTGTGTGTGTGTGCCACAAAGATTATTGATAATTCATGTTTTAAAAAAGCAAGTGAATGATAAGCACATATGAAGAGGGGCCAGTTTTGATTATGAAAATTCCACAGCGTATGTGGACACCTCTCAACAATAAAGTTAAAGCTTAACTCCCACCCGCAAGCCCCAAGTATTACAAAGAATACAGCCTAAGAAGTGAAAAAACCGGCCAACACCATTTATCCCTGGCCAAGGTTGACATCATAGTGATGACTTGTGAGTATAATAATTTTCCCTGTCTGGTTTAAGGGTGAATTTCACCTGTGATATTCTTTCCCCAGATTAACTCTTCAGTCTACTCACAAGAAAGCATCAAAACGAAATGGGAGATCTATTTCAGCAAATGTCTCTTCAAAATTGCCAAGTTCATTAACAACACGGAAGGAGAATTATATACCACAGAAGGTTAAGAGACATTTGCATTGTCATTAAAAAAAAAATCCATGGCTATGTGACTTTTAAACAGAATTCACGGATCCACGTCCTGGAGCCTGAGAAGGCTGAGGCTGAAGGAGTGTCCGATCTTTGTCTAGGGAGGGCCCATTTTCTGGTTCAGGTGTTACCTTCTTGCCATGTCCTTGCACAATGGAAGGGTCTAGACGGCTATTAGGAGGGGGACCTTTGGATAAAGGCACTAATCTCATTCACGAGTTACCTACTCTTACAACCTAAATGCTTCTTTGAGGCCAGATGGCCAAATACTATCATACTAGGTAAAGGTATTTAGAACATAGCACTCTGTTCCTGGTTCCCAAAATTCATGTCCTCACATGCAAATACACTCATTCCATCCCTAATCTTAACTCATCACAGCAACACTATCAACACCAGAGGAAGATTTAATGTACAGTTCCTCTCAAGACAAAATGTTCTCCAACTGTGAACCAATAACATACAACACACTTTCCAAAACAGACAGTTTCCAGAACACAACCAGCATAGGACACTCATTCCAAAAGGGAAAAAGAGAAAAGGAGAAGAAATAGGTCATGAGCTAGTCCTATCTTAAATGTCAGAAGCTCCGTCTTCCAGTGCCGGTGAGAGGACTAGGTGGGCGGGGAGTCTGGATGGGAGCACTGTGCTCAAGCACCTCCTTTCAAAGGCCCCTGCACTAACAGCTTCTGAAATGCCTCTGGACAGTTTCCCATATTCTTAGTGAAGGGCACCTGGCTGATTCATTCTTATCTTATCGAATGGCCACTTGGCCATAAGACTAGCATTCTCTACCAAGCAATCTGTCACATTATTATAATACAGGAATGCTAAATCTCTGCTTCCTTTTTTATTAAAATTATGTCTTTAAATCATTTCCTCCAATGCAGAGAGGTGGTGGAAAGGAGGGGGGGGGTTGCTCTGAACAACGTCTTTTGGCCATTGTGATCATGTGGTTCGTACACAAGACCTGTGCAGGTTCCAGCCTGTCAATATTCCAACATGGACAGAGAAAGGGCTCACTATAGGATAAAAAGGACCAGTGAAAGAATACCCCAGCCAAATACCAAATACCAGAGCCAAAGAAACACACCTTGCCCTTAACCAATTCAGAACTGAAATCCAATCAATCCCAGAGCACAAAATCCAACCAAGCTCAGGAACTGAGATCCTACCAGGCCCCACCTTGGAAAGCCCCACCCCCGAGGAGCTCTATATAAGCCCTATACGTACAGTTTGGGGCTGCCCTTTTTCATCCTGGCAGAGACAGCCACGCTCCTGGATTCCTCCTTCCCAATAAATCTCCTGAGTGAGGTTTATTGTGTATGTGACTTAGAGCTTAGGGCTCTTTCCACAGCAGGGCAGAACTGTTACATTTCTGCAGGGAAACTCAACAACCTTTGCCAGAGCAGAGCTGCAATGGCCTTTGCAGGGGCAGAGTGAAGCCGGCGCAAAGGGTAACTGTAACACTTTGCTGGGGAAACTTTCCTTTGTTGGAGCAAGTGTTAACACTGCAGGGAAGCTGAGCAGAGAGGAGCAGAGCTGGGACGACCTGGCTGGGGAAACCCTCAGCGCTGCAGCAAAGTTGAACACTTGCATTAGGGAAGCCTTTCCAGGGCAAAGACTGTTTGCTGGGGGAAACCGTCCTCCAATGGAACGGATCTCCAACTCCTCTGCTGGGATAGCTTTCCCTTCAGAGCTGTAACACTTACATTCATGAAGGCCCACCCCTTGATGAGGAATTATTGGCAATTAATAAGGAAGAGTTATTTTTCTTCAGGATGTAGATATTTCTGATTAAATTACTAATGATCCACTTAATATTCTATTACATGCAAGATGACAGAGTAAAATGAATTAACACTCTTTAAAAAATCATTTTTTCTTGTATTTTATAACCAACACCTAAGAAAAACCAAACTGTTCCCTCAACACTTGCTTAGAAATTTCTTCACCCAATTTCATCACTTAGAATTCCTCCCAAAACCTTATGGCATCTAGTTTTCCTAATGTATATATTACTTTAAAATCTAGAGTCTATTTACAAGAAAAAGGTATGTGTGATATTTGTGTTTTGACTCTGGCTTATTTTGAGCTTAGCTTAATGATATCTAGCTCTATTCATTCTCCTGCAAATGACATACCTTCATTTTTCTTTATGGCTGAACAGAAGTCCGTTGTTCATAGCATATTTTCATTATTCATCTATCTCTTGATAGACATCTAGTCTGACCCCCTGACCTGACTACTGCAGATAGAGCCAATAGTCAGCACAATATGCGAGTGTCTTTGGGTATACCCAAAACTGGTATCACATGGTATCGTATTTTATTTTTAAAGAATTGTCACACTACCTTCCACAGCAGTTGTCTTAAAATTTACATTCCCAACAACACTAAGAGTTCTTTCCCCCTGCACCCTTGCCAGCCTTTGTTATTTCTTGATATTAGCCACTGTGACTAGAGTGAGGTGGAATCTCAGTAGTTTTGACTTGTGTTTCCTGATTGATAAGGACACTGAGTATTTCTTCATGTATTTATAAAGCATCTATTGACTCTTGACAACTGCTCATTTGCCCATTTATTAATTGGATGATTACCGTTTTGATGTTTACTTTTTTGAGTTCCTGTCAGAGAATAGCTGGCCTGGCTTTTCCCTCTGGTTAATATGCCCTTAGCTCTACAGAAGCTCTATGAAGTAGTCTGCCAACTCTTCTAACCTATGCTACTGGAGTCTCATTCAGAGTCAAAGCCTATTCACCCGAGGTAGTCTCAAAGGTGCAAGCCTATTGTTCAGGTCTTTTTAAATTGATTTTTATGCAGAGGAAGAGGTCTGCTCTTGGCTTATGCCATTATGTGGCGTAAGAATCTAGGCAGCTCCCCAAGTTCCCTGTATAAGACCAATCCATGACCTGACTGATATCTGTCGCCTCCCAGTCCTTCCACCTCCAATCATGTCAGGGAATAAGGTTCAACATGCTTTTTTTTTTTTGAATGATGGAAACATTCAGACCACAAGAGCAACTAAACAAATATGAAATACTGGATGGGTCCATGATACATAAAATAGGCATTAATGCAACTGATGAAATACAAATAAAAGTCAAAACCACTTAGCAGCAATAAACAAATGCCGATTCCTTCATTCTGGCAAATAACCATGAAACTGTGACATATTTAGAAACAAGAGAAGTTGAGTGGCTGCCAGGAGGAATTCTGCATGTTTATTTTCAATAAATCAAAAATAAAATAATTTAGCTCATTGGTGGTGCATTTCTTTAATTCCAGCAACTCAAGCTACTGAAGGAAGGAACATCACAAATTCAGGGCCAGTCTGAAATACACAACAAAGTTGTAATTCCAAAAAAAGTAAAATTATTAAAATAAAAACTTAGGAAAGGAAGCAAATAGTGTTATAGTAGAATAAAATAAAGACACCCAGAGCTATGTGGAGAGATATCTCAAAAAACAAAAACAAAACAAATAAACAAAAAAACTGAAACCCTAAAGTGGTATTTGACTTTTCAGCAAAGACAATGCAACTTTTAAAATGCTATAAATATAAATTTAATTCTATAACTGAAAAAAATATTTTAAGCCTAACCATAAAAACTAGGCAAATAGGAATATGCCACAACAAACTCTTTTAATGCCAGCACAGAAGAAGCAAAGACTAGAGGATTGCCAGTTAGAAGCCAGCCTGCACTACAAGGCACTCTCTCTCTCCTTCTCTCTGTCTCTCTCTCACGGAAAGTATGTGCCAACAAATATTCATATATAAAACTAAAATAATAAAACACAACCTTAGAAAATCTCTTGTTTGTTTGGGTTTTTTGTTTGTTTGTTTGTTTTTTGAAACGGTTTCTCTGTAATAATAGCCCTAGCTCTTCTGGCACTAACTTTGTAGATCAGGCTGGCCTTGAACTCAGAGATCTGCCTGCCTCTGCCTCCCACGTCCTGAAATTAAAGGTATGGGCAGCCACCACCATCCAGCCTATAAAAAAAAAAAATCTTTTAAATTAAAGTAAAATGACCCAACACAATTCAGAATGGTAGAAATAAAGAGTATTTAAAGAATTGTATAATTGTGTGTGTGTGCGTGCACATAAAGATATACGTTGAATACATATATAACATAGTTATATATTGTTTTGTATTATATGTAATACACAAACACAAAAAACTGCTATTCATTCAAAACAGTAAACGTCTGGTGAGGTTTTAAACATGGATTAAGTGTCTTTTTGGGACACGGAAGTGGGGTGAGATGCAGAATGGTACAACTAGAACAGAATAAGAAAAATTCTTTACATATAAAAAAGTAGACCCCTTTACATACAAAACAGGACCTTACAGACCATGGCGCCATGGTCTAGACAGGTTGGAGACAGATCTACACAGGACGTAAGGAGGCAGCTTGGCTTAAGATTCAAGAAGCGAGTGATGATATCTTTATGAGGTAGCCTGACATCTGGAACTAGGTTCTGAACAGGAGTAGGATGGCTAAATAGAGGGAGCCTTACATGAGATGTCACAACCCTGGGCAAGATGGGGGAGACATTTACACGCAGAATAGTTGAGAACAGGGACTCAGAACCTAGGGGAGTCACTCTGAGGAGACAGAACCATTTCAGGGACACAGTAGGGTGGTATCCAAGTTGAAAGGTATTGGCCAACGCAAGCCCGGGTGGGATGAGAGGAGCATGCCCAATGAATGGTAACCGAGTGAGGGACAGACGGCAGAAGGATGAGAGGTAGCTACACAGAGGCTGATTAATCAAAAGAAGAAATACACAAAACATACTAGAAGTGAGGCTTCAAACAGACCCCCATAGAAAACTCAAAGGAACAAAAAAGGGGTGGAGAGGAAGGCAGGCTTTCACTGTCTCCTGCCTCAGGGTACAGACAAAGACAGAAAAAAGTCTGGCTTTTGGAAAAGGTGGCCTCAGCAATTAAGTTCAAGTCATTATGTAACAGACATCTACAACCATTGGAGTAACAAAGACCTTCCATTTACATAGATCCCAGGAGGCTGCCATTCACAAGAACAACTCATACTGGGGCAGGGAGCCCAGAGAGGCTGAGAAGCAGACCTTATAGTGTTCACTGGGGCAGGGAGCCCAGAGAGGCTGAGAAGCAGACCTTACAGTGTTTACTGGGGCAGGGAGCCCAGAGAGGCTGAGAAGCAGACCTTATAGTGTTCACTGGGGCAGGGAGCCCAGAGAGGCTGAGAAGCAGACCTTATAGTGTTCACTGGTCCACCAAGGAGGCGTAGGGACTCTTCTCTCTTTGCGGCTACTTTAACCAGACAGATACAAGCCTTCCCTTGTAGAACTGAAGAATAAGAAGTTATACAAGGACATTTGAGAGAAAGGACCCCCACTGTGCTACCTATTTTTGTTTCAATTTGATGCAGCTATGGTAATTTGGGAACAGGGTCTCCCGGGTGAGAAAATGTAAGTCTGTTATACTTTTTAAATTATCGATTGATTGGGGGGAGGGGTCAGATCATTGTCGGTAACACCCTGAGTACCAGGACAAGCCAAGGGGAGGAAGCCGATTACAGCACTATCGCGGCCTCTGTGCCCGGCTCCTGTCCTGACTGCTCTCAAAGATGAACTGTGATATGGGAGCTCTAAGCTGAAATAAACGCCTTCTTCCCCTAGTTGCTGTTGACCGTGGTGCTTTATCACTCCAGTGGAAAGCTAAGGCACCCAGACATCAGGACCCTGGTTATGAAAAGTGCTTTATGTCGGCTGCCAGGTGGACCAAAGTCTGACCAGAGCCACCAGTTCAGCCACTCATCACCCTAGCTACTCTCTGCATCCATGGCTCATCAGCTACTCATGACTTAAATCAATGGCTGCCTGAACTAGCCACTGCCTGCATGCACTGACTGGGTAGGCTCCTGATTCGGAGATCGTGGCTAATTAGACATCCTACTACAAATCACCACGTGGCCTCCTAACACATTCTGAGCTCTCCTAACACATTCACGGATGCAAGTTCAAAGGGCAGATCCATGGAGACACTGTGCTTCCAAACAGGGTAGAATAACTTTTCCCAAGTTTCAGTCTCCCTCCGCTTTCATCACTTTCATAACACTGCAGTTCCCCCTTATGAGAGTGCAGATGCCAAGATAGTTGTGAGATTAATTTTGAACTTCCTGGATCTCTCACTGCAGTGGGTGACAGCATCCCCATTACTCTTTTGCCCACTTGAGCCTCCATGCAAAGGAACCGGTTTCACTTGGAGGGATCCATTTTTAAGTGGAAGCAAACGGTGAGCCCCAATGACACAGTGGTCAGAGAGCAAACATTAAAGCAGAGACTGCGCCCAGCACGCGGCCCTGGGTTGGGTCCACATCACTAGGAAAGGAGGGGAAACACATAATTAGGAACACTTAAACACCACCTGAAGTCGGGGCTGGAGAGATGGCTCAGCAGAGGACCAAGGACCAAGGACCAAGAACCAGAGGACCAAGGTTCAATTCCCAGCACCCACATGGTGGCTCACAACCTCCTCTAACTCCAGTTCCCGGATTTGATGCCCTTTTCTGACCTCCACAAGCTCCAGGCACACATGTGGCAAACAGGTATATATGCAGCCAAGACATTTACACACACATGAAATAAATAAAAAACTTTTTAAAGAAAATCACCTGAAGTCATGAGGAATTTTTTGAGACTGCATGTAAAGAAGCAACTTTGTTGATAGCACGTTAAGATAATATTTAAGATATATTAGGTTAAATGGAACGTAGGATAATTTTGTTAAAGGAAGGTGAGGGTGTCCATCACCGCCAGAGTGATTGCTTAGCATGTGCAGGGGCTTTTAGTCCTAGCTCAGACAGAAGAACAGGAAAGAAGTGGGGGTGGGGCAGCTAATCTCAGAGCTGCAGAGCTGTTTGGTTGTTTGAATAGCAACCACAGAAGTGCAGAACGGTATAACAGGAAACAGGTCACCTGACTACAAGAGTTAAAGCCACTGTGGATGGGGCAGTGAGGAACATACAGTAGCAGAGCAAGTGAGGGCGCTCACAACACCTCTGTCCCACGCTTACGTCCCAGGCTATCCACGGCAGCTAGAGAGGTCTTTATTATGTAAGATATGTAAGATACCACCAGCATAGTGGATCAGTATTTGTCCGCACAAAGGGACACGAGGGAGGGTCTAGGCCCTGCTCCAAATGTATGACAGACTTAGATCCCTGAGATTTTTCTGTGTGTGAACGATAAACTTCCTTTCAAATTCTCTTGGTGTGAAGAGAACCAGACTTTGAGTATGAATCTTCTTGCTACTGCCAACCAACCAAGAGACAGAGTGAAAGGTAAAGCCAGAGCGAGCCCTGTGGTCAGGTCAGAGGGCACAGGCTAGGTTCACAGCACCTCCACGGAGGTCACAACCCCCGCACTCCACTTTGAGCGGATTTAGCCCTTCTGGCATCTGTATGTGGGACTGCACATACAATGCACATACATACATGCAGGCAAATACTCTACATATAAAATAAAAAACACAATTTCTAACTATGGGGGAATGTTAGCATTCGGATGTAAAATGTCCCCAATCTGGCCCCTAGCCTTAGCCAATGGCCACTGTTTGGGGAGGTTTTAGTCCCTTTAGATGGAGCATAGGATTTAAGCAATTAACAAACCCAGATGCTTCGAGTAAAGATGTGATCCGCTGTGGCTGAAGCCACTGCTCCTAAGCCTCTCACTGACTTAAGCTAAGGTAACAGTACAAGGTCAGGCGGGTTGGCCAACAATCCCCAGATCTGCCTGTCCGCAGCCACAACGCTGGCACTGGGACAGCTCATGACCTCCCTGACATCTGCTTGCTGCATGGGTACCGAGATCAAACCGGGTTCTCATGCTTTCAAGGCAAGCATTTTCCAGCAGCCCTACCTCCCCATAGGCCACACAAGCAATCTCTGCTAATTTCAAGGTTTGAAACCCAGAAGCTGAGTTGATGGCACCTACCTCCACATTCTGTGCGTTCTCAGTACAAGCCCCTTCACGATTCATGTTTAACAGAAATTTATGTTCTTCTCACTCACGGCTTTGTCTCAAGTTTAAAGTAATTCAGCTTCTATAAGTTTGCATTCAAACCTTGAAGGGTATAATTATTACTATGCACAAATTTACTGTACTTGAATTTTCTAAACATTACAAAATATCCATCACTTCCTATGGTTTATAATATTCAAGCCAGAGGTTGACACCTTGTTTTTCTGTTGTTTGTGTCTTAGTCACTTCAGCTTAGTAAAGGGTATTTGAGTTTCTCAACCTTTCCTTCTACATGTCCTCAAAAGAGCGAGTGCCTAAGATATTAAAGCATTTGTCCGAAGAAAGTTCATCCACAAGACATGCAAGTAATGCCAGACATTGAAGGTGCACGCCTTCAATCCCAGCACTCAGAGGCAGAGGCAGAGGCAGAAGCAGGGGGATCTCTGTGGGTTCAAGGCCAGCCTGGTCTACAGAGCGAGTCCCAGGACAGCCAAGGCTACACAGACAAACCTGGTCTCGGGGAAGAAAGAGAGAAAGGGGGGGGGGGAAGGGAGGGAGAAATGCAAATAGTGTTCAATAAGGGCGGACACAGCTATGCAGAGACACAAGTTCTTGCTTTGCTTAATAAACTGCTTCTGAGCCATTCTCCTCCCGCCGAGGAATAATGTTGTGTCCTGGTTTCCCAGTCAATCACAGAATCAAGTTGCCATGAAGGCGCCATCAACTCAGCCTCTGGGTTTCAAACCCTGAAATTAGCAGAGATTGCTTGTGTGGCCTATGGGGAGGTAGGGCTGCTGGAAAATGCTTGCCTTGAAAGCATTTCACATGAAGACTAAATGAAATTGTGCCTCAATGTCACCCACGCTAGTACATTGTGAATCAACACTCCCTCCCTCCTTCCCAAGCCGCGGGCTTTCCACTGTAGTATGCTACCTTCCCAACCATTAACACACAGGCAACTCTCTGTTTAGCCACAAATGATTAATGAAGGGAAAGTTAATTCAGTGAGGAATTTCTGATATTAGTTAGAGTACACAAACCTAATTAACCTGCCCATGAATTCAGCTCCCATTCCTGTAGCACAAGGTAAGAAAGGCTTAACATCCACAAACATTATAATGTTATTTCTTTTACTTCTGGGCAGGCTAAAGTACTCGTGTGCCAGACCACTTTTTTAACATCGCTTATAAATACTAAATATAATAGAGAAATCATGAGCTAGAAAGGGAGGAGAGAAACAAATACAAAGAGAGCATCAAGCAGAAATCCTGACCGTGAACTGAGTAGTGACGGGTGGGTGTGAGGGATTTACAGAGCTAACAATAGTTTAAATTACTGACGGACTCAAAATATGAACGGACTACTGGGAGATGATAGAACTTTTCAGTAGTTGGAGAAATCACCACACTGGGGCATCTCCTTGTAGCCATATGGTATGTTCAAGCAAGCAAGCATCAGCTGACCATTCCTCTAAAACCACAACCAAAATATATCTCTCCCCACTTACGTTTCAACCACCCAGGAAATCTTCAGTGCACCTCCAACATAAAAAATAAGTAGTTGCTGGGTGTTGGTGGTGAACTCCTTTAATCCCAGCAATCAGGAGGCAGAGGCAGAGTCAGGCGGATCTCTGTGAGTTCAAGTCCAGCCTGGTCTACAGAGTGAGTTCCAGGACAGGCTCCAAAGCTACAGAGAAACCCTGTCTCAAAAAACTTTAAAAAAAAAAAATTGTAAATTATACCACTAGATGACCAAAGGTTCTTTTCAAAGTTTTAGATTTCTTATATCTGCAAAAAGCTTTTCACGTGTTCACTTATTTAAATACCTCTTAAAAGACTTCTATCAGACCAGGTAGATTCCATCTCCTATAAAGAAATCACAATGCCCTCTGCCCTCGCTGAAACCCCAAAGCCTTTCCACTTGCTTAACTATCTTAAACCCTTTATTACACATTGCATCAGTTTGCCTGTTATCACAGCGACTCACCCATCTGCAGATACTGGAGTCCCTTCTGGTTTGGAATATTCTTCCAAATCTGATATGTTCACTTGTGTTTGCCTTGAGATTACTATCTGGCTATTCTGAGGAGGTTTGGTTTCCAAGTCCTCAGAAATAGTCTTACTATCTGGAGGAGAAGGCTGTGCAACTTGCAGTGGAGGTCCAGGTCCTAGAAAGCCTAAACATTCTTGATCCTTTTCTACAGGCTTACAGCTCAGTAATTTGGAGGTTGGTTCCAATGACTGTGAGGGTATAGTTCGAAGATCAAAGTTACACTCACTACTAATCCTTGTTTTAGAAGCAGGATCCAGTGAATGAAGCCTTTCATCTAAGGTTCCACTATCCACCTTGGAAGGAGTCTTGGGACAAAGAGTTATACGAACACATGAAATAGCTTTTCTATTTGAAGGTGGTGTGGAGGCAGCTGTACAGTGGTCAGGGGAGGCCTGGGAGATCAAATTACTGACCTTGGCTTCAACATCTATCATATTAGAAAAGTGCGATTGAGGTACACGCTGGATCTTTTCCCCTATCCAACCCTGGCCTCGAGAAGGAGGTAACTGATCTTTTCTCATACGGTCATCTACATTTGGGAGTTTGCTTTGCTGCAGATCAAGAAAATCGGGAGAAGGAAGATCCACACCTACATAATCCTGGCACTTAGGGAACAAAGAATGGTCTTCTCTGGTCCCATGATCTACCTGTGGGGCTTTGCTCTGCTCAAATAGTTCTCTCTGTTCAAGAAAAATGCAAGAAGCAATGTCTGGGCAAGAGGGAGAAGAGTATCTTCTCATCTGGTAATCTATACGTGGGCTGTGGCTTTGTTCAAAGAGCTCTCGCTGTTCAAGAAAAATGGAAGAAGGAAGGTCAGGGGCTATAGTTACATTCTTCTCTTTCACTTCTGGTGTAGAACTTACTTTGTCTGGTCTAATAACGGTATCCTTACCAGAAACCTGAACTCCCTTGAACCCGCTGTAGCTCAGACTGGCACTGGGTTCAGAACGACTGGCTTTAAAATCAGACCTTTCTAAGGTTTTTTGTTTTTGATGAAAATGTTCAAAATCAACAGATAATTTTTGCCTTTGCCTACTACCTTCTGCTAAAACAGTCACCGGTGAATGACTGTGCCTTCTAAGAGATGAAGGGGAAGAGGTTTTCTGTTTAAGATCTCTAGGAGAAATCTGCTCCTTGGGGATATGAGGCTTAAATACTCCTAAAGATGGTCCAGTACCCTGACTACTTTCAGTAACACCAACCTTAAAAACAGGGGTATCAGAAATGCACTTAGAGTGTTCATGAGAAAAAGAGATGGAGGTAGTGAACGCCTTCTTGGACTCAGGGGGCAGTATTTGTGATGAGGAAGGAAAATTCATCTCTTTAGCAGGCATACGAGTAGGCTCTACTGATCCCAATGGCGGGGGTTCCATGTTTGTGTGCAATGGCATTCCAACACCCTGGCTAACTCTGATGTCTTCGGGTGCAAGTTTTTGAAATGGGGGATGACTCTGTAACTGAACAGAATTCCACACTTTAAAACGGGTATTGCTCTGATCTATCGATCTGGAAAGGTTGATGTGCCTGCCTCTCCATGATGATGGGCTTCGGCATCCTCTAGTCAAGTCTGAAGGTTCAACAGATCGGAAAACACAATGGCGGCTGACTGGTCGTGGCCGTTCAGCAGTAAGAGTCCTGAAACATCCTTTCTCGTGGCTCTCAATAACAATGTGACTGCATACAGCTTCGGGCACACATCCTATTCCCCGTGGACTACGTAAGCCCTAGAAGATAAAAACAGGTTCCCGCTTAAAATAGTCCAGTCACACGCTCATCAGTTTTATACCCAAGCTAGAAATGACCATGAAGGTCGTCTTACTTGTCTATAAAATAGTCAAAGAAACAGCAGAAAAGCGAACCTTTACAGAATAAGATGGCTCATGATAATAAGGAGCACTTAAGAAACTTTTTTAAAACCGTTCTGCTTGGGGCTGGAGAGATGAGTGGTTGAGAGCACTGGCAGCTCTTCCTCGGGACCCCTGTTGAGTTCCCAGCACCCACCAGGCAGGTCCCGACCATCTGTAGCTTCAGCTGCAGGGATACAATGACTCTAGCCTCCAAGGGCGCCTGCATTCATGTACACATACATGATCACTTGTGTGCGTATGTGCACACACACACTCACACATACTTAAAAGTACTATAAAAGTAGTGCGGCATAATGGCGCTCGCCTTTAGTTCCAGCCCTCGGAAGCGGAGGCAGGCAGTCCTGAGTTCAAGGCCAGCCTGGTCTACAGAGCTAGTTCCAGGATAGCCAGGGCTATGCAGAAAAACCATGTCTTGAAAAATCAATAATAATAGTTGTGGTTGTACTAGTAATAACAATGGTAAGTAAATAAAGCCTAAAAAAGAAACACACACAAACACACACACACCAAAGCAATAAGCAAAAACAAAACTCAAAGCTTATCAGGGGGACTGTAAGTGTCAGAGGTAAAGTGCCTCCCTACCATGTATGATGGTGTCAGTTTGATCCCCAGCATAACACACACACAAACATACACCAACAACAACACAAAGAAAGAGGGACACATGGCTATGTCAACAAACATAAAGATGGGGAAACGAAATAATATTCAACATAAAAAAAAAACCCCAAACCAGGAAAATGTAAATTACAATGCTTGGGAGGTAAAAAGGTAGGCAGATCTCTATTAAGTTCCAGGGTCACCTGGCCTAGACTGTCAGAGCTACTTCTTAGTGAAACCCTGTCTCAAAAGAAAAAGAGCAAGCAAACAAAAAATGTGGCTGTAATAAGGGCTGGAGAGATGGCTCAGTGGCTAAGAGCCCTCACTGCTCTCACAGAGGACTCATGCTCAGTTCCCCGCACCGGCATCAGTCCAGCGGGGGAACAACAGCCTCTAATCTCCACAGGCTCCTGCATGTACACATAACACGCAAGCACACTCACATGCACATAAACAAAAATTGCGTGTATGTGTTAAGTTTCACTACAAGCCTACCGGAACGGCTAAAACAATGGCAACCAAACGCTGCTTGAGGGCGTGGGATGAGTGGATCGCTTCTCCTTAAAAGATATGGCCACCACACAAACCCAAAATGAACTCTCAGACGCTGACACCACAGAAACAAATGCACCCCCCACACAAAGCGACATGAATGTTAGGCAACTTTTGTTTATAACGCCCAAGACTGAGAAGCCACTAAATTGCTCTTCACAGGTGAATATTTAAACATACTGTTGGGCATCCACAGCAACACAAAGGGAAAACTGTTGTAATATCCCCATGAGTTTCCAAAGAATTATTCTTAATTCAAATATCTCAGTTATTCTAAATGAAAGAGACCAACACAAAAATGACTTCGTTTGAGTGGCATTCTTGATACTATGAAACACAGGAATGGAGACACACTAGTGTGTGGCAAGTGTTACAGAAGAGGTGGAGGAAAGGCCTGGACACAGCCATGACAGGGTAGCCTTAGACCAGTTTATAAAAGTCCATATCCTGACTACACTAAGCCAATGTTGTGACTGGGACTGGTCATTGAAGCGTTACAAGACACTGGCCACAAACAATGGGGCATGCCTTTAATCCCACACTTGAGAGGCAGAGGCAGGCAGGCAGGCAGGCAGGCAGGCAGGTCTCGGTGAGTTTGAGGCCAGTCTGAATATATTGTAAGTTTCAGGACAACTAGATCCTGTCTCAAACCAATAAAAAGTTAAAAAAGCTTTGCAAGTCACGATCACTGAAGAAACTGGAAGCAGGACACATCCTCTCTTCAGACCGTTTCTTACAGCTGCACGTTTAAAACAATATTTGGCTTTAAAAATAACTCAAGTATACCGAGTTGCCATTTTTTTAATCTGATACATCACTGGGAAACAAATGCCCTAACTTGAGAAATACAAGCTTCCTCCCGTTTCAAAACTGGGAATGATTACAGATTGATATTTTTCTAAAATGTGTTTGTTTCTCTGTGGCTACCTCTGCCTGTGGCATCTCTCAAGTTTTCACAATAAATTTTCATAATCATCTTCCCACTTTTAAAACTCTTTAGATTTGGGGATGGTGAGATGACCCAGGAGGTAAAGACATTTGCAGTCAAGGCTAACTCAGTTCAATCCTCAGAACCCACATGGCAGGAGACTAGCACTTCTCCTCTGGCCTTACATGCCACGGTCCCCTCCTGTCAATAGGCAAGACATGGTTTCAAACTAAATGTCCAGTAGGGATGATGGAGAAAAAAAGCGTAGCTTATGTACAAAATGGAACATTAGCACTCAAGGAATAAATACGCCTGCTGATTCATTTCTTCTTTTACGTATGAGCATTTTGCCTGTATGTGTGTGTGTACCACATGTACACCTAGTGACTTGAGGCCAGATACAGTGTCATACCCCCTGAAAGTGGACTTACGGATACTTGTCAACTACAGTGTGGGTGCTGAGAACTGAGCCCTGATCTTCTTCAAAACAACAACAAATGCTCTTAACTGCTAGGCATTTCTCCAGTCCCATAGCATGCTCGTTCTATGTAAAATTCAAAAGCATACTGAAAAGCAGTCGATCACGTCAGGATAAAAAATAAGGACAAAACTAGGGAAAGAGAACCAAAAACTTTCAAAGGCACTCGTCTGCGCTGGGAGGGTACTGGTTTGGTTTGGTTTTGAGATACAATCTTCTTACGTAACTCTGAACTTGCTGTATCTGGCCTCAGCCTCCCTAATGAATACTGGGATTAGAGTGCACAGGCCCAGGTCAACGGCATTTACTAACGTTCTATTCAATAGCATCTATTAATGGACTGCAAACACAGGAATTAACTTCTCTAAAGAGATAAAGATAAGTGTTTCTAGTCACTGAACAAAGAAAATCAACTTAAAAAGAAAGCTATTTATGGATAAAACTACTTTAACTCTATTCTTAAAATATCTATTTCTGAAACTGAGTTTTCATCTGAACTGCAAGATGTAAGGGAGGCATTTAACCTCTCAATTGTAAAAATGCAATGGCAAGCCGGGCAGTGGTGGCATAGTCCTATAATCCAGCACTTGAGAGACAGAGGCAGTCGGATCTCTGTGTGTCGAAGCCAGCCTGGTCTACAGAGTAGATTCCAGGATACCTGGGACTATAGAGAAACCCTGTCTTGAACAATCAAAACAAACAAAAAATAAACCAGCAAAAACTACTCAATTCTTGTTTTACTACTATGACAATTTGTAATTAATCAAAACTTACAGAATCTAGTCCTTGAATCCTAACTTTTAGGGAATTAAGATTACCAGCTACTGCCCTTTCTTTCAGCTTGTCCCCGTTTCTAGGTTTCTTTTATACCTCAGACACATGAGTGGCTCTTCCATGACCAAACAACTTTGCCTTTATCTCTTCTACTTTCCTCCTGTCGTCTTCATTTAATTCTGAAATGGAGTATCCATAGTCATGTCCTAAATTAAACTTTAGATTCCAGGCTGGAGAGAAATCACAAATAATTGATATTTAAAAATTGTGAAACTGGTAATCTTTCGATGACTACATAACAACATCTGCCCCTTACTGCCCAACAAAAAGCTGAGCATGTGGTTGGAACGAGACATAGCAGGAGCTCTTTAGAGGCCATTTCACCGAAAAGTCTACCCACCCTCCAAAGCAGGGTAGCCCTGAACTCATGATCTCCGTGCCTCAGCCTCCTAGTACAGGGATTACAGATGTGTGCCACTATATTTGAAGTCTGAGTTTTTAAACCATCCTCCACAGATGTACCTCCAAAGAAGCCACTCTAAATATGGCATTTAAATCATTAATATTAATTTTTCTTGTAATCAGTCTCTACCTCCCCTTAGTACCTGCTATAGTTACTAGTGCTTCTATGATACCTAATACCTTAAATGAATAAACAAAACTGGAGAGACTGACAGAATGAAAATATACAAGGAACAGTAGTCAGTTAACATCAAGATTCCGAGGCGGTCCTGAACTACTTACAGATTACTGCCCCAAACATTTCCTCATGTCTTAAAGATTGCTACATTTCCTTTACAAAGATTCTATTATTAGTGATTAATGGGATTAATAAATGCCCTCTTTTAGACTTCTAACCGAAGTTTTAGTACTGAAGACCTTGACAAGTGTTTTTCCATTATATACCAGGTCCAAAAATTTCATTAGAAAACAAAGAGAAAGCATACGTAGTTTTAGAACACAAAATAACTTACAGAAGAACACATTGGAGGCAACTGCATCCCCAAAACACGGATATTACAAAATAAGGGAGCCCAAACTACTTCCTTAGTATCCACCTGACACAAGAATCTCCTTCTCCTAAAACCGTAAGCCCAGACTAGCACTACTGACCTATAATCTATTTATATCATTGCTCACCTTGGGCTCGAACCCGGCACTCCTCGTCCTCTGCATTTTTAAGTATCTGTTTGGCGTGGTTCAGGGAGGACTCGCACTGCAGAAGATACCGCACATGTGCAGCCAGTGAATCCACACTGCCGCGGCCATCTTCGCTCTCCGACAGCCACTCCTCTTCTGGGCTTGCCGCTACGCTTGTCTTGGGTGCAGTGTATGGGAAGAAGTTTAGAAAGACATCAGAAACAGACTCCAAAGACTCTGGTAAATTGCTGTCCCATGAGCAGCAACCATCGCTTACGTCACTACTCGAGTCACTCTTTATGATTGTCATCATAGGGATAATAATCTTCTTCCCAATGCCTGTACTGCAACCTTCAGGTTCAGACCTCAATACAGACCTGGCAGCTTCATAGTGCCTGAAAGTTTCATCAAATGCCACTCTTGCTGCGCCTCCCGCTTCCTGCAGAGGACTTCTGATCGTAGTTGAACTAACAAACTCCCAATTGTCAACCCCACTCTGGCACTTGAGGTTTGTCTGTGTGCCCATGTCCTTCTGCATGCACTCAATGTGAGGGAACTCCTCCGTGGATGGCTCCCTCTGCATGCAGACATCAGTTACAGAGGGCTCTTTGAAGCAAACCACCTTCTTGGATTGTATAAATGAAACATCGTTAACATCTCTGAAAGGGACTAAAGGAGCAGGGAAATTACATCGTTTCAGTGCTATATTTTCTGCCTCCATTAAAAGAGTCCGAATTTCTTTAAGGGTTTTGGAACCATGATCTATATCCCGGATTTCCTCACAACCAACATCACTAAAACCTGAAGCTTCTGGCTTACATACGACAACTTCATCATCAATCTGCGAATTTAAAGGCATATTGTTTGCAATGAGAGAACAAGACTCAGAATAATTCAAGTTATCTATCAGCTTTTGGACATTTTCTGAGACAAGTTGGTGCTTTTCACTGTGTGAGTAACTACCAGCAGTAGCTGTATGTAAACCAGAAATCTGTTCGGCTTGACCAAGACAACTTGAACCCTTCAGAGCATCTTCAGTTACACGTCTGTCTGGCAGTTCCTGTGGGTATCCACAGGATGTATCTAATTTCTCTCTGTGTGAATAAGAGCCAGGCAGAGGTACTGGTACAGCTATGTTTACAGCAGTTGGCTCACAGACAGTTGAAATCTTCGGAATATCTTCACTTTGATCTCTATCCGGTAACTGTTTTTGAACGAAACCAGCAAGTTTTACTTTTTGAGGAGAGGAACCATGAAAGGCTGTTGGTAATGGAGTCTTCTGATCATCTGGTCCAATCACAGATGGAACTGCAGGCTTCTCTCTATGTGGGAAGGACCTTTGAGTGACTGTTGGCAGCTCGGGCTTCTGGTCATCCAGTAGCTCTGCAGAGGAAATCTTGTGTTTCTCCTTGTGTGAGTGGGGACCAGAGACTGCAGGACTCTTGTTCTGGTCAGATCGTCCAGGAACAGTTGAAGCCTTCAGAGAATTTTCAGTTGGAACATGATCTGGTGGGGCCTTTGGATAAACATCACTGGACTTTTCTCTATGCAAGGAGGAGCTAGAAGACCCTGCTGGAGTGCCGGGCGGCTGTGCTGTAAGAAGAGGACCAGTGGACACTTCTATGAGATGGATGGCTGGCAATTCCTGTGCAGAGGAAGCGCTGGACTCTGCCTGAGGGTAGTAAGTGGAGGGCTCTGTCCTTTTCTCAGCCTTGTGAACGAAAGCACCTAAAGTGTCCTCGCCAGTGCCTGGCAGCTCCTGTTGGGAATCACCAGGCTGCTCTCGGCTTACGTAGGAAACTGTTTGTGCCTCAATCTTTTGATCGGTCGAGCCAGGTCCTACTGCTTTCAAAGACATTTCAGTAAGATCTGGTAACTCCTGCTGGTAATAGACGAGGGGCATCTCATCCTTTGAGTGACGGATAGAAGGCACTGCCCCAGCAACACCTAAAATTAGCACAGCTTCTTCAGTAAGATCTGGCAACTCCTGCTGGTAAGACCCACTAGCCCCCTCTCTGTGATAGGGAGCAGAGGGCCCTACTTCTGCTTTCTGCTCAGTAGGTCCAGCACCCCTTAAAACTTCCAAAGCTTTTTCGCTACGACCTGGGAAATCTGGAAACTCTTGCTGGTAAGAAACAGTAGATGGCACTGCTGGTAGGGCAGTCTTCTGGTCAGCTGGTACCGGAACAGCTGAAACTTTCCCGGTGTTTTCCGTCAGAGGCCTACCTGGCAACTCTAGATTTGAGTATGAAGAGGCGATGAGGGGCAGCCCAGTCTTCCTGTCAGCTGGTACAGGAACAGCTGAACCTATCTGATCTGTTTTAGTTTGCTGACTGTCTGGCAGGACCTGCTGGTAGGAAACAATGGGCTTTTCTCCAAAAGAATCGGGACTAGACTGGACTGGTGGCTCCCCGGCCCTCAAGGGAGGGGAAGTTAAAACTTGCAGAGCTTCTTTAGAAAGGTGGCCGTGAGGCAAGGCCGGTTGGTAGAAAATGGTCTTCTCTCTCAGTGGGTAGGAGCCTGACGGTCCTGCTGGCGTGCTCGTCTTCTGGTCAGACAATCCAGAAACCCCTGGAGCTTTAAAAGACTCTGCAGACAGAGAGTTGCCTAACAAGCCAGGTTGGTAAAAAATAATGGACTCTTCTCCAGGGAAGTGGGAACTAGGAGATAGTGCTGGTGCCTCAGTGTTCTGGACAGGTGGTCCAAGAACAGCTGTACCTTTCAGAGACTCTCCAGGCAAGTGACCGCCAGGTAGGACCTGCTGGTACAAAGCCCGAGGCTTCTCTCTCTGAAAGGAGGATGTAGGGGTTGCAATCGGCATAGCGATGATTCGCTCAACTGACCTAGTACTAGCTGAGGCTTGCAGAGCCTCTTCAGACAGACGATCTGGTGGGCCCTGGAGGTACAAAATGCCAGGCCTCTCTTTTTGTGAGTAGGAAGTAGAGGGCATGGGCATTGTTGCCCCTATCTTCTGGTCTGCTGACCCAGTTGTGCCCAAGACTTGGGCCCCTTCAGTTAGGTGGCTGTCTGAAAATTTCTGCTGATAAGAAATACTGGGTCTGTCTTTATATGAATAGGAAGTAGAGGTGATAGCTGATATTCCAGACAGTCCATCAGATGGCTTAGGAACAGATGAAGCTGTGAAAGCATCTTCAGGCAGGCGGCTACCTGGAGGGGTCAGCTGGTAGGGGAAAGTGGGCTTCTCTGCATGTGATGGAGAAGTAGAGGATACTGCTGGCAGGTCAGCCTTCTGGACCGCCGGGCCTGGGATCCATGTTTTTGTAGATTTTACTGTTGAATGGCTGCCTGGCAACTCCTGCTGATAGAAAACGCTGGGCATCTCACCATATGGATAAGAAGTCCCAGAATTCTGGTCAATGGGTCTAGACACAAGTGAAACTTTCTGAGTCCCTGCAGGTACGTATCTGTCTGGCAACTCTTGGTGGTAAAGAACAATAGGTTTCTCTTTGTGCTGGTAGGAACTGGAAGATACTGTTGGAATGTCAGCAGATCCAGACTCAGTGGAAACTATCACAACATCTTCAGGCAGGTTCTTTGCTCTGAGAGAATAGGAAGCAGGTAATTCTGATGGTAAAGAAGTCTTCTGGTCACCTCGGCCTGGAGTAATAGGAACAGGCAATGCTTCTTCAGTCAGATGACTGTCTGAGAGTGTCTGCTGGTAGAAAGCTTTAGCTGTGTCTTTATGTGGCTGGGAAGCAGAGGTTACTGTCGGAGACCGGGTCTTCTCAGCTGAAGCATCCAGAGGCTCTTGGCCTGGACGAGCTTCTGCCAGAGGGTGTGGATAGCAAGCAGCAGGTTTCACCCCCCTTGAGTGGGCGTGCACTGCTGACATCTCCGGCTTCTGGCCAGCTGGCCTAGGAGCAGGTGACACTTTCCCAGTCTCTCCAGTAAAATGCTTATCTGGCAACTCTTCTCGCAGAAAACTGCCCGGCTTTACATCACGTGAGCCGGCAGAAGGGACTGCTGCTGCTCCAATCCTCTGCTCAACAGAGGCAGGGGCTTCCCAAGCCTGATGATTCAAATAGCCTTCTGGGAAAGCCTGGTGATAGAGAGTATGAGACTTCTCTCCATGTGGAGGAGGAGGAGAGGGCAGAGCAGTTACCCCGACGTTCTGGGTAGCTGGTCCAGGAAGAGCTGGCCCTCGCACAGTCTCCTCACTTATGTGACTCTTGGGCAACTCTCGTTGGTAGAAAACAGTAGGTCCTCCATATGTGTAGGAAGCAGGGGATGAGGCTGGAACACCAAACTTCTGGTGGGCAGCCCTAGCGGCAGCTGAAGTTTCCATAAAGGCTTCAGGCAGATGACCACCTGCTAGGACTTGTTGGTAGAAAACACCAGGCTTCTCTCTCTGAGAGTACGAAGTGGAGGTCATTGTTGGTAAACCATTCTTCTGCTCAGCTTGTGCAGGAAATGCTAAAACTGTTGGCTTCTCACCAATCTGGTAACCATCTTGATGTAAAATACTGGGCTTTTCTCTTAGTGAATAAGAAGTAGGGGCTATGGGTGATGCTCCAGTATTCTGGGTAGCTAACCCAAGATGAGATGATGCTTTGGGAGCCCCTTCAGACAGATGTCCTTCAGGTACAACCTGTTGACAGAAAACACCAGACTTCTCATGCGTTTTTCTATGTGAGAGAAACAGAGGGGACTATTGGTGCTCCAGTCTTGTGGTCAAACAGTTCAGAAAACACTGGACCTTTCAGAACCTCCTCAGTTGGACAGCTACCTGGAAATCCCTGCTTGTACAAAATACCGGGCTTCTCTCTATGTGAGTACAAGGAGCGGGCACAGCTCTGCCCTAGTCTGCAGGCTGCTGGATAAAGTAACAGCAGAAACTGTTAGACAATCACCTGGAAAAATGCTGGGCTCTCCCCTGTATGGGTGAGAAGCACAAGGTGCTGATAAACTTCCTGGTCAGCTACTTTAGGAATATTTGAAGCTTTCAGACTCCCTTCAGTGGATGGCTACCTGCCGGTACTTCTGGTCTACGGGGGTGGGGGGAGGTGGAGTATGGTGACCAACAGTGCTCTGACTACTTACAGCAACATGCGTTACATCTTCAAAGGGTGGTGCAATGTGGGAATCGCCAAGAGTGCCAGTGACATCTAGTTTCAGCTTGGATTGAGAAACTGCAACTTTGCCTCCTTTAAAAAGAAACAAAATAGATTGTTTTGTTTGACAAATACAATGATTTGTTAATGTCATATAAATCCATATATTTCAGTTCATTTTTTTTTTTTTCTCTTTTGCCAGTGAGATGATTCAGAAGATAAAGCAATTGCTGAACAAGCCTGGCAACCTGGACTCAATCCCTGAAATTCATGTAAAAATGGAAGGAGAGAACTAACTCACAAAGTTTTCCTCTGAGCTCCACTCACATGCAAGAGCCCACCTACACTCACTCACTCACTCACACACACACACACACACACACACACACACACACACATTTTGAAACATTAAAAATTCCTTTCTTTGTGCACAAATATGGGAAGGAAGCCTTAATACCTTGGACCTTTAAATATTTAGAAATTAATTCTATAGAGATAAGCAACAAACGAGACAGATATATAAGAATATATTAGCTATAAGGCAAACTAAAGTAAAAGTAATTAACAACAGAACCAATAGCTTAAAAATAACAGGATATGCACTTACAAAGTATTATACAGTTCTTAAAATTGGGAGTTTTTAAAAATTTTCAATTGGATGTAGTAAAAGTGTAAGGTCTGGGATTTGATTTCTTCCTATTTTCAATCTAAGAGCCTGCTATTATACCCTGAGTGGTGGCAGGAGAAATAAGACCCTCAGTTACAGAATGAGGGAAAAAAATTATCCTTGGTCCAGCACACCACCAGCTTGGTTTCAAGGTTTCTGTATGTGACCTGGGTTCTATTCCCAGGACCACACAGCAGCTCGCCACCATCTGTAACTACAGTACCAGAGGGTCTCATGCCCCCTTCTGGCCTCTGAGGGCACCAGGCATGCACATGGTGCAGACACACATGCAATCAAAACACCCACATAAATACAGTAAAAGAAATAAATTTAAAAAAAAAAATGTTAAAAAGAGATTTCTCTGGCCCTCATGTCCAGTAGAGACCATGAACTACAGAGAAACGGATGCTGCATGTACTGGGTTCAAATCACGTTCCCTAATGTTTATTTTTTGAATAAATGAAGTTTATGTGAGCCTGAGCAGTTTGAACTATGCAGTATAGAGAGTTATTGATAGTTTTGTTACAAACCACTCTGCATAAATATAAATTCAAGGTGGGCAGAAAATCAATGTGGACATCTGAACAGCACAAGCTAACAAAACTTTCTGTAATGACAGACATGTTCTATTTTAGTTTAAAACAGTAATTTTAAATAAAGGTGGGTCTGAATAGCCATTTAAATAAATCACAACACAAATGCCAAGAGTCTGACAGTTTGTGCAATCATCTAGTAATTTACTTAATATGTATACAGCCATTGATCCAAATACAGAATATAAAACAAGAGACAGACAATCCTACTTCACATAGTATACATGCTAGCAGAAGTCACAATAAATAAACTGGTTAAACAAAACAAACATTTTGTCACATGTTGGTAAGAAGGTTATTAAACACAACAAGCGTTAGCTATACTTTACATACATGGAAAGCTTTCTCTCTCCAAAAGAGCTATGTATGAACGATGCTTCTACAGGTAGGGCTCTCGCTAACAAGCTCTCTTGATTCAGCAGGTCTCAAGGTAAAATGTGAAATCCTACACTTGTACAAGTTTCACAGTGACCCAAATGCTTATAATGGTCTAGAGCTAGAGTATTTTAACCTTTCAATTCTAACTGACTGATGGACCCTTTCTACTGCAACTGAATCCCCTTATCTAAAGCCACTGTTGACTTCAAATTATTGAATTATAAAGACATTCTGACTGAGACCCACGTTTTGGGGGTCTGACTGGGTCCTATCTGGTTTCCCAGCTGTCAGTCTGGGGCCACGGACTCCCACTAGTTCAGGTCAGCTACAAGTATCAAGCGAACTCTTCACCTGATGAGAAAATTAGGGTATGCATATTTTTGTGAGAAAGCCTCAAGAAATTAATAAGCCAAAACAGATCAACAAAATAAAACCCTACTTCCCCTAAAGATTTCCCAAATTTATCTAAGTTTTTTCTTTCTTTTGACCAATTCAAAGTACTAACAACACCGCGAAGGAAGCCAAGGGGTGGATGCCAAGGCCCGAAACCCAAGCTGGACCTCAAAAGAGGCAGAGGTTACATGAGACGATGAGACCTGGGGAGAAAGGAAAAGATGAGAAAAGGAAGTCTGAAATGGCAGCGAAGGGTAAGCTGCTAAGGGAGACAGTCATGGTGGCAGAGGAGAAATTTCCCCCAGCTCTGTGCAAACCTACAGGCACATAACTCCTATCTGAAGCATCCATGGTCGTAACTAATATCTTAGTGTGTGATGCACCCTCCTTGCTCTTTTACTCCCCAAAGCTCACTGGAGTTGAAGGTTTGATGATGGTTTCCTTTGGCTATTCCTGTATCCTCGTAACAGTGTTACCCATCAGTTGTGGGTACTTGTGCAGTTAGTAGTCTACACTTGTAAGTGCTAAAGATTGGGGCCAGTATCCACAGCATGTGTGCTAAATGTTAAGCTACGAAGAGTAATAGATACTGAGTCCTATGGAGAGAAACCACAGTCCATCCTTAGTACAGTGACTTAGTCCCAGATAAACATTAAAAATACCTCAGCTGAAAGAATACAAGTGAGTAATTAAAGAAACCCATCTAGGACTGGAGAGATAGATGGCCTGGAGGTTAAGAGCATTGGCTACTCTTACAGAGGTCCTGAGTTCAATTCTTAGCAACCACATGGTGGCTCATTACCATCTATAATGGGATCTGGAGCCCTCTTCTTGTCCACCGGTATACAAGAAGACAGCACTTATACATAATAAATAAACCTTTAAGAAAGAAAGAAAGAAAGAAAGAGAGAAAGAAAGGAAGGAAGGAAGGAAGGAAGGAAGGAAGGAAGAAAGAAAAAAAGAAAGAAAGAAAGAAAGAAAGAAAGAAAGAAAGAAAGAAAGAAAGAAAGAAACCCATCTAATTCCGTATATGCCAAGTTCCAATACACAACTATAAGAAACATGAAAATCAAGAAACAGTTCAAGGAACAGTGGTTCCTTTAAAAATTCCCATTTCTACACCAATAAATTCCAATGAAAATAAAGTGGATAATAACCTACAACAAAGAGGATCCAAAAGCAGATTTTAAGAATGTTCAACAAAATCAAAGACATGAATAAACTCCTGAATGAATTCAAAGACAAGCAATCAACCGATATAAGGAAGTCAATACAAAGATATAAAAGGCGAAAAATAAAATTGAAAATTTAGAAATAAAAGTTAGTGAATGGAAATTCACACCAAATGAATTGGGGTTTGAAGACAATGTAAATGAAGGATCCCATTCAGACAACAATAAAAGTCAGAAAGAAGTATAAACGGTACACATGAGACTGCTGAAAACATAACAAACCACGGGCACAGAAAAAGTACAATCTAAAGGCAGAAAAAAAGGAGGTAGTCAACCAGACACAAGAGGTATTTACAACACCAAACAGGAATGATGTGACATATTGTAGTTAAACCATTAAGAATACAGTCCAAAGAAAGAATATTGAAAACTACATGAAAGAAATCCCCACTCACATAAAGGCAAAACTACCAAACTAATAGTGGATTTGTCACAAGAAATTTTAACAGCCTAAGTGAAGCTCCGAAAGACAGTGACTGCCACTGAGAATCCCAGCCAGCAACGCTGTCCTTCTCTGTCTACGGTAAGCAGGAAGTAAAGAACCTCATGGCCACAACGAAATCAACACTGGAGGAGAGACTCTTGAAGGAATCCTTTATACTGGAGAGAGAAGGTCACAGACTAAAAATGCGCTCTGCTAGATGTGTCACTTTTTCAAATGAAGATTAGGAAAGGACCGACTCTAATAAAAAAACAAAATGATAATCCTCTTTATTATAATTCTGACACAGTATCTCAGGCTCACTTCATTCTCACCAAAAGACAGGGTATCAGAATAAAAAAATGATATATAGTAACAGCTAACCAAACAACAGTTCAATAGACTTTCAGAGACTTCTACAGAACATCCTGCCCAGATTCACAAAGCATATTCATCTTAGTCCCCTGAGATTGTTTCCAAAAAAAACGACCATACTTTACCAAATTGTCTTAACAATTCCTTGTATTCCATCTGATCATGGCAGAATAAAGCCAGACACTAGTAAGAAACTACAGAAAATATGAACAACACACTACTGAATGATGAATGGGTCAAAGAAATCAGGAGGGAAGTTTTGTTTTGTTTTGTTTTTTTGTTTGTTTGTCTTTTAAGTCCTGGAATGATGTGAAAGCAAAAACAAAAGCCTGTGAGATGCAATGAAGTGGTTCTGAGAAGGAAGCTGAGAGCACAGACCCACATGCAAAAAGTCAGAGCTTTCAAAAAACTTAATCATGGAACTCAAGGAGCCAAATGTGAGATCAGAAACAGGAACAAGGGCCAGAACAGAGGCCACCGAAATGTAAACAAAACAAATGGAACAGCCAATGAAACCAAGAAATAAGGTCGGTAAATCCTTAGCCAAACTAGCTGAAAGAAAGAATACCCAAATTAATAAAATTAGAAATGAAAAGAGGAGATATTACAACAGGTAATAAAATTCAGAAGATCATTAAAGCATACCAATATGAAAGCCAATAAACTGGAAAATCTAAAATAGATAACTTTCAGTCTCAGAGGGTGAGTCCCTGACCACCATGGCAGGGAGCCTGGTGGTGGGCGGGCGGGCGGGCGGGACCCTGGAGCAGTAGCTGAGGACTTACATACAAGCACCAGGCAGAGAGAGAGCTAACTGGGAATACTGTGGACTTTTGAATCCTCCAAGCCCACTCACAATAAAAACCTCCTCCAACAAAGCCACACCTCCTAATCCTTTCCAGAACACTTCCACCAACTGGACACCAAGTATTCGAATAAACAAATCACAAGCCACCATGCATGTGAACTACAAAAATTAAACCAAGATATAAATAACTTAAACAGATCTACAACAAGCAATTAGTCTGAGGTAGTTAAAAAAAAAAAAAAAAAAATCAAGGACCAGGTGGTGTCAATGATGAATTCTATCGGACCTCTTCTACAACTTTGAATAGTTAATTTTCTTAGTGTGTGTGCGCACATAAATATTAATTGTGGTTTGAATAAAAATGGCCCCTATAAACTCATATATTGCAATGCTTAGTCACCTGAGAGTGATTTGAAAGGATTAGGTGTGGCCTTGTTAAGAGAAAGGGTGTCGCTGGGTGTGGGCTTGGGGGTCTCTGGGGGTTTCAGAAGGAGAGAGCCTAGGCTCTCTCTCCTCTCCCTCCTCTCCCTCCCTGTCGTGGCAATGGGCTAACCCTCGGAAGCTGTAAGCAGCTCCCAGTTAAATGCTTCCTTTTATTACAGGAGCTGCCTTGCTCATGATGTCTCTTCACAGCAACAGGACTGTGACTAAGACACCAGGGTAACGCTGTGCAATAGAGGTCAGAAGACAACATTCAAAAGCCACTTTTCTCTTTCTATGGACCAAACCCAAGTTTGTACGGCAAGTGTGTTCTACAAGAGCTTTTAAAAACATCATCTATCTTTATGTATGTGGGTATATTGCCTGAATGTATGTCTGTGCACCACATATATGCAGCACCTGCAAAGGTCAGAAGAGGGTGTCAACTGTAGTTACACATGTTAGCTAACATGTAGATGCTGGGAATCAAACCCAGGTCCTCTAGACGAACAGCTAGTGCTCTTTTAAACATTAAGTCATCTCTCTAGTCCCTACCAGTCCTTAAAGAAGAACCAATAATGGTCCTCAAAGTAGTTCTTATAACAGAAAAGGAAGGAACACTGCCAGATTCATTTTATGAAGCCAGTATTACCCTGATACTGGACAAGGACCTACAAAAAAAGAAAATTAAGGCCAATACACCAGAAGAACACAGCACGTAAAATCCCAGTAAAATGCATGCAAACTAAATTCAACAATACATTACAATGATCATTTACCATGAATGACCAAGTTAGCTCCTTTCCAGGGAATGTAAGGATGATTTGGCACATGTAAGTCAGTAAGAGTCAACAACAGACTCAGGCAGAATCACACAATCATCTCAACAGATATAGATAATACTTTTGGCAAGGTCCATCACCCCTTAATGATGAAAGTCATGAAGAAATGAGAAACAAAAGAAATATATCTCAATATAATAAAGGCTACATATAAGCTAACATCTTCCTAAATGGGAAAAAAATTGTAAGTCTAAGGGTATCTACCTTCTCCACTGATTAAATATATTACTTGAAGTCTTGTCTATAACAATAAGACAAGAGAAAAAAAAAAAGAAAGAGATGCAGATAGACAAGAAAAAAGACAAAGTACTCTGTTTGCACACAGAATGACCACAAACTGAGGAAGTAGGACTTAGTGAGATGGCTCAGCAGGTTAAGAGTGTTTACCATACAAGCCTGGTAACCTGAGTTCAATTCCAAAGACCCATAATGGGAAGAGAAGACCATCTCTCAAAAGCTGTCCTCTCAAGTACACGTGCACTCAAGAGACAGTCAACGGGCTTTGTGACGAGATCTGACCAGTCAGGCCGGCAAAAGATGGTTTCTAAATATATTTTCTTCCAAAGCTCCAGTTTAGTGGTGCCATCTACATGAGCACTTAAGAAGGCCTTTCTGGTCCAACATTTAAGGACTTAGAATGCCCGCCCATCTGCACAAAGAAAGAAAGCGGAAAGCCTTCGATGATGGTGCTTGTAGATTTATAGGTCATATTTGGCCATATCCAGGGAGGGTGACAAGGGGCCACTCCAAGGCCCTTATTTTAATTGGCACTAAGAGTCCTTGTAATCGAGTTACCTTCCACGGGCCCCGCTTCTAATGCCATCACTGAGAGTAAGAATTTCAATTCTTTGAGGAGACACAATCATTCAGACCATAGTGAATTCCCATTTCAAAGAGGAATATTTTTCATGACTTAAATAAAGGCAAAAGTAACTGCGTTCAAGAGAAGCACGGATGGAAATAATCCTGTACAGAAGAGGAGCATGAGAGGTCACGTTGAAGAGGAAAGCAGTACTGCCTGTGAGGGAGGTGGAGGACGGTAGAGAGCAGTGGCTTATTGAAGACTTAAATTGCCAGGCATGATGGTGCACACCTTCAATTCCAGAGCTCAAGGCAGAGGCAGGAAGAGCTCTTGAAATTCAAGACCAGCTAGACTACACAGTGAGTTCCAGTACAGCCAGAGCTACATAGTAAGACCCTGTATCCAAAAAGGAAATTAAAAAAAGGGTTTGTGTTGAAGGGAAAAACGAAATGGATCTAAATAAAAAGATTGGCAGGTAATTCTCAGAAGTATATGGAGTTTGCAGATAATGATTCTATGATATTAGCCTACGGAAGCTAATGGTATGGCTTACTTATCGCATTCCCAAAAGCCTCTAAATCAGTGATGCCAACAGTGTAATCCTGTCCACAAGCAAGGGCTGAGAAATTGCCTGACGGCCAATAACCTGGCTTTCTGATGTTCAAGGGCAGGAAAATGATGTCCCAGTGTGCCTTTCTGTTCCGACCAGGTCTCCATCAATCACACAAACCCACACTGGTCAGGCAGACCTTCCTTACTCAGTCTACTTATTTAAACCTCTCCCTAGATACCCTTACAGGTATACACAGAAATACTGTTTTACCAACTATCTGATGTGCTGGTTAATTTTTTGCCAACTTGTCATAATCGACAGTGATTCGACAGGAGGAAACATCAACTGAGAAAATTCCTCCACAAGGTCCACTTGTAGGCAAGCTGTGAGACATTTTCTTTATCAACGATTGGTGTGGAGAAAACCAATAGATCCAGCCAGGAGGAACAAGCACTTCTCTGGCTCCTGCCTTCAGTTTCTGCACTGACTTCCCTTAGTTATGGAGTGTGGCCTGAGGTTTGTAAGATGCCCACGGTGTTATCACAGCAACACTGGGCTTCCCTTGATCCACCTGAGCTGCTGGAAAGGCACAGTAAGACAAGACTCATGAGCTGGATATAAGGAGGTCATGTAACACCTCCATCTTCTACATACATACCTGCGGTAAGAGCTGCTGGCAGACTGTCAGGAGATACCCTCAACATTCTGAGTCTGGGGGAAGGATAATTTGACTCGCTGGTTGGTTCTTGAGGAACAAATGAAGGCAATGGCGATGGAAAACTCTGGCTAATGCTCCGATTAGAATGGTCTACCTATGAAATTAGAAAAACAAAAAAGAAGGAAAAAAATTCTATTAATTTGATACTTCACTTGGTTAACAAACTGCATTATTATAAAAAGGAACACTTAAGGGGTTTAATAATTTTCATTTTAAAATTTTTAACTTAATTTCATTTGACACATGTGTTTTGTCTGCATGTTATGTATGTGCATCTGGTACAGAGTTCAAAGGAGGTTGTTGGACCCCCTGGAACCAGTTATAGATGTTTATGAGTCAACATGTGGATGCTGGAAATAGAACCCAGGTCTTCTTCAAAAACAAGCTGGGGCTGTAGATACATACGTTGTAGCAGTTAAGAGTATTGGCTGCTCTTCCGGAGGATCTGAGTTTAATTCCTAACACCCACAACTGTCTGACTCCCGTCTTTGAGGATATGACACCCTCTTCTGGTTTCCAAGGTCACTGCATAAATGCAGTACACATATACACATGCAGGCAAATCATCCATACACAAAATAAAGTACATCTTTAAAAGAACATCAAGTACTCTTCACCAATGACCTATTTCCCAGTTACCAGTTACTTATGATCATGTTCTTCCCAAGTGTGGTGGCATATGTCTGAAATATCAGAAGAAAACTGAGGCAAAAAAAAAAAAAAAAAAAAAAAAATCACAAGTTCAAGGCCAATGGAAGCTAACAGTGAGATCTGGGCCAGTTAGTAACAGGGTAAGACTCATACTCTCAAGCAAATTGAATTCATAGACAGATCATATTTTGTTTGGTGAACACACCATTAACGAGTCCATGTTTTAGAATGTTGCCTTATAGAAAATATCACGTATCAGTGATTAGTGGCATGAAAGCATAAACATGCATAAAAACACTATTACTTATAAAAGATTAGTCTAGTCATATACTCACAGAACAGAATTCAAAAATAAAGCATGATTTCATTTATTTATTTACTTATTTGAAGACAGGATCTCTCTCTCTGCCCACCTACCTGGCATACACTACTTATTATATGTATATATATGTGAATTTATATGTATATTTATAGTGTGTGTGTGTGTGCGTGCCTGTGCGTGTGCGCGTGTGTATCCACCTGCCTCTGCCACCTCATGCTAGGGTAAAGGGGTGCACCACCAAGAAGTTGGGTACCAGATGTAGGAATTAATATTCTGCCTCTATTTCCCTAAACACTTTCCTAAGCAGTGTCAGGAAACATCTTCCACTGTCTAACTGATGAGAACACGAGTACTAGAGATGCTAGAAAACAGACTGGAAGCTGGGCGTTGGTGGCTCATGCCTTTAATCCCGGCTCTCGCAGGCAGAGGGTCTCTGTGAGTCTGAGGCCAGCCTGTTCTACAGAGCTAGTTCCAAGACAAGTTCCAAAGCAATACAGAGAAACACTGCCTCAAAAGAAAAAAACAAACAAACAAAACAGACTAAAATACAAAGTGTCTCTCTCTAGATCTCTAGATCAAATATGCTGAGAAGCCCAAATTTTTTAAGTCAAGATCCCCACATAGCTTGTGGGGAAAAGACAGAATATGAAGAGGGGAAGGAGACACGGGTGGATACAAGAGATGAAGTAGTTTCTCCTACTCTTCCAAACAAAGGAAGAAAAATTATTACAATCTTAACTTCAATAAAAATGTGCTATTATCACACCTTCAAACATAAACAACTATTGGAGCAGGCAATACCAAAGAAAATACATATGACTTTGTGGCCTGCTGGCTATAGCCAAGTGAAGGAAAAATAATACAGAATGAAAAGGATGGCAACTATTTATTAGACCAAGAGATCAAGGTAACTATTTGAAAACGAGAGGGAACCAAGAGGAAAATTTATTTCCCGTTTTTTAAATCTGTGTGTGGTGTGAATGAACCTAGGGTCTTGGGCATGCTAGGAAAATGCTCTATCGCTAAGCTAGGTCTTCAGCCTCCTAATTACCATGGTTAAAGTTTTATTTTTAGTGCGTGTGTGCGTTTCTTCCGTGGACACAGGTGCCCTCAGTGTGTGTGTGTGTGTGTGTGTGCGTGTGTGTTTCTTCCGTGGACACAGGTGCCCTCAGACACCCTGAAGAGGGTGCTGAATCTCCTGGAGTTTTGGTTACAGTTGGGTCTAAGTCACCTGATGTGGGTACTGGGAACTGAATTCAAGTCCTCTGGAAATTCCTATTTTAATCACCAAATGAAGAGATGAGTAAGAAACTTCAGAAATGCTAGCATTCTACAGAAAAGCAGAGTGCGCAGGATCTTAGGGAAAGTGTGAGCTATTTTAATATAAACTAGTTGCATTTGAGGTGAGCATAATGCTTATTTAAAAATTTATGTAAGATACATAAAGGGCCTAATTCAGAAAACATTATCATCTAAAAGTAAACACAATCCAGAGAAAACTAGACCTTCTGTTTTAGTTTTTTTTTGTTGTTTTTGTTTGTTTGTTTGTTTGTTTGTTTTTTCAAGCCAGGGTTTCTCTGTGTAGCCCTGGCTGTCCTGGGACTCAATTTGTAGACCAGGCTGGCGTCAAACTCAGAGATCTGTTTGCCTCTGCCTCCCTACTTAATGAAATAGTGTAAAATGTGGATGAAAATAATCCACACTAATCCAGTTTGAGAGAAAGACGAAGTGAACTTCTGTGTACCTGTGAAGATCTTGGCACTGCGCTGGGCAAGGCGCCAGCCATTATTTCTATTCCCGCCATCATAATACTGAAAATTCAAACAATGCCTACTTTAGAATGCCAAACAAAAGAAACTCCATGAAACTTTCCCACATAGTCAACAGCCTTTACATAAAAGGGAAACTCTTCATGATATCTTTGTTCATTTTCTCATATCAACTTCTTAATCTAGTAAGATACAAAGATACAGCACAAGTGAAACCCAGTTTGGTGTTGACAGCATCACACAAACAAGGGTGGGACTCAAAGAAATTTAAAGCCAAGGTGGTCCAAAGATCCAAGCAAATGAAGTCTTGTAAAGCATTTTCGTAAGTCCCTAGAGTCGCCACTTTCTAGTGCAGACACAATTATAACAGTGGCATAAACAGATGGCCGGGTGCAAGCTTATGCAGCTCACAAGAGGCGGCGGTCAGATCCCTCAGAAAGACTGACTGGTTTGGATTCTAAGCACTGCAGTATTCTTCCCAGGGAAACAATGATACATTTTCTTAAATGCCTGAAGTCAAAGTTTTCAACAACTTCTAAATAGAAATACTTGAGTGTCTAAGGCTGGTATACTGAAGACCAGAGGGGAAGCACAGCTGAATGTCCTCACGAATCTGACTAGCTGACCTAACACAAAAAGGGTACCTCAAGCAAAAGGCCTGGAGGGCCAAGTGTGGTAGTCCATGCCCTCAATCTCAGCACTCTGAGTTCAAGGCCAGCCTGGTCTACACAGCACACTCCAGGACAACATACAGCAACATACAGACACTTTGTCTCAAAAAAAAAAAAAAAAAAAAAAAAAAAAAAAAAAGATAAACAGCCTAGACCTCCAAAAGATGTCCTTTTCTAAGAGGCCATAGAACTCATGAAGTCAAACTGGGCAGTGATGGTGCAAACCTTTACTCCCAGCTCTCGGGAGGCAGAGGCAGGTCTCTAGGAGCTCCAGGTCAGTTGGGTCTATAGAGCTAGCTCCAGGAAAGCCAAGGCTACAAAGAAACCCTGTCTGGATAAACACTTGTTAAGTGTCATGGTCTCTGGAACAATCTTTCTGTCTGCACTTAGTAACTGAAGACCACATTTTGAGTCAGAATTGGTATCAAAAGATAAGCGAGTCTTTTACTTTTGATATCATTTTCTTTTCAACTGAAATATTCCTTTACCTGTCCATAAAAATGTCAAGTAGAGTAACTTACAGACTTTTCAAAATGGCTCTCCTCAGATGACAGTTGTGAAGTAGGTAGCCAAAAGAAGGGGCTGTCGCAAAGATCATCAAGCATTGCCTCTAAATCTGCAAGCTCCAAGTACTCACCAGTTAAGCCTTGGAGGTCCCATGTCTGGGAAATTGTAAAAAGTAAAAAACAAACACCATTTCCTGGATCAGTACTGAAAAGACCATACTTCTACACCTATCGCTTCACTGCATCTCACCTCTCTCTGCAATTCAGCAACTCTTTGATATAGGCTGGGGTCGTCAACATCACCATGCAGAGTAACAATGCTAGACTCAGCCTTCCCCTGCAGGCCTTCTGTGTAAAACATAAAAAGAAGTCATGTTGCATAACTGCATATGCAATGAAACTGTTCCCACCAGCCAAGGAATTTCACCTTGGCCTTCTTCAGCTTCCAGCAATACCTCTTAGCTCACCACAGTCAGGGATGCATCACCAGTCAGGGTTAAAATCAAAGTGCACTTGCAACCCATGCTGACAGGTTTACTGAGAAGCTGCTCCATACAGCAGCAGACGGGACCTTCAGTGAGCTTACTATAGTTTACATCCTTACCCAAATTATAGTCTGAGCAATCTGCAATCTCTTCAAAGGTCTGCTGCTTTAAACCTTGTACAACCCAAGAATCTGAAGTTGATACTTTCATTGCAAAATAAATGTTTAAAGACCCTACCTGCTCTGTAAGGTCAGGATTGTTTGTATCATACTGAAATCAAGGTGACTGTTTTCCCCAAGACCAACAGCCCAGCTGTAAGCTTTTTCACTTAAAGGAGATGACTTACGCTCTGGAATGACAGAAAGAGGCTTACTGAATATGCTCTGAGGAGCATTAGGGGGTGACTTTAAATCTGGATCCCGTGATAGGGAGCTACCAACATCATCTTCTTTATGCAACAATGGCTTTGAAGCTGCTGGTTCAAACACCCCAGGAGTAGACTGGTATTTTGGATGCTTAAGTTTATCCATGAAAAAGTTTTCGTCATTATAATATAATGGGGAAAGGTCTGGTTTTGGGGGTTCTCTCTCTCGGCTGTCATCTGCTAGTGGCTTATTGATGTCAGTTTGGATTTCACTTATAGGACTGTCTTGCTTGGAAGGCTCAATGGAGGCAATAACGGCCTCAAAGGCTACGTTTTCAGTAGCATCAACATTTTTCTCACCAAAAGTAGGAGCTGCCTTTTGGTTTCTGTCCTCTTGAAAATACACTTGTTCTGATGTCTCCTCCAAGTTGGGTCTAACTGTTGAAAGGGGACCACCAGAAGCCTCCAGCTTCAAGAATTCAGGTCCTCTGTAGAGTACATGTGCTTCTAAATCTTTTCCATTACTATCAGGGACAGCAACTGCCCCAATGTACTTTATCTCTGGAGATTTGGCATGTACCCGAGATGACGGCCAAATATCTCTAATCTCGTTTTGCTTAAAAAAACCAGAAAGTTCTTTTTGCTTATCTTCATTTCCTTCAAAGTCCTCAAAAGAATCCATCTTTGGCCTCACCTCATCCTCAGCAGGAGCCCCTAAACAAACATCCTCAAGATGGTTAACAGAGGTAGAGGGGGCCCCTTTTTCTCTTTCCAACATGCAACGCAGGAAACCATATAACATTTTACTAGGAGGAGGATCCTCGCATGGGAAGGGGGCCTGGTCCTTACTGGCCAGACATGCTTCTGTTTGTTGTAAGGCTTCCTGTTCCCAAGACTGAGCATGTGAGCACACGGAAGCAAAGCTGTGGTTTCTTCTGGCAGTTAGGCTTTCATCACTAATGTCAGACAAAGTGGAAAGGTGGTCTTTACCCGCCAAGTTGCCTGCTGCCTGCTGAGTGTCCTTCTCTGTCTGCCATGACATATACGAGAGCAGGGCGTCATAATGATCAGGGCTATCTGGGCTTTCCAGTTTACCAGAAGCATCAGGTGGTATGTTCTCGCCATTATTCTCTTGTTCAGATGGGAGAAGAGAGCGCTGAGACCCAAACGTTGTGCTACCTGTAAGTGGATGTTGAGATATACTAAGGCAACTGTTAACTATGTCTGAAGATGTTTCTGAGGTGGCCTGGAGTAAAGCTTCACTAACTTCTGATGGCCGAGCAAGCCATTCAGTATCTTCTGACTTATCAGGAATCCCTCTGAAAATATGAAGTTATAAAGAAATAATTAGCTCCTTAATACTTTAATTTTTAAATACTAACAAGAAAAATACAAACAAAAAATTACAAAATTGAGTTTACTTGATTGAAAGTGCATTTTTGCCAGGTGGTGATGGTGCATGTCTTCAGTCCCAGCACTCAGGAGGCAGAGGCAGGTAAATCTCTGTGAGTTTGAGACCAGCCTGGTCTACAAGAGCTAGTTCCAGGACAACAAAACCACAGAGAAACCCTGTTTCGAAAAACCAAAAATAAAATAAAAAAAAGTGCATTTTTGCCAGGTGGTACATGCCTTTAATCCCAGCAATTGGGAGCCAGAGTTCAAGGCTAGCCTGGTCAGTTTCAGAACAGCCAATAGTACACAGAAAAACCCTCAAAAGAGGGGAGGGGCATTTTTAAAAGCTCTACTCTTTAATTTCGACAAGACAGTTAAACAAAGAAAACTTTGCAACTAGTAAGTGAACCTGGTATTGCCTCAACATTCTCCTACATCAGTTTCAACATTACCAAAAAAAAAAAAAAAAAAACAGGTTAAAATAGAATTTTAATAAGGTTTCCTACTATGAATTAATATTCATCTAATTTGTATTCCTTCACTTACTGATCAGTTATTGTGCTTATGGTCTACTCCAAACACAACATAGCTTGATCACTTTGATAATCTAATGGGAAACTGTGATTCTACAATAATATACAGTAATATACAGACAAGGGGTACACAAGTTTACTTTCTAAACATCTAAAGTTTTGAGTTTAAGGTAGAGTTTTCTTTCCATTCTAACAGAAAACAAAGCTTTGGACAATTCCAAGTATTTTTTGAAGCATTATAGAATGTCCTTATGTTTTGAATGTTCTCAAAGACATCAATTTGAAGTGTTATAAAAATTTTACTTGATATTTGCACATAGCATAAACAAAGTGCAGACAAATTAGTATCCTAAAAGTGACTGCTTTCTTTGCAGAGAGAGATTCAGACGTACTGCGTATGCCTAATGTGTAATAGCCTAAAGGGCTGCACAAGACCATACATTATTTCTACCTGAACTGTGGTCACCTGCTATATCTCTGCATGCAAACCGCTGCACCAATTTAATACCAAGAATGTGGTAAGAACACCTAACCCCACTCCCAGGCCTACTTCAGCCTGAAGCCATGTACCAATAACAACTTACAATGAGGGTAGAAAGTTTAGAAGGCAAAAAATGAATCAGCCTACCTCAAAGGTGCAAATTCTAGTTCACTTTGTTGAAACAAGGAATCAGACTCAAATTCCTGGTCTTGTGGCAAGCATGTCAGCAAAGGCAAGTCAGGGGCAGCAAAGTTATCCTGTATGACTGCAAAGTTTCAAAGGTAAAACAGTGTTTGTTGTGCTCATACAATACTTCTTAGCATCTAAACATGCCTCTACCACCTGGGAGATTCTACAGTCATTACAGTAATAATACTGTGACAGCAGCAGCGACCATCTACGGAGCCCGAAAAGGCCCAGGCAGTTAGCATACACTATTTCATTTAATGCATGACTATTCTGAAGAGTAAGTACCATTTACAACAGCCCCCTTACAGGTGAGAAAACACGATTACAAAACTTACTATTGTTAAAAAATTTCTTCATGTGTAAGATTAAGTGCCACTAGTCTAATCTCTTTGCAAATTACTATACGATTTAGGTGTTAACAATTAAGGCATGTCTCTTTTTATTACTTTTTTTTATGTGAGTTGTTAGGTGGGTGGACAGATGCAAGCATGCAGTGGTACTCAAATGGCAATCAGGAGACAATTTAAAGCAACCATTTCTCTCCTTCCATTATGTGGGTCCCAGAAATCAAACCAGGAACACATAAGGTTTTGCAGAAGATGCCTTTGCCTGCTAAGTCATCTTGCTGGCTCCTCAATCGTAAGTAATGTAAAATTATACCATTATATCAAAGTGTAATCTAAGGGCTCTGGGCCTTACAACAGTCTTAGGAGATGAGGATGAAAATTATATTCAAAAACAAGGCCTCCCTTCTGAAAAATATTTTGTTTACAAATATGCACAATGTTAATATAAGTAACAGTGTGGCCAGTTTTAAATAAACATTTCTTAAATTTTCTGTTTAAGTTCTACTATAAGAAGATATCACAAACACAAATGCTCTTTGGAGTTCTAGTTCTGAAATATATAAAATAGGTATGTTACCTAAAAAGTTTGAAAATTTGATTTCAAGAAAAAAAAATACCATGGTTTCCTTCCATCTTAATTGTTTTTTGTTGTTGTTACTGGTTTGAAGAGGGGCATTTCTGTTCTGTTTTGTTTTGAAACAAGGTCTCTCTATATAAGCCCTTGGACACCCAGGAATTCTATATACAGAGTGACCTCAAACTCAGAAACCCATCTGTCCCTCTCCCAAGTGCTTAAGTAATTCTTACATCATTAAATATATATAAACTAGCATAAAATTCTTATTCCCCAGCCAGGCGTTGGTGGCACACGCCTTTAATCCCAGCACTGGGGAGGCAGAGGCAGGCATCTCTGTGAGTTTGAGGCCAGCCTGGTCTACAAAAGATAGTTCTAGTTCCAGGGCAGCCTCCAAAGCCACAGAGAAACCCTGTCTCCAAAAAAAAAAAAAAAAAAAAAAATCTGAGTGGAGTTTTGAGAGTTAAATCAGGTTATGTAAGAAAATGTATTTTCTAAAGTAGCAGGCCAGAATTAAACAGTTAATTTTTTTTCACATTTGGACAGTACTGCCAATGCGGGAATATTTCCCTCCTATCACCGGTTACATCAATGCTGTCTGCCATTAGTGAAGCCCTAGGGCCACGGTGACAGCGTCCACGCAGGGCAGCAGGAATGGCATGCCCACTGGCAATGAGATGCAAGAATCCTTCCCACTTTATCTGCTACGAAGGAGAAACTGCAGCTACCCAACACACTAGGACACAAGAAACTGCACTGCACTGTCTCATTCAGTGCTGAGATCGATTATAAAATTTTCCTTGACATTTTGTCATAATAGAACTTATTTTCTGTTTCTGGTATATTTCCTTCTTAAAAAAGATCTTGTATTGAGTTAAACACCACATCCTAAACTTTCATGTCCTCCTTTTATCTTCCACACAAATTAGCCAGTATTTTTGATCAAAGGTCAAAGGGCAAATATTTTAGGTTTACTGGTAACATATGAGCTGTCACATACATACTTCACAATCTTTTAAAAATGCACATGGTGGAGGCTATGCCTCGGGAGGGCAAAGGATTACGCCAGAGCACAACAATCCCAGCACTTGGGAGGAGGTCAAAGCAGGAAGAACTAGAGTTCCCAGCAGGATGAAAAATGTCACAAGACTCTTTCTGAGAACAACTAAAATAAATAAATATAGAAAATAAGCACTCTTAGAATTTGCACTCAGAAAGAGTACAAAATCCAGCCTCAGCCTGTGAGCTATAATTTGCAGACTCCTGTTCTTGAGATCACATTAACATTCACCCAGTAGTAATGTTATCTTCTGTTTATGGACATTTCTTCACAGAAAAGGAGGTACCAGTTCATCTATCTACCCTTGGATCAAACACAGTAGGTACTTGGATATGTGTAAGTTAATGACCTGGGGGAAGGGGGGATCTCCTTAGCAAGGCAGCCTTCAATCATTTAGTGGCAGCTACCTATCTCGTCTTGTTAGGATGGAAAAATTTAGCCTAATTCTCCAGTGACCCCAGGAAGCTGGGAGTCTTAAATCCCAAGCTGACGGTCACCTACTTTAATGTTTACAACAGCCTGTGAGTGAATGAACACAGGAAATGAATGAGCCTTGTCACCACACCCAGAAGCCTGTGCGAAAGCAGACTTCCTGGGCTAAGAGCGGGCTTGGATACTTTAAATTAATTGGTCCGCACTGGATGCTACGAGGTGATTGGTTCACGATGCATGGGCTTTGTTGTAACCCTACAAAAGCTGTCTCAATTCTGTGCTAGGGGTCGTTCTTGCTGAGCCTACCACCCTGCATGGTGTATGGCTGCCGGCCCCAGTATACTGGAATATAAAGGACCTTATGCGTTTGCATCAAGACCGCTTCTCGTGAGTGATTTGGGGGGGCGCCTTTCCTGAGTGGGAGCGCGAGGACCTCGCTCTTGGGGGTCTTACAATCTGATCAAGGTTGTCCTAGTTAGGGTTTCTATTGCTGTGAAGAGACACCATGGCCACAGAAACTCTTATAAAGGGAAACGTTTAATTGGGGTAGTTTACAGGCTCAGGGTTACTTCCATATCATCATGGTGGGACATGGTGTTAGAGGAGCTCCACATCTTACTAGCAACAGGAAGTGAACTGAGATACTGGGCATGGCTAGAGCATATGAGACCTCAGAGCCTTCCACCAAGACCGTGCCAAATGAAAAATGCAGTCTAACTTTAAAAGTCCCCATAGTCTATTAACAGTCTCTAATTAATTTAAAAGTCTAAAATTCAAAGTCTCTTCTGAGATGCATGCAATCTCCTAACTATAATCACCTGTAAAATCAAATCAATAAGCAGGTCACATTCTTCCAACATATAATGGCACAGGATATTCATTACTATTCTAAAATGTAGGGAAGGAGCATAGGAGGAAATATGGACCAAAGCAAGACCAAACCCCAAGCGGGCAAACTGCAAACTCTGCATCTGCTGTCAAGAGCCCTTCAGAGCTCCAGCTCCTTTCAGCTCTGCTGGCTGCAGCACTTCTTTCTCTTGGGCTGCTTCGACTCCTGCTAGCTTTCCTCAGCAGGCGTCCTACAGCATGGGCATCGCCAGGGGCCTCCCAGGCAACCTAGGCTTCAACTCCAGCTTCTCACAACGGCTTCTCTGGCCTGCACGCAGGGACACCCCAGCACACCTGGCCTCGGCAGCTTTCCTTAGGTGCAGAGGCAAATTCCATTACTCTTTCTTCTGTCCTTGACTCTAAACCAGAACCGCGTGGCCAAAGATGCAGGGCTGTGGGGCCTCACAGGGCTGAGCACGGCCCCGCTGTTCAATCGCATCTCCTGTTTTCCGTCGTTTCCTTCACTGCCTAAACTCGGCTGTCCTGGAACTGGCTCTGTAAACAGGCTGGCCTCAAACTCAGAGATCCACCACCGTCTGTCTCCTGAGGGCTGGGACTAAAGGTGTGCGCCACCACTCCTAGCTCTAAACTTTTAATCCTTCCTATAAACTGGAAGCTTAGCTGGGTGGCATGTTCCCTGAGGTCACCTTTATCCCATTTCTTAGTCAGGGTGTCTCCTAGAACACAGACACAGGACTCAGCGCAGTCCACTGCCTGGTGCCCCTGTCTCCTCAAATTGTACATGTTGTTGTTTACCCTGCTCAGCCTGCTCCTTTTCATTATAAATCTTCATCAGAGTTAACACTAATAGCCACATGACAGACTCTATACTAGGCTGTTTTGAGAATTCCTCTGGCAACACAATTGATCAAAATCTTTTCACTTCAGCCTCAGGCAGACTCTTCAGACAAGGGCAAAAAGAATCCACACTCTTCACCTAAGTATCACAAGAGCAGTGTCTCCTCTGAAACCTCTTCAGTCAGGCACCTACAGTTCACAGTACAGCACCACTGTCTTCCATGTTCCTACCAGGATGCCCCTTTAAGCAGCACTTAACTGCTTTTCTAATGCACAGCCCAACGTCCATTTCCTTCAAACAAAGGCATTTGCAGTCAGGCCTATCACAGCAATACCCCAATCCCTAGTACTAACTTCTATCTCAGTCAGGGTTTCGATTACTGGAGAGACATCATGACGGCAGCAACTCTCACAAAGGAAAGCATTTCAGTGGGTGGTGTACAGTTCAGTCCTTGTCATCATGGTGGGACATGGTGTTGGAGAAGGAGCTCAGAGGTCTGTATCTTACAGGCAGCAGAGAGTGTGAGTGTGGCTTAAGCATAGGAGACCCCAGAGCCCACCCCACAGAGTCGCACTCCTTCCAGCAAAGCCACACCTCCTCACAGTGCACTCCCCGTGAGCTTTTGGAGGCCAATTAGATTCAAGCTGCCGCGAAGACCAACACCTCTCTCCAAAGACAAGAGTGGAGACCAACAATTGACTGTGATGCCCCAAGCCACAGCGCCCTGAACTAGCGCCCCAGAAGAATCGACTGTGATGATCTAACCACGTCGCCATGGACTAGTGCCCTGGCTTGCACATCAGCTTGTTTTCAAAAGAATAAGCTCAACTGGGTCCTTGTCTGCTTCTCTAAAAAAAAAATTCTATAAAACCAGCTTTATGGTTGAACTCCTTTGATTTGAAAAATACTTCAAGGTCATCTTTGGTAGAGAGCTAAGAAAGCCACTCTGATGGGAGATGTTATTCTGTAAATATGGTTCTCACTGGTTAATGAATAAAGCACTGTTGGCCAATAGGAAAGCAAGAAAGAAAGAGGAAGGAGTAAGGAGGAGTCAGCATGGAGAGACAGGAGAGAACAGTATGCTGGCCGGCTGGCCGATAAGATGACCACGTGGAAATACTTAGATAAGTAGAAATGGGTTAATCATTAAGACAGGGCTAGCCAATAAGGAATTAGTACCTGGCCAACAGCCTTATGTCAAATACAGAGTCTCTGCGAGTTATTTGGGGATGGCATGGCGTCGGGACCAGACCTGAGGTGGGGAAAACATACTCGCTACACCACTCACTCTTCACTAAAAGACAGATTTATCTCAAGGAATTTCTTCATCTTCATTGTTTTGTTCTCAAAGTTGAGGGTAACAATGATTTAGAATTACTTTAAGAATCAAACAAGGTAAATATATACAAACCTAGACATGTCTGGGGATACAGACTCCTATCTGAGAAACTGACTGAGATGGAAAGGCTGAGCCCATTGCAGGTGGGGTGTGGGGTGGATGTCTCACCACATGGTGCCACCAGAAGGAAGGCAGGCTGAGCAAGCCAGAAAACAGTGTCCCTGAATGGTTTCTGCTTCAGGTCCTGTGAGCCACTGCCTAGGCCTCTCTCAACGGCCATGATCTGGGACATGCGAGCCAAATAAATTCTTTCCTCCCTAAGTTGCTTTTGGTCATCATCTTTATCACAGGCACAGAAAGCAAACTAAGACATACAGATACTTATTCATCAGGAAACACTGAGTCTATGCTGATGAGGGAACACCAATCAAAGACAATACGGCTTTCCCAGGAGCAACTGTGCTATGGAGGATTGAGGACATATACCACTTGAATGAGAATGACCTTCTCTCAGCCCTCTTAGCAATGGGGCATGCTAAGACGCATACTTAATATAGCTAGTGTCCATGCTAAGATGCATACTTAATATAGCTAGTGTCCATGCTAAGACGCATACTTAATATAGCTAGTGTCCATGCTAAGATGCATATTTAATATAGCTAGTGTCCATGCTAAGATGCATACTTAATATAGCTAGTGTTCATGCTAAAACGCATACTTAATATAGCTAGTGTCCATGCTAAGATGCATAATATAGCTAGTGTTCATGCTAAGACGCATACTTAATATAGCTAGTGTCCATGCTAAGACGCATACTTAATATAGCTAGTGTCCATGCTAAGACGCATACTTAATATAGCTAGTGTTCATGCTAAGATGCATACTTAATATAGCTAGTATCCATGCTAAGACGCATACTTAATATAGCTAGTGTTCATGCTAAGATGCATATTTAATATAGCTAGTGTCCATGCTAAGATGCATATTTAATATAGCTAGGCCAAACAGCCAGTATAAAAAAAAACAGAACCAAGTTTGAGCATAGCGCCACAAAGATCCTCAACTAAAATGGATTTAGTTAGGAACAGGCTAATAAGCACCTCCGCCTACACACACACACACACACACACACACACACACACACACACTCACACACACTCACATATACACACACACACACACACACTCACATATACACACACACACACACAAACACACACACACACACACTCACACACACTCACATATACACACACACACTCACATACACACACACTCACACACACTCACATATACACACACACACACAAACACACACACACACACACACACACACACACACACACACACACAGAGTTTTTAGAAATATAAGCTATTTCCTCTATTTCCTCTAGTTAAAGACAAAGGCATCGGGGCTGGACAGAGTTTGGCGGTTAAGAGCACTGGCTGCCCTTCAACATGATCTGGGTTCGATCCCAGCACCCGTAATTCCAGATCCAGGGAAATGAGACATCCTCCTCTGCTGCCATGGGCAGCAGGCACACACATGCAGGTCAAACACCCATGTACATGAAATAAAATAAAATATATGTTAAAACACAGAGGCATTACCTAGCAATGGAGAACAGAAGAGATTCAGCTTTAGCTCCATGACTGGCCGTTCTGACTGAGACAATTCACCTTTCTCCCGAGAGAAGAAGTCTGTTACTTTAGCTCCTTCTCTTCTCACACGAGTCCCAGTCTGAGATGTATCCGCAGTTTGCGAAGAATCCCTTTCTTGAGGAAGATGATGCCAGGACTCTGCTTTCTAAAATAATTTTAAACAGAAAAGATGCTGAGTCGACACAGTTACACTTGACTATTGTCCACTCAGCATATTAATAATCTCACCAGAATGGAAGAGAGCCGTTCCTTCTATTTCCTTTCTTACTACATTAACCTCCTCCCAGACCTCCGCCAATCATTCCCAACTCCTAGTACTATATTTGAAGTTCTTACTGTTAAATTAATACATTTGGTACTACATGGCAAATCAATTCTGCAGTTATTTCAAAAAACAAAAATAGAAAACAAATAAAAAAACAAATACTGAACAAATATTTCCAAACTTATAGCTACAGCATTCCCTAGCAAAAATGAAACAGATACTTCAGAAAATAACACCATAATCTTGTAAAGTTAAATATACCATTATAATATAATTTGGCTGATCTATTCCTAGGTATTTACTCAACAGAAATGAAGTCATATTTACTCAAACTGATGAAAATTTAACGAGTTCACACATGGACTAATTTCAGAAGGAAAGAAATCAGATTTTAAAAGTCCACACACTGACCCAGCCTTTAACCCCAGCACTCAGGAGGCAGAGGCAGAGGATCTCTGTGAGTTCGAGGCCAGCCTCATCTACAGAGCAGGTTCCAGGACAGGCTCCAAAGCAATACAGAGAAACCCTATCTCAAAAAAACAAAACAAAACAAAAAGTCCATACACTGTAATCCTAAAAAAGCAAAGCAGAGCCACCAACTATACAGAGCTTGATGTAAGAGACGGGTCTGGAGAAGGCAACAATTAAAGAGTATTCTGAAACTTTTGTCCATAATAGCAATGCTGTGTGTCAAGCACAGGAATATTTATATATCTTTCAAATCTCATCTGACAAAATGTGTAACTAAAACAGTGCACTTTATACATCAATAAATTTGTTTAAAAATGAAAATAGACAACTGGGCAGAGGTGTCAAAAAAAAAACTTTAATCGCAACACTCGGGAGTCAGAGGCAGGAGGATCTGAGTTTGGGGCCAGCCTGGTCTACAGAGCGAGTTCCAGAACAGCCAGGATTATGCAGAGAAACTTGGGGGATGGGGGGTGACACAACACACACAGAGACACCTTTCTTTTTAAAATATTCTATTTATGGTCAGTTAATGAACTTTTCCATCTTAAATGTTTTAACTTCTTGCATGCTAAATATACCATGAGATAATATACATACAGAAAAGCCCTTTACAGTATTTTTGAAGAATGTAGACTATTAGACCATAAAAGCAGGAACAAGCTTCCTGCTCTACATAAGATGGTGGAGCCATCAGAGCCCTGAGATAGTGAAGTAATTAACGTCTGCACATTCTTCGTATTACAGCGCTTCTGTGCTGCTGCTAAAAACCAGGCCTCCACGGGGCCGTTGCTTCCAATGACACTGTACTAGAGCTGGACAACTGTGCTCTAGAACTGTCTTGATATGACACATGGCAGGGCAACGGAATAACCTGAAAGTCAAAGCATGCTTACGCTGAATAACGCTGGGACAGCACAACAACAAAAGTAACCATGCTCGAATATACTTTCCACTCTATAAAATACTTTTGTGCTGTTATAAAATGCTAAGCATTCGTCAGAAGCAGCTTTAACTACCTACAAGAGACACTCAAGACTGGACCTACTGACCCTCCCTCACAGGAGGATGTAGAGAAAGTCTGATAAGATGTAGGGAAATAGTTTAGTGGCTTGGGACCCTATTACGTACACACACCCTTGTAAGAATGACTTGACAGCCTAGTTTCTTCAGCCTCATGTACTTCACACACACACATCCCTCTCCAAACCATGAAGCTAACAACCTCAGAACCTCTCTACTCTCTACCTTCACTGGGCCTCCCAATGTATTTGGAGAGAAAGAACAGAAAGATTGATCTGGCCTGAACTGGTTTGGGGTGCATGTACATTGAGACAAATCATGTTATTCCAGTGAATTTTTTTTGAAAATTCCTATTTACAATCTTATGCCTATGTATAATTGGGCATTCGTATGAATCAAATCAGATCCATTATGGAAAGGGACATTGCAGTTGGAAAAATAAATATATGACCTAATCAATCAATTGAAATAAGAGCACCAAAAGCACACGCCTGAGTGACCAGCCCCTCCTTAAGAGCCTTGAGAACTCCTCTCTGATCTCATGCTCTGCCCATGGACATCGAAGTCTCCAAAAACAGTTTCCTTCAAAACACACGCAAACTTCCAGGTGAGGCACCTGAAACCATCTAAGCTGAAGGATCCACAGCTCCAGCAGGAAAACAAAGTCGAAGAGGCTCTGACCATTCACTCCTGAACCAACTCTAAAAAGCCTTAAGGAAAGAAAGGGAGGAGCTGACTGACTTCAAAGCCTGGTGACCTGAGTTCAATCCCAATAAAAAGGGTGAAAATCTGTCTTTTGACTTTCACCTGCATCCCATCCTCAGCCCCTGCCCTGGTAAAGGGGAACGAGACGACCCCTGGAACTTGCTGGTGGCCAACCTAACCTAGTCCAGTGAGCTTCAGGTTCAGCAACAAACTCTGTCCCAAAAATTAAGATGGAAGGTGTGGTGGCACGCACCTTTAATCCCAGCACTCTGGAGGCAGAGGCAGGCGGATCTCTAAAAAAGATCACTATGTAGACCAGCCTGGTCAATATAAATAAGGTGGGAAGGAATCCACATGTGCCCACATACAGGTGCATATGTGCACACACACACCCCAAACTTATCATTACAACAGTCTTAATACTTAGGAAGAGACAGATGACAGAATAAATCATACACCATGAACACATCTTTAAAAATTGGGGAGGAACCAGGCAGAGTGGCACAGACGTTTAATCCCAGCACTTGGGAGGCAGAAGCAGGTGGATCCCTGAGTTCAAGGCCAGCCTGGTCTACATAGGGGGTTTCAGAACTGCCAGGGCTATAACATGAAACCCTGTGTGTGGAGGAGCAGAGCTACGGATCAGAGGCACAGTTTGCCTAGCAAGCATCGAGATCAGGATTCCCAACCCCCAACTTCATAAACAAGCAAACAGAGGGCCGCCTACACATTCCTATGTTCCCTAATGTAAATAGCTGGTGTAAGAAAGAAGTCCATCATGACACCTGAGGCAATGCCAGGAAAGCCTGCCATTAAAGAACCTAAACTTTCTACTTCTGCCTTTTTCGTCTTGGTGAGTTCATTCGCACTCCAACCTTCACTGACAAGCCCAGGTTGCCTACTTCATGCATTCATAACTGTGCGTGCATTTTAGCATACACCATTTCTACTTATGGGGCCACATGAATTTTATCCACCCCCACTCTTAAGAGTGGGAACACCAGGAAAGCAGGGATTTGGTTCATCAAAATATCCTTAGCATCAAGTGCGAGGTGTGGCACAAGGGGAATGCTCAGAGTGTAAGCTGCAGTACCCGGCAGGCTCTTCCCCATCACGATCCATCGCATCGCTGCGATGATGAGTAGTTGAGGCACTGCTATGCCCAATGTGACAGCCATTAACCAAGCGTGGCTAGCAATAACTTGGGGAGTGATTAAACGGGGCTGCTGAATTCCCAATTTTAATAATCCTTTCCTTGAATACTAGGCAAGGTCTCTACCGCTAAAACCCACCACCAGCCCTTCTACTTCTATTTATTACTAATTAACATATGAAGAAATAACTACACGCGGCTGTACTTAAGAACAAAACAGTTGCTGACATTAAATCAAGAGCATGGTTAATCTCCAAATGATCTTAGCAGGACCTCTGAAAACTCGGCTCTTCCTCCGTTTGGTCTTGTGCTTCCTAATGTTCCAAACTACAGGTAAATAAATCACAAGCGGCTTCCAATCCAAGTCCCTGCTCTAGAGGCGCACACATAATGAGCGGGAAGCGTCTAAGACAGCGTAAGCAACCTACACTAACTGCTGGGGGTAGAGGGGACGGTTCTCAAACTTTAATTTAAAAAACTAAGGTGCCAAGCATCTCTCCACTAGCCAGAGCCGTTCCCCCAAACTCCGTCCCCAGCTCCTACCTTCTGCTGCCCAAAAGGCCTTTCTAATTGCACGCTCTGGGAGTACCGGCTCCCAGCGCGTCTGTCGTTTATCTGCACTGTCTGGAAAAAAACACCCGGGACTCACTAAAAGGCGGGAGAGACCGCAGCGGAGAGGTCATTGCCGGAAGAACCCAGCCTGCCCGGAGTCGGCCCGAGGGCAAGGGGAGCCGCAGCGAGCAGGACCCCGAGGCCCTGGGCCGAGACCGCAGCGCCCAATCAACCAACCAGCTCGTCCTCGGCCCCGCTGCCCCCAGGCCCCGCTGCCCCCAGGCCCCGCTGCCCCCAGGCCTCGGCCCCGCTGCCCCCAGGCCCCGCTGCCCCCAGGCCCCGGCCCCGCTGCCCCCAGGCCCCGGCCCCGCTGCCCCCAGGCCCCGCTGCCCCCAGGCCTCGGCCCCGCTGCCCCCAGGCCTCGGCCCCGCTGCCCCCAGGCCTCGGCCCCGCTGCCCCCAGGCCTCGGCCCCGCTGCCCCCAGGCCTCGGCCCCGCTGCCCCCAGGCCTCGGCCCCGCTGCCCCCAGGCCTCGGCCCCGCTGCCCCCCAGGCCTCGGCCCCGCTGCCCCCAGGCCTCGGCCCCGCTGCCCCCAGGCCTCGGCCCCGCTGCCCCCAGGCCTCGGCCCCGCTGCCCCCAGGCCTCGGCCCCGCTGCCCCCAGGCCTCGGCCCCGCTGCCCCCAGGCCTCGGCCCCGCTGCCCCCAGGCCTCGGCCCCGCTGCCCCCAGGCCTCGGCCCCGCTGCCCCCAGGCCCCGCTGCCCCCAGGCCCCGCTGCCCCCAGGCCTCGCTGCCCCCAGGCCCCGGCCCCCAGGCTCACCTCCCGCTCGCTCGGGCGCTCCACCGGAGCGTACAGGTGCCGCGGGGGCGGGGGCGGAGGGAAAGCCACGCCGACCTGGGCAGGGTGCGCCTGCAGCCAGGCCTCGGCCATCTCGTCCTCCTCGTCGTCCGTGCTCTCCCGCGGCTGCAGCCCGCTGCTGAAATCCAGATCCACCTCGGGCCCGTCCTCTCCGAAGAAGCCTGTGTCCTCCGCTGCCACCGTCTCCTCGGCCTCGGCCGCTGGCGCGTCCTTCTCCTCCTTCTCCTCCTTCTCCTCCGCCGCCGCCTCCTCCTCCTCCTCCTCCAGCTCGCCCGGCCACGGTAGATCCTCCGGCTCCATGTTGGCGTCGCGCTCCAGGCGGCTGTGCAGCAGCAGCAGCAGCAGCAGCAGCAGCAGGAGGAGGAGGAGGAGGAGAAGAAGGGAGGGGGCGGGGCGGGGCGGGGCGGGGCGGGGCGGCGGCTTGACTGGCGGTTGCGGCCGCGCGCAGGCGCACCTGCTGCGCCGCCGCCACGGGCGGGGCGGGGCGGGGCTGCGAGGGCGCGCGCGTTGCTAGGGACGCCCCGCGGGGCGCGCGGGAAGGCGGCGGGGACCGCGGGGCGGCGCCCTGGGCTGCGTCACCACACCCTGCTTATTATAGCACCGCACGCTCACAATAAACCGAGGGCGCTCCCTGCTCAGCCCGCCCCCTGCCTCCGGCCCCTAGGATAAACCCACAAAAGTCGCATTTGCAAAGTACGGATTCCGGATTTTTTTTTTTTTAAAGGGTTAGCTAATGCCTTAAGTGACAGTCTACAGCCGGCGCTCGATCCTAAGGGGATAGTTTTGCTTTTTGTTTGTTTATTTGTTTGTTTGTTTGTTTGTTTTTTATAATGGACGCTGGCATCGGGAACGTAGTAAACTGGGATTTGACTTTGCCACACGCAGTGCTGTGAGGAGAGTCTGAAAGGAGGCTAAGAGGGCCCCTGCAGAGCTGACAGGATGCTCCTACCAGTAAGGCACCTGGGACACAGGACTAAAACCCCAGTTCGAGCCCCAGAGCCCATATAAGGGTGGGTGGAAAGAAACAATTCCCCTAAATTGTCTTTATTGTGCGAAAGCACCAGAAGAAGGATGGGAAGCAGCCCCGGTGGTGGGGCACACGCCTTTTATCCCGGCACTTTCTACATAGGGAGTTTCAAGGTGACATAGAGGCCCTGTCTCATGGGGGGGGTGGGCTTTAAAATTAAAAAGAGGGCGGGAAACATGGCTTAGCAGGTAAAAGCCTGTGCCCACCCCATTACCTCCCTGCACGACAGTCTTCTAGCAGCAAAACGGCACCTCCCAAAGCTAAAGGCATCACCAATTGGGAACCAAATATTCTACTGACTGAAACGTTGAATTAGACTTTTCTAATTTAAACCATCACAGATAGACATTTGTTCCTGTCTCCCCCCAAAAAGGCCACAAGCATGCCTAGTGTCTGGAACTGTCCCTGGCATTTAAGGAGACGCGGTAAGCACTGTCAAATTAAATGAACACAGTCCAGATTGAATTAACCGGTCAAACGATAATAAGTAGAACACTGGAATAGGCCAGGCGTTGGTGATACACGCCTTTAATCCCAGCACTCAGGAGGCAGAGGCCAGCAGATCTCTGTGAGTTCAAAGCCAGCCTGGTCTACAGATCTAGTTCCAGGACACCCTCCAAAGCAACACAGAAAAAACCCTGCCTCAAAACACCGAGAAAGGGGGAAAAACATAGTGGAATAAATCTGGCTTCCCTTGGAGCTCCTAAACTGTCTGCCTACTGCAGACTTTTGTCTTCCTCTGCCAGCTAGCACCTGGGGGCATCAGACAGGCAGAAAATGGAGAGCACCCCAGGTGTCTCTGTGGGTGGAGGGAAGCTAACTATAACTTGCAGTGAACTCCATCCTGGTGGCAAACCCTCACAGGATGAATCATTGCCACCAATGGCTAAAGACATCCATTAACAGCTCCAAAAAAATGATACTTATATATGACATCTATAGAAAACTTTCTCTATGTGTATGTTGTTTTTCAATGAATTCAGTAGCTGCCCTACAATCAACTGCTGTCCTCATCAGCAATGGCAGCTGCATAGCTGGCAGGAATTTTGTTCCCTCAGCACCAACTCGGTCACAGCCACTAAAGGGAACTTTATCTAGATCTCTATCCCTTTATGGAACTCAGGATTCAAAGGCCATGGTGAAATTCTGCTCACTCAGAGAGGCTGAATACCAAGTAGCTAACTTCTTAGCTGAAATCCCCACACACACAAAAAAAGAGCATCCTTCTGCTTAGCCCCACTTAAGAACCCTAGCTACACATGCTTCCTCCCTACCACTTCCTGTCAGATACTTGCTGACTCAACCTCCTGACCCCAGGTTAGTTTTATTTATTTAATCAAACAAATGTAACATGTCTTTTCAGCACTAAACAAATGTCTCCCTGCATAAATGAATGTCACACATCTTAAATTAATATTCCACAACATATATATGTGTGTGTATACCTAAGTGTTTGGAAAAATAGATATGCAGATAAGTACACAATAAAAATATGATAAAGGGTCGGATATTAAAAACATGAAGGAAATACATGATAAACCAGTGAAGGCAAAATGAAGTACTAGTTACTATTTGCTCTAACTTCTTTTCTGTCACTGTGACAAACTATCTACCAACACAGCATGTTCACCCTATTTCTCTCTACATCTCTCGAGACTCCTCAGACTCTACCCTTCTTCCCAGCATTCTCTCTGCCTCGAAAATCCTGCCTAGCTATCAGCCAATCAGCTTTTTTTATTAACAATAGGAGCGACACACTTTCACAATGTACAAAAGGATTATTCCACAGCAACGTGGTGCACATATGTACATGCAAACAGAACACTCATACCCATAAAAAATAAATATAAATGAAAGACAAAAACAGATAACCGAGGAAGACGCCTGATGTTGACCTCTGGACATTTGCACCCACTTGTACACCGACACACATTTACACACACACAACATCAACCCAAGTGTCGCCACCTAGCTCTGCGAAGCCCCATGCTAAATGAGGCCCCACAGTGAACTCAGGCTCCACAGGTGGCTTTGGTTTCCAGCCAGTTACAATTCCTGGGAGATCTGCGTTTTTCTCTCTCACCAGGTTCAGTTGCCATGGTGAAGAGCTATGTGTCCCTTTGGGAACGACAGAGAGGGAGAGTTGCTGTGTGTTTCTAAGGAGAAGCCATAATTTTTCTGTTTTGTTAGCTATGTCAGGACTCCTCCTCTTCCTCCTCCTCCTCCTCCTCCTCCTCCTCCTCCTCCTCCTTCTCCTCCTCCTCCTCCTCCTCCTCATTGCCCGCAGGAACCACACGTAAGTTTGTTTCCTGTGGCTCCACTATTTTGATTACCATTTTAACCACGAACCCATCAGAGCGTCAGGCCCACCTTCTCCCCTTCGTCAAGGCCACTTTGTGCCCCCCCCTCCTTGTAATATGATCATCTGTACCGCAAATCCAAAGGGCACGCTTCAATAGGAACATACCACGAACCCCCACTTGTATTTGTTTAGATTTATTTATTTTATTTTACTCGTATGAGTGTTTTCCACATATGGCAGTGCACCACTCATGTGCCTGGCGCCTGTGGAAGTCAGAAAGGGCCGTCTGGTCTCCTGGAACTGGAGTTACAGACATTTGTGAGTCTACCTTTCCCACTGCAACCAAGCAGCCAGACCCCTCTAAAATTAACTTGAAGGCACTGTAAAAGTGTGTTGCTGGTACTAGAAAGCTCAGCTTTCTGTTTTTGTTTTTTTAAAGATTCATTTATTTATCATGGATACAATGTTCTGCCTGCAGGCCAGAAGATCTCATTACAGATGGTCGTGAGCCGCCATGTGTTTCCAGGAATTGAACTCAGGACCTCTGGAAGAGCAGCCAGGGCTTAACCTCTGAGCCGTCTCTGCAGCCCTTGCTAAACATTTACCACTCTTGCAGAAAACCCAGATCCAGTTCCTAGTACACACACTGGGCAACTCACAACCACCTGTAACTCCAGGACACACTTACTCAGGCGCACACACATGCATATAAGAATAAATATCTGTAAAGAGCATGTCCACATACATCATTCAGTCTGATGAAATAAATAAAATCTTGTATCTGATAGGCTTTGGCTTCATAATTGGACCGCTGGGATTATGGGAGCCTATGTTTTCAGGGCCGCCATCGGAGCCAGCCGAGCAGCCGGAGGTTCGTACCTGAGAGGGAAGAGTGTGGACTAAGGAAGACTAGGTAAAGACGTTAAGGGAAAGACGGAGACACCGGACAGTTCAGGAGGGCAGATCAGTCAGTACTGAACTGCCCGAGTTTATGCTTCGCCACTTTTATATACCTTAGCCACAAAGGGGAACAGGGTCTCATGTATATGGAACAAACAGACTTTTCTTCCTCTTTTCTTCAAGGAACCACACCTCAGACTCAACTTCTCCATACCTGGCCTTGAGGATCAGGAGTAACCACACCTCACAGCCAAGGCCTCGATCCTGCTGTAGCCGCCTTTGCCGTTTAGGTCTTATGACTTACTGAGGACAGGTTTGAACTCTCTGCTCTTGAGCCAACATGGAAGATGGGACAATTTGGCTCCACTTAAAGGTCCTGATATAAAGAGAGGAAGTAACAAGGCATGGCCTAATGATTGGCAACCATGAAGGAAAGAAGGAAACAGGGATTGAAACTGCCAAAGAACAGTTAACATCAGGTAGGGTGGGGTGGAGAGGGCTCCTGCTTACAGAAAAGAATCAGTGGCATTTTAAGGTGCCCTCGGATGATAAATATATATATCACAGACTCAACTGCACGCAACCTTCCCATTTGGGGAGGTATTGTAGACACAGCTGGCATCAGTATTTTAACCAGCAGGCTTTATATAAGCATATATTAATGAAAATATATTTAGTATAAAGCACTTTCTTTTTTCCTTTTTTTTTTTTTTTTTTTTTTTTTTGCTTGTTGGTTGGCTTTTTTGTTTGTTTTGTTTTTGTTTAGTCCTGTGTAGATCAGGCTGACCTCCAGGTCACAGGGATCTACCTGCCTCTACTTCCTGAGTATTGGGGTTAAGGCTTTTGCAAAGCAACCACACCCAGCTAGCACAATGTGTTTTGTTTATTTTTTGAAACAGGGTCTCTCTGTGCAGTCTTGGCTTTCCTGAAACTTACTTTGTAGACCAAGCTGGCCCCAAACTCAACTCACTGACATCTGATGGCCTCTGCCTCCCAAGTGCTGGGTTCAAAGGTGTGTGCCACCACAGCCCATCTTTTTTCTTTTTTAAAATCCATCTTATTTTTATTTTCATTTCGTGTGTGTGTGTGTGTGTGTGTGTGTGTGTGTGTGTTGCTTGTACATATGCATGTCCATTGCATGCAGACAGTGCTCTCAGAGGCTAGAAGAAGGCACCGGATTCCCTGACATTAGAATTACATGTTTTGAGCCACTGTGTGGCTGCTAGGAATTTAGCACAGGTCCTCCACGAGACCAGCAAGCACTCTTAACCATTGAGTTACCTCTCCATCCCTTAGAACACCACCTTTTGTGTATGTGTGTGCTCGTGTGTAGTGTGCATGCACGCATACATGTGGAGGCCAAAGGTTGATGTACGGGTCTCCCTCGATGACTTCCCATCTTTGTTTTTAAGTTCGGTTCGGTTCATTAAAATAGGTCCCTCTATGTAGCCTTGTCTGCCCTGCTTCAAGAGTGCTGAGATTAAAGGCAGGCACCACCACACTTTGCTCTACACATTATTATTATTACTATTATTATTATTATTATTATCATCATTATTTTGGGTTTTTTTGAGACAGGTTTTCTCTGTGTAACAATCCTGGCTATCCTGGAACTCTCTTTGTAGACCAGGCTAGCCTCTAATTACAGAGACCCACCTGCCTCTGCCTCTCTGTCTTTCTGTCTCTCTGCCTCTCTGTCTCTCTGTCTCTCTGCCTCTCTGCCTCTCTCTCTGTCTCTCTGTTTCTCTGCCTCTCTCTCTGCCTCTCTGCCTCTCTCTCTGTCTCTGCCTCTCTGCCTCTCTCTCTGTCTCTCTGCCTCTCTCTCTGCCTCTCTGCCTCTCTGCCTCTCTGCCTCTCTCTCTCTGCCTCTCTGCCCTCTCTCTGCCTCTCTTTCTGTCTCTCTGTCTCTCTGCCTCTCTGCCTCCCTAGTCTTGGGACTAAAGGTGTTGAGTGCCATGCCCAGCTCTCCTACATTACTGTTTTAAGATTCATCTCAGCATTTATTTATGTGTTTGGGATGTTGCCAGGAGGAGGAAAATGTACTAAGAGAAGTTATCTTGGTTTTTTTATTAGCAAAAAAACTATATACACATAATTCATACATGCATATATGGTTATGTGAATACAATTAGAGGAAAATAGACGCCAGGTATACAGCACACGTTTACTGAGCAAACACAAGTGGTACACACTTAGGAGGCAGGAGGGAGGAAAGGGAGAGACAAATGAAGGAATGCAAAGCATCTGACAATTCCAATGTGATTCAGGGAAAGGGGAACAGTCTAATTTTTCAGCAATTATAAATCTCTCCATAAAAAATAAAAAACCAAACAGCAAAACCGCCAGATAGCAAAATCAAAACCATGGGAAATGTTTATGAGTAGGAACGCCAGAATCAGGAAATAAAGATAGAAGATGCTCAATTCAATTTAAATTCCAAAACCAGGGGTGGTGGCTCACGCCTGCAATCCTAGCACTTGAGAGGTGGAGTCTGGAGGACCAGAAGTCTGAGGACATCCTCAGCTATATGAAATCTTATCTCAGTAAACAAACAAAAAAACACAGATGATTTCAAGCCAGATATAGATTGGGGAGGGGAGGGTGGCAGAGACTCCCAGCAAGAAAGCCAGACACATATTCTAACACTACACGGACGGACGCAACACCAGAGAAAGCTCTACGCAGTTAGAGAGGCTTTCCTGATCTGTGACCTGGGGTTTGCTTTTTGCTTCCTCTGGTGACACATAAGAATCACACATATTTCCAGAGTAAAACCCGATAATTTTGACCCTGTGTACTTGTTTAAAGGTGAGAGCGAGTGGCAGATCCATCACTGTGTCTTTAGATGTATTTGTTTCATTTATGTGTGTGATTGTTTTGTCTGTGAAAGTATATATGTGTGCCTAGTGGCCACAGAAATCAGAAAAAGGAATAGTTCCCCTCGAACAGGAGTCACACATGGCTGTGAGGCTTCGTGGGGATGTCAGGAACCAAATGTAGGTCCTCTGCGGGAGCGACAGTGCTGTTAACTATCGGCTCCAGCCACCCATCACCGCTAGTGAGAGCACTGAAAACCCATCTTCCGGTTGTTTTGAAAGAGTGTACTGTCACTAGGTGTAACCGTGTGTGTGATCCAGGTTATGGATCAGTACCCTGCGGTGTAGGACGTGTTCCTGTGTAACAAATGAAGACGGAAACAGGAACAGGTAAGGGGGCAGCTAGCTTGAAGAGGAACTCCTGAACAGGAAACCATGAGGAAGAAATTAAGGCAGAAAAGAGTTCGCTGAAATTGCTCAGCAGCTCCTAACCGTGGGAACAGGGGCTGTCTACGCCTCTGGGTCACCTTGCCCAGTCCTAACGTATGGGGAGGTGCTTAGTCTTACTGCAACTGGATATGCCAGGTTGATACTCTGCTTTTACCGAGACAGAGTGAATTGGGAGTGGCAGCAGAGGGGCATTCGGAGGAGGGACTGCTCGGAGAGGAAACTGCAGCCAGGATGTGAAATAAATACAATTTTTAATATGTTTTTCTTTTTCTTTTTAATGCTCAGCAGGGAAAGCGCTTGCTGTGCCAGCCTGGTGACCTGAGTTCAATCCCTGGGACCCACAGGCTCATCTTCCATCCTCTTACCCTATCGCCTTTCCTCGATAGGAACCTTTATGTAACCTTGCTTCTATGGGAGTGCGTGCGTGTGTGTATGTGTGCTTGTGTGTGTGTGTGCGTGCGCGCATGTGCGTGCATATGTGTGTGCGTGCATGTATGTGTGCATGCATATGTGTGTATGTGTGTGTGTGTGTATGTGTGTGTATGCGTGCGTGTGTACGTGTTTGCGTGTGTGCGGGTGCATGTATGTGTGCCTGTGCGGGCATGTGTGTATGTGTGCGTGTGCGTGCATACATGCGTGCGTGTGTGCGTGCGTGTGTATGCATGTGTGTGTGCTTGTGAGTGTGTGTGTATGTGTGTGTGCATGTGCGTGTGAGTGTGTGTATCAGAGGACAACCTTGGGGATTGGTCTTCATGTGCCTTCCACCGTTTGCTGTTCGGGCAGTACTGGAGATTTAACTTAATGCTTGTGAACACTATTATTGAACGAGCCCCAGCCTCAGCCCTCCTCCTTTTGGTTTCCAGTCTCTCACTGGCCTGAAACTTCACCAACAGGCCCGGCTGTGTCTCCTAGTCAGGGCCAAGCACACCACCATTGCCGGGACTATAGACACGGGCCGCCAGGGACAGACACCACGCTGGCTTTTTCGCTGGGTTCTGGGCATCTCAATCAGATTCTCAAACAATCGAATCATCTCTCCGGTCCCTCTTTTTTTCTTTTTTCTTTATCAGAGGATGAAGGGGGGGGGCACGAGGTCCAGCGCCAGCGCATCCTGCATTTATTGTCGTCCTTATGTCTGTCTGTTCTCTGTTCCTAGCTTTGCACAGGCCAGGGCACTCTGAGAGAAGCAAACACAAGGATGGCCTGAGGTTTGGAAGAAGGTCCTTGGCCCTCTCTGCAAGAAGACAACGTCCCGAGCTCACGCCAGGCTCCGCCCACACCGCCCGCCCCCTGCCGGCCGCCTCCCGGAAGAGACAGGCATTGGGAGCCCCTCCTTTTTTAGACACCTGCGGCATTTGCCTTTAAGTGGCTGGCTTATTTTGTTTAACACAATATTCTCTTAGTCTCACTGTCACATTTTTTTTTTTTTGAGGTCCAAAAAAATAAAGTAGTTTCACCAAAAATAAAAGAAACAAAACTCTGCCAAAATCAAGTCCCACACAAAATTATTATAAGAAAAAAGAGAGACTGTGGAATTACATCCCCAGGCAACAAAAGCAAGCCAAATAAAAATGTGCCCACAAAATAGTTGAAAATTATGACCTGCTATTTCAAGATAAGCTAGAAGACAGTTAAGAGAGTAACATAAACCAGGATAGAACTCAGAAATCAATGGCAGACCTCGGGGAAGGATAAAACCCAAAAGAAAAAGAGTCACTTTACAAATGAAGGCTGACATTGAAAAGACTGAAAGCAGGTAAAAAAAGAAAAAAAGAAAGGAAGGAAGGAAGGAAGGAAGGAAGGAAGGAAGGAAGGAAGAGAAAAAAGGACAGCTAATTCCCGACCAGAAGTGTCTATTAAAAGTAAAAGCAGGAAAATGTTTGAAGTGAAGAAATTGAGGTTGATTTTTAAAAGGACCAGGAGGGGGCGGTGGTGTCCCACACCTTTGATCCCAGCATTGGGAGAAGCCAGGCAGATAGATCTCCGTGAGTTCAAGGCCAGGCTGTCTACGGAGGGAGTTCCAGGACTGGCTCCGTAGCTACTGAGAAATCCTGTCTCAAAAAACAACAAGGGAAAAAATGACCAGTGAAATGGACCAGCAGGGAAAGGGCTTGCTCTGAAAGCCCAAGGACCTGAGTTCAATCCCTGAAACCCACAGGCAGGGAGGAAGCGAGAACAGAGCTCACAGAATTGTCCTCTGAGCTCCACACTTAGGCCATGGCATGTGTGTACACAATAACAAAGTTTTAGAAATTTAAAGCAACAAAATGAAAGACGAAAGTGTTCCTACAGCCAGAGATGTCTAAAGGAGAGAAACAAGCATAGATTCAGAATGATGTTAATTCCTTCCAGGTATGCTAGCTAGTATGGGCCTGCACTCCCAGCCGCTCCACGGGCTGAGGCAGGGGGATAACGGAGACCTGAGGCCAGCCTGAACTACAGAATGAGCTCCAAGACAATTTGGGACACACAGCTATACCCTATCTCAAACACACAAACAGAAACTTAACTTTGCTGAAAATGAAGAAGATTTGAAGGCGTCTATGTAAAGAGAGAACTAAGAAGATGAAGTTATTCACCCCAAACATCTAATACCCCCAACATGTTCTAATGTTATTGGACATTAAGGAAAAAGAAAAGATCTCTGGGCATCTAGAGGGAAATGCGACTTTTTAAAAATGACATTTTATGTGTTTATTTATCTCGTGGTGGTAGGGCACGTGGACCAGAGGGCAACTTGAAGGAGTCGATTCTCTTCCACTGAGAATTAAAATTATTTATCTAACAGGTATTTGTGATTGAGTACGGCCGTGCACCACGCGTATGCAGTGCCCACAGAGGCCATAAGAGGGCAGCAGGCACTGGAGGTTCTCACAGCTGTGACCCGCCCCACTCCCTATATAGCTTTTAAGTAAACTAAAATTAGGGAATCAGGATGGTCCAGTTGTCTAAGGCAACCGATCCTTGTTTTCCAAAAAATAATGTGGAAGAGTCACGTCACTAAATACACCTCAATAGAGGCTGACTGGGCAGACCTGCACAAAGATGAAGCCAACAGGCCTGCTGGCAAGGAAGCTGGAACTGTCATGGGGCCCCACCCCAAACAAAGAGCCACGGCACCCAAGGAATACCACTGCAAGGACAAGCCTCCCACTTGGTTATCCAGTCTCAAGTAATAAGCCCCGAAGTCATAGACATGCACGCAACGTTAAATGGACTGTGAAGGTTACATTTACACATTTGTGCTTGTCCATTTAGTAATAGCAATCAAGAAAAACAAGCTATGAATTTAAGAGGGAGGACTGTGATATGAGAGGGGTTGGAGGGAGAAAAGGGGGAAATGATGTAACTATATTTTAATTTTCTTGTTTTTTTTTGTTTTTGTTTGTTGTTGTTTCAAGACAGGGTTTCTCTGTGGGTTTTGAAGCTGTCCTGGAACTCACTCTGTAGATCAGGCTGGCCTCGAACTCAGAGTGCTGGGACTAAAGGTGTGCACCACCACGGCCCGACCTTAATTTTTCTTTAATTAAAATTTTTAAAAAGAAAATCAGATTTCTGCAGGTCTCACAGAAGCCCCGCACCTTCAGTGGTGGCTGGGAAGGACTAGATCCGGGCCCAGATAGCAGCAGGGTTGGTCTGCTCTTGGCTATCCAGGCCCAGATCTAAAGCTTCGAGCTACCCCAGCTCATCCACGAGCTGCTGGAACGCGTGGGGAAGCAGTCCTGCAGAACCAGACCTGGGAACACGTCATTGGCATCAAAAGGCAGGAACCTGCAGCATGGTTGTGACTGCAGATGGCTGCACCGGCCGTGAGACCTCAGAGCTGCTCTGAGGAGCCTTAGAAACCGTTGCACTGAGGCTCGGAGCGGAGACGGAGAGCTGGCGGAGGAGTCTGCAGAGCCTGTAGCGTCCCCTGAACAACCTCAAAAGGGCAGGTCCTGTGGGAAGATACTTTTTAAAAATTGGACTCGAAGCCGGCTGGTGGACTCGAAGCCGGCTGGTGGCACGCCCTTTAGTCCCAGCACTACACTAACGTACGAGCAAGCTCCACCACAGCAGGGGCTACACAGAGAAACCCTGTCTCCAGAAAAACAGTTGAGGCACGAAATTGGAAGGAACAAGGGCTGGACAGAGCCTCGTGGCTAGTGGAGAAGGGCGAAACTACAAAGTGAAGAAGGTGTGGGAGCATGACCCCAGGGGACAAAGAGCTTGGCACTAATGGGTAGAGCTGGCCTCCGCCCCAGGGCCCGCCCGCTCGGGGCTGCTGGCTGCTGCGTGCCCTGCTGGGAGAAGGAAAGTCCTGGGCAGCACGAAGCTGCAAGCAGAGCGTGGAGAGCCGTGGGACTCTCTTATGAACCTGCCCCCAGATGCCCTGCCGAGGTGCAAGGCCTCCCTGGATCTGGGCAACAGCAGGATATCAAAACGAGTCTCAGTAAGGGCCAGTATTTATGGTGTTTCAGAAACCAAGAACCTTGATCAGCGCCAATGAGTGTTGGCATGTAAAGCTGTTGGTGTGTGTGTGTGTGTGTGTAGTGTGTGTGTGTGTGTGTGTGTGTGTGTGTGAGAGAGAGAGAGAGAGAGAGAGAGAGAGAGAGAGAGAGAGAGAGAATGCGGTATGCAATGACACTTCAACGCGTGTGAAAGGGAAGTGGGAAACATGGAGGAAGGGAACAGCACGTGTGAGCGCATGTGAGCACGTGTGCGCGCGTGTGAGCGGTGAAAAGGACACGGGGCATGTCACAGAGCAAACCACTCAGCCCATGAAGGAGGGAACAAAAGAGATGAGGCCCACCCACGTGAAGCATTAACCAAGAAAATTCCCTACAGATGATCTGGACGAGGCAGTGCCTCAGTTGAGGTCTCTCTCCCCAGGTAACTCAAGCTAGTGTCAGAAAAAAACAAAACAAAGCAAAATAAAAACCAAAACGGAACAGACCCTATTTCAGAAAGCAAGACAGGGAGGGTCAAGGTGCTTGCTACTGAGCCTGAAGACCTGGGTGTTGTCCCCTGACCTCCATATGTATGCTCTGGAACACAAATATTCTCACGTGCACACACACACATACATGCATACGTAGATGCAATGAAAGCTAGAATAAAAGTGAAGAGCAAATGAAGAAAACACCTGACATCAATCAGTCTCCACATGCATGTACAATGTGCTCATGCACACACACACACACACACTAAGATATTGATTTTTTTTTTTTTTTTTTTTTATCAAATTACAGTTACTGAGCCAGGTAGGTGGGGCAATCCCAGCAATTGAAAGTCTCAGGCGTGAGGTTAGGAGTTCAAGCTCTAGGCCGTGCAATGAGTTCAAGGAGAACTTGGGTAGTACCAAAGTGTCTCTCACTCTAACGATGTGGGGTGAAGAAAACAGACGACCGATGAGCTCTTAATTGGTTGGTGGTCAAGCTGGCCCTGTAGTCTTCTCAGCAGACAGCTGTGAATGTGATGCCCACAAAGGACTGGACCAGCCTCACGCCATGCCTAATGATCCGCTTCGGGTAGGCGGCAGATTTACACGTGAAAGGTGAAATTACAGACGTGGATTATAATAGATAAATAGAGACATATCAATCGTGTAATAATGGAGAGCTGCATGAGACCTTGCCTAACACAGCATACCAGGTGACACAGCCCTGGGGTCAAGCGCATGGACTGTTCTCCTAAAGGACACGGGTTTGGTTCTCCACACTCAGGGCTAACAGCTCACAACAGCCAATAACTGTGGTGACACCGCCTTCTGGACTCCAAGGGCATCGCATTCAAGAGGAAACACCCACACACGTGCACACATAAAAATAAATCTTAACCTTTAAAAAAAAAAAACAGGTTATAATACACTATATTCAATGCAAGTCTATTCATTAGGATAAGATGTATGTGGTGTGTGTTCAGAGAGAGAGAGTTGAAATTAAAGGATTTGCTGCAAAATATTAATAATGTTTGTCTCTGTGAAGTGTGATTACAAGGTTCTTGGGTTTTTTTTTCTCTTCTGAATTATTTGATTTTTTTTCTACAATAAACATGTTCTACTTGTGCAGGAAAAAAAAGTTTAAAAAAAGAAAATCTATTCAAGCCTTGTTGGCGCTCCATTAAATACTCTCTCTACATTCTCTAATTCTATCAAAGCAAACATTTATTCTCCCCATGGTCTCTGAGTCAGACAGAATGGTAGAATCAATTCACCCTGGAAAAGCATCAGGCTAAATTCTGAAATGGCCCAGTCCTCAGCTTGCCTGTGGCGTGATCTCTCTTTTCGAAGCTGATCTCTCTGTACTCCATATTTCCCTCCCAGGGGCTGGACCGAGCTTGCATTTAATCGCATCCTGTCTCTCAGTAATTTTTTTTTCTCTCCAGCATTTAGAGAAAGAAACTTAACCATAAATTCAGACACAAAGCAAGATGGGTAACTTACTGTTCTGGTTTCATTTCTGTTGTGACAAATACTCAGGAAAGGGTAACATAAAGGAAGAGAAGGCTTATTTGGCCTATGATTCCAGGTCACAGTTCATTATTTCAGTGAAGTCCAGGTAAGAAATCAAGCAGCTAGTCGAGTGACATCATCCTCAGGAGCAAAGAGTGAGCACATGAGTGCACGTTTGCTCCCTCTGAGCTAGCTTTCTCCCCGCCCCCTCTCTCTTTGGCTGTTTGACAGCCCTGGCTGTCCTGGAACCTGGAACTCCCTCTGTAGACCAGGCTGCCCTGGAACTCACAGAGATCCACCTGCCTCTGCCTCCCAAGTACTGGGATCAAAGGCGTGCATTAGCACTGCCTGGCTTAGCTTTCTTCTCGCGTATGCTTTCAGGTTCCTCTGTCTCGGCAACTCAGAACGAACTGGGTCTTCCTGTAGCAGTTAACAATTACGACAACCCCCCACAGGCTTGCCCACAGGCCAGTTTCATCCAGATATTCCCTCATTCGGACTCTCTTCCCTAGCAGAAGGTGGTGGCCTTTAACCCCGGCATGTGGGTTGAAGCATGTGGGATCTGTCAGCCTGAGATGAGACAAACCTGATCTACGTAGAGAGTTCCAGGACCACCAGGGCTGCACAGTGAGGCCCTACAACAAAAGTAAAAAGAAAGCTCGTTCAAGGTCACTGTGCTACTTAGCAAGTTCAGCCTGGATTACATGGTGAGTTCCAGGCCAATCTGGGCTACTGCTAAAAACTAATAAACAAACAAAAACGCAGCTTGTGCAAACATCCAGCAAATGTCCCATTTTTAGAAACCATACACACAAAGAAGAGTGGGCTCTTTAGAGGTTAGGCGCAGACAGTAAGAGGCTCAGGGTTCCCGAGCCAGCCCAGGAGATGGTACCTCCATAGGTCCCACCACATCCCCCTCCCACACACCCTGGAGCTGAGAGGCAGCCAGGCCACTGTGCTATTTAAACTGTGCTTTCTCTCCCAATTTCACCCCTCCCCCCAGGCTGCAGAACCAAATTTACATTAGTTAAAAACTTGAATTATGTGACTCCACTATTTCAGGAAGGGGAGAATGAATGTGCTCAAATAATGGGAAAACTGTGTGAGTCATGAGCATTGAAGATGTCAAAGGTTCAGAAGGACAACGGGGTCAAGGGACAAATAGCTATCGCCATCCATCAATATACTGCCTCCAAAAATCTCCTCTGACCACCCCCTTCCTCCCAATTTGGACGCCAATGCTATTCTCTGAACACTTTTTTTTTTTTTTTTTTTTTTGACCATTTGAGATTCCCCAGTCTTCTGGCTTTATCCCTACTGACCTCCACACCCTCACTTCTTCCAAGTATGCAAACTTGTTCACGAGAGACATTCTTCTTGTTGATGCAGGGTCTCCCACACAGCCCCCGGATGCCCTAGAGATCTCTATGTAGACCATGCAGGCCATGAACTGACAGAGACTAGCCTGGGTCTGGGAAGATAGGCTTATGCCACCATGCCCACTCATTACTTTCTTTTGAGACAGCCTTACTCTGTAGTCCAGGCTGGCCTTGATCTTGTCGTCTTTCTGCCTCCACTGCTGAATTGCAATATATATGTATGCATTTATTTATTTATTTATTTATTTATTTATTTATTTATTTATTTATTTTTGAGACAGTACGTCACACAGGCTGGACTGACTTTTTATGTAGCCAGGCTGGCCTTGAATTCCTGATCTCCCTATCTTCGCTTCCAGAGTGTTGAGGTCTCAGGAGCTTACGTCACCATAGTGTTTGTGCCCTACTGGGAACCAAACTCAGGATTCTGGGCACACTAGGCAAGAATTCTATCAACTGAGCATATCCCCTATCACCTCAATATCTATTTCCTTTTTCAAGACAGAGTTTCTCTGTGTAGCCCTGTCTGTTGTGGAACTCGCTCTGTAGACCAGTGTGGCCTGAAACTCAGAGCTCCTCCTGCCCCTGCCTCCCAAGTGCTGGGACTAAAGGCGTGCACCACCATCGTCCAGCCAATTTCTTGACCCCGTCTTTGACCTCCTGTGCTTGCCAGGCCATATTCAGATCTATCTATGCAGCACAGATGAGGAAAACAATTGTTCAGCCTCATTCTTCTCATTGTTTCTTACCTTACTATTTGGACTGGTTTCATGTTAAATTCTAAGTACAAATTTAAATAAGATGGAAGCTCTTGATGGCCCCATAGTCCTTCATTGGGGTGAGGATGTCCTGGAAACAGCTACTTTAAGGTGGTGTCTCCTGTCCCCTCAAACCTTCAACGCCATTCCTACCCCTTCCCTCTGCGGAAGACCCTGTGTCATACGTTGCTACTCACTGTAACAGCAGGAAGGCTGTCACTTTCCCACGCCTGGTTGGCCGCCTCCCCCCATCTATATCCATGCATTGATGGCTGTTGTTTACTAGTAGACAGATCCCTTGCCCTAAGCCTAACTCTCCCATTGAGATCTAGTCTCTCCTTCCTTTTACACTGTGGTCTTGTTACCTCGCTCTTTTGTCCCCAAGCTTCCCTTGGGACACAGACGTACCTCAAGATCCTCCAAATCCCTCATCTTTAAAAAAACAAAAAGAAAACCCTGTCACACCCAACCTCAACCAGCAAGGAAGATGCAACTCCGGGAAAATCTTCTTCATGCAGTTTATTCAGGATCCTTGAACAAGCTTCTTCTGCCCCGGGGAAACGCCCACACAGGCTTAAATCCCCTTGTGCTGACCAACCCCAGTGAGCCACGTGGACCCTGCAGATAGGCTGCTCTTATGTGGAAGCAAACAAGCTGAACAGGCTTAGCCAAATATGGACTTGTTTATGACAGAGAGTGCTCACCATCGGGAAGGTGGAAGGCGGAAGCCAGCGCCATATTTAAGGCGCGGCACTTCGCAGCTCTCTACAAAACCCAACCTGCCCGTATCTTCCTCCAGCTTCTGCCACACCATTCTGACTTCAGAACAAAGAATGAATAAAACTTTTCAGTTTGCACCCTTGTCTCTGCTCCCCAACTATTCCATCACACCAGTCCACTGAATCTAATTTCATCTAAGACACCACTGGCCTCCACCTGGCCAAATAGTGGTGGCTTGTTCAGCCTCAAACTACTTAACCTCTTAACAACTTTTAACACAGTTAATGACGTTTAATTTCTGGATTTAGAATCACCTAGGAGATGTGCCTGTAGGCACTTGTGTGAGGGCATTTCCAGGCAGGGTTAACTGAGAAGAGCCAACCAGAAATTCAGGTGTATCTGTGCATGGGGCCTGAGATTCCTCTCAGTGTAGTGGCGGGCTTTCAAGGGCAGAGGAAGGGAGGGAGAGAGAGAAATAGAGACAGACAGATAGGTGATCAGAGAAGGTAGGGCTGGGGAGGGGAGGGAGGGGAGGGAGGGGAGGGTGGAGGGGAGGAGAGAGGGAGGGGAGGGAGGTGAGGGCGGAGGAGAGGAGGGAGGGAGGGGAGGGAGAGGAGGGCTGGGGAGGGGAGGGAGGGGAGGGTAGAGGAGAGGAGGGAGGAGAGGAGGGAGGGGAGGAGACTGTATCCCCTCCAACTGTGAGCCAAATAAAGGCTTCCTTGAGTTGCTTCTTCCGGGTACATCATCACAACACCATTCCTTCTTTCTCCGGGTGCGCCAGTCTCTAGGTCTCCCGCCCCCGCCCCCGCCCCCGCTCCCGCCCCACCCCCAGCTACTCCTCTCCTTCCGCCCAATGGCCGCCCGTCGGGACAATCTCGTGCTCGTCTGAGTCTTCCCTTTTCTTGCCTCACAGTCTCTGTGCGACCCCATCCAGTTTCGTGTTTTAAATGTCATCCTCTGACGACGCCCCACATTGTACTCTGCTTCTGCCTCTCCCTGAAGCTCCAGGGTTTCTTTCTGACTGCCTGCTTGACATCTTACTCAGATATCTAATAGGAAGCTAAAATTTAGCATGGCACAATCTGATTTTATGCAATCCCTCTCCCTCCACCTGCTTCTCCCGGTTTTTGTTTGTTTCTTTGCTTTTTCATTTGGTTTGGGTTATTTTTTGGTATCCAAAAATGCTATGACCTTTCAAGGTGTGTGTGGGTGTTGTGTTGTTTTGTTTTTCCTATTAGGACATAACAAAACTCTAAGCCTTAGTAGCTATCAACAAAACACAGTTATTTCTGTGAAGTTCCTGTAACTCAAAAGTCTGGGCGTGGCTGGGTTTTCTGTCTTGTGGCCTCACCACCTTGCACTGCAGGTGTAACTGAGCAGCCTCCTTAGAGCATGGCTGAAGAAGGAGCCGGCGCTGGGCTCCATCTGAAGTTGGAAGAATTCATTTCCTTGCAGTCCCAGAATGAAAGGTTTTCGTTTCTCATAGTAGGTTTTCCTCAGCGCCAGGAGGCTTATCCAGAACTCCGTACCAGCTAGCTACATTGGTCATGACAGCTTACATCTTCAAAATGAGAAAGGTGTGTGTGTGTGTGTGTGTGTGTGTGTGTGAGAGAGAGACAGAGACAGAGACAGAGACAGAGAGAGACAGAGAGACAGAGAGAGACAGAGACAGAGAGACAGAGACAGAGAGAGACAGAGAGAGACAGAGAGACAGAGAGAGACAGAGACAGAGAGAGACAGACAGCGGGAGAGAGAGCTTAGAAAAAGGAGTTTCATTAGCATGTAAAGGACCTTGAAATTCTGACCCTCAGGCCTCCTCCTGCCTCCAGTTGTTAAGTGATGGGATTATAGGCATGAACACCATGCCTGCCTCAACCACCTACCCCTTACACCCCTGATTTACACCTTTAGCTCTGTCCTTTCTCTTGACCCTTGGCCTAACTAAACAGCCAGTCCCTCCCTCTACTCCGTGATGGAAAAAGAGGGTGATGAGAAGGGCCATTCCTCTAATTACATAAGCAGTCCCCTCTTGATTGACATTTTAAATAATCTTCCTTTTCTAAATCTGTACTCCCTCTGTCATGCGTGTTTTGCTATTTCGATGCATCTCAAGCTAGTTTTAGAAGTAGGAAAATTGAAAGTAACCAAGAGAAATCAAATAAGCATCTCAATGGCTAGCATCCTTGAGTCTTGCATGCTCAAGCTGAGCAGGAACTGGGCTGGAGCTGGGGCTCCGTTGCTACAGTGCTAGCCTGGTGTGCGTGCGGGATGCTCATGGCACGCGGGATGCTCACGGGCACTAGCGTGGTGGTGCACCCCAGTAATCCCAGCACTAGGGGGCAGAGGGAGGGGCTCATTGGTTCAAAGGCATCCTCAGCTGCATAGGGAGTCCAAGGTCATCCTGGCCTACCTGAGGCCCTGGGTTAAAAAACAAAAATGAACGAATGGAGACCTAAGTTGATGAAGGAGTTGGCGGAGTGTGCTGTTAGAGGGGTGTGCTCCCTAGTTTCACGTCAGCTTAACAACAGCTGGTCATTTGGGAAGAGAGACCCATTTCTTAATTAATGACTGATATAGGCGGGCCCAGCCCATCTGAATGGTGTAACCCTGGGTCCCTGGGCGAATAAAGCAGCAAAGTGAGAAAGCCAGCAAGTCAATAAGCAGCATCCTCCGTGGCCTCTGCTTCGGCTCCTGCCCCAGGTCCTGCCCTGCCGTCCTCAGCGATGCACGGTTGGCTGGAAATACAAGGTGAAGCAAACACCTTCCTTCCCACGTGGCTTTAGGCCACAGTATTTTATCACAGCAAAAGAAACCCTAGGATCAGGAAGCACGGGAGAAGGAGGGAAGGTATTAGTTAGAATATTTCAAGACAGAGTTATAAAAATCCGTGGTGACATATGACCTTTGACCTTTGCCTTTTGATTCCATAGTTAGTTCTTGCAGCAATGAGTTAATGAAAGTCACACAAAACCCGTTCAATTTACTTTCAGTTTTCCTGCCTCCCTCCCTCCCCCACCCTCCCTCCCTTCTTCCTTCCTTTTTTAGTTTCTGAGACAGGGCTTCTTTGTGTAACAGTTCTGGCTGTCCCGGAACTCACTCTGTAGACCAGGCTGGCCTCGAACTCACAGAGTTCCTCCTGCCTCTGCCTCTGCCGGGATTTAAAGGCATGCACCATCACTGCCCTGCTACTTTCTGTTTTCTTCATATTATTTTTATTTTACGTGTATGAGTGCTTTGTTGGCACGTGTCTGTGTACTACATGCAAGCCTAATGCCTTGGAATGTGGAATCCAAAAGACGATGACAGAGCCCTTGGAATAGGAATGGGTGCTGGGAACTGAACCCTGGTCCTCTCCAAGAACAGCAAGTGCTCTTAAGCAGCAAGCCATCTCCCTAGTCCTTCACTTGGTGTAATCTTTATCATATTGCAGACTCTGGCGGCCAAGTCACATTTTCTCTGAAACAGACGCTTGAAAGGAAAGTGTTGGTGAGGATCGTGGGGATCTTCTCAGATGACATCGGAGATGCAGAGATTTGTGTGCGAGCTTGAGGGTCCGTGGCTGCCTTTCCCCTCAGCCCTGTGCAGCTTCCCGCCTCCCACACCCTCAGGAGGATGCTGGCACTGAACAGGGCACCACCATTGCCGTGGTGCTAACTGCACCTCTCATTGGGTCCCTCGAACAATTCAGGAGAAAGCCTGGAAGGAAATTAGAGCTCTAATTATGGATTGGCCTGCTGAGATAATGTCTGTAGGCACACTTCACCAAGATTAAACCAGAGTCGCTCCAAGGAAAGAAGATATTCCTGCTCTTGCCGCTTTGAAAGTGACTTTGCTGTCACTGAATTATCTGTCCTAACAGGTCCTGAGTTCACTAAAATTGCATCATGGGAAAGTCTTTATTTGAAAGTTACTCAGCTTAAGGGAACATAAAAAAGAAGTTATATTCCTAACGGTGATAGTGCATGTATGCATGTTTGTTCTGTGCATGTATGCATATGTATGTATGTATGGGTGTGTACATGTGTGTGGAGAGTGTGTACATGTGTGTGGATGGGTGTGTACACATGTGTGAAAGGGTGTGTACACGTGTGTGGAGGGGTGTGTACACGTGTGTGGAGGGGTGTCAGCGTCATTCTCTCACCTTTTTCCTTCCAGCAGGCTCTCGCTGAAGCTGGACCTCACTGATTTGGCCTCACCGGCTGACCAGTAAGGTCCAGGGAGTGTTGCCTTCTTCCTGCACAGGCTAAGGTTAAAGATGCACACTATCATGCCCAGGTTTTCACATGGCTCCTGGGGACCCAAACTCATGCCTGGATGCTCGGGCAGCAGGCACTTTACCACCCCAACCATCTCCTCAAATCCAAGTTTGCATTTCCTTAACAACCACGGTGTCCACCCAACAACCATCCTGGAGACAAGATTTTCCTCTCAAAAGTCTGTTTCTCTTAACCATCACGCGCCCACACCCGTGTTTGTTGTTTGTTTGTTTGTTTTTGAGACAAGGATTCTTTATGTAACAGCCCTGGTTGTCCTGGAACTGGCTCTGTACACCAGACTGGCCTCAAACTCACAGAGATCCACCTGCCTCTGCCTCCTAAAGCCTGGGATCACGGGTGTGGACCACCAGGCCCAGCTAACCTCTGAGATCGCTGCAGTTCAGAATCACTGTCTTATTCCTTCCTTGAATTCATGGTCCTTGTCGAAAAAGCCAAGCAGAGCCAGGCATGTTGGTGCATGCCTTTAACCCCAGGATTTAGGAGGCAGAGGTAACAGGCAAGCCTCTGTACATTCAAGGCCTGTACATCAAGTTCCAGCCCAGCCAAGACTACAAAGTGAGGTCCAACCTCAAAAGATCAATTATAACAATAATAACAACAGCAAAGACGCAGGTGGGCTGGGGTGCTTGTTTGTTCTCATTTCAGCCTCTGCACTCACACAGTTCAACGCAGTGTGCCTAGGGAACACCGTTACTCACAGTGCTGGGTCTTCCGGTTAGCACAATTCTCTGACAGTTAAGGCTAACCTTCCCAGAGCAATTCCATGTCAATTATTTAATTGCTTAAAAATTACATAGTACGACACTAACCATTTCTAATCCATTCTAAGTGTGCAGTTCATTGTTATTAAGTACATTCTCGCTAGCGTGCAGCCACCACCATTACTGTCCAGTCTCCAGAATATCCCATCTTGTAACAGAAACTCAGTCCTTATTTTACCCTGCCTGTCCTCTCACACTGTTCATTGTCTCAATGAATTTGATTATTTTTAACTTGTTTAACTGTTTATTTGTATTTCTTTATGTGGACGAGTATTTCACCTGTATGTATGTATGTATGTATGTATGTATGTACACCATATGGGCAAAAGAGGGAACTAGAGTTACATATTATTGTGAGCTGCCACGTAGGTGATGGGAATCAAATCCTGGTCCTCTGGAAGAGTAGCCAGCACTCTTAACAGCTGAGCCATCTTTAGCCAAAATTAAGTTTTAGTTTGCTCAATGTACATTATGTACCTGAATACAAATATCTTTATGTATCCCAGTGCCTTGTACAAAGGATATCTTCCAGTGAGGGAAAAGAATTAAAAGTAAAGTCACGGTACCATTGTCTATGGTGTTGCCTCGGCTCACCTTGTCAATCACATTGTCCTTCGTGCCCGGTTTGATGCCTGTCTTAGTTACTTCCTATTACTGTGACAAAACACCATCGCCAAAGACACTTCTATGAGAGAGCATGTAATTTAGGGACTCACAGTTCTGGGGGCTTAGAATCTATGGCATCAGGCAGGCATGCACAGTGCTGAGAGTTTACGTATGGTCAACAAGCACAGGCCGAGAGAGCACTAACGGGGATATCACGGACTTTTAGAACCTCAAAGCCCGAGGCAACTGACACACCTCCTCCAACAAGGCCACACCCCCTAATCCTTCCCGAACAGTCCGCCGAGTACCAAGCACTCAGTTTCAAGAGCCTATGGGGCTGATCTCATTCAAACCAGCACGTGTTAGGGATTGAACCAAGCGCTTTGTGCATACCAGGCAAACACCCTGGCAACAGAACCACACCCCCAGCTCCGCGAAGAGCTGCTTACACTGCTCTCTAGTCATTATTTAGTCAGCGACTTCCCTGCTGTTCATTCCCGCTAACAGTTCATTGCTGTGTGCATACCTAAGGTTCTCGCCTTTTGCAGGTACACAGCTTCCTTTCCTTTACTCACAGCGTTAAGTAATTTCTCTCTGTCTTTTCCCCATCTTTCTTTACCTCTCCTACCTCTGCTCTCAAGAATACTGATTTTACGGGGCCAGAGAGCTGGGTCAACCAGTAAAGGCACTGCCCGCAAACCCTGACAGCCTGAGTTTAACCCCCCAGGACTCCCGTGGCGGAAGTACATTTTCCACAAGCTCACCCCAGCACATGCACACACAAAACATTTGCTTGTTGTTTGATTACTTATTTACTTGGATTTTGAGACACGGTCTCATTATGTAACCCTAACTGACCTGGAACTCGCTATGTAGGCCAGGCTGGCCTCAAACTCCAAGAGACCCACCCGCCTCTGCCTCCCAAGTGCTGGGATCAAAGGTGGGTGCTCCCACACCTGTCAAATGAAACATTTTAAAGAGTAACAGTTTTGGGCTGTTGAGATTGCTCAGCAAACACCCGAAGCTGCCGATCCACGGGACCCAGTTCCTACTTCTGGCCTCCATGGGCTGCAGTCACTCAAATGACACAGACATACATTCAGACAAAACTTACCTACACACAAAAAATAAAATGAAATGAACTTTTAAAAAAGAAGAAAAATGATACGGTCATTGCATAGTGACTTGGCTAGGCATACAAATGTAATCCCAGCATTTGGGAGGCTGAAGCGAGCAAGGGGACTGACTGCCTGGGCTACAGAGTGAGTCCCTATCTGAAATAATGATGATGATGATGATGGTGATGGTGGTGATGATGGTGGTGATGATGGTGGTGATGATGATGCTGATGATGGTGATGATGATGGTGGTGATGATGGTGATGATGATGGTGATGATGATGAAGGTGATGATGGTGATGGTGATGATGAAGGTGATGATGATGGTGATGATGGTGATGGTGATGATGGTGATGGTGATGATGAAGGTGATGATGATGGTGGTGATGATGATGATGAAGGTGATGATGATGATGAAGGTGATGATGATGGTGATGATGATGATGAAGGTGATGATGATGGTGATGATGATGATGGTGATGGTGATGATGAAGGTGATGATGATGGTGATGATGGTGATGATGATGGTGATGATGATGATGACCTCGTTCCTGCAATTCTTCATCTGTTTGTTTGGTTGGTTTTAGTCTGAGTCTCACTATCCTGGGCTGACTATGTAGCTAAGGCGGGAGGTGAACTCTTGCTCCTCCTGCCTCCATCCACCTCCTAGACTTTACTGCAAATTTCTTCTCTCCCCTCTCTCTTTTGTTTTTTTCCAGACAGGATTTCTCTGTGTCACCCTGGTTGTCCTGAAACTCACTCTGTAGACAAGGCTGTTCTGGAATTCACAGATATCCTCTTGCCTCCCTAGTGCTGGGATGCAGCCATCTGGCTACTGGAAATTTCTAGAAGCTGCAGAACAGTGGGGGAAACCAAACAAACAAAAAACACCTCAAGATCTTCACGGAAATGAAGTAAGATTTTCCTTATTTCTGCGATTATCAAACAAAGCTGACAATAACCAGCATCAAACAAGAGTGCTGTGGGGGACTGTTGCAGGGGATGGAGAGTGGGGGAAATCTCCCAGGAGTCTATGGGTAGGACCCCAGTGTAGATTCCTCAAAATAGTGGATAAGTAGCCTGAACTGGATGTCGCCTGTGACCAAGCTGGTGCCTAGTTCAATTGTCATCAGAGAGGCATCATCCAGCAACTGACAGAAACAGAGGCAGTGACCCACAGCCAAACATTAGGCAGAGTTCAGGAATCCTGCGGAGAAGGAGGAGGAGGAGGGGGGAGAAAGCATTGTAGGAGCTGGGGGGAGTCAAGAACAACACAGCAAGGCTCACATGATCAACTAACCTGGGCTCATAGGGGCTTGCAAAGACTGGAGGAACAGGGAGTGTTACAAAATGTCTTTTTAAGGTGTGTTACATTTGCTTATGCTGTGGAACATGTTTTAATGATGCAAGGATGTGTTGCATTCTTTTATGTTGCATTTGTTTGACTCTGTGAAGCTGTGCTACTCTGCCTGTCTAAAACACCTGATTGGCCTAATGAAGAGCTGAATGACCAATTGCCAGGCAGGGGAAAAGATAGGAGGGGCTTGTGTGCAGGGAGGATAAATAGGAGGAGAAATCTGAAAAGAGAGGATGAAGGAGTAAGAGAAGGAGGAGGACTCCAGGAGTCAGCCACCCAGCTACACAGCAGAGTGAGAAGTGAAGAAAGATATATAAAGATAAAAGCCCAGAGACAGAAAGTAGACGGGGTAATTTAAGAAAAGCTGGCTAGAAGTAAGCCAAGCTAAGGCCAGACATTCTTAAGAAGGAATAAGCTTCCGTGTATGCATTTGGGAGCTGGGTGGCAGGCCCCCCAAGAGAACAAAGAGTCGAAAGACTAAAATCCAACCAACTACAAGGGAGCCTGCATGAGACTGACCTAGCTAGCACTCTGCATATATGTCACAGCTGTGTAGCTTGATTCTCTTATGGGATTCCTATCAGCAGAACAGAGGCTGACTCCCACTGTTTTACTGGCCTCTGGGTCACCTTGCCCAACCTTAACACATGGGGAGGTGTGCTGATACTTTGTTTGTCTAACAAATAAAGCTTTCCTGAAGATCAGAGTGCAAAGCTAGCCACACTAGTTAGCTGCAGAGGCCAGGTAGCGGTGGCATACACCATTAATCCCAGCACTTGGAGGCACAGGCAGACCAGGTAGAGTTTGAGACCAGCCTGGTCTAGTCTACAAGAGATAGGACAGGTTCCAAACATCCAAAAATACACAGAGAAACTTTGTCTTAGGAAAACAAGTGTGTGTGTGTGTGTGTGTGTGTGTGTGTGTGTGTGTGTGTGTGTGATCTCAGCACTTGGGGTCCCACGCCTTTACTCCCGGCACCAGAGAGGAAGCTAAGGTAGGAGGAGCCTGGAGCTCAGTGCAGTCCGAGGTTTGATGGAGACAGATGCAGTCTGAGGACAGGATCGCTCTTCAGTCTGAACATCGGTAGAGGTTAGAACTCTCTAGTGGCTAGCTGCTTTGCTTCTCTGATATTCAGCTTTAATCACAATATCTGTCTCTGGGTTTTTATCATTAAGATACTGGTACAGGGAGGTGCTTAGTCTTACTGCAACTTGATATGCCATTTTTTTTTGTTTGTTTTGTTTGTTTGATACTCATAAGAGACCTGCCCTTTCCTGAATGGAGACAGAAGAAGAAGGAATTGGGAGGTGGTGTTGGGGAGAGGGAATGGGGGAGGGGTAGAGGCTGTGGCTGAGTTGTAAAATAAATAGATGAATAAAAAGAGAAAAAAGTTATAGGGGACAAAAACTCAGATGGAGAGGGGGAACAGATCGTGTAATACATAAATATAAACATGTATGAAACTGTTCCTTCATCTTCCATTTACTGTATTTATATTTTTGGGACAGAATTTATCTCAGAAGCTAGCCTTGAACTCTTTTTTTAAATTTATTTATGTATATGGATGTTTCGCCTTCATATGTATCTGTGTATCATGTGGGTGCCTGGTACACAAGGAGGCCAGAAGGGGGCGTAGGATCCCCTGGAACTGGAGTTACAGATGTTATAAACTGCCCTTTGAGGGGTGGAAATCGAACCTGGCTCCTCTGGAAGTTGTGGAGCCATCTTTCCAGTCCTGGCCTTCAACTCCTGATCCTTCTGCCCCCACCTCCCAAGCGCTGGGATTACAGGTGTATGGCATCACGCCCAGATCTTCGTCTTTAGTAGTTTGAGCTGTATAGCGCACTCCAAGCACGCCTTAGAGTTTCTATCGATGCAACAAAGCACCACGACCAAAAGGCAAGTTGGAGAGGATAGGGTTTATTGGGCTTATACTTCTGTGTTGTAGCCCATCACCGAAGGAAGCCAGGACAGGAACTCAAGCAGAGCAGGCACCTGATGCAGAGGCCTCGGAGGGAGCTGCAAATGGCTTGTTCCCCATGCCTTGTTCAGCCTGATTTTTCTTTTCCTTCCTTCGTTCCTTCCTTCCATCCTCCCTCCTTCTCTCCCTCCCTCTCTCCCTTCCTTCCCCTCTTTCTCTCTTCTAGATAGAATTCTCTGTGTAACAGTCCTGGCTGACCCAGAGCTCAATGTGTAGGCCAGGCTGGCCTCGAACTCACTGAGATCTGTCTGTATCTGCCTCCCAAGTGCCCGGCAAGCCTGCTTCTTATAGAACCCAGGACCACCAACCCAGGGATAGAACCACCCACAATGGGCTGGATCCTAACCCATCAATCACTAACTAAGAAAAGCTCTGCAGCTGGCTCTTGTGGAGGCATTTTCTGAATTGAAGTTCCTTCCTTTCAGATAACTCTAGTTTATGTGTCAAGCTGACATAAGATCAGCCAGAACAAAGCAAGAGGCCAAAATATGTTTAATGATACAGAGTTTAGCTCTAAGAATGAGAATACCAATAGAAATTACACGGAGGAAGAAAGGACAGAGAAAGGAGGAAAGTAGTAGAAACTCTAAGATCACCATTGCCTTCAGTGGGGGAATTAACAGGCTGGCTAAGAAAGAAATAGGGGATGCACATAGTTACCAGGGAGCTGCAGCTGGAGAGACGGCTGGGTGGTTAAGAGCACTGGCTGCTCCTCCACAGGATCTGGGTTTGGTTCCCAGCATCCATTTGGCAGCTCACAGCCATCTGTGATTCCAGTTCCAGGAGATCCAGTGTCCTCTTCTGACCTCACTAGCCACAAGGCAGAGACATACATTCACATAAAATGAGGGATTTGTTTTAAGTAGTTACCAGGTGTGGTGGCACACATCTGTAATCCCAGCACTAAGGGCTCTGTGTATGTGTGTGTGTGTGTGGGGGGGGACACTGAGATAGGAACATAGGAATTTAAGGCCATCCTTGACTACATATTGAGTTAAAAGAGGCTGAACTACATGATACCCTGTATTACATTTTTTAAGGGCATTGGAGAGACGGCTCAGTGGTTAAGAACACTTGCTACTCTCGCAGAGGACCCTGGGTTCAGTTTCCAGCACTCACATATCTGGTCACAACTCCCTACAATTCCACCTGCGGAGGATCTGATACCCTCTTCTGGTCTGCATGCATGTAATGCACCTACAGACCAAGCAGGCGCGCGCGCGCACACACACACACACACACCACACACATTCACACACACTCACACATTCACACTCACACACACTCACACGCACTCACACATTCACACTCACACACACACTCACACACTCACACACACTCACACACACACACACACACCACACACATTCACACACACTCACACGCACACACACGCACTCACACATTCACACTCACACACACACTCACACACTCACACACACTCACACACACTCACACACATTCACACTCACACTCACACACACTCACACATACACACTCACACACTCACACACACATACTCCTTGTGCTGTGTTCTACAGACACACCTAAAACCAGTGTGCACTCACGCTTCCTCCTGCATCCTGAGCTTTAATACCTGCTATTCTATGTTTGGATTGTCGACGTTTATAAGCACGTACATTTCATTCTATGGCCTCGAATTTTATAACACGTCTTTTTGCAAGTAATGCTTCCAGCTATCATTTTCGGGCCTTGTTTTGATCCTCTGCTTGAATCTATAATTAGCATATTTTTAAAGCAAGCCTTTGACTTGAACAGCAACAACCACTACAATGATAAGAGAACGAGCCGTCTTAACTCTGCCTCAGCTCTTAGGTGCTAGCTGTGCCCAGACACTTCAAATTGTCTCATTTAGCTCTCAACACAACCCTGCGTCTCACAACGCTCATTACCCCTACCTTATAGATCCTTATTCCTTAAACATAGTCAATGCGTTTTCTTCTAACTTGTACATCTAAAATTGTATATTCCCTCTACACCCAGCATTAAATTGTACCTTAAGAACGCACAAGACTGTTACACGACGGATGCCTATTTAAACGTCACACAAACCAAAGACCCCACCACCCTGAGAGGGCAGCAGGAGTTAAAAACAACGGCAACATTCTGTTCCGCACTCCAGAGTCCCACAGAGAGTGTGCCCTGAAATCTGACTCACTTCGCCATGGAAGGAGAGGCTGAGAAGGAAGCCTATTGCTGGGACTTTCATTATATGGACAGAAAGAAATATAGAGCCAAAGAAAAGAGTAACCAAAAGAAAGGACATACTATGACCTGTAACTATTCAAGGCTGTCTGAGAAACAAGTGAGGATCTGAAATTATAATTCTGAAGGGAGAGAGAGAGAGAGAGAGAGAGAGAGAGAGAGAGAGAGAGAGAGAGAGAGAGAGAGAGAGAGGAGAGAGAGAGAGAGAGAGGCGGAATGTGCATGGCTTCCAAAGTGACTGGCTCAGGCTCAGATAAGGTTCCATGGGTGGAAGGGTTGCTTCCTGTGTACACAATCCTGAGGTAACTCTCAGTACCAAGTTCTGAGCACCTATGAGCCCAGTGCTCTGAGTAAAAGGCAGGGGGATCAGAAAGTCCAGGTCACAATGGTCACAGAGGAGTTCAAGGCCAGCCTGCGGTGCATGAGACCTTGTCTCAAAGAGGGGAAGGGGAGTAATATGGCGTCATAACCTAAGTCCTACCCCGAACCACACGATGGGAGAACAGGCGCTTGTCCTCTGGCCTTAGCACAAGCTTTCCTCCCACATAAATAAATAAATATCATTTGTTTGGATCATCCACAAGTCTTGAAGCCATTAATTAATACTCTCCCAGTCGACGTCTTCATGACAAAAGGACCAAAGTTACATGTGGATTAGCACAGCCATGATCACGTGTGTGTCCCTGTGTTTCTTCTCGAGTATCCGATGACTGGATAATTACCTTCCTCTTCTCCTTTCCCACCTCTCACTGTTGTAAGTGGGTGTGTAGGTGGCAACTACGTTTATCGTCCGTACCGTAGCTTGAGGAACACGGGAGTTAATGTAGACTGGAGGAGGAATGGGCATCGTCTGGAAATTGGCAGTCTCCAACATCAGCTAGGAACTCTGCTGATGAGAAAGCAGGTGATGAAGACCGCTGATTCGGGAGACACAGGCCTTCTACTCCCACAGCCGCCCCACCCCACCCCCTCCCGGGACTTGAGTGTCCTTGGCGGGCTGACTTTCAGCTTTTCCTGGTCTGCAGTGTGTGATAAGAAAAACAACTGGGGAGGTGGCTGCTAGTCAGGTGTTCGAGCTCCGGTGAAGGACCCACAGCGTGCACATAAAGCAACTCTAAATTTGAACGTAGGAGGATATTAAAATAAAATCCGGCATGAGGTCCACAAGGGGACGTGGGGGATGTGAGTGGAGTCGGAAGAGGAAAGTTTGGAGTTATGGCCATAGTGTACTGATACATATGACATTCTCGAAAGAATCCTTTTTCTTTTTTTAAAGGAAAGGAAGACGCTGGCACCATGGTTAAGAGCGCTTACCGTTGCTGGGCACGCCTTTAATCCCAGCACTCGGGAGGCAGAGGCAGGTGGATCTCTGTGAGTTCGAGGCCAGCCTGGTCTACAGAGAGAGTTCCAGGACAGCCAGGGCTACACAGAGAAATCCTGTCTCAAAAAAAACGACAAAGCAGAACCCACTGTTATTGCTGGGTTCGGTTCCCAGCACCCACATGACAGGGCACAACCACCTGTAATTCCAGGCAGGGATCTAGTACCTTCTCCTGGGCTGCACGGGCACGAGGCATGTACGTCACGCACAGACATATTTGCAGAAAACACCCATGCACATTAAAAACAAGCAAAGCATTCTTAGAGTGCTGCAGGCGTGGCTGGGTTGTGGCATAGAGTAAGTCCTGGGTCCTGTTATCCTCAACCCTGCACGAAGCAGGCATAGAGATGCACACCTGTAACCCCAGTGCGTGGTAGGTGGAGGCAGGAGGATAAGGAGTTTGGCTGTAGAGTGAGTTCAAGGCCAGCCTGAGGTGCGAGAGAATGAGAAACAGAGACAGAGAGAAAATTTAGTTGGGGGTCTATTTCTCTTTCGAGGTACTGAGGGACTTAACGACTCCCATGAGGACAGCAAGGCTTTGAACCACACGCTGAATGTGCTGTCACTCTGCCTCAGTAACCAAGGGTGTCCTTGAACTGTTGGGCTCCTTCATGGGGAGATACAAATGCCCAGCATCCCCGAGCCTCTGAGCATGCCACCCACCCAACAATTCTCAAGCGGGAGGCTCCCCATCTTTACGAAGAATTTATCCCTTTGATCTGATCTCGCCCAAGCCTTAACTAAATTCACTGACAGCTTTAGGTTCTCTAGAACTGTGGGTACATTGTCCCTCCCATGGGAGGCTGGGTCTGGGATACTGCAGATTTAAAGAGTCCCTCCCAGCTAGGTGTGGCATCTCCCAGGCTCCAACCCTAGATAGTAGTCTGCTACCTCTTCAGCCTCAGATATGAATTCTCTGTTCACGAAATACAGCAAAGTTGGCATGCGAAAAGAGGAAGAGAAAACGTGTGTGTGTGTGTGTGTGTGAGAGAGAGAGAGAGAGAGAGAGAGAGAGAGAGAGAGAGAGAGAGAGAGAGAGAGAGAGAGAGAGAGAGAGAACCTAGAAGATATGGGAAGGTACAATCCAGTGGGATCCCCATGGTGGCACAGAATGACAAACGCCTTGGGTGGTGGCCACTGCATAAACAGGGTCCATGCTGTACTTCAGAGCTGCCGTCCTCAGCAGATTGGGTCTGTTTTTACTCCGTTTTTGAAAAGTGGCAGTGGGGGGTGGGATGGTAAGGAGCAACCAAACAGGCTAAGAAAGAAGGCATTCGGTTTCCCTCTTTCGAAGCCGCTGGAACCCGCTCAAGTGGTAAGACATCCTCTTCCAAGGAAGAGAAATGCATTTCGTTACTTGACAATAAACTGGATTTTGCTATTTATCAGCCTCCCTCCCACCACTCCAGGCACCTCCTAAGGGGAAGCATTTAAGAATTTTCATACATTTGTGCTTCCTATGCAGAGCATCGGCAATCCGGAGATGTAATGACGATAGCAGAATCCGGGTTCAGGGATTCCTTTGAAAGTGGGCCAGGCTAGTCAGCGCCTCCCGGGAGCATATGGCCACAGGCAGCAGTGGCATTAAGAACCCAGGGAGGCACAGCTCAATCAACCTGTTGTGGAGCCCCCTCATTGCCCCTCTGCTATTTCATCACATGCTCTCCAGGCCATTGACAGGAAGTCTGTAAGTGCCAAGGAGAAGAGGCCCTGGAGTGTGACAATAGCAGAGCAACACTAATTTATCCCCCCTCTCTCCCTCTCCTTTGAAAACAAACATCTTGGCAAGATACCTGAGACTCTGGAATGGGCGGCCAAAACTCAGCAGGATTCCAGATGGTTGAGATTCCGGTTCCTGATGCCCTGATATCTCCCCTCCCTCCTCCCTGCCTGAGATATTTTCATTTCTGTTCTCATTGGAGATAAATATTTTTACGAGAACCAGCCTCGATAGAGGTCATTTGTCGAAGAATCTGAGGATGTCGGTTGTAGACGACGGTGAACTTGTGCCCCGTTCACACCAGCCACCTGCGGCTCTCAGAGTCCTACGCCCTCCTGCTCCCACAGAGGAGTCCTGTGCAGACCTGACCTACTAATGCTCTCTCTCTCTCCCGCCCCATGTATCTGGCTGCCTCTCAGGAGTTGCTAAAGCATTATCAGGGTGGCCTGTGAGCATCTACAATCTCCCCTAACCCTGGCTCTGTGACCCTGGATGAGCTACTTAGCCTTTCTAAGCCTCTGTCCCTGGGAAACTCAGTTCTATGGGGAAGCCAGGCGCCAGCAAGTATCTTGTAAGTGTCTTAGCTGCTTTACCGTTACTGTGATAAAATGCCCAGACACTAGAAGTTAAAGGGAGAAAGGGTTCAGTGGCTCATGGTTATGGGGTGCAGCCCAAGTTGGCAGGAAGTGTATGGGAGCTTAAGCTGCTTGAGGAAGCTGGTCATGAAGTGTCCAAAGTCAGGGAGCAAAGAGTGATGAATACTGATGCACGGCTCGCTTTCCGCTTTCCACACAGTCCGCGATCTCGGCCCAGAGTATGTAGATATGGTGCTGGAGAGGTAGCTAAGAGCTACATCCTGATCTGTAAGCAGAGAAAGAGGCTGGACCAGGCTTGGGCTTTTGAAACCAAAGGCTATACCTCCTAATCCTTATAATCCTTTTAAATAATGCCATTCCCTGGTGACTAAGTACTCAAACATGTGATCTTATGAGGGCCAGTCTTAGGCAAACCACCACATTTCTCTACCTGGCCCCTGTAGGCTGGCAGCCGTGTTATAAGGCAAGAATGCATTCGGTCTAACTTCCAGAGTCTCCAGAGTCTGTCACAGTGTCAACACCGCTTAAAAGTTCAAAGTCTAAAGTCTCTTCTGAGGTTCACGGTAATCTCTTAACCATAATCACCTGTAAAATGGAAATCAAGAAGCAAATTAAATCATATACTTCCAACATACAGTGGCACGGAACATATACTACCATCCTAATAGGGAGAAAAGAGAGCGTAGTGAGAAAATACTGGGCCAAAGTAACAAGGGAACCCAGCAAGGCAAACTCACAATTCTGCATCTCCATGCCTGACGTCAAAGGGTTCTTCTGATCTTCAACTCTTTTCAGCTTGTTGACTGCAACACACTTGTCTCTCTTCAGCTGGTTCCAAGCCCAGCCTTTCCTGGTCAGGTTTCCCGTGGCTTTGGCATTTCCGACATCTTGGAATCTCCAGCACAATCCAGATTTCACCTTTATGCTTTCACGCAAGGGCTTCTCTGGCCATCCGTGGAGGGGCAGTCCTGACTCACACCTGGCCTCAGTAGCTTTCCTTAGTCAAGGAGGGAGATTGCACACGCCTTGCTGGCCCTTGGCTCTAAAGCCACAGCCATGTGTCTGAGGATGCAAGTTCTGTTCCTTGCTGGGGCTGGGACATAGGTCCCTCATTCAGTTACATGTGTGTCAGCTTTATGCTTTTTATGGTTTCCTTAACTGTGTATGCTTTTCTTTAATTCTTTCTTACAAACTGGAAGCTTAGTTGAGTGGGTCTGGCCCTGAGGTCACCACCTTTATTCCATTTAACATATGGCTTTTTTTTTTTTTTTTTGCTTTGGAGCCTGTCCTGGAACTCGCTCTGTAAACCAGACTGGTCTCAAACTCACAAAGATTTGCCTGCCTCTGCCTCCCGAGTGCTGGAACCAAACGTGTGTGTGCCACCAACGCCCAGCTCATATAGCTCTTTTTTTTAAAAAACAAAAAAAGCTTTTTAATCCCCTTGAGCACTGGGCTTTTCCATTACTTTTCCTGGTGCTTCTTCTCTCCTCCAAATATGTTTTGTATTTTTCCTTGCTCAGCTTACTGCTTTTCATTATAGATCTGCGTAAGAATGGCCACTAATAACCTCATGGCACAGTCGATAGATACTAGGCTGTTTGGAAATCTCTGCCAAAGCCATTAACCCTTTAGCCTTAGGTAGATTTTTTTTTTTTTTTTGACAAGGGCAGAGAGTAGCCACATTCACAAGGGCAGTCTCCAGGCCACTAACCCTATTCTTCTACTCTGAAATGTCTTGAGCTGTGCTCCCACAGTTCCAGCTGCCCTCAAGCCCTGGTGTGGCCCATTAAGCTCCACGCAAAGCATTCAACTGCTTTCCTAATCCAAAATTTCAAAGTCTTCATTCTGTTAGCAAGCAGCATGGTCAGACTTGTCACAGCGACACCCTACTCCTGGTACTGCCTTAGTCACTGTTCCATTGCTGTGAAGAGACACCATGATCATGGCAACTCTTATAAAAGAAAGTATTTAATTGCAGTAGCTTACAGTTCCAGAGGTTTAGTCCATTATCACCATGGCAAGCAGGTAGCAGGTAGGCAGATGTGGTGCTGGAGAAGTAGCTAAGAGCTTGACATTCCTATCTTTTCATTTAGAGATGCAGAGATCCAGGCCCAGAAGGTGTACCAATCTCTTCCAGCCCCCATCCAGGGTCCCCTGTGCTGCCCACACCTCTCAGTGGAGTGAGCCTGCAATCTTCAGCATCTGTGATTTAGGAATACCAAGCGAATGTCCAAGGACTAGAAATCTTAGTGCTTCAGAATCAGAAGAGCTGTGTGATGTACTGGGCTGGGGATAGGTTGGTAGAGTGCTTGCCGAGCTTACTCTCTGTTGCTGACACAAAAACACACTTAGGGGAGGGAAGGGTTTATTCAGCTTACACTTCTGCATCATACTCCATCGCTGAGGGAAGTCAAGACAGGAACCCAAAATACAGACCATGGAGTAAAGATGCCGACTGGATCTCAGGTTCATCCTCAAGCTTGTCATGCTCAGCTAGTTTTTACACAGTCTGGAAGCACCTGCCTAGGGGTGGACCTCCCACAGACCTGCCTGGGGTGGACCTCCCACAGACCTGCCTAGGGGATGACACCTCCCACAGACCTGCCTAGGGGATGACACCTCCCACAGACCTGCCTAGGGGATGACACCTCCCACAGACCTGCCTAGGGGATGACACCTCCCACAGACCTGCCTGGGGTGGACCTCCCACAGACCTGCCTAGGGGATGACACCTCCCACAGACCTGCCTGGGGTGGACCTCTCACAGACCTGCCTAGGGGATGACACCTCCCACAGACCTGCCTAGGGGATGACACCTCCCACAGACCTGCCTGGGGGATGACACCTCCCACAGACCTGCCTGGGGGATGACACCTCCCACAGACCTGCCTGGGGGGTGGACACCTCCCACAGACCTGCCTAGGGGATGACACCTCCCACAGACCTGCCTGGGGGATGACACCTCCCACAGACCTGCCTAGGGGATGACACCTCCCACAGACCTGCCTAGGGGATGACACCTCTCACAGACCTGCCTAGGGGTGGACCTCCCACAGACCTGCCTAGGGGATGACACCTCCTACAGACCTGCCTAGGGGATGACACCTCCCACAGACCTGTCTAGGGGTGGACCTCTCACAGACCTGCCTAGGGGATGGTGCCACCAACTGTGGACTGGCCCCTCCTACATCAATTAGTAACCAAGACAATCCCCCCAGACCAATGTGATCTGAGAGGTTTTCCTCTCAGATGACTCTAAGCTGTGTCAAGGAGACAGTTAAAGTTAACTATGACACAAGGGTGCATGTCTGCCTCTAATCCCAGCACTCACAAGTTCAAGGTCATCTACAGTTCCATAGTGTGATGGCCTATCTTGCTTGTCAACTTTACTATATCTGGAATCAACTAAAAACCGAAGCAGGATCGTTTGGGGTTGGAAAACCCACACTAAATCTGGACTGCACTAAGTTCTGGTGGCCGCCCATATAAAAGAACATGGAAGAAGAAGGAGTCCCGTTTGCCTACGTGGCCTTACCCTCACTGGCACGTTCATCTATCCTGTTGCCGAGGCATCCCTTCACTGGTGTTGGGTTGGAACCCACTTCTTCAGGGTTCCAGTATAGACTGAAGACCAGCTGAGACGTCCAGATCAGACAAGTTCGGGACCTTTAGCCGTTTGACAGACTCAGACCATGATATGAATGATTGGAAATCTGACACTGAGGTCATGGGTCATCACAGTTTCCAAGCGTTGAGGAAGGCTGGAGGAAGACAGGGAAACGATGACACAGGCAGTGTTGTGGCCTGAACCGTCTTGTCTCTAATGTAGAAAAGTAAGCGGAGGAGGAAGAGGTCTCAGGCGGCCTCCTGCAGTGAGCTCTGTGGTCTAGGCCCGGCCCATTTCTCAATCAGCCATGCTAGGAGAGGGGCCTATCCAGAGACCCACTGTAAGGAGAGCAGAGCGGCCCATGCTCTGTGAGGGGTGACTCTCCATCATGAAATGTCAGAGCTGGGTCCTCTGCCTGAGATGGCTAGGGGCAGGGCTAGCCTTGCATAGTGTGCAGCTCTAGAGCAAAGGCAACAATGAGAGTTTCCCCACAGCTTACAGTGTCATGAGTCAGGCTAATTAAGCGGATTAAATAAAATCAAGGGGCTGCAGAGACGCCTCACCTTACTGTACAAACATTAGGTCCTGAATGCAGACCCCCAGTTCCCATGTGAAAGGTGGACGTGGCTGTGTCTACTCCAGCTTTACAGGGGTGGGGTGAGGACAGACAGGCTCCTGGCCAATCTATGAACTCCGGTTTCAGTGAGAAGCCCTCACAGCGGAAGCGCTGCCGCTATGGGTCAGAGTTCAGACTTGCTGCTCTAGCCAAGCACCCTCCTCACATTCCCAGCACCCACATCAAGCAGCTTACAGCTGCCCCAGGGAAAATGACGCCCTCTACTGGACTCCATAGGAACCTACACACACACACACACACACACACACACACACACACTAAATAAATAAAAGCTAATCTCCTTCCTTTCAAAGTTGGAAGCTGGGCATGCTGGCTCACAGCACATGGAAGGCAGTGGCAAATGGATCTCTGTGAGTTCAAGAACAGTCGGGTCTACACAGCAAGTATCAGGACAGCCAGGGCTACTGTCTCAAAATAAAAAAAAAATAAGCAAATGAATGAACAATAATAAAAAATTTCAAAGGTGGAAAATCTATTTGCCATAGACACCCAACCTTGACTCGGGCTCCCACATACACCACGTACACACCCACACACAAAATGAAATGAAATAGCAGAGTGAGAAAACATAAACAAATCACTACCACATTACTGATAAAACCGATATATAGCAGCAAGCTTGGCTTGAAAGCCTACTGGCTGCTGTAATGCCTGTCCTCCGTCCACAGCTCACATATGTCACACCGGCCACCACTCTCTTAAGGATATGGCAGGACCGTGGCCACCAGAAGTCCCAGAAATGAACTAGGCAGTGTGTTAGCTAAACCCAAAACCAGTCCAGTGCCTCCAGGACGAGAGCCCAGTCTCCCTTTTATTTCCCATCCAAAATCATTGCTGGATGAGTCTCACATAGTCTCCCACGGTTCCAGCAGGTAGACCACTAAGGATATTGGAATTTAGGGGTGCAGAGATGCTCAGTGGTTAAGAGCACTGGCTGCTTTTCCAGGGAACCAAATTCCATTCCCAGCACCCACACATCAGCTCTCCCCACCTATAATTCCAGTTTCAATATCCTCTTCTGGCCTCCAAGGGCACTAGGCATGCATATGCATGCGGTGCAAAACACACATACTCCCAAACATTACAAACAAATGTAAAAATCCACCCTTTTAACAACTTTCAAGCACACTCAGAGGCATGTTCGGTGGTAGAGTGTTTCCCTAGTACTGTGAGAGGGGCTGGGATGCATCCCTACCACTGCAAAGAACAAAATGAAAACAAAAGCAGAGCTGGTATCAACTATAACAATTGATCTTCTCGATATACTCCTGTCTCAATGAAAGTTTGTGTCCTTTGACCACCAGCTGCCAAAACAACTCCACACCTCAGACCCTGGTAACTTCTGTTCTAGTCTCTGCTTCAAGGTATTGGGCTTTTAAGATCTGGTGTATAATTAGACAATTTAATATATTTATTTTTGTGCTCAATGTAGTTCACGTAACACAATACCCTCTGGCTTCATCTGATCAATCACAAAATGACAGGATTTCTTTCTCTTTTGAGGTCAAATAATATTCCATTTTTAAGCGTGTGTGTGTGTGTGTGTGCGCACGCGCGCACGTGCACACGCCATATTCTTCTCACTCATTCACCTTCTGATAGATATTTAAGTTGACTTCCTATCTTGGCTGTTATTAATAATGCTGCAGTGACACGAGAGTGCACACATCTCCTTAAGATCCTGATCTCACTTCTTTTGGATATATATACTTAGTGATGAGACTGCCAGATCATATGGCAGTTCTATTTTTAATTTTATAAGGAACATCCTTACTTGTTTCCATAATGGCTGAGCTAATTTACATTCCCATTACCAGCACAGCACACTTTTTCAAGAGTCCCGACATGTTAAAGGGTATCTAAGAAAGGACAGCCCTGGCCCCACAATCACCAAGATTTGAAGGGGATGACCCCTCCCATTCCCAGAGAGAGCAGTTACTGTCATCATCTCACCCCAGTACTGTGTGTTTCAAAGACCCCAACGGAGACCAGCCTGGAGAGGAGAATGTCCCCTTTGTCCCGGCTTGCATCACTGGGGTGCTTGCCTATACAGTTAGCTATAAACCCTGGAATTCCCAAGAGTCTTGGGTCTTAGAATCAACCAAGGGAAATTTCTATTTATTTGAGGGTCTTCTATGTGGAACATCTACTCACATGCAATTCGTTTACGTGTATTCTCTGCCCTTAGCCTAGGTTCCCTGTTAGGGAAAATGCAGTACAACGTACGTGCCTGTGCTGTCATGAGAGAGGCAGCTCTGAGGCAGAAAGAACAGGAGACAGTGGAGGGTGTGGCGAGCACGAGAGAAGCAAGGTCAAGTAGACAGAGCTGTGGAAGGATTCCTGGAGGGAAACACTTCAAGACTCTGGAAGTTCTAAAGGGAAGCTTGTGAAGAAAAGCCTGTTTAGGTGGATCTCCGTGAGTTTGAGAGCAAGTTCCAAGACAGGCTCCAAAGCTACAGAGAAACCCTGGCTTGAAAAACAAACAAACAAACAAAAAGCCTGTTTCTGGAGCTCTGGCTGGCTCTTGGGAACCTTTTCCTTGTGCTGGATTGCCTTGCTCAGCCTGAATTCAGGAGGAGGTGCTTGGATCCAAATATTAGTGCTGTTGTCCCGTGGACGTAGATTCAGGTGAGCCCAAATTCCATGATCCAAACAGGGAAATAATTGGTGCAGTTTTCATAGTAACAAAACTGATGGACTACACCGGTTAAGATATTCCTAATGGCCTAGGCAGTTGTGGCACACACCTTTAATCCCAGCAGACATAGGTAGCTAGATCTCTGTGAGTCGGAGGCCAGCTTGGTCTACAGAGCGAGTTCCAGGACATCCAGAGCTGTATGAAAAGCAGTTACTCTGTCTCAATGCCTCCTCCTCACCCCCCCAAAAAACATATTTCTGATGGGGCTGGAGAGACAATTCAGCGATTAAGCATATTTGTTACTCTTTCAGAAGGTCTGAGTTCACAGTCCAGCATTTACCTATAGGCTACCTGTAACTCCAGCTCTAGGGAATCTGGCGCCCTCTTTTGGCATCCACAAACACTTCACTCTCATCGACAGAACACACAGAAAACATACACTCAAAAAGGAAAAACAAACAAACAAAAAGAAACGTTTCTTTTTTCTTTCCTGATAGCAGAAAATATAAGGCACCTTCACTGCTTCAACAGGAATTGAGAGGGACAGATTTCCCCTGGAGCTGGGGTTGCAAACATTTGATGTAGGTGCGGGGAATCCGAGTCCTCTCGCTTGGAGGAACAAAGCGGCACGCGCTATTAACTGAGTCATTGCTGCAGCTCCAGGGTCACCTCTTACAGAGTCTAGAACCACTTAGAAACAATCTCAGTGCTGGGAGGGATGACTTCCTGCAGGCTGTGTCTGTCCAACCTGCAGCCGCTAAATCAGGAGACTGGGAGGAAACTCGGGAGCCGTTATGGCCCTGGGCTGACCCTCCGAGAAAGCGTTAGCTAGTACTGGAGAGGTGCGCGCTCAGACGGAGATTCCCTTAGTCAGCCTAAAAGTCCCTTTCTGGTAGGGTTTCCAGAGCGTGTAGAAGGAAGTTACATCCAGGCTGGTGGGTGATGGCTTTGAGATGAATAATATCTCAGCTATATTTGAACTCTTCTTAAGCATGGAAAAATTTTGCTACAAGAAATAGCATTTAATCCGAACGCGCCTCTCTGCCAAGTGAGGCCATTTAAGGATCTGTTAAATGTTAAACCTGCTGAGCTGGCTGGCTTGCCCCATTGATAGAGAACAGAGAAGATGAAGGAGACAGAACGGGCCTGGCTGAACGTACGAAAAGTGGCCTTAAGTGAGGGACGGTGTCGGGTCAGACTATGTGGGTTACTACGAAGAGCCTTGGGAGATTGGTTCACTTGGGAGAGCGTATTATGTTATTGAAGTTAATTAAATAAAAGTAGTACAGGAAGATGAGACGTGGGGTAGAAAAACGGCTTCGAGTTCCTCTTAAATGAAATATTCATCTGGTTTTAATTTACTGTGCTGTGTCCGTGCATGTGTCACAGTGTACAAGCAGAGACCAGAAGACACCGTCTCGCCTGCCACCATGGGGGCTCTTGGAAATGAAATGAGGTCATCGGACTTGACAGTGAAAATGTACGGTGGTCTGAATGTGGCTGGCCCCATAAGGTCACAGGGGGTGGCAGTATGAGGAGGGTGGCTTTGTTGGAGGACGTGTGTCCTCACCGTGGGGGTGGGCTTTGGGGTCTCATATACGCTCAAGATACCAGTGTCACAGACCACTTCCTGCTGCCTTCAAGATGAAGGACTCTCAGCTCCTTCTCCAGCACCGTGTCTGCCTGCACGCACCATGCCCCCCACCATGGTGACAATGGACTAAACCTCTCAACTGTAAGCGAGCCCCAGTTAAATTTCTCCCTTTGTAGAAGTGGTTTTAGCCATGGCGTCCCTTCCCAGCAATAGAAACCCTAAGACAAAGTGTATTCACCCATGAGCCATCTCACCAGCCCATATTTTTGTCTTTTTTTTAGACACAGTATTGTGTAGCCTGGGCCAGTCTTGAATTTGCTGTGTAGCCAAGAATTACCTTCAACTTATGATCCCCCTGTCCTCACATGCCAAGTGTGGGGTTATATATGTGGGCCCTCATGTCCAACTAAATGGGATATTTTTCAATTTAGGAAAATATTAGCTACACAGGGGGGAAAAAAGCCACCTCTAGAAGCCTGGTGTGTTTCAGATGTGTAAAGTGCAAGACATTGCCATCCAAGTCTCAGAAGTGACTTCAGAAAGCTCGGAGTGACACCTCCTCGGCGACGGGATGATGACGTAAGTTGGCTCCTGGGTGTGGCGAGAAGGGGGAGAATGTGTGTGCTCCACATGCGATAGATACTTGCATAAAGGCGCAGAGTAGGTCGTTTCTTCAATAAAAGAGGACCCTTTCGGCTTCACCTTCTCCCCGCTCCAGTCCATTTGGCAAACATATCCCTCTAAGGGGGCTAGACCTGGGTTCAATTCCCAGCTCCCACATGGCAGTTCACAATCGCCTATAACTCCAGTCCCAGGGGACCTTCTGGCCTTCGCCAGGGCACTCTACGCTTGTGGTGTGCAGACACACGTGCAGGCAAAATGCCCACACACACAAAACAAAAAATAAAGGTTCCAGAATCCCTTTAGACTATCTTCAAAAGTGCTTCTCTGACATGGCGCCACGGAATGTGTGAGGGGAACAGGCCCTGATTCTGGAATCCCCACAGACTTATAAACCAGGAGAGGCTGCACGCAGACCACCCCCAAGGACACCAGATCTCATCTGGTCTCAGAGGCTTAGCTGGCCCATGCCCGGTTAGTACCTGGACGGAAGAAATGGCCAAGAAAAGACCGGAATACTACAATTATAGACGTCCGCCTTGTTCGTGTGTGTGTGTGTGTGTGTGTGTGTGTGTGTGTGTGTGTGTGTGTGTGTGTACACGTCTGTGTGAGTATATCCTCGTCTGTGGGGGTGTCCTCAGAGACCAGAAGCAGGTGTGGTGCTAATCTCCTGGTACCAGCCGTTTTGACCTACTTCCTGTGGGTGCTGGGAACTAAACTCTGGTCCTCTGCAAGAGCAGTATGTGCTCTTACTGTCTGCACACCAGGGCAGTACATGTTTGCATGTGTGTATGCATGTGTGTAGGTGGAGATCAGCGGGCAACACCAAGTGTGTGTCTAGTTTTTTCCATCTTATTTTTGTGACAGGGTCTCTCACTGACTTAGAGATTGCAATATAGGCTAAGCTGGCTAGCCAGCAAGTCCCAAGGGTGCTTGTATCTCCACCTCCCATCACTGAGACCACAGCCAGATGTTTTATGTGCATTCTGGAGACTAAACTCAGGTTCTTATGCCTTCAACTCACCTTACTGGCTAATATATCTCTCCAGTTAGGAATATATATAGTCACTTTTACCCTGTACAGCAAAAGCTGTCTTGAGTAATGTCTTACTTAGGGTTTCTGTTGCTACGATGAAACACCATGGCCAAAGAAAATTGGGGAAGAAAGTGTTAATTTGGCTTACATTTCTAACATTGCTGTTCATCACTGAAGGAAATCAGGACAGGAACTCAAACAGGGCAGGAACCTGGAGGCTGGAGCTGATTCAGAGGCCATGAAAGGATGCTGCTTACTGGCTTGCTCCTCCTGGCTTGTTCTGCCTGTTTTCTTAGAGAACTCAGGACCACTGGCCCAAGGATGGCCCCACCCACAACGGGCTGGGTCTTCCCCCATGGATCACTAGTTAAGAAAATGCCTTACAGGTCTACCTACAACCTGATCTTATGGAGGGATTTCTCTTTTTCTTTTTTCTTTTTATTTAAGATTTATTTATTTATTATGTATACAGGGTTCTGCCTGCGTGTATGCTTACACACCAGAAGAGGGCACCAGATCTCATTACAGATGGTTGTGAGCCACCATGTGTTTGCTGGGAATTGAAATCAGGACCTCTGGAAGAGCAGCCAGTGCTCTAAACTACTGAGCCATCTCTGCATCCCAGAGGCATTTTTCTTAATTGAGGCTGCCTCCACTCAGATGACCTTTGCCCATGCCAACCTAAAACCACCCAGTACAAGCAAAAAGGTCAAATATTGGAGATAACATACTTGATGATTTAAAACAGGGCTACAGAGAGGTCTTATTCAGTAAAACGCGTGCCACACAAGCTCAAAGACCTGAGTTCAGATCCCCGTCACCTACATACAAAGCCAGGCGTGGTCTGAACCTCTGGGACAGACAAGATGGGAGACAGGTGGGTCCCTGGAGCTTTCTGACCAAACAGCCAGCCAATCAGTGAGTGCTGTGTTCACTGAGAACCCCTGTATAGAAAGTTAACATGAAGAGTGACTGAGGAAGATAACTCTGTTGACTTCTCACCTGTACATGTATACAGTTGGCACTCACACCTTTGCACACGTATGCACATACATGCCCGTTATGCTCGTCTCACACAGTAACAAAAATCAGTAAGCTACCAGCATAAAGACAGACAAATGGGCTAACAAAACACAACAGAGAGCCCACAGACAAACCCACCCATTTCCAGCCAACTGGTCTCCAACAATACCAAAAAAAGATGCAATGAAGAAAGGTTCAGTAGCTTCCACCCGTGAAACTGGTGTCCACAGCAAAGAATTCAACTGAGTCGGGAAGTGGAGATTGTCACCTTGGATCCCAGCACCGGGAGGCAGAGGCAGGGCCAGGTGGACCTCTGTGAGTTGGAGGCCAGCCTGGTCTACAAAGCTACACAGAGAAACCCTGTCCTGCAAAACCAAAAGAAGAGAAGGAGGAGGAAAAGAAGAAGAAGAAGAAGAAGAAGAAGAAGAAGGAGAAGGAGAAGGAGAAGGAGAAGGAGAAGGAGAAGGAGAAGGAGAAGGAGAAGGAGAAGGAGAAGGAGAAGGAGAAGGAGAAGGAGAAGGAGAAGGAGAAAGAGAGAGAGAAAGAAAGAAAGAACACAACTGGGTCCTTAGTTCACAATATACACAAAAACACAAAACCCAACTCAAAACAAATGGAAGGCTTTAAGACCCAAGACCTTCCACCCTAGAAGGCAGTTAATTGAGGAGCTTCTTGTCACAGATCTGGGAGACATTTTGACATGACGCCAAAAGCACAGGCAACAGAAGCAGACAGGGAAACCCATCAAAGTGGACAGCACTCGGGCTAGGGACGCAGCTCAGTGGCAGGGCACTAACCCAGCACTTGAGAGGTCCTGGGTTCAACCCCCCAATACTGAGAGGAAGAAGGAAAGAAATGGGGTGGGCAACAGAATGGAAAGGCCACCTTTGATGAAAAGATACCTTCAGACCATAACTCTAACAAGGTACTAAGCCCCCAACTATGTCAGAAACTATTAGTTTCGGTAACAACAGTAAAACTAACCTAGCCTCTTTGTAGGCTAGGGCTAGTGAACTTTATTGATGCGTTTGAGAGAGTATGGCTCCCTTCTGTCCAGTGATTAGGGAATGTTGATCTGGGCAGCCCATGGCCATCAACCACACCAGCTTCCCAAAGAGGTGTGTAGTCTCCTGGGAGATGACACCGACTGTGGCCATGGCTGAGTCCCTTGACAATGCCAAAGCTGTCATGGGTGACCTTGGCCAGGGGGCTAAGCAGTTGGTGGGGCAGGAGGCACTGATGACAGTCTTGAGTGAGTTGTCGTACTTAACGTGACACCCATCACAAACCCGGGTCATCGGCAGAAGAGGCAGAGGCTGACTCCGTCCCTCGGTCCTGCAGGTTGGCCCTGGTCTTCTCCAAAGTGGCGAAGACACAAGCAGACTACACAGCATATTCAGCTCTTGCATCGCTCCATTGGGTGCTGGTGGGACCTCACTCCTGAAAGATGGAGATGGCCTTACGGGCTGGTAGCTCTTTGGGTAGATTGGGAGGTGTAGCCTTGTTCATTGCAAAGAGCCACTGGTCTGTCCCAGGCCTCCGGTTTCTGCTACACTGTCGATGCGGGGCCCTCACCGGGGCTCCTGTTGCTTGTCCTGTTGCTGCCCTGTGTTGTGGAGATCCCGAAGCTCTGGGTCAGCAGGACCGGGCTCTTCTCACGCTGCAGCAGGTCACAGATGGGGTGGATGTTAGTTAGTTAGGGTGGGTCAACTCACAACCCTGGTTCTGGGCCTGCACAGGGTGGGTCAGCCTACCAGCTCTGCCTGTCCTCACCACCAGGGTGCGCTCTTCTGCATTGCCCTGGATAGTCCACCCTGGGAGTGTTGCCCAGGTGAAATGAGCCATTCAGAGTGCTTCAGCTAGTAAGGGGGAGGCTCCCTTGCCCACCACAGGTAGCAGGGGTGGCGCGGGGGTGGGGGTGGGGGTGGGGGTGGAGTGTGTGCAAGGGGAGGGGCAGGGGCGGAGGAAGGGCAGGGGGAGGGGCAGGGGCGGGGGAGAGCATCTCTCCCCACCTATGCTTGAACAAGACAGATGAGTAATGGGAACAGCTCTTAAAATAAGTGTTTTTAAAAAGAATATGCAGAACTAATCTTTATTGACAGGTACTTAAAGTGGCGTCTAATGGCTAGGAAGGAGCACAAAAGAACTTCCTGGGGATGGAGATGCTTTACGTCTTGATTTTGCGGACGTCGTCGAGCCGAACATACACAAAAGGTTTGCTTCGAGTACTGTATGTGAATTATAGCTCCATAAACAAACAGCGTGCCTGGGCGGGGAGAGCCTGCTGCGGCTGCTCCCTCGACCTGAGTGGGGGAGGGAGCTACTAGATGGGTGGAGCTCTGAACCCCCTCTTTTCCTGCTGCCCTCATGCGGGTGACGGGTGAGGTGGCGGGCAAGGGTCCTCTGAACTGAACTTGGCCCAGCCTCCTTGCTGATTTCCCACTGGGACATCTTCCTTACTGCAGCCACACTGAGTTTTCTAAATGTAGAAGCTGTCACCGGCTGGGCATGGTGGCACGCGATCTTTATCCCAGTACTTGGGAGCCTAAGGCAAGTGGACCTCTATGAGTTCGAAACTAGCCTGGTCTTTACGGTGAGTCCCAAGCCAGCCAAGTCTAGGAGGTAAGACTCTATGTCAAAACAAAAAAACAAAAACCTGTGTCACCTTTACAGCTTGACTTAGTGAGTGGTGAGGTCCAGGTGCCTGAGCAAGCTTTAAAAGCATATGGGGCGGGGATGGGGAGCAACTTGCCACCAAGCCTGACTACGTGACCCACATGGTAGAAGGAAAGACGACTCCTGCCATCTGTCCTCTGAGCTCCATGTATGTGCTGTGGAATGCAAATGCATAACAAATGCAATACAAATTATTTTAGCCAGGCGGTGGTGGCGCACGCCTTTAATCCCAGCACTCGGGAGGCAGAGGCAGGGGGATGTCTGTGAGTTTGAGACCAGCCTTGTCCCAAAAGCCACAGAGAAACCCTGTCCCTGTTGCCTTAAGCTCGCCCAGCTCTGCAGCTGACCCTGGTTTCTCTTTTCTGACCCTTCCGTGCTTTATTCTCCAGCCACGAAGACCTTTTTTACCAGCACCTTGAATTCAGCCTTTGTCCTCTGACTTTGTGCCTCCCTCTTCTCCCTCTCAAACTTTCTCCTTTCCTTGGGTCACTCTGACCAATCTGTGATCGATCTCAGCTCAAGTATCAGCCCCTTGGGGGAAGCATCTCTGCGTACCTTCACTGGACAGCTAGGATCTGTCCCAGATCCTCCTAGGATCTCAAACGAGCCTGTCCCGCCTCTGTCATGCGTTTCACACATTTTCTGTACTACGTCAATGGACTGGCTGAAATATTAAGTACTCAAGAAATAGTTAGGTGGATGGATCAATGAATGAAGGAAACTGGAAGGCAGTGATAAAGTCAAATCATGATGCTCAATCCCACCAAACCCCACTTAAGAAGGTGCCAGAAAGTTGTCTATGGTGGGGCACACCTTTAATCCCACACACCTTTAACTGGGAGGCAGAGGCAGGTGCATCTCTGTTGAGTTTCAGGCCAGCTTGATCTACATTTTTAGTTCCAGGCTAGCTAGGGATACATAATAAGATCCTGTCTCAACAACAACAAAGGAGGTGCCATAAAACACAGAGCACAAGTCTACCCACCGTTTCTGTCTTCTTTTAAGATTAGATAGATACATGATAAATAGATATCATAGCTATAGGTCCTCTCTCTCTCTCTCTCTCTCTCTCTCTCTCTCTCTCTCTCTCTCTCTCTCGTGTGTGTGTGTGTGTGTGTGTGTGTGTGTGTGTGTGTGTGTGTGTGCAGTGTTCACAAAGGTAGAAGAGGTTAACTGACATCCTGGAGCTGGAGTTAAAGAGGGTTGTGAGTTGCTTAGAGTGTTGCTGGGAACTGAACTCTAAACCATCTTCCCGGCCACCAACCATTTTATTTTCACTAGATATATTGTTTCTCACATCATCTCTTGTTTCTTTTTCCCTCCTATGTCAAGTACCTGAGCTTTAACTTCTGTTAATTCTAACTCCTGTTTTGTTTCCTTTGTGTCTTGCTTATGTGGTCATTGCTTTGAGACAGTATCTCATGTAGCAAGGCTGGTCTGGAACAATCTTCCTGCTTCCACCTCCTATATGCTAAAATTAGAGGCATGGGTCTCAGGTAGGGTTTCTATTGCTGTGAGGGAGACACCACGACCACGGCAACCCTTATAAAGGAGAAGATTTCACTGGGTGGCTACAGTTTCAGAGCTTTAGCCCACTGTGACCATGGCAGGGACACGGGCAGACATGGTGCTGGGGGGAGGAGCTGATCCACAGGCAGCAGAGCGAGCCTGTGTGTGCCACCCTGAGCGTAGCTTGAGTGTATGTGAGACCTCAATGCCTGTCCTCACAGTGACACACTTCCAACAAGGTCACACCTCCTAATAGTGTCACTCCCTGTGGGCCAAGCATTCAAACGCACGAGTCTATGGGAGCCACGCCTATTTAAACCACCAAGGCCACCTCATCTGGTGTGTGCAGTGCAGGGGGACGAACCCCAGGACTCTGCCTGTCAGGAAAGCAGTCTGCAGGCTTTGCTATGTTATGACCTTAGCTGGGTTTTGCTTTGTACTCAGGGTCTCACTAAGTAGTCCTGGCTGGGATGGCTGAGTCTTGAGGGCTGGCGTTATAGGCTTATGATACCATGCCTAGCTTTAATTCCAGCTCTTTATTGTGAGTGTAGGTAGGTAGAGCAAACTCTGAACCCCCATTTCATCGGTGAGGAAACAGGAAAGCCTAGCCACGTGTCCAAGGTCACAGAACAAGTGAGTGGTAGCGTGGGGCTAACTCACCCCCCGGGCTCCCAGCCTGGTGCCTTTCTCCCTACATTGGCCTCTCTGTCTCCCTGCAGGACATGTGTCCCTGAGAAACGTAGGGGTCACTGGTTCAGCTTTTGTGGGGACTGGTGTTTGAAGTCCTCTTGGAGTGCTTTCTCCCGTGTTCCAGAAACCCACTGCACGGCATTGAGCGAACCAGCTCTGTTCCCGGCCCCTGCTTGCTGCTGCCTGGGAGGTGACCGCAGGCCCTTCTTCTCGTGCCTTGGCTGAACAGAAGTTCCCGCTGGTACACGGCATGAAGTGTGGAGCCCACTGGCTGCCAAGCCAAATGTAGCTCCAGAATATTCTAGGAAACAAATAAGTTGTTTTGCTCTGGATTGCAGGGATTTCTAATTGGGGATTTTTATTTTGGGCAGTGTTCCTTGGAGCTGGCAGACAGATGGAGGAGGTGGCTTGCTCCAGGGCCCTGTTAACCCAAGGGGACTACTGACTGGCCCTGGCATATGAGAAGGCGCCGGGACCCACGGTGGACCCACTCTTGCCTTCAGTGACTGAGGCTGAGGCCTTCCTGGCTCACAGTGGTGCCCTGCTCGCCCTCCTAGAATAGTCCTGAACAAGTGCAAGCCATTATCGGTGCTGCCAGCTGTGTGCTTTGTGCCCAGCGGCTGGAACACTGCCTTAGGAGGCAGGGCAGGCCTTTCCAGGGACTCCCTGCCTGGAACTCAGAAAGAACCTTCATTCACCTCAGCAGTAGAGGGCAGCACCCAAGTCCGCTAATGGCCAAGTTTTCAGTCACCAGTGAGGAAGACCTGAGAACATTCTAGAAACTCAGCCGTGGCCCAGACCTCCCCCACAAGTTGACAGAATAAGCAAATGGCAGACCTGTGCTGAGCCCACTGTCCTGACAATCCTTGGGTGTCTGTTCCCTAAGTTGAAGCACTCCTGTGAGCCTGTGAGCCTGTGAGCTGATAAATTCCCCACCACCACCAGGACCTCTACCCCCCACGCCCCCTCTAAACTCGTCAAGGTTGTATTTTCTGTCCCTTACACCTAGAAGCCCAGCTTGATGGTGGACAGGACTCAGGGATGCAGACAGAACACCGGGACTTCAGATTCCCGGATGCACCTGTGGGCTGATAACCTGGTGTTTTCGAGTCATGTTGCACTGACCCATCTATTTCTAAGAGGAGAATGATCAGAAGTGGAGGAAAGACCTGCTGGGGTGGTTCTGTCACACGGAAATGCTGAATTCGGAGGCAGGAAGTTGTAACCCCAGTGCTGGGGAGGCAGGCAGGCGGAAACAAAGTTCAAGGTCATCCTCAACGACATACTAAGGTCATGATGCAACTACATAAATTAACTTAAAAAACACACAGATGAAGGAAGGGAGAGTGTGAAAAGATAAAAAGATGAGTTCAAGGAGGACGACAGGAAGCAGGAGGTCACCAGAAAAGAAGACATACTTGGGTGTAGGGTGTAACAGGCTGGACTGCAGCTTCTCAGTTCTGTTCTAGAAGTCCAGATTTGCCGGTCTTCTCCAGCAGCCTCCTTTTCGCCTGTCCAACCCCTGAACTGTAAATCAGCATTCTTAACACTGTCAGGTAATAAATCCAGGCCTGGCAAGACGGCTTCGTGGGTAAAAGTGCCTGCCACCAAGCCTGACCACCACAGCTCAATTCCAGAGAACCCAGATTTGAGACCTAGCATCCACATGGCAGCTCACAGCCTCCCTAAGTGTCCCAGTTCCTTGCTGTGATAAAACTCCCTAACAAAGACAATTGAAGGCAGGAAAATGTTTATTTCAGCTCACTTCGTGAGGTTACAATCCAGGAAAATCATGGCACCACACACAGGCTGTGCATAGACATCCATGCAGGCAAAACACCCATACACATAAAGTAAAAATAAAAACATCTTTAAAACTAAAATATGCTGGCATGGCGTGGTGGCACCTGTCTTTAACTCCAAACAATGAAGCCAGATCACAGAAATGTCAGATGCTTTGCTAGGTATGTTGTCACCACGCTCGGGAGGCTGAAGTTCCAGAGAGGGCGGATTGGGAAAGGGTGGTGGCCCATGCCTGTAATCCCAGCACTCTGGAGGCAGAGTCAGACAGATCTCTGTAAATTTGAGGCCAGGCTGGTATACAGAGACAATTCCGGGACAGACATGGCTGCGTAGAGAGACCCTGTCTCTAAACAAATTAATAAAATAAAAACATAAAAGAAATCCAAATCCATTGCTGGCCTCAAATGAAGACCAAGCTTAGACATAAAGGGTTAGCGGGAGGCTGACTCCAAATCCCAGGGTTGGAGAGGAGACGTGTAAGGTCCACCCCTGCCTCTGATCTGCCTGTGATGGATAAGGACCTTAGTATTATAGTTAGCGTTTGATTTCCAACTTGATGCAATCCAGAGTCTAAATGAGGGAGTGTCTTCATTAAGCTGGCCTTTGGGAGACCATCTTAATGGGGAGACGCGGCCCACTATGAGTGGCACCATCCTCTACGCAGGCCAGCCTTACGCTTCCTGGGAGTCAAGAAAGCCAGCTAAGCACTGGAGGAGGCAGGACACGGTACTTTTCTCTCTGCTCTTGACTATGGATGTGGCGAGTTGCTCCAAGTTCCTGCTGTCCGTGACTTCCCTGCTAGGATGGGCTGTAGCCTAGAAATGGAAGCAGGGCACTGGGGAGGCTCTGGCGTCGTGAGGGCCCCACCCGGAGGGAACTGCTGCCTGCACCAGGAAGGGTGCAGAGTGGAAAGCAGGAGAAAGGCTAGCGACCCTCGCAGTGGAGAACAGCTTCTAAGCGACCATCGTGTTTCTCCTCTCCAAATCCCCCATCAGCCGAAACAGAAGAAAAGCAAGGAGGGTACAGAGCTGCCCCAACCCCATATTCATCCCAGTCTAGAACTTAGCTCAGCCTACCACATAAAGACTCGTAGCCAGCCACTTCAGAGTCCACCGTGCTAGCATGAGGACGCTTCCGCTCATGCGCCCTCGAGACAGGAAAAGACACACCAAGGCCCTGTGCAAGGGTGCCCATTCTTACAGCTGCAACTGGGATTCCTCTGTCAGCTTTCCAGCTGACGCCCCATGCCTCCGCTTGACCTAGAAAACGAAGGGTTTTTAATTAGTTAATTAATTAACTAATTAATTAATTTTGCAAGAAAGGCTTGGCAGCATTCATGTTAAATGTTTCTGTCTTTGACCTAGACATCTAGCCACCATTTACTAACCTTATACGTCTGGGGAAACTAACAGCCTCCGTTCCCTCACCTGCAAAACAGAGGTAACAATAGTAGCCCTGAGCTTGTAGACGTAAATGATGTTACGTGAGGGGACATACACGCTAGCTAGGACAGTAATGTGTTAATACCCCACCGACAAACCAAGTGTCAACAAAGGACTAGAGGTGGCTGGATTCCTTTTCACCACTTCTTTAGATGGGGTCTCACTATGGAGCTCACGATGGCCTGGAGCTCACGATGGCCTGGAGCTCACGATGGCCTGGAGCTCACGATGGCCTGGAGCTCACGATGGCCTGGAGCTCACGATGGCCTGGAGCTTACAAGTCTCCTGCCTTAGCCTCCTGTGTGCTAGGTAGACATGTCCACTACACCTGGCTCCTGTTCTTGTTCTATTTTTAATTATGTGTAGGTGTGTGCGTCTGCATGTGGGTGTGCACCTGTGAGTGCCGGTGTCTGAAGAGCCCTGAAGAGGGAGTCAGATCCCCTGGAGGCAGAGTCACAGGTGGCCGTGAGCTGTGCAGTGTGGGTGCTGCGAACCAAATGTGGGTCCCCTACAGGAGCAGATTTGCTGTTCACCGTGGAGGCATCTCTCAAGCCCTGCTTTAGTGTTTTTTGTTTGTTCGTTTGTTTGTTTTGTTTTTGAGACAGGGTTGCATTGTGTAGCTTTGGCTGTCCTGGAACTCGGTCTCTACACCAGGTCGGTCTTGAACTCAGATAGATCCACCTGCCTCTGCCTCCTGAGGGCTGGGATGCATACAACATCACTTCTTTGCCATGTTTTTGTGAGGTTTTTTTTTTTTTTTAGAGTGATTTTTACTTTATGTGTGTGAGTGTTTCGCCTTCATGCATGTATGTGTGCTGTACACGTGTCTGCAGGGTCCTTGGAATGGGGTTGGATGGCTGTGAGCCACCATGTGGGTACTAGGAATCGAACCTGCTCTTCTACAAGAGCAGCAACAAATGCTCTTTAGCACCGAACCGCCTCTTTTCGTCTGTCTGTCTGTCTGTCTGTCTGTTTGTTTTGCTTTTCAAGACAGCATTTCTCTGTATAACAGTCCTGGCCATCCTGGAACTCGCTCTGTAGACCAGGCTGCCTCTGCCTCCCGAGTGCTGGGATTAAAGGTGTGCTATACCACACCCAGCACTGAGCAACCTCTTCAGCCCAGTTTTGTTTCGTTTGGCACAGGTTCTCAGTTTGTAGCCCAGGCTGGCTTTGAACTCATTATGACGAAGTGACTGTGTAGCCCTGATTGGCCATGAACACGTGTTTCTACTTTCTCCACCTCCCAAGTGCTGGGACTAATTCAAAACATAAACCACTGTGCCCAGCGTTCTTTTTTCTCTTGTCAGTCACCAAACAAAATACCCAGAATTGTTTAGTCATCAGCAGACTTGAGTTTAAAACATACAGATAGTGCTGGGGCTGTCACCCAGTTGTCACTCATGCTTGCTGCAGGCATGCACACAGCCCCAGGTCTGGTCTCCAGCACTGTGTAAGCCAGGCATGGTGGTGTACCTGTAATCCCAGCTGTTTGGAGCGCAGGGCAGGAGATCGGGAGTTCAAGGTTATCTTCCACTACACACAGCAAATTCAAAGCTAGTCTGGGACGTGTGAGACAGTATATGTGCAGGACACAAAAGCACTTGTCCAACATAGCACGGGGACCTGGATTTCTGCCCTATCATGAGATGGAGAAAAAGAAAGAGAAGGAGGAAATGGATGAGGAGGAAGAAAGAAAAGGAAGAAAATAAAACTGACTCCCTATTTTGCAGGGCAGAGGCCCCTGCTCCATGAACGGATGACTAGACTCCTGCCGTGGAGGTCACGGAGACCTGAGGGCTCTGTATGGGCTGAGGGGAAGCTGGGCGCGCTGTGAACACTTGCTTTTATTCCTGCTGCAGCCTCACTGCCTTTCTGCCCGTCCAGCTGGTAGCCCCTCCCTGCTTTCTGTCCCTGCTCTTAAGTAAATCCTTCAGGAAGAGGAAAAGGGAAGGAGCAGACAAGGAGGGAAGGAGAGAAGGAAGAATGGAAGAGGGGGATGCAGAAGGGAAGAGGAGGAAGGAGGGGTGCAGTGTCCCTGCATCCTCTTGGCCCCAGGAAGTGAGGCAGGGAACTGCTCTTCAGCTTTGTCAGGAGTCGCCATGGCGACCGAGCACTGGTCTCTTCATGATTAATACTCCCAGGCAGCTGTCTTCTTGGCGTCTTTTTAAATACACACGGTATTATTTGAACACAATGATATTTAGAGCAGAAAGATCAAGGTGGGGTGTGGGGGAGAGAGTCCTGTAACCAGAGCTGTGGCAGGGGCTGGGTTCCCTGCCCGGCAGAGGAGGTAGAAAGCAGGCTGCCTTCCCTGCTTGCCGTCCCCTCCTGGCTCAGCTTGCTCTCTGGATGCACAGCTTCCCCTGCCAGGTGCTACAGCAGCATCACCATCTGAAGGTCCCTCACAGCACCGGCATCAGGCTGCGTTCAGAAAACACTTGGTGAATGGAATCATTTGTCCGTCCGTCCGTCCGTCCGTCCGTCCATCCATCCATCCATCCATCCACTCAGCACCATTTTGTTCCTAAATTATATAAAAATAAATTCCACCTTACCTGTCCTAATGGGAATATGAAATAACCTTTTCCTCTCCTCAAGGACACACACACACACACACACACACACCTCTCTTGCCACCACCGTCAGCTTCTATACCAGGCAACGGTGTAATCCCTGTGTGATCCCACAGGTGACGCTGACAATCTTGCAAGGTTCAGGAATGGCTGGGTTGTGTTCCCAACCTGAAAAGCTAGAGGAAGGCCTTCCCCTCTACGGATACCATTCGAAAGAGTAATGTTTTCCTACGTAATCTTGTGGAGTAGACTAACCTGGGCTCAACACTCTGCCCCTCCAGGGAACAGAATCTGCCCAGGGGCAACTCACACACCTCCGGTGTTTCCTCATGGAAAACAGGAGTCTGCAGCTCCTCACTCTAAGGAGATAAGACAGTAATAAACTGTCTACGCAGTCTAGGTGCATAGACATTTTATTTCTTCCCTTCTGAACGCACATGGTTTTCTATCTGAAGTGAAACTGACCACAGCTCAGACAGCCCAGCGCCCTTATCTCCTATGCCTTCCCGAGACATTTGCTCCCTCCGGACACACACTCTCTACACGTGGCTAAAAGTCGGGAGGGAAGGTACGGCTGTAAAGTTCTTGTCCCACAAGTGCGAGGGCACAAGTTTGACTCCCAGAACCCATGCTAAAGAAAAGTCAGGTATGAGGCTCACACCTGTAACCCTAGTTCTGGGGAGAGGGAACTTTGGAGCTTGGGGGGTCAGATTGTCTTGCAGGATCTACTGAACTCGGGGGAGAGCTGCCTTAGCTACGCTTCTACTGCTGTGGATAAAACCAGGACTAAAAGCAGCTTGGAAGGAGAGGGTTTAGTGCAGCTGTGGTCCATTATGAAGGGGAGTGGGGCAGGTCCTCGCTGCAGGGATCTAGAGGCAGAAACTGGCCCAAGGAGGACCAGTGCTTCCTGGATCGCTTCCCCATGGGTTTGCTCAGCCTGCCTTGTCACACAACCCAGGACCTGCAGCTCAAGAGCTACAACGCCCACAGTGGGCTGGGCCCACCCACTCCAATCATTAATCAAGAAAATACCCCAAGGGGCATCTACAGGTCAGTCAGGTGGGCATGGGGCATCTACAGGTCAATCAGGTGGGCATAGGGCATCTACAGGTCAGTCAGGTGGGCATGGGGCATCTACAGGTCAGTCGGGTGGGCATGGGGCATCTACAGGTCAGTCGGGTGGGCATGGGGCATCTACAGGTCAGTCAGGTGGGCATGGGGCATCTACAGGTCAGTCGGGTGGGCATGGGGCATCTACAGGTCAGTCGGGTGGGCATGGGGCATCTACAGGTCAGTCAGGGGGGCATGGGGCATCTACAGGTCAGTCAGGTGGGCATGGGGCATCTACAGGTCAGTCAGGTGGGCATGGGTCATCTACAGGTCAGTCAGGTGGGCATTCTTTTCCTCAGTTGAGGCTCCCTTTCCTCAGATGACCCTACCTTGTGACAGAAAACTAGCATGCACAGGGTAACTAAAGAAGGTACTTGAGGGGCTGAGAGATGGCTCAGCAGTTGAGGGAATTGTCTGCTCTTCCAGGGGACCTGAGTTCAATTCCCAGCACTCACATGTGGTAGCGCACACATCTCTGTGACTCCAGTTCCGGGAGATCCAACACTTACACAAACACACCAAAGCAAATAAATAAATCATTGAAAAAAAAAAAGAAAGAAAAGACGTTTGAGGGCCGGAGAGGTGACTCATGGTTGAGAGGACTGGCTGCTCTTCCAGGGGATCAGAGTTCAATTCCCAGCACCCACATGGCATCTCGTAACTGTCTGTAACTCCAGTGAGTTCTAGAGGATCTGACACCCTCACACAGATATACACGCAGGCAAAACACCGCTGCATATAAAAATAAATAAATCTGAAGAAAAAAGAAAATACTTGACATCGCAGCCTCCGAGCGCACTAACACATATGTGTGCACACACATGAACATGTACACACACATGCATGCACACACTTGGACGGAAAAGGAGCTGAACTAGAAGGGGACTACTCAGATGTCTCCTATTTATTCCCTCCCTGCCTGTCCACAGGGAACAAGATGCAGAGAGGTAATCACTACCTCCCGGGAGCAGCAATGTTCAGTGTGTGTGTGTGTGTGTGTGTGTGTGTGTGTGTGTGTGTGTGTGTGTCCTGTGTAAGCAAACACAGAGGTAGGGGTGTACCAGCCCCCAACTCAAAGATGTCCCCTGTCTCCTCTCCTAATCTCTCCTACTCTCCAGCCCTGCCCCAGGTCTGGCAGCTAGCAAGAGCAAAATTAAGGTGACTTGGATGCTTGTCCCAGCACAGACCTAGCCCAACAGCCCTTGGCAGAGAGTAGCAGTGGCCTGGCACCTCACCACAGGGCGAAGGGAACTATCCATGACTAAGAGGGGGAGGGACACTGTGGCAGAGGGAAGGACAGCAGAAGGAATAGGCGGCCTGGGGCTGGCCAATCTGGCCCGACGGGCCACCTGGGGAACCCTGGACACCCGCCCAGCCGAGCTCCTCTGTCCCGGTCCCCTTAGGCCACAAGATGCCAGAGTGTACGTGAGACGAATGAGCCCTTCCTGTCTGGTAAGGGCTCACCTGGCCTAGGCAATGCACCTGGAGTCAAGTTCTGCGTCTGAAATAGAGCAAAAGGAAGTGTGTGTGTGTGTGTGTGTGTGTGTGTGTGTGTGTGTGTGTGTTCCTTATAGATGGATCTCTTTGGACAAGGTTTTACATCCCTCAAGTCTTGAACCTCTGATCCTCCAACCTCTACCTCCAGAGTGCTGGGATTACAAGTGTGAACCACCACACCCGGTTATGCAGGAATGTGTGTGCTAAACAACTGGGTTGTATCACAATCCCCTGTCTGAGTTTTCCACATGCACATCTTGTACATTGATAACACAGAACTGGGTTTGTGGCCATCATGGGTAAATGTGTGCATGGCTGTAAAGAATCCTCCACCGGGCTTGTAGACGTGGGAAGATGGGCAGAAGCACGTCAGCGCACGCGCAGATGAGTGTGTGGTGGAGTGCATTCTGTGAACGCTTGGAAAGTCTCCTCTGTGGGGTGCAGAAATGAGTAGCTAAGGATGAAAGCCGACCTCTCCAGTAAAAGCTGAACTTTACCGTCTGAGCCCAAAGGGGAATCTGGGGGACGACCCCTGAGTAAATGCAGAGTGCTTTGCAATACCCAGTCTGTGCAACAGATAAAGTAAAGGCACGGTCTCTTAAAAAGGCGTAGGGGGAGGGGACTCAGAGACACACCGCCTACCTCTCTGTACTCTACACCCTTCGAGAAATTTGCTTCTTTTTATTATTATTATTATTATTATTATTATTATTATTATTATTATTATTATTTTCTGGTTTTTTGAGACAGGGCTTCTCTGTGTAGCTTTGGAGCCTGTTCTGGAACTCGCTCTGTAGACCAAGCTGGACGGGAACTTACAGAGATCTGCCTGCCTCTGCCTCCCGTGTGCTGGGACTAAAGGCATTTGCTGCCACCAACACCCAGCTTGTTTCTATTTCTAGGACAGTGGAAATTAGAAATTAAACAGGGAGCCTCCTGCCCTCCAGTGCTTAGAGCCCCAGAAATTGAAATTCCTAATTTTTAAAAATTTTTATATTAAATGTAAACATCTTACCAAAATATTCCAGGCTGGAGAGGCAGCTCAGCAGTTAAGAGTACTTACTGCTCTTACAGAGGACCCGGGTAGTGTCCCCCCACTTGAGGTGACTCACAGCCACCTACAACTCTACCTCTAGGAGGACCCAGAAATTCTGGGCTCTATGGGTGAGCGGACCTGCACAAAGTGGGGTGCCCCCCCCAGACCTTGGATTAGGCACACGCCATATCAAACACCTGTCTTCACAGACAGATCCTTTATTAGACAGGGAAGGACAGGAAAGTGGCCGCTTTCTGACTCAGGCAGAAAACAGCAGCAAACGACCTTGCAGCTGTGAAGTTGAAGAGCCAGGTGGTTGGTATCTCAACGCCGTTGAGCCCAGCACTTGGGAGGCAGAGGCAGGCGGATCTCTGTGAGTCTGAGGCCAGCCTGAGTGAGTTCCAGGACAGGCTCCAAAGCCACAGAGAAACCCCCTGTCTGCAGAAAATAAATAAACAAACAAACAAACAAATAAATAGGTAAAAAGGATAGTCTATTAGAATGGGCTAGGGTTTGGAGGTATGCTCTGATTGGGTATGTTAATCGGGGCAGCCAAAAGGGGGCTGGCTTTTGACTGATGGACTGCAATACTTTGATAGCTGGACCTTGGTGATCAGCCTTAGGAATGAGTGTGGCATAAGACAGTGTCCAAATAAGGGAGAGGCCTTGGTGGCGAGCGTTAGGGATGTAATCTATGGTTTACAAGAGAGGAGGAAGGGGGAAGACAGGGCCTGCCAGAGCCATGTTTGCTATGCCAGGGTCTGCTAGAGCCCTTCAGTGAGCACCAGCCTCCATACGCACAGACCCACGCACAGCCACATACATGCTACATACTTAAATATAGCAGATGCTATTTCAAGCTGGCCACAGTGGCACACGCCTTTAATCCAGGCACTCAAGAGACACACAAGTGGAACTCTGTGAATTTGAGACCAGTCTGGTCTATACAGTGAGTTCCAGGACAGCCAGAAACATAAAGAAACCTGATCTCAAAATAAATAAATAAATAAACAAACAAACAAACAAATAAATAAATAAATACATAAATAATATGGAAATAAAATCTTAAGAACTATCCCATATATAGAGTGGCTTTTTTTTTTTTTTCTTTTTTGGTTTTGTTTTCTGTTTGTTTGGTTTGGTTTTTTGACACAGGGTTTTTCTGTGTTGTACCAGTCCTGGCTGTCCTGGAACTCAATTTGTACACGAGGCTGCCCTCGAACTCACAGACATCCGCCTGCCTATGCCTCCCCAGTGTGGGAACTAAAGGTGTGAGCCACCAACGTTAGGCTCCACATACAGCTTAATTCCTTTATTTTATTGGCTTCAGAAAATGACTTGAGTGAGCTACGATAACATAGAGGATGAGACAGCAAGAAGCCGGAGCTACAGTAGAGAGACAAGGACAGATCCTGGCCAGAGTGGATTCTTGGTGCTGCTTTTCAGCTGGGAGTCGCAGCCTCCTTAAAGCTGAGGAATCCAGGGGACTCCAGAAGGGCATTCTCAGTGCTGGGAACGACTTCTCTTCACTTATTAATTAAAAGGTCTTTATTTGAGACGAGGTTTTATACAGTTCCGCCTGGCCTTGAACACGATTCTCCCGACTCGACCTCCTGAGTGCTAGGGTTACAGACATACACAACCACACAGAGAAAGGCAGAGAAGCTGCCTGCAGAAGGTGACAGACAGGGACTGCTACCACTTTGGAGAACAACTTGTCAACTGTCAAATTTTAATATCCTGTAGCTTAGACATACACTTGGACATGTTCACATTTATATAGTTAATGCCAACCACACTCAGGTGTTCAAGGACAGGGACCAACCAGTGTTTAATTCATAGTTTCCCCGTGCAGTGCAGAGCTAACTGCTCAGCCTTAGACTTACCAGAGTAAGTCTTTGATGCAATCTGTCAGTTTAACTGAAGAAAAAAAAATTGCAAAAACAGTTTGAATGTTTGCAGAGGTGAAAACATCTTGCCAAAAGCCTCCTCAAGAAACTTCAATGGAGCTCCCTCAAGAGACAGAAATGAAGGTGAGACAAGAGAAATCTTCAATTTTCAGTTAAGAATGTATGCTTAGCCTGGCATGGCAACACACACTCATCTCGGGATTCAGGAGGCTCAAAGGCAGAGCCGTGGATCTCTGTGAATTCAAGGTCACCCTGGTCTACACAGTGAGTTCCAGGTCATCCAAGCTGCACAGTGAAAGCCTCGTCTCAAGAAAATAAAATAAAATAATAATAAAATAAAAATAAAAAAGGAATATTCTTGTATGCTAGTTGATCCCTCCCACCCACCGCCATGATCAAATTTCGCAATATGGCAATTTGTATGTAATTCGTTATTTTCGAAGAACAAACTTAGGAAGATGTTTAAACAGGAGCAAACACATACACAAGCGCAAAAATAAAGGCAATCTCTCAGAATTTGCCTGCCTCAGACCCCCAGTGCAGTCCTGTCTGACTTCTCTGTGGGGCACTGGGATTTCAAACTCAGGTCCTCGCGCTTGCAACTCAAGTACTGTACCCATTTCAGAGTTAATGAATGTATCCGGGACTTCGTGTTCTGTGACTCAATTTCTCTGCTTAGCAAGCTCACAGGTGAAGAAACTGGGGTTAGGAGGGAAGCAAACACCGCCGCGTAAGTGGGAAAGGGTGGACCCGAACCTGTGACTTCCCCCGCCCGGGCTGGCGTGCAACGCGCATTCCGGGGTCTCACCCTGCGCCCAGCCCCTGCGGGGCGCACCCGTGGCCCAGCGCGCACGAGGCTCCACGCTCAGGGGACTCGCGCGCACGCAGCGGCGCGGCCCCGGCGGCGGCAGCGACGTCACGAGCCGAGCTTTCCTTTTCGGGAGTCCCCGGCACACATCCTGTGTCCATGTTTGGTCATTTACGTCACGGCGCCAGGGCCGGGGCCTCCCGAAATGGCAGTGGCCCGGGGAGTCGGAAGCCCGGAGCCAGCGCCGCCTCGGCTATATAAGTGGGGGGACCGGGGGCCGGGGGAGCCCGGGTGCGCACTGGAGAGGCCACGAGCCGCCGCCCGAAGCCGGTGCCGGCGAGCCAGGGCGTCGCGGTCTCCCAACCCGCGTCCCCGAACCCAGCGTCAGGAGCTTGGAGCTAGGGCGCCGGGCTTCCCCGCCAGCCGCGCGCGCCCCAGCCCAGCGAGGCCCCGTGCGCCCCGCCGCCGCCGCGCCATGCTCCACCTGAGCGACTTCTCCGGCCCCGACGCGCACCTCGCCAAAGCCACCGAAGGCTGCGCCCACGCCAGCCCCGAGCTGCCCCGGCTGCCCGCCAGGGACGCTCCCTCGGCTGCCACTTACCCCGGAGGTAAGGAGAGGGGCCAGGGGCGCGCAGACGGCGAGCGCGGCGAGGGGTGATGGAAGAGGCGCGCGCGGGGGAGGGGGAGTCCCAAGCGCGGGGTACCATTCCCACCCCACCTCCCCACCCCCAAGGCCGCAGGCTCCTGGGCCAGAGCCTGTGCGTGTTCGCGTCCTGGGGCGTCCGGGAGGTACCCCCCGCTGCAGGCTTGCAAGTGCTCGAGGTGCATGCTGTGCCTGTGGCTCGCGCCCGGGAGGGGAGGGGAGGGGAGGGTGGAATTGGTCGCGGCTGCAGGGTCGGGGCACGCCCTTGGAGGTGTGCGGGGCTGATGCGTGCGTGGCCCCTCCCTCGGCAGGTGACTTCTTGAGCTGGGCTCTGAGCGGCTGCGGCGCAGGGGGCGACTTGGCTGACTCCTGCTTCCTGGAAGGCCCCGCTCCCACGCCCCCTCCGGGCCTCAGCTACAGCGGCAGCTTCTTCATCCAGGCGGTCCCGGAACACCCGCACGACCCGGAGGCCCTCTTCAACCTCATGTCGGGCATCTTGGGCCTGGCACCCTTCCCCAGCCCCGAGGCGGCAGCGTCTCGGTCCCCGCCGGATGCGCCTTTCCCCGCGGGCTCTGAGGCCTTGCTGCCGGACCTGTACTGCCCGGATCTGAGCTCAGTCGCCTTCCCAGAGGCGTTCTGGGAGGCTGCGCCTTCGGCAGAAGCGCCCTCGCAGTGCCTGTTCGAGCCCCAGCTCTCCCCGCCCGACGTCAAGCCGGGGCTGCGGGCGCCCCCCGCTTCGCCGGCGCTGGACGCTGCCTCGGCCTTCAAAGGGCCCTACACCCCCTGGGAGCTGCTGTCGGCCGGGCCCCCGGGGAGCTGTGCATCTCAGGGCAGCTTCCCGGCCACCCCCGAGGCGCGCTTCCCCGCGGTAGGGACCAAGGTGGAGGACCTGCTGTCCATCAGCTGCCCCGCCGAGCTGCCGGGTCCGGCCAGCAGACTTTACCCCGCAGGGGCCTACGACGCCTTCTCGCTGGCCCCGGGTGACTTGGGGGAGGGGACCGAGGGCCTCCCGGAGTTGCTGACCCCTCCGGGCGGGGAGGGAGGGAGCGGCGGCGAAGGCGCGGAGTTCCTGGCCGCCTCTCAGCCGCAGCTGTCCCCGCTGGGCCTGCGCGCCGCCACGGTGGACTTCCCCAAAGCCCTGGTGGCCGACCTCCCGGGGGGCAGCGGAGCGGCCCCGCCGGTGTCCCCCGCCGCCGCCGCCGCCGCCGCCGCCTTTCCCTCGGCCAAGGCCCGGCGCAAGGGACGCAGGGGTGGCAAGTGCAGCGCGCGCTGCTTCTGCCCGCGGCCGCACGTCAAGGCCTTCGCCTGCCCGGTGGAGAGCTGCGTGCGGAGCTTCGCGCGCTCCGACGAGCTCAATCGCCACCTGCGCATCCACACGGGCCACAAGCCCTTCCAGTGCCGCATCTGCTTGCGCAATTTCAGCCGCAGCGACCACCTCACCACGCACGTGCGCACCCACACGGGCGAGAAGCCCTTCGCCTGCGACGTGTGTGGCCGCCGTTTCGCGCGCAGCGACGAGAAGAAACGGCACAGCAAGGTGCACCTGAAGCAGAAGGCGCGCGCCGAGGAGAGGCTCAAGGGCCTGGGCTTCTACTCGCTGGGCCTCTCGTTCGCCGCGCTCTGAGCTGGAGCTGGCCGGTCCCTCGTCCCCGCTGCCCTTCCTGCCTCCTCCACGCACGTCCGGGGCCACCCGCAGTCAGCTCCAGTTCTCCCGAAGCGTCCGCCGCACTCGCCCTTTCAGCACGGGCTCCGTGGACAGCAGCTGCTGTCTGGGAGTCGCCTTCCTCCTCGCCAGCTGCTCTGGGGACAGGCACTTCCTTTGGGACTGAAGAGAGTTTTTTGTAACTTGGCGTATGCCCCACGCCCTCCTCTTTCTCCCTCCCTAGAAACAATGCTGGGGATTTGCCGAGCCGGTCTCTGGAGAACGTTGTATAGCAATGTCCAGCAAGCCTTTGGATGCGATGTTTTTGCTTTGGGGTTATTTCTTTTTTGTTGTTGTTGTTGTTGTTCATTTTTGTAAAGCAGACGCTACTCTCAAGCAATTGACAAAACTGTTTATTTTTGCAATTAAAATTATTGTGCTAAAAGCTTACTGAATCTGCCTTGTAAACTCCTAACCCTTCCTGACTTCTCTTCCAGGGCTAGGGGACAGGAAATACACTGGTGAGATGCAGGCCTCTACAGGGCACTGACACGCATCTGCAATTTCACAAATACATACAGAATGAATTGATGCATTTATTCACAACTGACTTAGGGGTTACCTGTGTTCTGGAACCAAACGTGGAAGGCGTAGGTAGTGAACAGGGTTGGTGTGATGTCCTCTGATCTCTGTTTCTAGTACCATTTCAAATCAGGAAGCAGGCGGTGTAAGTTGCTTGCCGCAGAAGCAACAAGGGTCGGGTATACCTGGCTGCAAAGCCTGTCTGTGGCTTGCTTCCCAGCCCTGCAGAGAGAAGCATTTGGGAACGGCTTTCAAACAGATCACTAGAGGGCGCCTTGGGCAGCAGAGGCTGCCTCGTTACAGTGGGGTTTCTGAACACTCAGTTCTTGCTTTCTCGGATAGGTCTGTTCAACAATCACACGCAGCAAAGACCAAAAGGGTGTTGGGGTCATCAGGCAAGCACACCTGCGTCTGGTGAGGAACAAGCCAGAGACTCCCAGTCATTTTAGTGACTCTTCAACGGGAAGACCCTCTCCAGGAGACAACAGTCCAAGCTCCTGCCAGTTCCCTAAACTTTACTTCACTGTGTTTGGGTGCGGGCAGGAGGGTGTGGAGAAAAGCACAATTCTGCGATAGGAAAGGCACATCATCCGCTTTATTCTCTGATCGCCCTCTTCAAAGTGTTTCTTCATATTGGGCTATATAAAATGCTTACTGTGCTCCCCATTAAACCTCCTGAATGACGGCTGCGTACTAAGGCAAGGGAGGGCCCATGCCTGATGACTTGTTCTTTTCTACTCCCGGGTAAGCACACACGTGTGTACACGTGTGTGTGTGTGTGTGTGTGTGTGTGTGTGTACGTGCACACGCACATGTCTGTCCAACTTTATTATTCTTCAGGAGCCACCTACTTGCTGCTTTTCGGTTGTCTGTCTGTATGTGTGTATTATGTACATGTATGTGCGTGTGTGTTTGCAAGTGCACACCTGTGCAAAAACCAGAGAAGGGTGTCAGACTGCACCATGATTATTTTAGCTTTATTTATTGTGGGTGAATAAATAAATGTGTGGCCTGATGAGCACCACATTCTGACATCTGATGTCAGGAGACAGTGTGAGATCCTGGAGTTTCAGATGGTTATGAGCCACCCTGTGGGTTGTGGGATAAACCTCTCTGTAGCGAGTATTCTTAACCCCCAGGCCATCTCTCCATCCCCCCTCTACTGATTTATGCATTTATTTATTTTGAGATGATCTCTCACCTAACCTGAAGCTCAGTTTTGCCTAGGTTGGCCAGCCGGTAAAGTTCCTAGATGCTCCTGTCTCCACCAGGGTTACAAGCACTACAAATGGCCATGCTCAGTTTTCACGAGTGTGTGTGTGTGTGAGTGTGTGTGTGTGTGTGTGCTGGTTATTAAAAGCCAGAGTCTTGCTAGCATAGCAAGTGAGCATACCCACTGATCCATTCTCCAGCCATCTAGGTCTCCCCACCACCCCAGGCACGGTTTCCCTGTGTATTCCTACCTGTCCCAGAACTCTCTTTGTAGACAAGGCTGGCCTTGAACTCAAGGATCCACCTGCCTCAGTCTGCTGAGTGCTGGGATTAAAGGCATGCACCACCATCCCCTGGGCCACAGCCATCTATCTTGCTTAGCTTTTGTTTTGCTGAAGAAATATAGCTTTACTGAGGAAAAATAAGAAAACAAAACACAAAAAAACAAAACATTCCCCCAAAACAACAACAACAACAACAACAAATCTTCCCGGAGTGGGAAATGTTGAAGAGAAAGACACCCTGCCATGGTTTTGGAGATAAGGTCTCTGTCACTGGTCTGGGCTGATGGGTCTGCCAGCAGAGCCCAGGGATCCTCCTATTTCTGATTTCCCAGATCAGGCATTATAATCTTCCCAGGTTGCCCTTTTAAAACATGGGTTCTGGGGCTGGAATTTAAGTCCTGGCGCTCGCACAGTGAGCACTTTAGCAACTGAGTTCTCTCTCCAGTCCCCATCTGCTCTTGAATCAGAAAAGCCCCACAGTCAGATGAGGCCTGGTTTGGTGCTCTGGGTTCTCCCCTCAGATAGGCTTTGCCTCCCGCTGTTACACACCTGTGTAATACTCTCCTCTGAGATTAAGAGGAGCTCCTTAAGCAGAGAAATGCAACAGCAAAGCTTCAAGAACTTCCTGAAAATGACCCGATTCACTAGGCCCCCTCCCTGCCAGGCTAAGCAGAGCCCAGCTGCAAAGAAAACTCTCGGACGATGAGCTGCCAGGAAGACTGACAGCAGAGCTGCAGAGAGGATTCTGAGATTGGCAAGGTGCCTGCAAGAATCAGGACCAGCAGAGCTACCTGGAAGAGCTTTAGAGCAGCCCGGGCACCTACCTGCAAGTGACACCCTCCCACCTGTTGAGCTGCCTGCAGGCTGTGCGGTGTGAATGCCATGCCCTGCTTTTAGGAACTGTGTCAGGCATGCTAGCATGGGCCTGGATGAAGCAGCTGTCTCTGAGTCGTTTCTGTCCCGATAAGTAAATCTGTACCAACAGAACTCATTGGCTCACTAAGTTGACTCTGGTGGTATCTCTACTTTGGACTGCCATGGGCTCTCTATCTGGGGCAAGTATGCTTCATCGCCCTAGGAAATTTTTGTCACTTAGTGCAATCCCGAAAGCTGAGAAAATGATCTGGCCCGAGACTTGTAGCTGTTTCCCTCCCCACTCTCCCGTCCCAGTATTAAGAACCCTCTCAAGACTGATGGCTTGTGTCTGATAAACAACTGTGACAAATAATCCGATAACTGCCTCTTCCAAGAAAATTGATATTTCAGGAGGACAGACTGCGGAGGCACTCGTTAACCCTTTGGAGCTCAAGTGATGGATTGTCAGACACCCAGAGAGACAGGTAAGTGGCGGATCCAGGAGACATGAGATAAAAGGTGCACCTCATTGTCTGACTAACTAATTGACCACACCTTCGCCCACAGCCACGGCCCCAGACTTTTGCTGAGATGCAGAGAAGGGGCCAGGAAGAGCATAAAGGCCCATATTTTGAGCAGCACCAAACCACACCACCTGAGCAAGGAGAGGACACACAGACAGGCTGTGGACAAGACAGCTGTGAGCAAGAGTGCCTGCCAGCTGCTGCTGAGTCCCTCTCTGTGGCCAGCTCTGTCCCTTCCTAGACTGTCCTCACCCCCCCACAGCCCCCCCACAGCCCCCCACGGCCCCCCTACAGCCCCCCCTACAGCCCCCCCACAGCCCCCCCACCCCCCTGTGATAAGGAAAGTGAACTCAGAGCGGTCAGCAGTGGCTCCCACCTTCAATCCCAGCGCTAGGAGGCGGAGGCAGGCGGATCTCTGAGTCTGAGGCCAGCCTGGTCTACACAGTGAGTTCAAGGACAGCCAGGACTGTTACGCAGAGAAACGCAGTCTCAAAAAGAGAGTGGGAGAGGGAGGGGACTTGGGCTGTGGAGATGGCTCAGCGGTTAAGAACACTGGCTGCTGCTCTTCCAGGGGACAAAGATTCAATGCCCTGCACCGACCGATATGACAGCTCACAACTGTCCAGGGGACAGTTCCAGGGGACCTGACACCCTCACACAGACATAAAAGCAAGCAAAACAGCAATGAACGTAAAATGTTTTAAAAAGGTGGGGGGAACTCCAGAGGAGTGACTGTAGTAACCCGGGTGCCTGGTCAAACCAAGAAGTCCTCTTAAATCTCCATTTAGTGGGGATCCCACTGGAACTTTGAAGGAAGAGAGTGTTAGACCAATGATGGGGAAAATTCAAATCAGTCGGAAAACACAAATCTAGAACTCCAAACGCATCAACGCATCAATCAGGAGCTGTCAGCTCATTTTCATTCTGGCTTGTTTTTTTTTTTTTTTTAATTAAATTTTATTATCAACTCGCTTTGTTCTTTATTATTTATTTATTTTCATTTTATGTGCATTGGCGCTTTTGCCTGCATGCATGCCTGTGTGAGGGTGTTGGGTACCCTGGGACTGTAGCACTGTAAAGATGCTTGTCAGCTGCCATGTAGGAACCGAACCTGTGTCTTCTGCAAGAGAAGCCAGTGCTCTTAACTACTGAGCCATCTTTCCAACCATTTGCTTGCTTGTTTGTGACAAGGGCTTTCTATGTAGTCCCGCCTGTCCTGGAGCCCAACATGTGTAGACCAAGCTGGGTTTGAACAAGAGTCCTGGGATAAAAGGTGTGCACTACTATATCCCACGTATTTTGTTTGTTTATGGTTTTTCAAGACAGGGTTATTCTATATTGCTTTGGAGCCTGTCCTGGCTCTGTAGACCAGGCTGGCTTTGAACTCACAGAGATCCATCTGCCTGCCTCTGCTTCCCAAGTGTTGGGATTAAAGGCGTGTGCCACCCAACGCCCAGCTTTATTTTTATTTTATGTGTGTGGTAATTTTGCCTGCTAATATTCCTGTGCACCACATGAATGCAGTCCCCATAGAGGCCAGAACAGGGAGACAGATCTAGAGGCGGCTTTTAGTAGCTCGATGTGGGTGCTAAGAACCGAATTCTGGTCCTCCACAAGAACAGTACACAATTAACCACTGCGCCCTCCCTCCAGTTCCTGATTTGGGATTTTCTTGTCATTAGTTTTGGGGGTTTTGTTTATTGAGACAGACACTGGCTGAGTCTGGTCCTGAACTTACGGTGATGTCTTCCTACATCAGACGCTAGACCTGGGCTCCAGGTACAAGCCACCATACTTGGTGGAAAGATGTCTTTTAATCAATGTGTTTATTGATAGGAGAGAAACAGATAAACAAATCCTCTCATCTGCTAGAAAATGAGGACATTTCCTCAGACTCGGTTCTTTTCCTTTTTGCCTTGACTTGGAATTGAACTTGGCCCTCTTGCGTGCTGGCCAAGTACTCTGCCGCTGGTCAGCAGTGCAGACTCAGTTCCTAGCCCTTCCCTCTCCTACTTCCGTGTTTAGAGAGCACATTCACCTCTAGACTTCACACACCCTACAAAACTCCTTCTAAGTCAGGCGCCTTAGTGACCTCCATTCGAGTGTCCCACCATCATTTCAAATATAACCTATGTAAAATCAGCTCATCTTTCCATAGTCTCAATGCTTGTCAATAACGACAATCCTTTATGGGGTTCTCTAGACTCAGCAGTGACAGTTCCCTGCCAGTCACCTTTTCCCTCCCGTAGCCATATGTCCAGACTGTTGCTTATACTCGATGGACCTTATTGGCATTCTTTTTTTTAAAAATATTTACTTACTTTAATTTATGTGCATACACGTGTGCCTGCATGTAAGTCTGTGCACCATGCGTGTGCAGCAGTCGGGCTGTCAAAAGAGCATTGGATTCCTTGTAACTGGGGTTGCAGGCAGTTGGTAGCCACCATGTGGGTGCTGGGAATCAAATCCAGGTCCTCTGTCAGAGAGGCGAGTGCCTTTGACTGCTGAGCGGTCTCTCCAGACTCCCATTGCCATTCTCTTGTGTCCTGTTCACGCTCCTTTGTGATCAGATGACTTAGGCCTTACGGCTTTGTGTCTAGCACTGGGGATTGATCTGGGCCACAGCACTCTTGGCAGAGGTTGTAGCTGAGCTTTCCTAACCCAGCACACTGAGAACAGGAGCCCCAGTGGTGATCAGCCTTTTTGTTTGTTATTCTTTTGAGGCAGGGTCTTATGCAGCCCGAGATCTCCTCAAGCTTACTGCATAGTCTCTGTGTCTCTAGTGCTGGTACTGCGGACAAGCCACACCACACCCAGCTGAAACTTTTGACAATTTGTTTACTTGGTGTTCTTGTTCCAAGCTCATATAAGTAGTTACAATTTTTCAGCGGCAGGCAGCTCCGCCTCCTTCAAAGGATCTACAGGCAGTAGACTCCTCCCCATGACACCTCATGCTTTTGTACTGACATTTTTCTCACTTTCGTTCCTTTTATAAAGGTTTGCATCTATCTATCTATCTATCTATCTATCTATCTATCTATCTATCTATCTGCATGGATGTAACCCACAGCCTCTTGCCAACTATGCAAGGACTCTACCCACTGAGCTATATCCTCAAAAACAAAACAAAGTTGCATACATAAAGGCTGTAGAGATGGCTAGGTAGTTAAAAGCACTTGTTGCTATTGGAATGGACCTGAGTTCAGCTTCTAGAACCCCCATGGCAGCTCATAGCCAGCCATCGGCAACTCCAGCTCTAGGAGAGTCCTGCTCTCTTCTGGCCACCGAGGGCACATACACTGTGAGGTTAAACCCTTCCATATCCGAGGGCACATACACTGTGAGGTTAAACCCTTCCATATCCGAGGGCACATACACTGTGAGGTTAAACCCTTCCATATCCGAGGGCACATACACTGTGAGGTTAAACCCTTCCATATCCGAGGGCACATACACTGTGAGGTTAAACCCTTCCACATCTGCATTTGTCTTCCTCCACCATCCTTTTATCCTCTCTTCCCACTCTAGTACCTGAATATTCCCACTTTTGAGCTCCCTCTGGGGAAGGAACCTTGTTTGACCCATACGTTCGACCTCCATCTCAACAAGTCAACCCAGTTGACATAAAGATTTAATCACTGTTCTGAGTCCTTCACAAAAGAAGAGAAGGTTGCTGAGAGCACGAAGCTGGGAAAGATGGAGAGATGCTAAGAGGCAGGGTAGACAGCCCTAACACAATGGCGGGATCCTAAGCACAGGACTGTTCTGGGAGTAGTCGGGACCTGCCCAGTTCTTAATTCACGACTCCCTGCCTTGGCCTTGGGAGCCCTAGATGTGTTTGTCACTGAGCTCTCTCTCTTTTCATATCTCTGGCCCACATGGAGTGGGATTCACATTTTTAGAACAGTGGTTCCCATAACAACCAAGCAGGAACTGTTGTCTGTGAGATATAGCATGGTCACACACATGCGCACATGCATATATACGTGTGTACATGTGGGGATACCTGTGTGTGCTTGTGTGCATGAGGACAACACGGCCACCTTCACAAACACACAGGCACATTCACCTGCATATAAACCATGCCCTCACAAGCACACACATGCATCTGTATACGGCCACAGACATATATGTATCTCCATATCCATACAAATCCATGTGTACACATACACAAAACATGGGCAGGCACACTCCATGTGTGAATTGTTTCCATATATTTGCCACAAGCGCAGAGTAAGGGCAGCGTCGCAACAAAGATGAAACCAGGATGTTACAGAGATACTTTTGGCTCCCTGCAAAAACAGGTGAAATATTCAAGTCTGCCTTTGGACAGAAGCAGGCTTGAGAAGGTCAGTGTAGCAGAGAGATGGCAGGAGACTGCTGTGGGGTGATCAGAGAATGGATTGAGTACTTTGCATTCAAATCCTGGTCCTGCCATTCGTCAAACTCTGAACCTTAGCTTCTCCATCTGCAGAAGTGGGCACATCTTATCATTAAAAAACCCTGACATGAGCAACTTCAGGCACCAAGGGCTTATTTTGCCTCGACATTTGATGGGACCCAGTCGGCACATCCAAGAAAGCGTGGTGGTGGCGGTATTTGTCAGCTGGTCACATGTCCCGGGTGAGGAAGCAGACAGCAGTAAACGCTGGTGTTTAACTCACTTTTTACTCGGTTTGAGACCTCTGAGCATGGGACAGTGCTGCCCACAGGGACGGGTCTTCTCAATTAACCCTTCTTCCAAACTCCCTTTCAGACAGACCCATAGGTGATTACAAACCCAATCAAGTTGGCAGAGAAGGTGTACCATCACAGTGGGGACAAAAATAGTCTCTGGGGCTGGAGAGATGGCTTAGCGGTTAGGAGCACTGGCTGTTCTTCCAGAGGACCAGGGATCAGTTCCCAGCACCCACAGGGCAGCTCACAACTGTAACTCCATTTCTAGAGTTCCTGGCACCCTCGTAAGACATACATGCAGACAAAACACCAATGCACATAAATACAAAATAAAAAAAATTAAAAAGGACAGTTTATGCTCGGTTACTCTATTGGAACGTGAATGGCGTGTAGTAAAATGTTATTAGCATGGCCACGATGCCTGGCTCCTGACTGACAGGAGCTTACTTTAGTCTCAGAAGAAGCGATTTCCCGTAACGGTGTAAGACTTCCTGAAGGTGAGAAGTTATCAGAGCGTATGGAAGAAACAGAGAGGGTGCTTCACAGGTTCGGCCACCATACAATTCTTGCTAGATTTATTCTTTCCCCAAACCACCTGTCAGGCTACAGACCCTTCCCACACTGCTGTCCCTGGGGTTTACTGCAGAGCCGGGGAGCTGTGCTGGCCTTTCCCCGGGCCGCAGCCCTGATGAGGAGCCACTCTGGGAGAGGCATCTGCTCCCGGTTCCTCACCCACAACTCAGCCCGGCCCTGGCCTTGCTCTGGAACCCCAAGGGGTTTTTGTTGTTTTGTTTTTACCTTCCCCAGCTCAACTTCCGCCCTGGGGACTTCCTCTAGCCTAGGACAGCTAGCCTGTGCCTACCTCCGCACAGGTAGGCCCTTCCAGATGCTTGGGGCTCAGGAATCCTGGGGCCTATCCTATGAAGTGGGGGTTCGTGTGGGGCAACTAGTGCACACTCCCTGATCCTTTCCATTCGACGTCCTGAAGAGAATGGAGGTGACAACACAGTGGAGGCGACATTAGGGTCTGGGGACACGGCACAGCGTGACCCGGGTGCAGTCAAATCTTCCTGAGGTCAGAGTGCACCACCAGTGTTTGGGCACCCTGCCCGCACTTGGGCTCACAGCCCAAAGGCTGCTAAAGGACTGAGGTGTGTGTTGTAGCGCCCGTGCCAGCCTCCTCGCTCCACCCCGGCTCCCCGTTCCTCAGAATCCCGCATCCAAGATGTGCTCCCTGGGTGCAGGCCAAGCCCGTGGGGGTGGGTTTGAGTGGACAGGCCCTGATTAAAGGTGGGCAGCACAGGCCACAGCTGGAAGCTCCGAGGCACAGGGATGCCTGGCCGGGGGTCCCTGCAGTGGGGAAGGCTGCAGCCCCCTCCCCGCGGGACCCATCCCCCACCCGAGCCACCAGCTTCTGCGGGAAAACGTGGGGTCCCGGCGCAGCCGCTCCTGGCTGCATCTGCCGCTCCCCGCTAGCCGGAGAGCCCGCCCCGGAGGAGGGGCCGGCTCCGCCCCACCTCCCCGCCGCCTCCCTCCCTCCCTCCCCTCCCTCCCTGCCTCCCTCCCGTCTCCCGGCTGCGCCCCGGCCGAGCGCCCCCTCCTCTCTCCCCCTCCTCCAGGCGTACCCCGCCCGTGATCGCGTCGCGGGCCCCTCCCGCTGCGGCCGGCTGGGGGGACTCGGCCGCCCCCGCCCCAACTGGGAGGCGGCGGCGGCCACCGTAGGCTGCAGTGGGGACCGAGATCCGAGGCCCGGTGGCGGCCCTGCGTCTGGACCCGGCACGCGGGGTCTGTGCCTCTGCGCCCCCGGCCCAGGGCCGCGGTGCCTTGCCTTGCCGCGGGCTGGAGGAGGTAAGGGCAAGTCTGGGGCGCGCTGCGGGGCTGCTCCTGGACAAGATGGGCAGGGGGGACCTCAGCCGCTGCGACCTCCTCCCCTGCCTTCTTGCCGGTGGCCCTCCTGAGGCTGCGAGGCCGCTGGAACAGGGAGGGATTCTGGGCAGGCTAGGTAGGCTCCGGGGAGCCGAGGGGTTAATTTAAGGAATTAAAACCAAAACGGGTTTGAGACCAGGCTTCCCCTCCCCCCTCCCGCCTGTCGCTGCCCGAGCCTTGTTGGGGGGCGGGGGCGGGCTCCAGACAAAAAAAACCCACTGGGACTCTGGACTTTGGAGAGGGAGAAGGGGGAGTGCCCTGAACCCCCAACCTCCTCCAACTGCTGGTGATGGAATGGCGGAAGGTCTCGGTCTCGAGGCTTGGCCGAGCACCTGTACGGTTGTCGGTGCGTGCCGGTGTGCACGTGTGGTCGTCTGGAGGTGTTCATATGTGTGCACGCCCGTTTCTGCCTCCCCACACTCCAGTGCCTGTGCCCAGTGTCTCTGGAGGTGTGGGCTCCACTCCATCGCCTTGCGTGTGTGTGTGTGTGTGTGTGTGTGTGTGTGTGTGTGTGTGTGTGTGTGTGTGTGTGTGTGGTACTGTGCCTGCGTGCACTGCCTACAGTCTGCCTAGAGAACCGACTGAGGCCTGTCCCCTCCCTTTGGTTGAGCCTGCGGTGAGGGGCTCATATGGTTTTCCGGATGTGGGATCCAGGTGCTGGAGTCTGTGTGTGTGACCTTGGGAGGCGTGTGCATGTTTGCAGGAAGCAGAACTCTGTGATGACTCCTGTGATCTTTACTAGGCTGAGGGTCTATTCTGCAGGAACACAGTTTGGGGTTATAGCTGTAGAGCGGAGGCCCGGGCTTTTTGGGGGGTTAGGGGGATTTAGATAAGCAGGGCATTCCTTTATCCTCCACCCACTGAGGCATAATGGGAGTATAATGTGGACACCTCCCGTTGCCTCTTCATCCTCAGGATGCCTTCACCTGCTGGCAGAGACCTCCAGAAAACCCCTAGGTTAGAGCTTCTTGGGCCTCTTGAGTCCAACTAACAACACCCAACCCTTCCTCCTTCCCTCATCTGCTTGATTTCTGTCTTCTCTGTTTCTTGGGCCCTGAAGACCACGTGGGAGGGAGAGAAGATGCCTTGGGCAAGTCAGGCAGGAAGGTGGGGGCCAGATGGAGAACTAACCCTAAAACAACAAACTGCCAGCGTTTCCATTTTGCCTGATCAGAATGTAACTAATGGGATAGGGAACAGGGAGCTGTGATAAGTACACATTTGTTCCTACAAGTAGGAGTGCCTAGCTTTTAGGAAGGGAGTGTTTGTGAGGGCTGGTGAAGGTTGTCAGAATGTAGTAGTTATCTCGTTTCTGTGTTTCCCTACAACTTCTTCTCTGATAATTCACCAAGAGCCACTGTGGGTCCACCTTCCTGCCAACATTTCAGGATTGGCGCAAACACCCCACTCTCAGCCAGAAGAGATGTAGCACAGAATATGACTCAGACAGGAAGGTGCCATGTTCAAGACCTTGGTTTTCAAGTGTTTTAGTTACTCGCTACTGTGTAACAAACACCCCCCCCCAATTTAGAAACTTTGAGTAGTAATTATTTATTTACTTATTTCAGGGCTGAGAACTGGGGTAAGGAAGGCCTTGCACATACTAGGCAAATGATGTACTGTTGAGCTGAAAGCTGCAATCTGCCTGTCTCACAGTTAACGAGGATTCCAGGTATGTCACCGCTAGCAGTGACACTGTGTCTTGTGGTCTACGAACTGCCTGTGGCTGTGGCTATGGGATCTGAGGGTGTCGCCTGGAATCACATACACACCCTCTCAAGGTGGCCTCTCAGCTCCCAGGGCCCCTTCCGCAGTAGCCTCAGACAGTTCTGGACAGCTGGGATCTAGAGAATGTTCCAAGATGACACGTACTGGTGTACAACAGCTTATCTGATGAATGCTTGCATGAAGCTTGCTGCTATCTCTTTGGCCACGCCCTGAATCAGTATAGGAGAGAACCTCATTAGGGCAACACTAGAAGACTTGATTCCAGGAGGTCCTCAGGTGGCAACAATTTCTTACAGGTCTTTATCCTTTATCGGCCATGGACTCGTGATTTGACTAGCCTGAGCCTTGCATCGAAGCATTCCACCACCTTGGTAGTATTATTGTGAGCATGGTGCTGTACCAGAAATAACTAATAGATAGACACAGGTTTACTGTTTTATTAAACTATAGGCACCTATGAGTTCATTCTTGGATTTGCTTAGCTAGTTTATTTAGGTGCATGATGGTAAGCATTGAAAATTGCTTTGGTTGGGCACTAGGGAGATGGCTCAGCAGTTGACAGCACTTGTTACTCTTGTAGAGGACCTGGGTTTGGTTCCCAGCACCCACATGATGACTCACAGCTATTTGGAACTCCAGTCCCAGGAGGTTCAACGTCCTCTTGCCCTCTCCTGATCAGAAATGCACATACACGCAGACAACACACACCTAAAACAGAAGATAAATCCTTTCTAAAAATTCATTTCAGAAAATTGCTTTGAGTACGTGGAATTTAATTCATCTATAATTTGGTAATTCTTGTAATAGTGTGAAGACGGCCATTTGTGGTGTTTCTACCTGTAGCATGTAAATGGTGAGGGTTCCAGCGCAGCTGCAAGGCAGGGACCCCCAGTTGCAGGACCTGCTGTCTTTGAGAGGTTATAGTAGGGAAGGACTTGTGCTGTGATGGGGGTTGAGGAGGAGGAGGGTGTCAGGGAAAAGGTGGTGGTTGAGGGGTCTACAGAACTGCCCAGTTGGAGAACAGAGCCCCAAGAAGGGAGACCGGCGTGAGCCTACACTTGAGGATGTGAAGGGCCCAGAGCTTTCAATGGAGCAGAGCCCTCATGGAGCTCGGGGACAGTAGAGGCAAAGCTGGTGCTGGCAAAGCCGAGAGAGCTGGCCAGGTTGAAAACAAGTTAACAGGTGCACGTGGCCTCTGATCTGCTAGGCTGGGGCTGGGGTTCTGTGTTGTTTGTTGAGTGTTTGCCTAGCATGCACCAAGCCCCGAGTTTGATAGCTGGTACTATCCTAGTACCCAGGAGGGGGGAGCAGGAGTATCAGAAGCTCAAAGACTGTCCCCGTGTACACAGAAAGTTTGAGACCAGCCTGGGCTACATGAGAAGGGGAAGGAAGAGGCCATTCATTCTTCAGAGATTATTTTACTTATTATTTGGGTTTTGTTTTGGGGACATGTGTGAGATGTGTGCATATGTTCATGTTTGTTTATGTGTACATGTGTTAGATGTTTCTTTGTTTTTTGTTTGTTTGTTTGTTTTTTTTAGCAAACAGGGTCTCTTACTGAACCTAGAGCTCACTGGTTGGCAGGATGGGCATGGATTCACAGTGATCCTTTTGCCTCTGCCTTCAGTTTGGTATTATAGATAGCACTCTACCACACTGAACTTTCTGTGTGAGGATCTGAATTCAGATCTGAATGCTCTTAATCTCTATACCCCCCATTTTATGTTAAAAATGACATACATGACTGGGTTGGTACTGGAAAAGGGCTTCAGAAGTCACAAGGCTTGTCAGGTGAGTGAGTTAGAGCCCACACTAGAGGTCTGCACAGCAGCAGTGACCATAGGAAAAGGCAGTCCACCATTCAGTAGGCTGAACAAGGCACCCAGAGGCCAGTCGCTGTCCGGGGTGCTGAGCAGATAAGGCGGCTGTTGGTTGAGAATTGTGAGAAGGGTGGGTTTTAGAGTGTGTGCATTGGTATTGTGAGTTTAGTGTTAGTCATTTTAAGCTTTTGGCTGCCAGCATTGAAATAGAAATAGCACCCATTTCATTCTCTACTGATTCCTTCTAAATTCATTTTGAGTTAAGGAGGAAGGAAGGGCTCCTTAGCTGGTTTCAGGCCCAGGCCCTTATTTGTGTCTCTGACCTAGGTCATCTCTAAGATGTTCATTCTTTCCAATCTTTAAAAAAGATGCTCCTGATTCCCCCACACTGCCTCTTTCCCCGCACAGGGAACTCATGTCCACCCAGTGCCTTGTCCTAGGCACGCCTCAGGCCACAGCAGCCAGGCTCATTAGAGCAGCCATCTCGGTGGTGGGCCCTCCTTAGCTCCTGCCCACCCCTCCCAGATTACATCTGCACCTTCCCAATTCTCCCGAGGAACTCTTGTCGAGAATTCCTTGGCTCTTCTCTGCCTTTTGGAGGTTCCATCTTCTCCTTTACCTCCTTCTTTTCTTTCTCTACATTGACACTCTTAAGCTTGTTTTTCCAGTACTATTTTGTAAAATGTGTAGGTTTGGGGCTGGAGAGTTGGCTAAGTGCTTAAGAGTGCTTGTTACTGTTGCAGACAGCCCACCCACGTGGCCGCTCACAACATCTGTAACTGTAGTTCCAGGGGGATCTTATGCTGCCTTCTGGCCCCCAAGGATACTGCACACACATGGCGCACAGATACATATTCAGGCAAAACACTCACACACATAAAATAGAAACAAGTAAGCCTAATTGTTTTGTTTTTTCAAGACAGGGTTTCTCTGTGTAGCCCTGGTGGCTGCCTTGGAACTTGCTTTGTAGACCAGGCTGGCCTTTAACTCAGAGACCCACTTACCTCTGCCTTCCAAGTGCTGGTATTAAAAGCACTCACCACAGCTTCTCAGTTTAAGCCTAATTGTTTTTTAAAAATGCTTAAGTTAAATAAAATTTTGAGACATGCTTTTATGAAGCTTCAGGTGGCCTCAAACCTGCTATGTAGTTGTAAATGAGTTTAAACTCAAGATCCTCCTGCCTCTGCCTTGGAAACTGCTGGGGTTACAGGCATTGATACTAAATCTGACCAGTAATATATTTAATTTTTTTAAATGCACTCATTTGTGTATGGGTGCATGCAATTGGATGTACATACGGACAACTTGTGGGAGTCCATTTTCTCTTTCTACCGTGTGGAAAGTCCACCGTGTGGGCTACGGTTACCAGGACTGTAGCAGGCACCTGTACTCACTGAATAGCCTTGCTGTTCCCAATAGTGTATTATGGGCTGCATATTGCAACATGGGCACAGATAGCTTCACATTTGTTTTGCATCATTGCCATTACTAAGTACATACATGTGCTTGCATGTGTCTGCATGTGTGCACTACATGTGTCTGTGGAGGCGGAAAAAGCAAGCTTCAGATCCCTTGGAAGTGGAGTCACACATGGTTGTGAGCCTCCATGTGGGTTCAGGGAATCAAACTTGCTCTTAACTACTGAGCCACCCCTTCGGCCCCCGCCCCCATTTTTGTTTGGTGTTTGGGTTTTGTTTTGTTTTGAGACGGGGGTCTCATTCTGTAGCCCCGGCTAGCCTGGACCTTGCTATGTAAACCAGGCTGATCTTGAACTCACAAAGAACCATCTGCCCCTACCTCCTAAATGCTAGGATTAAAGGCGTGTGCTGCTGCACCCAGCTCTTTTAATTCTGTGTGCACGGGGTTTGTATTTGCCTTCAGGTCAGAGGAGTTCATCAGAGCCCCTGGAGCCACAGTTGGATGTGGTTATGAGCTTGCCTGATTGAACTCAGGTCCTGTGCAAGAGCAGCGTGTGCTCCTGCCCACAGACACTTCTATTCCTGCTATTGTGATCACACCGTCTCCTACCCAGGTCCCCTCCCCTGCTATTGTGATCACCTCGTCTCCTACCCAGGTTTGCCTCAGGAGGTCACCAGCTACTTGGAGGAAAGGACTAGACCTTTCCTCCTGTGTGACCTGCATATGCCTAGCACCACACCTGTGCATGGCATTGGGCAGGCCCTCCGTAAGCATACACAGAATGAATTCATGTTTAACTACAGCTGAGATAAGAAGTGTGCGCTTTGTTGGTGAGGAGGGGGTTTTATTATAGGTGGCAAATGCAGTTCACTCATTTGAGATTGTATTGTGTGTGCGTGCGCTGCATCCGAATGGGCAATACTGCATCCGGCCCTAGAAGACGGACACCACTTCTCCCCTTCCCTGCTGTGCGGATCCTGGAGATCAAACTCTGCTTATCAGGCTTGGTGACAAGAACTTTCATCTGCTATGCCCTCTCGCCAGCCCCTTTTTAAAACAAACTTGTAACAATTCCCGTAAGTACGCTTTCGGCATAATTGCATGTAGGTTCTCAGCAAAGCGCAGATGACGACGACTCTGCAGCTCCTGGCTCCGCTCTGCTGGGTGTTTGCATGCTTCCCCGTCTATGCTTGGACTTTTCTCTGTGTGGTCAGTCAGTCTGAGCCTCTGACATCCCTTTTTCTCAGCCACAGTTCAGAGGAAATCGCACCGTTTCCTAGCATATGATCCCAGAAGGAAAAGCCCCCGCCCATCTCCCAGTGAAGGACTCCAGGGGTTCAGTTTGACGAATGCAGGTGCGTGTCCCTGGGTCAGTCATTATAACCACAGACGTGGGACTAGGTCATGTCTCCACTTACCAGCAATATGGTAGTGGAGCACACGGGGTGTGAGGGGGCAGCTCACCAAAGGGGGGAAAAAAGCTGAGATGGATGCTGCCATGAGCTCAGCTGCTCAAAATAATAGTGTCTATCGCAGGGATCACCGGGTCCACAAGGTAGTGGATGCCATAGGTAAGAGCAGCTGTGTTCAGAGACATTCAGCTCAGACGGGCCTGGAAGCCTAAACGTGATACATAAATAAATGAGTAAATAAATAATGGGTAAAATCCCTCCAGTGAGTTCAGCCTGTGGAATCCTAGCCAAAGAGAATGTGCTGGGCTTGGAAAGAAAGGCACCCTGAGACCCACACTCCGGATGAGAGAAGCAGCCTATCGATGGCAAGGGGGTAGAGGCGGGCAGAAATGGGAGCCGGTCTCGGGGCTGCAGTAGCTGTTTAGTTGAGAGAAACAACACAAGCGAAAATGTGACTGTTCTGCCACGGTCATGGTCAGAGTAGAGAGTACAGGCTGGAATCTACATATAGACGATGAATCTTGTGTTTGTCATTTTTCTTTTCCTTTTCTCACCCTACAGTACCTTCCGTCACCTTCTCCCCCTGCCCCCGTGTGTGTGCATATGTGTATATTTGTGTGTGCGTGACACTCACATGTGAACGAGCGTGCCCTAACCTTGATGAATGTTAAGACCCATCCCCTATCGCTTTCACCTTAGACACCGAGGCGGAATTCCTCAAACGATCCTGGAGCCCTCTGATGTCTGGTCTTGCAATACAACTTGCTCTGGGGACCCCGTGTGTGTCTGCCTTTGAATGCTGGAATTACAGACTGGTAGCATTTATGTGAGTGTCTCGGGATCTGAACTCTTAGCTTCATACTTGGCCAGGCTAGTGCTCAGTCACTGCTCTATCTCTCCAACCCCCCGTCACCTTCTTGCTTGCATTTAGGGAAAGCTTCACACTCACGCGGAGGTGTGCAAGTCTAGACAAAAATATTCTCACGAATAGTCATCTCTCAGGTGCAGCAGGGCAGCTTCGGGTGGGCTGGGGTAAAGAGCCGCTGGGACATCAGTAGCTGGGACAGGATCCACCTTGGTGCCCACCCACAGGCCTGCCACCCCAGGTTACTCCCTGTCCTTGATTTCTTGGAGGCGGGCGCTATGAAGGCTGAAACAATGTTCTTCACAAGTGGGAAGGGATAGGGAGAGAGTCGGAAGCCCACTTAGGAGGCAGCTGGGGCAGATAGGTACGCGTGTCAGGACAACCCTGCGCCTCCCCAGCTGGGTATGTAAACTTGGCCTCTCCAGGCCCGCTGCTGTGTGACAGAACCTTGCTTGGAGCGTCACTACACACCGTGACGGGAGCCCACAATGGATCAGAGTATAGAGTCCAACTGGGTGGACAAGTGAGTTTTATTGGGGTTACCTACAGGGGCAGAAATGCCTCAAAGGCAGCTTCATTACCAAAGCCCACCCCAGCATGAGTGACAGCAGAGTGAAGCACACTGCACAGCCTGCAGGAAGCTCAACAGATTGGAGAGTGACTCAGTTGGCTGAAACCTCTTGCAGTCCCCCCCCCCCCCCCCAGCTGGTTTCTGCTGCTTCCGGGCAGCTGGTGAGGTCTCCAGGTCTTTGAGCTTGGCTTGTCTGAGAATGACTCAGCGTCTTTATTGTTTATATTGGGGCGGGGGAGCCTGAGGATATGGTCAGCTTCAGGATTTGCTGGAGCTATTTTGAGTTGTTTACCTTCTAGCTTAAAGCCTCCCCTCCCCTCTCCAGGATAGAATGTTTCAATTTCAGAGGAAACTGGTCCACACTGGCCAGCTTTGTCTGTCTTGCCTATCGTAGGGGATCTGTTCAGGTCTCCCACCACCCCCCACACGCGGTTTCTCGGTTTGGCCCTGGCTGTTCTGGAATTTGCTCCGTAGACTAACTCCGTGCCTTGAGCTCACAGAGATCCACCTGCCTCTGCCTCCCCAGTGTTGGGATTTATAGGCATGCACCCATGCCTGTTTAAGGTCTTGTTTTTCTTGAGTCACTTTGAAGCTTTATATTTCCCTGGAAAATCCTTCAGCTCATTCATATTTTCAAGATTTTGAGCCAAGACTTGTATCTAGTAGTATTTTCATAATTGAAAAAAAAAATTACGTGCATGCAAGTCTCAACCTTCTCATTATAGTGTCTATGTGTTCTTTCTATGTACGTGTGTGTGCGCGTGTGTTTTCTAGAAAGCCATTTTTTGAATTTACTTCTACTGACTAATCTTTAGATTGTAGTGTACCTGGCACTATTTTTTGTTTGTTTGTTTGTTTTTTGGTTTTCGAGACAGGGTTTCTCTGTGGCTTTGGAAGCTGCCCTGGAACTAGCTCTTGTAGACCAGGCTGGCCTCAAACTCAGAGATCCACCTGCCTCTGCCTCCCAGTGGGCACTAAAGGCTTGCACCACCAACACCTGGCTACCTGGCACTAATTTTAGTGGCCTTAGATTTCTTGTATGGTGTGGGAAATTGAGTCCAGGGCGTGTGTGAGAGACATGTGGTTTTCCAGCCCAGCTATTCACCAACGTTAATTTCCAAATATTGGTTTAAAATGAAAGAGGGAAGGAGGTTAGCCAGTTGAGTTGGGTGTAGTCTAGAAGCCCTGACATTTTAGCACTTTGGAGATGGAGGCAGGGAGGTCAGGAATTGAAGGCCAGCCTTGGCGATCTCAAAAGAGAACAGAAGGGGGTTGCAGAAATGGCTCATCAGTTAAGAGTGCTTGCTGACCTTCCTGAGGGTCAGAGCTTGGTTCCTAGCTTCTATGTTGGGCAGCTCATAACCACCTTTAACTCCGGCTCCAGCGTTTCAGCCTTTTTTTTCTGGTCTTCCCAGATACCTACATTCTCATACTTAACTCCTACACACAGACACAAACATACAAGTAAAAGTAAAATAAGTCTTTTTTTTTTAATCCTCTTGATGGGTTTAAGTGTGAAAAATGATTCAAATGTAGGTCTAAACATAGAAGAGGGACACATACAACCTGATGTGTTACACACTTCCTAGTTTCTGTCCGATGTGGTAGCTGGTATTTGGTTAAAACTCTTATTTAAGATGGGTGGTGGTGGCTCATGCATTTAATCCCAGTACTGGAGAGGCAGAGGCAGGAGGATCTCTGTGAGTCAGAGACCAGCCTGATTACAGAGCGAGTTCCAGGACAGCCAGGGCTGTTACACAGAGAAACCCTGTCTTGAAAAACCAAATAAAATAAAATGAAACGTAAAACCCTTATTTAAAATATATTCTGGGGGCTGACAAGGTGGTTCAGTAATTAAGACCTAAGTTCTGTTGCCATCATCCACAGGACGGCCCACATCTGTTTCCAGTTTTAGGAGAATCTAGCATCCTCTGCCGGCCTTTGGAGGCACCAGGTACATAGGTAGTGCAGAGACATAAATACAGACAAAACATTCATACACAAATAATAATTTTTTAAAAAAATTTAAATGTGCTAGAAAAAAATAAAGTCCTGAGTACTAAAAGAACACAGTCATAATTGTTTATAGCCTTTGGCAGAAACAGACTTTATAAGCATAACAACAAAATCAGAAATCATTCAAATTTTACAGAGGTGTGCTTTCAACATATCAATAAAAGACAAAGTAAAAGCCAATCAACAAACTCGAGCAAAGGACAAGAGATCAATATTATAAAGAGCCTTTGCAGATCAATAAGGAAATAGGAATGTTCAATGTAAAAATGAGTAAAATTGGGCCAGGTGTGACAGATAGAGCCTGTAATCCGCAGCACGTTTAGACGGAAACAGGAGGGCTGTAGCTAGTTTGAGACTGGCCTGGGCTGTATGGTGAAACCCTGTCTCAAAAAATCTAGATCCACTGAGATAGCTCAGTAGGTAATAGCACTCGGTGCTAGCCCTGACAGTCTGAATTCAGTTCCCAGAAACATCTCCCACCGGTTGTCCCTCTGACCTCTGCGTGTATTGTGACAGATATGCACCCTTTCCAGCATACACACACACAGTAGGTAAGAAAATATAGTTTAATCTCCATCCCCCATAGCAGTGTATGGTCAAATCACCAAAGAGACAGACAACTGGAAAATGGCCAGGAAGTGGCCACAGTCAAAGAAACTCTGGTGAAGACACCAGGTCAGTTTGCAAGAGCACGCAGAGGCCAGGCAGGAAGCTGCATTTGCCTGTGGCGGGTAGGCAGTTCGGGGCCACGAGAGGAGCTCTGAAGAGAAATCATCTGCAGTAAGACAGGTCAGGAGCTGAGCGTGGAGGGAAATGCCTGTGATCCCAGGGGTCTACACGACCACACAGGAAACAGGAAGAGCTCGAGCAATGGGCCAGCTCAACCTGGGCTAGAGTGAGACCCCGTCTCCAAAAACTAAAACAGTACGTTTCTTAAAAAGGAAAAGAAGTTGGGCGTTGGTGGTGCACGCCTTTGATTCCAGCACTCAGGAGGCAGAGGCGCGGATCTCTGAGTCTGAGGCCCACCTGGTCTACAGTGTTACGAGTAGTTTTTCCTGCCAGCCTGGACCCACAGCTGCACCAGACCCGAATAACACAGAGATGCTGCATTAGATATAAAGCTGTTGGCCTGTTACTAGCATTACTTATTGGCTATCTCTGTCTTAAATATTAGCCTACTTCTATTAATCTAAATGTTTCCACGTGGTCTGGGCTTACTGGAGAGAGGGCCCGGCGTTCTGCTCTCTCCGTCCTCCATGTTGAATCTCCCCCCTACTACTTCCTCTCTCTTCCTGTCTCCTAGTCCTGCTTATCTTGCTTTCCTATTGGCCAACAGGGCTTTATTCATTAACCAATAAGAAAAACATATTTACAGAATATTCACCGTCACTACAGAGATAGTTCCAGGACAGCTAGGGCATTACACTGAGAAACCCTGTCTCAAAAAAAAAAATAAAAAAAAAAAGAAAGAAAGAAAGAAGAGAAAAAAAGGGGGAGGAGGGGGCCATGTGCTTATGTAGGATGGAAGAGAGCTTTGAGACTAAAGGCTAGCCCAGCAGCACAGGTGGGAGCAGGCCTTGGCCTGGAAAGAGCACAGACATGGAATGTTTGGCTTAAAGCATCCTAAAGAGAAGAAACAATCAAACAAGAGGGCCAGTGGTATAGCTGCGGGATGGGGGGGTGGGGGGAAGTGTATGTGTGTGGGGGGTTATAGCTGCCGGGGGTGGGGGTGGGGGGGTGCGCAACGTTAAAGGACAACAGAAACCTGTTTTCGACACTGGAGCAGTGGTTCTCAACTTTCCTAACGCTGCAACCCTTTAACACAGTTCTTCATGTTATGGTGACACGCCCCCTCCCCCCCCACCATAAAATTCTTTCGTTGCTACTTCATAGCTAATTTATTTTGGTGCTGTTATGAATTGTAAATATCTGTGTTTTCTGATGGTCTTGAGCCATCCCTGTGAAAACGTTGTTTGATCCCCAAGGATCTCAACCCAGAGGTTGAGAACCACTGGATTAGAGTCTCATTAATAGAGATTGGCAAAAACCAAATCAAAACATGTGAACTGGAGAGACGGCTCGTGGGTAAAAGCCCCCAGTGTCAAAGCTGAATGCCATTGTACCCGTCTGTAATCCCAGCATTCTCACCACAAAATGGAGGAGGGAGGTGGAGACAGGAGAATTGTCCAGAAGCTGTCAGGCCAGCTAGTCTGACTTTTACAACCACAAAACAAGCAGTAAACCTACCTTAAAGTAAGGTAGGGAGGGAGACAGCCTAGTGGTGTCTTGCTGCACAAATGTGAGAACACACATAAATGCCAGGGGGTGGGGCATGGTTGCCTGCCTGTGATTCCAGCAGAGATAGGGCATTCTCCAGAGCAGGCTAGCTAGCAAAACTGGATGTCCCAGTGAGTTCTGGGACTGACTGAGACCTTGCCTCAGTGAATATGGTTGGAGACTGATCAAGGATGATCCCATGATTTGCTTGGGGCCTACATGTGCACACAAAACAGAAAAGAAAATGGAAAGGCAAAGACCAGCTCACAGTAGTTGTCGTCTGCCCTCCACACACGTTCCCGGCACACAGGTGCCAAGGTGACACACATGCTTCAGCACATAGGAGCCTACAGTCGTGGACACGTCAACAAGACTGCGGTTTTGAGCACAAGTGGGTGCATTGTTCAAGTGGCATGGCAAGTCCTTTCCTTCTGTCCCACTGAAAAGACAGTAAAGCCACCTAAGCCCCAGGCTCCTGTCCTGCCAGCTGCACACAGGTCCTGGGGTGCCCTATTAACCAGATGTGGGAAACACCTTCTCTCCAGCTGGCCAGGCCTCTGACAACAGAGTAAGACGTCGTGTTTCCCTGGAGCCAGGGGCCGGCCGGGGTCAGCTCTGCCAACTCAGGAGTTGCTGGGAAACGGTTCCCTAAGAGAGCATTGGGAGACTAACTAAGAGCTAGAGCAGTAGAGAGGTTTACTAGACACAGGGCTCTCTACTTAACTGTTGAATAATTTAGAATGTTTTTCCTGTTAATCCCAGTGCAGCCATCCGTCACAAACTTAACACTGTAGTTGTCCTGTCTCCAGAAGAAGCAAGCCCACAATCTCACCTCGAGAGACAGGTCCAGCCCCACGCAATATTGTGCTGTGTCTGATTAAGTAGTAATCTAGGCCTCGGGGTCTTGCAGTCTGTGGCCAGAAGGGAATGATGGACGGGAAACTGGATAGCTGAAAGAACACAGAACTACCCAGCTGGAGAGCAGAAGGGAGGAAAAAACACCTAGTCCACAGCCTACCCCCTTTGACTTGTAGCGAGGATTCTCTGACTTCCCTAGCCAACTGCTCCCTCCGATGGTGCAGTCTTCATCCTTAGTGCTCTGAGGCTATTTGAAGAGGAGGACTGAGGCCTGTGTGGGTGGGTATGGAGAGGGCACACACAGTCTTAGGGGCCAGTAACTTGTTTTCCAGGCTTTTCAGGAGGGCTTTCCATCAACTTGCCTTCTTTATCCCCAGAGTTTTTACCCAAAGCCAGAGACCTCATTGAAAGTTGCAATTCTAGAATGGATTCCCTGATGGTGGTGAGGAGTGGGGGTAGGAGTGGTCTCTTAGCAACAGGCTCCCTCATGGATGCCCATTGCAGGAGCCCAGTCTTGGAAGGAGGGCTCTAGCTAGGGCCCCTGCCAAGGGGCCATACAGGCCCCTAGCTCCTTGGCCTCTTTCTACTCAAGCCGCACCCCCCCTTCTACCCCAACACACACAAAAGACTGCTTATAATGGATGTTTCCATGGAGAGGACACAGGAGGGCCAGACTGCCCCCCCTCTGAGTTTCCTGCCTTCTCTCTTTGCTTGAGTTCACTTTAGTTTAAAGCTAAGGACTGGCTCTTCATTATTCCTCAGCCATATTACATTACTGGCCCCAGGCAGAAGGGCCCTCTCCAGGCAAGCTATTTTCTCCTGCTTCGAGCTCTGCTGAAGTGGGTCTTGTCTGACTTTACTGGGGATGGGTAGGCCATAGGAAAGACCACTGCACCTAACAATATCCTAATCGTTTTCTGCCAGTGTAGTAGGATGTGGGCTCAGCTCCAGGGGCTGCGAATGACAGTTTAATCAGTGGATTTGCTGTTGTGACAGGGTTCACAAACTTTTTGTTCCTTTGTATTTTGAGGCAAGGTCTTACTATGTAGCCTTGGTTGGCCTGGAGCTCACTAGGTAGACCAGTTAGCCTTCAACTCAACAGAGCTCTGCCTGCCTCTGTTTCTTGAGTGCTGGGATTAAAGGCATGCATCCACCAACTTTTGACTGGGGAATGAGAAAATGATAAGTTTTACAACCCCTATCTTAATCTCTCTTCTAGTAATGATAAACTACTCTTGAAAAAAACAATTTATGAGAGAAAAGTTTATTTTAGCTTGAAGTTCAAGGTACTGTTGTTCATCATAGTGGGAGAGTCAAGGGGGCAGGAAGCCGAGGAGCTGAGCATTGCAGGATCAGGAAGCAGAGGGTATGATAGGCAAGCCTGCTCGGGTCCGTGTGCTCACCCAATCCCCCAGAGAATGGTGCCACCCATTGTGGGCAGCTTTTTCCACCCTAACAACTGAAATCAAAATCCCCCAGAGGCCCAATTCCCAGATGATTTTCCCCAGTACAAAGAACACAGACCCATTGTAAGCAAAAGGGAGAGTTGATCATGTGCCCAGACCACATGGAGGGACTGAAAAAGTGGGGAAGGAAGGCAGAAAGAGTGCTGACAGACGAGAAGGCTGGGCGCTGGGAGGCCATGGGAAGAGATGCCTCTGTATATCCACACGGAAATGGCAGAACAACAACTCTGGAGCTCATTAGGAAGGAGAGGTGGACCCAAGAGCAGCCTCAAGATATGACTGGGCAGGAGCCTTGGAGGAACATCTACCCTGGGCAGTGTCATGGCAGCCTATGAAGGTGAAACGATTAAGCATCAGCTGACGGATTGAGGATCTCGATGACTACCGATTGTCCTCAGAGGGAGCCTGAATTCAGGCGGTTAAAATAGGTCTGTGAGATAAGAGCGGAGAAGTCACAGCGGGGAAGGGAGGAGGAGGCTGGGTGTAAGAATGGGTAGGCTCCTTGCCAGAACTGTGTGAGAGGGAAGGGCAAGAATATTCACTGTAGGCCAACTCAGCCTTACCCAAGTTTAAGGAAGGTACCAAAGTGCTTGGGCGGTGGGCGTGGGAACAGCGCCACCTACAGCACCATAGCTGCGTGAGCATCTTGGTCCTTCCAGCTTAGTTCTGGTGGTTCAGCCTGCGTGATGAATGTGGTCTTCATAAGATGAAAATTAAGCATCCACGAGACCCCTGGTTAAGCTACACTCTAAACAGAGCACAGGCTCCTCTCCACCGCTTCCCAGTTCACTGGAGACACAGCCTCCATCCCAACTTGCGGGGCTCATGCCTTCCAACTCGGATCTCGCGGTGTGTTGCTTGGCTTCCTTCCACTAACGCTACACTTCTTCATCTGTTCTTATGGATACTACTTCCTTCCTTACTACAGAATGGCACGCCGTTGTGAATATACAATTGATCTGTTTTTCTGTATGGGACCTTCTTAATTCTGTGACAGTCCTCATGTGGCAGTTCACTTGCCTCGGCCCACTGAGTGCTGGGATTAAAGATATGTGCCACACCTGAATCCCATCCTGCTGTTTCGTGCTTGGGCACTTCTTTCTAGGTCAGGAATCATTGTAATTAAAATTACGCCTTTAATTTATTTATTTTGTTGTTTGAGACAGGGTTTCTCTGTGTAGCCCTAGCTATCCCGGAACTCGCTCTGGAGACCAGGCTGGCCTCGAACTCAACAGAGACCCTCCTGCCTCTGCCTCCTGAGTGCTGGGATTAAAGGCGTGCATCACCACCGCCAGGCTCCTTTAATAAACAATATTATTATTATTATTATTATTATTATTATTATTATTATTATTATTATTAATTCCTTTAAACCGGGCAAAGTGGATCATGCCTGTAATCCCAGCAGGTAAGAGGCTAAAAAAAGCGAATTTCTGAAACTCAGAAGCCAGCCTGAACTACACCATGAGTTCTGGGCCAGCAAGTCTAGAATCTGTCGTAAACAATCAACAGGGGGAAGTTGCACTCGCTTGCACGGATCCCAGGGGCCTCCACCCTAGGCAAATCATGGAGCCAGGGTGTACGGGGTTGCTGAACCCGGGAATGGGGTGGGAGCAGGGCTAGCAGGCTGCTGAGCCTCCCTTTCTCTCTTCTAGCCTGCCGGGCCCACCCGCGGCCCCCCATGAGCGCGCCCGGCTGACCGGTGAGGCGGCCGAGGTGGAGCCGGCGCGCCCCGACGGCGGCGGGGCCATGGCCTCGCTGGACCTGCCCTACCGATGCCCGCGCTGCGGGGAGCATAAGCGTTTCCGGAGCCTGTCGTCGCTGCGCGCGCACCTGGAGTACAGCCACACCTACGAGACGCTCTACATCCTCTCCAAGACCAACAGCATCTGCGACGGCGCGGCCGCTGCTGCAGCCGCTGCCGCTGCCGCCTCCGGCTTCCCGCTGGCGCCTGAGCCCGCCGCTCTGCTGGCGGTGCCCGGGGCCCGGCGCGAGGTCTTCGAGAGCACGTCCTTCCAGGGCAAGGAGCAGGCGGCAGGGCCGGCGCCCGCGGGGCCGCACCTGCTCCACCACCATCACCACCACGCGCCCCTGGCTCACTTCCCCGGCGACCTGGTGCCCGCCAGCCTGCCCTGCGAGGAGCTGGCCGAGCCGGGGCTCGTGCCTGCCGCGCGCTACGCTCTACGTGAGATCGAAATTCCGCTCGGCGAGCTGTTCGCGCGCAAGTCCGTGGCATCTTCGGCCTGCTCGACGCCGCCACCCGGGCCTGGCCCTGGTCCTTGTTCCGGGCCCGCCTCCGCATCGCCGGCGTCGCCATCGCCCGCCGATGTCGCCTACGAAGAGGGCTTGGCACGCCTCAAGATCCGCGCGTTGGAGAAGCTGGAGGTGGACCGGAGGCTGGAGCGGCTAAGCGAGGAGGTGGAGCAGAAGATCGCGGGACAGGTGGGCCGGCTGCAGGCCGAGCTGGAACGCAAGGCCGCCGAGTTGGAGACCGCGCGACAGGAGAGTGCAAGGCTGGGGCGCGAGAAGGAGGAGCTGGAGGAGCGCGCGTCTGAGCTTTCCCGCCAGGTGGACGTGAGCGTGGAGCTGCTGGCCTCTCTTAAGCAAGACCTGGTGCATAAGGAACAGGAACTGAGCCGCAAGCAACAGTGAGTAGACCCTGGGGGTCCAGTGGGTGGGTGTCCGTGCGTGTCACTCACTTATCCCCCCCTCTCCCGCACGTGCCTGGGGTGTCTGTGTGCTAAGGGAGAGAGAGAGGGAGGGAGAGAGGGAGGGAGGGAGGGAGGGAGAGTGAGTGAGAGTGAGGGGTGAGAGTTTGGGTTGCTGGGTTGGTGGGTTTGAGTCTTCACAGTTCTTAATGATTTTCAGGTATGAATATGCCATGAGAATGGGCGTGATTACAGGAATATGCTGGGTTCTCTGTATGGGGCTAAGTGAGGATGTGTGTTCATAGCTATGAGGCTTCTGTGTGCCTGGGCATGTAACTGTGAGGAGGCTGTGCAGTGAGACCACAGGGAGCTGAGGGTGTCTGCTTTTTCTTATGGGACTCTGCGTGTGCCTGGGGGTGACTGACTGTATAGGGTGAGCATACCCGAGGCTTTGAAGTCGAGGTATATTTAGTTACCTTCCTTGTTGCCATGACCAAATACCTGACACAATGTAAGGGCTGAAAGTTTGTTTCCTGGTGGCATATGGTGTCAGGAGAGAACCAAGTCCTTCCTCTTCCAGCCTCTGCACAGATTTGTTACACTCTTGTTTCAGACTTATTTTTACTCTGTTTCTCTCTTTTTAATGTGTATGTGCATTCCACGGAGGTTGGAATAGGTTGTCAGGCCCTGAAAATGGAGTTACAAGTGGTTGTGAGCCAGTATGTGGGTGCTGGGTACCCACATACCCACCAAACTCGGGACTCTTGCAAGAGCAACAAGTGGCTGAATGATCCCTCCTACCACATGTAATGAAATTACATTTTAAAAATGCGATTTGAAGGGAAGCATAGTCTGGGAAGACGATTGATCATGGCAGGAAGGGTTTGTGTGGTCTAGGGGTGTGACGCAGCTAGCTGGTCAAGGAGTGTCTATAGTCAGGAAACGGGCTGGGCATCGCCCACGGGACCGTGAGCAGATGCCCTAGGCCACTGCCAGGCTTTCCTCCAGCGGGAGGTTTGAGGGCAGTCAGACCAGGGACCTGGGGTAAGAGACTGCTCCCGGCCCAGGGAGGTGGTGCAGATCGATCAGTTCCTGAAGGAGACAGCGGCTCGGGAGGCCAGTGCCAAGCTGCGCCTGCAGCAGTTCATCGAGGAGCTCCTGGACCGTGCAGACAGGGCGGAGCGCCAGCTGCAGGTCATCAGCAGCAGCTGCGGCAGTACACCCAATGCCAGCCTGGGCCGAGGAGGTGGGGGCGGTGCCTCCGGGCCTGGGGCGAGAGGCCCGGGCAGAACGGTGAGTGTGTTCCTGCCCTGGCTTCTCACTTACTCATGTGGCCCCTGCGGCCTCCACCGCACCACCCCATCTTGCCTGGAGCAGCCTGAAGTGGGAGGGAGGTCCACTCTCGGCAGGGCTGGAGTGCTGGCTCTGAGGCCGTGGCAAGGCTGCTTCTATAGCCCCAGCCTGCAGAAACCCATCTGTGTATTTCTCCCAGAAGACAGAGCCTAGGAACAGCAAGCTGGGCCCTGGGAGGCTGGGTGGCTGCATTGGGAGGGATTTGGGAGCCTGCCTGTCTGGACTGTCTGTCTGTCCATTCGTCCATCTTTTCCAACTTTATTCTTCTCTCTCCTCTCCTTCCTTTCTTCTCTCCGTCTTCCTCTCTCTCCCACTACTGCCTTCCTCTCTGGCCTCCTCTGCCCATCCTTCCTTTTCCTTCCACTCTGGGGGCTACAGCGAGAACACCATGCAGGCCCAGCTGTGCCAAGCACACACGCCGTTTCACGGCATGGCTCCTCTCCCAGCACAGGGTAAGCCTGGGGCTTGGCCCACCCCACACAGCCTCCCCTCATCCTGGAAGGTCGCTGGCCCATCAGAGGCCCATCGCCTCCCGTGCCCACCCCCCTGGTGGCAACAGTCTGACTTTCCATGCTCGGGGAACGTTTGGAAAGCAAGACAGTGGGCTGCCCTTGAGTGGTGGTAAGGAGAATGTTGGGAATTAGGGCAGTCTGGCATCCCTCAGCCTTCACTATGCACTCCCCCCACCCACCCCAGGGCCTCCAGCCGTGTGCCAGCCGCATCCCAGAGCTCAGGCTGCTATGACAGTGACAGTCTGGAGCTGCCCCGGCCAGAGGAAGGGCCCTCGGAGGACAGTGGCCCCGGGGGCTTGGGGTCACGAGCCCAGGCTACCAATGGTGGTTCAGAGCGGTCCCAGCCCCCTCGTAGTTCAGGCCTGCGACGACAGGCCATCCAGAACTGGCAGCGCCGACCCCGCCGTCACAGCACCGAGGGGGAGGAGGGTGACGTCTCAGATGTGGGCTCCCGGACTACTGAGTCTGAGGCCGAGGGCCCCTCGGACGCCCCTCGCCCTGGACCTGCTGCAGCTGGGCCCTTAAGCAGCTGCCGGCTCTCAGGTAAGTCGTGGGAAAGCGGGTAGAGAACCCAGCCTTCCAGGGTACTGGGCTCCCGGGACACAGGGCAGTCCCGCAGGGCGGGGGGGGGGGTCTGTGCACATGGTGGGTTCCATCACAGGTCGGGCAGAAGACCCGAGTGTTCACTTTAGCAGGGGTTGGGCGAATAGCCCTGCTCTCATGTGGCAGGGTTAGAGAGTTAGGTAGAGTCAGGGTGACCCTCAAAAGGAAAGTGTAGGGCTGGGTGTGTATGTCGGTTACAGTGCATGTCTAGAACCCAGGAAGCCTCGGCTTTGATCTCTATCGTCTCAAACCAGACATGGCGGCACACATCTCTGTTCCTAGTACTTGGGCAGCAAATGCAGGGTAATCAGAAGTAGCAGGTCATCCTGGGCTACACAGTGAGTTCAAGGCTAAGCGGGAATACACGAGGCGGCGTCTGAGTAGTTTTGGTCGTTTGACAAAGCAACAGACCCCCTTTTCCAATTAGTAAAACTTAGGCCTCGGTAGGGGAAAGCGGAGGATCTGTTGCCTTCCCTGGGGGCTGGGTCTCACTCCTCCCACCCAGCTCCTGCCCTGCCCCAGCTCCCTACCCACAGCCCAGTACTGGTCTTTACTCCCACTGTCTCCTTTGGCCCTGGCGATCTTGCAGCCCGCCCCGAGGGAGGCAGCGGGCGAGGCCGTCGGGTGGAGAGAGGCAGCCCCTCGCGCTGCAATGAGGTCATCAGCCCAGAGGTCCTCAAGATGCGCGCTGCTCTGTTCTGCATCTTCACCTACCTGGACACCCGTGCTCTGCTGCATGCTGCAGAGGTCTGTCGCGACTGGCGCTTCGTGGCCCGCCATCCTGCCGTCTGGACGAGAGTGCTGCTCGAGAACGCCCGGGTCTGTTCCAAGGTGCCTGTCCCCGTCCTCCGGGGAGCCCAGCTTTTGCCAGCAGTCACCCTTACTGCCCTGGTCCCCCCAAGTGCTCTCGTGGTGCCTCCTACTCAGGGCCTAACCCAACACCAGCCAGTCAAGTCTGTCTGTGTTCATATCGCTTGATCTCCCCCCAGTTCCTGGCGATGTTGGCTCAGTGGTGCACCCAGGCCCACTCATTAACGTTACAGAACCTGAAGCCCCGGCAGCGGGGAAAGAAGGAAAGCAAGGAGGAATACGCCCGCAGCACGAGGTGAGGCCTGCAGGGGGGGGCGAGAGGGGGAGGGTGGGCGAAGCACGAGGTGAGGCCTGCAGGGGGGGGGGAGAGGGGAGGGCGAAGCACGAGGTGAGGCCTGCAGGGGGGGGGTGGGCGAAGCACGAGGTGAGGCCTGCAGGGGGGGAGAGGGGGAGGGTGGGCGAAGCACGAGGTGAGGCCTGCAGGGGGGGGTGGGCGCAGCACGAGGTGAGGCCTGCAAGGGGGGGGCGAAGCACGAGGTGAGGCCTGCAGGGGGGGGGGAGAGGGGGAGGGTGGGCGAAGCACGAGGTGAGGCCTGCAGGGGGGGGTGGGGCGCAGCACGAGGTGAGGCCTGCAAGGGGGGGGGGCGAAGCACGAGGTGAGGCCTGCAAGGGGGGGGGGGGCGAAGCACGAGGTGAGGCCTGCAGGGTGGGGGGAGGGGGGGAGGGTGGGCGCAGCACGAGGTGAGGCCTGCAAGGGGGGGGGGGGCGAAGCACGAGGTGAGGCCTGCAGGGGGGGGAGGGGGAGGGTGGGCGCAGCACGAGGTGAGGCCTGCAGTGGGGGGGAGGGTGGGCGCAGCACGAGGTGAGGCCTGCAGGGGGGGGGAGGGTGGGCGAAGCACGAGGTGAGGCCTGCAGTGGGGGGGGGGGAGGGGGGAGGGTGGGCCAAGCATGAGGTGAGGCCTGCAAGGGGGGTGGGCGCAGCACGAGGTGAGGCCTGCAGGGGGGAGGGGGAGGGTGGGCGAAGCACGAGGTGAGGCCTGCAGTGGGGGGGGAGAGGGGGAGGGTGGGCGAAGCACGAGGTGAGGCCTGCAGTGGGGGGGGAGGGTGGGCGCAGCACGAGGTGAGGCCTGCAGTGGGGGGGGGGAGGGGGGAGGGTGGGCGCAGCACGAGGTGAGGCCTGCAGTGGGGGGGGGAGAGGGGGAGGGTGGGCGAAGCACGAGGTGAGGCCTGCAGTGGGGGGGGGAGGGTGGGCCAAGCATGAGGTGAGGCCTGCAAGGGGGGGGGTGGCGCCCCAGTTGCTTCCCAGAGGTAAGCACCAGCAAGCCCTTGACCCCTGCTCGTCCTCAGGGGCTGTCTCGAAGCGGGGCTGGAGTCCCTGCTGAAGGCAGCTGGTGGGAACCTGCTGATCCTACGAATCTCCCACTGCCCCAATATCCTCACTGACCGGTCACTGTGGCTGGCCAGCTGCTACTGCCGAGCCCTGCAGGCTGTCACTTACAGGTGGGTCTGTTCTTCAGAAGCACGGCTTACGCCTCCTGGCAGGAACAGAGGCCGCCAAGATGGGTGGTGACTTGAGCTTTGGCTTTTCCCCCAGGAGTGCCACAGACCCGGTCGGCCACGAGGTGATCTGGGCCCTGGGTGCGGGCTGCAGAGAGATTGTCTCCCTCCAGGTGGCACCACTTCACCCCTGGTAAGCTTAGGGGACAGCAGGGTCTGGTCTGGGGCTGAGCACTGACTGAGCAGGTCAGCTGTTGGGGACAGGTCACGCACATTGGTCAGCGTGTTGTGTAAATGAGGAGCAGGGCTGTAATACAGAAGCTGGAGTCTCCCTCTGGCTTGCTGGCAGTGCCATTTAAATTTTTTTATTATCTGCGGGTGGGAATAGGGTATCTGTGGAGGTCAGGGAACGACTTAAAAGAGCCCACATTTGAGTCTCTGAGGTCAAATCTATGTCATCAGGCGAAGTGGTAAGCACCTTTACCCACTAAGCCGTCCTCAAGGACCAGCACTGCCACTCAGACCTTAGTTTTGCAGCTTAGGTTATGAGAGCTGTTACTGGCTCAATGATGTACTGCCTGTCCGTGGAAACTGAAGTCCATATAGCATGTGTGTGGTCAACACTAGCCGACATAGTAGAAGCAGGTCAGGGAAGTCAGTAAATAATACACAGAGGAAACTGGGTGTGGTGTCACACACACCTGTCACCTCAGCTACTCCAGAGCTCAGATTGAGAATTCGAGACCTGCATGAGCAAGTTATCAAGATCCCGTCTTAAAACAACGATGGTTGTTGTTGGCGAACCCCAGGTGTGAATCATCCCTTGCTCTGCTTGGAACTTGCTTGGATTCCCAGGCTTCTCTCTCTCTGCCCTGCCACTTACCCTGGCTTCCCTATGTGCCAGCTCCTTCCAGGCAATCTGGCGAGCTTTTTCTAACACCGTGGTGGAGCCTGTCATTGTGGTCCCTTAGTAGGCTGCCACAGCCCCTCATCCTGACCTTTCACATCATCCATTCTGTAGTAATTTCTGCATCAGGCTCCTCTACTAGACTTGGTTCCCAGGGTGGACTCTACGAATGTTTGTTTCTGTGCCCTGGCTATCACAGGCATATCAGATGACAGATGATACCATTACCTGAGTGGATGTTGAGGGATGAAGGTTGGTGTGAACAGGGCAGGCAGGCCAGCAATGATGGAAAGGCAGGCTGGGAAATGACGTGACGGCCTTGCTGCAGATCAGTGCATCTTATCTAGAAAGTACCAGGAAGCTACTGGGGAGACTGTCAGTTTTAAGAAGCATCTGTTGAGCCAGGCAGAGTGGTATACACCTGTCATCCCAGCTCTTGGGAGGTAGAAGCAAGAGGATCAGGAGTTCAAGGTCATGCTAGGTTGCATCTTGAGTTGGACATTGCTCAGTTTGGGCTGCACGAGATACTCTTAGAAAAATCTAAACAAAAAAATGGAGGTACTGAAAGCTAGGTATGGTCTGTAGCCTCAGCCCTTGGGAGACTGAGACAGGGGGAATGCTGCCGGTTCAAGGCTAGGTGGCAGGGGCTGATTAAAGTCAGAATACCAGATGTTATGTCACAGACTGTCTGACTTTGAGGGTGGGAGCTGTCTTCATTGTCACTCTCAACTCCAGGGCCTGGCTCTGCTGTCTCGCTGTAATAGACACCTGATTGCTGCCTGTTGAGTATCTGGCCTCCAGGCGGAGGGTGTAGACCAGGGTGGGGCTCTGGTCTACAGCTCTCTCTCTCTCTCTCTGGGTAGCTGCCAGATGTGGTCAGAGGGGAGGGGGCAGAGTGAGAGATGAGCTATTTTCTGACGTGAGCAGCTGGGCTGTTGGCATGGTTAGGGTCCTCCCTGGAGCATCACTTGGGCCTGCAATGCCCCCTGACCACTCTCCACTCTCCACTCCAGCCAGCAGCCTACCCGGTTCAGCAACCGCTGCCTGCAGATGATTGGACGCTGTTGGCCCCACCTCCGGGCTCTGGGTGTAGGTGGTGCTGGCTGTGGGGTACAGGGCCTGGCATCGCTTGGTGAGTATTTCTTGGTGCTGGAGTGGGTATGTAAGAAGCAGGCAAGGGTGAGATGCTGCCTATGAAGTCCCACAGCGTGAGGGGCTGCAGCCTGGGTGATGGTGAGGGACTGAGTGCTGGGCCAGGGAGTGTGTCACCGGGCTTCTTTTCTCCTTCTCCTAGCAAGAAACTGCATGCGGCTGCAGGTCCTCGAACTGGACCATGTGTCAGAGATTACCCAGGAGGTGGCGGCTGAGGTCTGCCGGGAAGGCCTGAAGGGGCTGGCGATGCTGGTGCTCACGGCCACCCCCGTCACCCCTAAGGCCCTGCTGCATTTTAACAGTGAGCAATGGGGGCTTGGGGGTGCAGCGCGGGGTATTGGCACTGAGTGAACTTCTCCTGAGGAGACGCAGACAGTTGCCTGCTCCTCCCAGAAAGGTCTCCTGGGATGTACCACACTCCCACCTGGTGAACCATGGAATTTACTTGGTTCATTTACAGAGCATGGTGAGGGTTTCTTACAGGATGTGAGTTACCCCAAAGTAGCCACGCCACTCAAGAGTCGGCACAGATGGCCGCTCCCTCCTAGCTGCATAGACGGAGTGCTCTTACCCTGGTCTGAGTCTCAACGCTTCCAAAGTGCAGCTGGGGCAAAATTGCACACATCTGGCAGAGGCGGGGATGGGGGGGTGCTGATAGCCCAGGCGGGGGTCTGTCTGATGACTCTTCAGTTCTATGAGGGAAAAGCAACACGACCAATCTTGAGGGTCCCCAGGGGTCCCCAGGGGTGGCCGTAGCCATTCTATGAAATGGCAATGGCTGTTGCGTTCTCTATTACAGGCAGGCGGTATAACCATTTGCTGTTGCTCTGGCCAGCACCTGCCAGTGCACAGGCAGGGCAGTGTTCCCTCCCCTGCCCCTGCTCGTTCAGCATCCAGGCAGGCCCAGCAGCGTTTTGTGCCAGCTGTTTACCTGCAAAGATAGCTACCGTTCCGTGCTGGCCCACAGTGTATGGTGTCAGTAGTGCCTCCCACCGGGGGAGAGGCAGAGAGCAGACAGGCAGAGGGCATCGAGGGTTGTGGTTCGGCCCTTTAGCCCATGACTTTGCCTCCTGAATTCTGCAGTCTCATCTTTTGACTTTCTAGTTGGTAGATTAAGACACAGGGGCCTTGCTTGGGGTAAGGACTTCACTCTGACTCCTGTGTGCCATCTACTCGGTCATTCCTCTGCCTTCACTGTGGACCACACTCAGGACTATTGGCCTCTGGGAGGTCTCCGTGCAGACTGCTCGGAGAGTCCTTGGTTTCCCCCCACCAGTATTGGGTTAAACCTGGTGCTTCAAGTGCTGTGCTGCTAAGCTATGCCCCCCACCCCTTACGAGGCAGAGTCTCTCTACAGAGCCCTGACTGTGCTGGAACTCACTTTCTAGATCAGGCTGTCCTTCAATTTAACAGAGGTCCTCCTGCCTCTGCCTCCCCAGTGCTGGGATTGAAGGCATGCACCACTATGCCTGGCCTTTTTCTTATTTTCTTTGAGACAGTTTCTCCAGGCAGCCCGTGAGCTCATGATCCTTCTGCCCTAGCCCCGTGAGTAGCTGAGGTGACAGGCCTGGGCCACCATATCTTGTTTCTTTGACCTCGTCGTCTCGTGGGCCCACCTAAATAGTCCACCAGAACTCACGCCGTCCCCATCGTGCTCTCTGGGTCCCTCCCAGCTCCTGACCTTGCTCCATCTCTCCCTGACATCACGGCCAGTGTCTTGAAGCCCTTGCTTCAAGAAGGCCTGATTGTCAACTACCCCCACCCCACTCCACACTCCGTCCAGTTCAGCGGCTCTGCCCCTCTTAAGAGATTTCCCAGTGCCCAGGCCGTGGCACTGAGTTGCTAGGGCACCGAGCAGCTTGCTGTCACACACTTGTCTTCTCAGAGTACCTTGGCCTGCCTTCTTAAGATGCTCCCTTATGAGCTGCAGCCGCACAGGCTGGCACTCCAGTATGAGCTGCAGCCACACAGGCTGGCACTCCAGTGCTTGTGGCTGCCGTGTGTTTCTCAGTGGGGCTCTAGTTTCATTCGTGAGGAGATGCAGCGTCCCCTGAACTTTCCTTCCACCAGGCGTCTGCCGGAACCTCAGATCCATTGTGGTGCAGATTGGGATTGCTGATTACTTCAAAGAGCCCAGCAGCCCTGAGGCCCAGAAGCTGTTTGAGGATATGGTAACGAAACTCCAGGTCAGAGGTGGGCTTAGAAGCCACAAAAGACCCCTTGGCTGGGGCTGGTGAGGGTGGCAGCAATTCACCTGCTCAACGCCAAGGAAGAGCTAACCTAGGGCTCTATCTCTAGGCTCTGCGACGGAGGCCTGGCTTCTCCAAGATTCTGCACATCAAAGTGGAAGGTGGCTGCTAACCCGAGTGAGGGGTGGCAGGGCCCCTGCCAGCCCCACACCAAGGCACTCTTTGGACCTCTGGAAGGACCCTGGCTCGGACTAGACCTTGGAGGCCTAGAGTTATACCAGGTTCCAGACAGTGGTTGAGTAACCCTGTCCAATTGGAACAGCAAGATGACAGGTGACCCAGAGCACTGCCTCCCCAGGGTAGGGGCTTGGACAGAAGCTGCCCTGAGACCCCCCGTGACATCCCCAGCTGGAGCCGCCTTCTGCACAGCCAGCAAGGAGCTGGCACACCAGCAGCCTCAGAATCACTCAAGAGGATCTGCAGTTCCTCAGCTGCTCAGGCGGGGCTCCTTCCTGAGGCCAGCTCCTGCTTAGGAGCCTTTCTGTCAGGTCACAGGCCAGAAGGTACTTAGGTGGCTCGGACATGGCAAGGAGGACTCTCCTCCGCTTGCCTGACTGAGCAAGCCCTCTGCAGGGCACTCCCATCAGAGTGGGCCTCTCTCCCAGGTCCACATTCTCCAGTGATGATCCAGGCAAGCCTAAGAACCCAGCTAGAACTTAGGGGGAAATAGGGGCAGGGCCATAGGGATGGGTTTGAAAGGGCAAAACAATGTCTGCAGCTGCCGGGATGAGGCCCACGCCTCCCTAGCAGGTAAAGGACTGGCCTGTTGGAGGAGACTCCTGTAAGACAGACTTCTCATCATACCCCACAGCTAAGCTTAAAACTTAACTGTACTTAACCACTCCTTGCTGAGGGACTGGGGTGGGGGTGGGAGTGTCCCTGGGCTCTCTGTGGTGCTGAGGCTCGGTGCTGAGGCTCGGGGGGAGAGGGGGCTTGCTTTTCTTAACAGCTTGTTTGAGGCAAGGAGCCAGATAGTGGTACCATGGGAGAGAGAAGAATCCCGCAGCCCAGCTTCCTGAGTCCTTGCATCCCTGGGCTGAGACGACCGTGGAATACGTGGAATACTCGGGGCACGCTGTCACGGGCCCTGTGCCAGAGTCCTAGAGTCCCACAGACCGAGCGTCCCTAACCAAGCTCCTCTCAGACTTGCAGTAGCTGAGGCCTGAGTCTTAGCACCCTCATTTGGGCAGATCTTTCAAATATCTGGTCTCATTCAAATATTAGGGGTTTTGTTTCTGCTCCTGTACAAGGTGGGATCGCCTTGTCAGCTTTCTGCAGCTGTGCCACAAGCTGGCCTGCACATGAACCTGGATGTCGAGTCCCTTCCATTGCTGTACACCCTCCTGCTCAGTGCTTCCAGATCCCGTGGCTGTCCCAGTTTGTCACCATCACCGAGTTATGAGGCTTAGTCTGTCCCTGAAATGCCAAGGCTGCCTGTCATGCTGGATACTCCGTGCCTCGTCCTGCATGAGACCTTGGCTGTGGTGTCTACGCCCCTGCCTCTCACAGCTGCCTCCAGTTGCTCCCACCTCCCCAGCCCTGTCCCCAGGAGTCACAGGCAACAGCACAACTTTCCTGGACTACAGTGGCTCAGAAGGGAGGTGGAGACCCATAGCGGGAGGAGGCAGCCCCAGTTCCCTGTGGCTCCCAAGACCAGAGGTGCTGCCCTTCCCGTCTCCTGGATAAAGCACAAACTGATGTGGTAATTGGCCAAGCCTGCCCGCAGGGGCTTCCGTTCCTCAACCCTAGAGTCGGACATCTCCCTGGGCAGGGGAGGCACTAGGATGCCTGGTGTTGAGGGAAGTAGGTCAGGGTGCACAGCCATCAGGGCAGGAAGCAAGGTCAAAATAACTGGGCTCTATTGTATCTACACTACTCTATTGTATCCTGGTCCATGGAGAGGGAAATAGACCCCTTTCTATGGGCACGAGTCTGCCCACTGAAAAGATGTTTCCAAGAACCCCCAAGAGGTCTCACCTGTGCGCTCCCTGACTAAACGTGGGTGAAGTGAAAATTACCAACCTGAGACACGGGTTGCGGTGTCCTGGCGGTCTCAGGCTGCCTGGAGAGCCGGCAGCTCTGCCTCCCACTTGTGGTTCCTTTGCTTTCTCCCCAGGGAGCCAACCCTGCTTCTGGGTGCTGTGCTTGTTTTGGTCTTTAGCAGTCAAGAGCCAGAGTTGGGGATGGTGCATCGGGCTTCCTGAGAAGCACCATAGTCCATCTTTGGGCCCTCAAAGGGAAGCCTTTGTGTGAGGACAGGCCATGCCCCAGAAGCACAGTCTATGGAGGGTTCATGGGTGGCAGCCAGCTGGCATTTCCCCCGCCCCCACCCCTGCCAGAGCCTGGCCCTAGCCCCTGTGAAGCAGCATGTTTCATGCTTGTGCAGGCTGCTTTCCCCGTTGTAGGGCCAAAGTGTGCACACTCCTGCCCAGAACGTTTTTAAACCCTATGCCAACAGAGGCCAAGTCGGCCTCTCAGGAACTGCCTCAGAAACCAAACGGAGGCCTTGTTCCCAAGACCTGCTGCCACAAGGCTTGGAGCCTTTGAATCTTTCCTGCCCCCAGCCCTTAATGTAGAATGCTTCAGAACAAGGCAGCGAGCGGCCAGCCCCAGTCTCTGTAAGGCGCTAAGTTGAAGGAAAACTTCCCAGAGTGACAATTGGTGCCAAAGATGTAGTTCCAGTGAACTTGGAAGAAGTGTGGCTGAGTGGGATACGGCCCAGTGCCCAGGAGTTACCTGCTGATGGGGTATCCTTGCCTGGCAGTCCCTGATGCCTGGCAGCCTTTCTGGCCGTGGTGGCCACTGTCTCACCCAGCCTTGGCCCCCAGGCCAGTGTCTGTATAAATTACTGTGTAGTGTGTATATTTACTCCTGGATGAGCGAGCTCACCGGCAGCCTTGCCCGGGTACAAGGCTGAAGAGCAGAACTTTAGGCTTTCCTCAACTCTTTGGGACCTTAGTCTGACAATCAAGCAGGCACCCCACCATGAGGCCAGCTCTGGGCCTCTGCCCTTATCAGTCCTGGGAGGCTTGGCCTGGAACCCCCAGCCTCTACTCATCCCTGGCAGGATGGCTCAGGCCTGCCTTGGAGCTGGTGCAGTTGGCTTGGCTCAGAGGGCCCTGCCTTCCCCGCACAGCCAGGCTGTACCCTGCCCCCAGCACGCTAGGCACAAGGGCAGACAACAGCTTTTGGTTTTACTTGTTTCTAAAGTGGTGCCTGTACCTCCAGCCCCCAGGGGCCTTCCCTGGCCCCACTTTTCTGCCCCACCCAGGCATTGCCACCCCAGCACTTTGCTCCACGTCACCCAGATGCCCTTTGCCGAATGTATTGAGCATATGTATTTAAAAGGACTCGTGGGCATCAGAGAATTTATGGTTCTGTATCCAATAAAAGGTGATGAAACTGGAAAAAAAATGTAACGTACAGCCATTGTTTATCAGACACGAAAACCCTACCCTTCGTTTCCAAGAGTCTCATGTAGCCAGGCTGGCCTCAAGCTCAATACTGAAGACAGCCAAATGTGTGTGGTCCTGGGAATTGAACCCAGGCTTCTATGCATACTAGGGAAGCACACCACCCACCAACAGACACCCTCAGGCATCATTACAGCTTTGCTGTAGCTATGGACACGACACAGAGGCAAGCCAGCCCAGTCAATGGGGCAAGAGAATTAGGTGTCCTTAGAGCTGCAGACAATGCTGGAGAGAGCCCTGGGACTGCTCAAGCCTCCATTCCAAGGTGAAACCAGACAGGCAGAACAGAAAAGCAGAAGGGGCTGCACCCCATGGCCCCACTTCAGGAGGCTCTAGCTACTGATCATTTTGATCTATGAGTGACCAAATTACTACTATTGCTTGGCCTTAATTTCCCCAATTTTATATAATGGTTTTCCATGCTTATTTAATAGCTCCTAGCCTGTTTAAACACATAGACACCTCAAACAGGTATCCATCTTAAACTGCACACTGTACAAATAACCCTTGAGAGCCAGCTGTTCACCCTGACCACAGAAGAGTGTCAAGCTCCAGAGTGCTCACCTGCCCACAAATCCTGCCTCAAGACCATCTAAGTGCAGGGCTCAAAGTCTATTCCTTCCCAGTTTCAGGAGGCAAGAAGTTCAGTCACTCAACACAACCCCTTCAGCTCTAAGCACAAGCTACAGCTCTAGCGTGGGACAGTTAGCAGGAAAAGACACTGGAGACCCTGCCAGCCTTGGGTGCCAACAACCATTAACTGCCCCCAGCCACAAGAAAGCAGAACTGGGATGGCGGCATAGACAGTCCTTCCAGCTCACTCGGGACAAAGCTGGTCACCCTGGGTCCATCCACAGCACAAGTTTACAAGACTCAGGGAGATGGAGCAGGGAGAACAGCTGTTTCTCCAAGGCTGTACGTGATCTAAGACTACAGATGACACCAGGAGAAAAAGAAGCCGCCACAAACCTAGCTCTGAACTTATAGACGATCTCATTCTGAAAGGAAAAATTTTATGAGGAAACTGTGACCAAATAATTTTAAGTTTTATTATTTAAATAACCTCCAGGGAGAACACAGCAGACTAATCAACTTTTCTCACCACCAATTCCCTCATCATGGTGTGCGGACTGCCTCTCAGTGGAAGCGGCCTTGGCCTCGACCCCGGCCAGCTGCTGGGGGAGCATCCACAGTAGAGCGGGGGTTCTTGATAGTCTCGTCCACAGACACAATAAGGCACGCAGCCTCAGAGGCTGCCGTCAGGGCATTGGTGCGCACCATGGCTGGCTCCCACACGAAGGCCTGGAAGTTGTCGGTGATGTCTTCATTGTTGATGTCCACCCCATACCACATGCCCCCCTGCAAGAGAGCGAAGGCACTTGGGACCACTTTCACTTCTTCCAGAGGTCTCAACTGCCAGGAATTTAGAATTGATGGAACGTTCCCAAGAGAACCCGAGGGAAATGGCACCTACCTTTCCCTACCTGCCAACGCCTGCTTTCAACTCCGGGCACGCTGATCATAAGCACCCAGGCCCTTCCAGAGCCAGGCCTGGTCACTATGCAGGAGGGAGTTGTCCACTATACCCGGCAGTGGCCACATTCCCCGACAGCACATGCCTAAGAGCCTACCCTCACCCATCCAATCCCTGAACCCCAGAGCAGGGAATCACCTGTGCATGCCGAGCCCGAAGCTTGTTAAGGATGTTTGTGGCATCAAAGCCAGCGTTGTCACACAGCTGTCGTGGAATAATCTCCAGGGCCTTGGCATATGCCCCAATCAACAGCTGCTGCTTCCCTGGAATGGTCCTTGAGTAATCCCGCAGGTATTTGGAGAGCTCCATCTCAATGGCCCCGCCACCAGCCACCACGGAGTCATTCTGCAGAAACCAAATGGCTCGCAATGTAGTGGGGCTCAATTCCAGGCTTCAAGTTGGGCCACACAGCAAACCCTCCTCCCCAGAAAGTGAATGAATACTGCCTTAGTTTGTGCCCCTACCCCAAGCCCCAGGTGTCCAGCTAGACACAGCTAGCATCCAGCCCACCTCAGCTTCAACCCTAGTAACTGAAAGGTCACTGTCAAGGTCGCCCACAGCTTGGGCGTGGTGACTTCAGGAGAGCTGAATAGAACAGCCAGTTTGTTAACTCGTTTTGGCCTTTAAAACATCAGGACCTATGCTGGAGCCCAGCACTCAGGAGGCAGAGGCACGTGGGTCTCTCTGAGTTTCAGGACGATCTGGTCTACAGAGTTCCAGGACAGCCAGGGATGCAAAGAAACCCAATCTCAAAACAAACAAAAACGGAAAAAAAACACAGCACGGCCTGCCTGTACGGGGCTGAAGTTACTTCTCCGTGATTTGTGGGACAAATGAGAACCTAGTCTGTCTGTTTGTGATATGCAGGGGGAAATCAAAGCCCAGCACTTTGTCACTTAGGAAGAAGCGGTTATCAGCGCTAGAGTTAGGGGACTGTGCATCCCAGTACCTTAATGGCCCGCCTCACGATCATGATAGCATCATGCAGGGACCGTTCCGTCTCCTCCATAAACTGTTCAGCGCCACCACGGAGGATGATGGTACATGTCTTGGCCTTAGGGCAGCCAGTGAAGAAATTGTACCTATGTCAGGATGCAACGGTGCACACATGAATCTTGCTGTTGATCTCCCCGCCAAGCCCTCCCAAGAGGAGCAGCTTGTCCACTGAGGCTGTCAATCCTAACCTTGGGGGTGCTTTTGAGGCAGGACTGGGGTGATATCATTGGAGCACCCAAGCTTGTGGAATCAGATCCAAGATCTGACTAGAATGACTTCCCTCCTGTAACACTGTACCTGAGCCCTATCTACCCCTCCACCCAACAGCCACCGAGAAAGGGCGAGTACAGGTCACACACCACAACCATAACTCTGAATAAAAAGGAGTTGGGCAGACCCAAGCAGTTCCTGGGAGCTGAGCCCACACACTCACCTCTCGCCTCCGATCTGGGTCTCTTCAAACACCTGGCAGCAGCCTAGCACATCTGGATTCAGAGCATTCACACTGGTCTGAATTGAGCCTCCACAGGCCTGAGGAGCAAAGGAGGGGGGGGATCAATGAGGCCAATTGTCCTCCTGCCACCCCCTCAATAAGCCAGTTTCCATGCCAGATCTGCCACAGAAGCTTCTTTACCCCAACCTCTAGATGATCCCTATTACCCTGCAAAAACCAAACACACAAAAGGCAAAAGGACCTAGTTCAACGAAGATAGAGACCTGATGTCTAGCAACTCTGTCCAGGAACAGTTCTTTGGACTACAGGCCCTACTTGAGAAACCAAGAGAGCCTCAGCCGTAAGCAATGCACACTGAGCCTGGCCACGGACCAATGTTGCTCCGTGTAACACCTGCTTCCTGACCTGTGCTGGTAAGAGAAGTCAAAGCAGTTCCCATCATTGGGTACAGACACTGGAATGGAGCATTCTTGACAGTTAATACAGGGACAACTGACGATCTATTCTATTACGTCAGGGACAGAAGAAACAGCTCAGGGCAGTGAAGGACAGATAGGCAGAAGCCCATGAAGGTTTGCTTACCATCATTGTCCTCTTCAGATCCTCCTCAGGCACACGGCCAGCACAGAACATGTCCCTATCAGCAAAGTACTGGGTGGCCACATCCCCAATGGGGAGCTTGGACAAGATGACTTTGGCTCCAGACTGATGGATCTTCTCTAACTTATCATAGAGAATGTTCCACTCAGCATCAACAATTGCCTGATAATCCTAGAGACCACAAAAAGATGAAGGTGTCTGAGTATGAAGTTGGTGTATAGGATGGGCTAAGGCTAGCCCGACTCCTCCCCCACAGAAAACACGCTCCTTATCTGGGAATTGAGAGGGCCAGCAGTACAAACACACAAGGACCATTAAAAGCAACCTCTTAACATGTTCAAACACAAATAACAGGAGTAGCTTCCAAGGAGTGAGCTTTGCCTAGTGATTCCCCAAACCCCCTGTCCTATCACCAAGGGCATTCTCAGCTGGGAAACACTGCTGCCTACAGGCAGCCTTGTGAACCACAACGGTAGTAACAGTTCAGGAGGGAAAGACCTCTCTAGTCTAAGAGAACCACAAATACAGGCAAGCCGCTCAGGACCAAGGTACGATTACATATTCAAGTCCGGCTTAAGAAACTTAACAAGACTTGTCTCAAAATAAAAATTTTTTAAAGGTCAGGCAAATAGTATATACCTTTAATCCCAGCACTAGCAAGGCTGTATCTGTGAGGCCAGCCTCGTCTACATGTCAAATTCCAGGGCAGACAGAGCTACATATTAAGACCCTGTCACAAAAAGGGTGGTGGAGGTGGGGTATACCTTTAATCCCAGCACTCGAGAGGCAGAACCTTTGTATTTGAGGTTAGCCTGGTCTAACAGAGCAAGTTCTAGGATAACTGGGCTACACAGAGGAACCTCATCTTAAGGAAAGTTAAAAAGGGGCCAGGGACAGGGAATGTAGCTCAGCAGTAGAGCCTTACTATGAAGAAGAGAGTAAAACAAAACAAAAATTTCAGGCAAGCTGGGGCGCCCATCCCTAGGAGGCCGAGCACAGATGCGCAATAGGTTTTCACTTCCAAACTACCCAGGTGGACGCCAAGCAGAACAGAGAGAAAACGAGTGGGCCGAGTGTGCATGCATACACCGGCATGGAGGAGCTAAGACACAGTGCCCACAGGGCTCCAGAGGCAGAGCTGTCCCTTAGCAACCTAGAGATTGGAGGCCCTCACCCGGAAAGTTCCCTGTCTCCTCACCCCTGCTAGGGGCCGCCTACCTCCACCGTGTGGACTCTGATTTCAGCATTATCTTTCTCTGCTTTCAGCTCAAGCTCAACATTTAAGAGGGCAATCTTGGGGTTCTTATACTTCTTGGGTTGCATTTCAAACCCAGCGTAAGAGAAAGTCTTCTTGAATGCGACACCGGCCACCAGCTGAGACTCCTGGTTAAAGACAAGACAGCTTAATGATTTGGTTACAGCCGAAAATCCAGTTGATCCATGAACCCCGAAGAGTGGACCCTACTTTCCACTGCTGTGATAGTCATCATCACCCCAAAATTTGGGACAAAACCATCTTCTTTAAGTGACACAGAATGTATCTTAGTTGCCCCTTTAAGGTGAGATATCATTCAATCTGTAGAGAGACAAGCATGGTAAAGGGTATCTGGGCCGTCCTTTATAGCTGGCTGGATAGAGAAAAAGAATGAATAAAATGAGGGAAAGGTGACAGTGACCAGTGTAGAAAGATCCTGCGGGCCCTGCTACAGCCTTGGTCTAGGCGTGCAGGCTTCACAGTTACAGGAACGTCACCCTGCAACACAGAGGACAAGTCCTAAGCAATCAAGAAAGTAGAAGGTGACACTGACCCCTACTGCCACCTCCACCAGGCTCTTAACACGGGCTGTGGTGACCCAAACTCCAGCCCTCAGGCTTGTGCAGCAGTGACTCATCCACTGGGCCATGTTTTCTCCACCTAATGTTTTGAGGCAGGGCCTTTCCTCTGAACCGAAGCTCAACACTTCAGCTAGATGGCTGGCCAGGGAGCCTGGTTATCTTTTGTACAGGGTTGGGATACTAAGGTTTCTATGCTGGCATCCACTGAGCCATCTTATCAGCCGCTTTAAGAATTTCACAAAGGCCAAGTACAATGATATAAGCCTATAATCCCAGCATTCAGGAAGCAGAGACTGGAAAACTACAAGTCTGAGGCCAGCCTGAACTAGTAGTGAGATCCTATCTCAAACCAAACAAGAGTTTTAGGGCTGGATATATTGGTGCACACTTTTAATCCCAGCTCTGGGGAGTCAGAGACCGCTGATGACTTGAGTTTGAGGACAGACTGGTCTACACAGACAGGTAATCTTTAGAAAAACAAATGAACAAACAAACAAAAACCAACAAACTAAAACAAAAAACAGAGTTTTTACATGAATTTGAAAAAATGTTGGACACTCCAGGAACATACAGGTGTCCCAGATAAAGTTATTAGGCCTGGGACACACTGCAGCATTAGAACACTAAGTGGCATGTGTATGAGCCAATTCATCCCCTCCACCCAGAAGATGCGAGAGCTTTCCTAAGACAAGTGGCTCACAGACAAAAAGTACAGCGTTTAAAATAATAATAATAATAATAATAATAATAAAAAAAATAAAAGTACAGCAGGCCAGATATGGAAAACACAAAAACAGCACAGATTAACTAATGTCAAAAAATGTTTCCAGATAGTTGTCCCTGTGTTAAAAATAAATCACAGCTATACAGTCCAATACAGCAGACACCAATCACATGTTGCTATTTAAATAAAAACAGATTCAATTTAAAATTCAGTGTCTTTGTTACATTAGCTATTATTTTCAGTGTTCAGACATGGAAAGGGTACTGGATAGTACCAAATTAGGGGCTGCCAAAGCTTATACAGACCAAGTGCTACAAAGTGCTAAATGCACAAGACAAAACCACACCACAGACACCGGCATGCATCAGAAGCAACCACTGGCATTATTATAGCATGCACACACAGTGTATAAACAGAATTCTAGGTCACACCAGATGACTGACAGCAATGGCTACGTAAGGGGCAGAGGTGGTAATGGGACAATTACTTTTAAACTCCCTCTATGGTCCAAATTATATATCATCTTTAAAGAGAAATTAATACAAGGGAAATTTGGCAGTACCCCTTTGAAGAGTGGACTGCTGAACACTTCTAGGATTTATCTTTGGAGAATTCACAAGTAATTTATCTGAACCAATCGTCTAAACACCCTGAAACTGACAGGAAAACAGGATCTGGAACGGTACAGGTCCACTCCCCATTCTGGTGATAAACAATCCAAAGACTGCAGGCAGCAGGGACAAAGTGGGGACATCTGCCTTTCCGCCGTATCGGCACGCCCCTCACCTACGCTGAGAGCTCTGCTCCCACATCAAGTTGTCCGCTGTCTAGGGAGAACACAACAGGCTCACCTCTAGGGCTCCACCCTGAACTTTCTTGATGCCAATCATTTTAAGCTGCAGCAACTCATCAAGCATCATCACAGCATCAACCACCATCTTGGCGAAGAAAGCCTTCTGCTGAGAGATCAGCTTGGAGCTCAGGGCTGTCATGGCACACTTTTCCAGCATCTTCCTCTGCTCTCTGCAGCACAGGGCACAACTGGTGTTGAGCTTACCTGATTCTATTACAGCACGAGAGTGCTACATTCCACACAATACATATTAACCATTAGACAGTGCGGCAGAAATGCACATCTGACAAAAGCAATGATCAAAGCCATCATTTAAAGGAAAACCTACCTTAGCAGCTAACACATCACCCCATTACTTTCCCTTTAACCCAATATTCAACACCCACCCCTCTTCATCTTTCACCTTTTCTATCGTTAGGGTGCAATCACCCCACCCCACCCACCTCCGTGCCGGCTCTTTCATGTTGCTTAGCCCAGGGTCTGAAAGAACCAAAGAGGCTCCTGCCCATACACAGACTACAACATGCTGTCATACCCAGCTTGGCCACACGCTGTCAAGGCTGACAGAGCCCACGGGAAACTTACACTTTATCTTGTTTCTTCACAGTCACAGCAATCTCTTTGATTTTGTCAACAGCCTGCCAAAAACACAAGTTGAGTGAGTCTCACGCTGAACACAGGACAGTGGAGTAGATCCAAAGTGGCAAGATCATAGGCGTATCTCCTGGGCCTGTGGCTGCCTGGGAAAATGTAAAGCTCTGCCACCTCGAAAACTCTTGGAAAGATTGAGCAGGAATAGTGTTCTAAAGAATTATCAGGCATTTCCAGGACCTGGGCTCTGGGACTGCCAATAACACGAGGTCAATGGCGTTGAAACAGACAGGTTTGCCAGGTCAGGTCAACTTTGGTTTACGAGTGGACAACTTCTAGCACTTGGTATATTGCAAGTCATAAGTAATACATAAACCAGCATTTTAAACCAGCAAATCCCACCCAAAGTACTCCTTACATATGACCCGATGCAGTGTTGGCAGTGGGATCAGCAAAGGAGAGTAAGGCCTACAGGGACTAAGTGACACATCACAAGTCACAGTACCAACCTCAAGCTACTATGAGGCACCTGCTAAAAAATTCAAACTGAACCCTCTCTCACAAACCTTAAAGAAAACGGCTCTGAGCCAGGTATACTGGCACACACTTGCAATCCCACACTCAGGCGGAGGTGGGAGGAACCAGCAAGTTCAAGGCCAGCTTAGGCTACATGAAAAAATATAGACTGCATTTAATACGCACCAAGATGCCCCTATTGTGTACTCTAAAGGATTAAAAACAGCCCTCATTTACAAAGAGCCTATGTCAGTCTTATCAAGCAGCACTGAAGGGCAGAGGCCTGCAGTGCCCGCGGGGTTGCACTGTGTGCTCCCTTCACGCCCAGGAGCGGCGTCCCCACAGAGATGTGAAGGGGCCCAGCTGTGATGTCAAGTGAGTCCCATACCAATTGGGTGGCTGTGCGGAACGCTCGGATGATAATCTGAGGGTGCAAACCTTCCTCCACGTACGGCTTCACCTGCTTCAGAAACTCAGCCGCCAGCAGGGTCACTGAGGTAGTGCCATCACCAACCTGGAAGAAGATGGCAAGAACACACGTTTTCTGCTACTCAGGGAACGAAACTCTGGAAACCAATTTAAGGTGGACACTTTAAATGGGTGTCAAACTTTTTCCAGAAACCCATATATTTTGCAAACAAAATGGGAAGGTGACGGTGTCTAGGGCATCAGCCTTTCTCATAATTGACTGTCTTAGCGTTATAATTGCTGGGAAGAACCCTGGGGAGGAAAGAGTAATTGGCTCACTTCCACACCACAGTTCTCATCAGAGCAAGTTTGGACCTACAGGTTCCCCAGCTGTCTGCCTGGAGACAGTGAGCTCCTGTTTGCTTCAAGTCAGATGTTCTGTGTTTTTCCCAGTCCTGGTCTTGACCCTTTGCTCATATTATCACTCCTCCGTCTCTTCAACTGGTATCCAGGAGTTCAGTGCTTTGGTCAATTGCAAATCTCTGCATCTGTTTCTATCAGTTCCTGGATGAAAGTTCTATGATGACAATTAAGGCAGTCTCTATCTGATAATAGGGACGGGCCAGTTCAGGTGCCTTCTCCACTATTGCTAGAGTCTCATCTGTTGTCTCTCTTGTGCATTCTTGGCTATTTTTCAAGTGCCATGTCTCTAGCTCAATCCATCATGGATCTCTGTTTCAAAGCATTTCTCTCCTTGCCCTCCTCTGTGCATCCCTCACCCTGACCATCCTGACCTCTCATGTTCTCCACCTCACTTCCCTTCCCTCCTCCTGTCTCTCCTTCACCTCCCTGCCATACTCCCATTTTACTCAAGAGATCTTATTTATTTCCCCTTCCTAATGAAATCCATGTTTGTCTCCCTTAGGATCCTCTCTGTCACCTAGCATCTCTGGGGTTGTGAACTGTAGGCTGGTTATTCTTTGTTTTATGTCTAATAATAGCCAGCTCTAACAGAGCCAAAACTAAAGAGACCCTATCTCAAAAAACAAAAATAAAAAAATTTAAAAGTTTCAAGTTTATAAGTATGAAATACTTAACTAAATAAACAAAATGAAATCTTCAGTGGAAAGTGCAAAGCACTGTGTTCCAGCCTCCACTTTAATTTAAGTTTCTGTGACAGACTTTCTTACCTCAGCATCTTGGGATTTGGCAATGTCTACTAAAGTCTTTGCTGCAGGGTGGACAACATCGAGGAGCTTCAGAATTGTGGCCCCATCATTAGAAATTGTTGCTTTGCCTTAAGAGAGAAAACAGTAACAATTAAAACCCCCTTTCTTAATTCTATTTACTGAGCCTGGACTCTACATATACTTTTTCTTGGAACTGGGACACAGTCCAGCATTCAGTTTGAGAATAGCCTGGGCTACACTGTCTCAAAGTAAGAGTAACCACATTTTGAACACAATTGGTATTCTAGTATCTCCTGACAGTACAATACAGCTTTTTTAAAAGATTTATTATTTATAATGTGCTACTTGCAAGTATCCCTGTAGGCTAGAAGAAGGCACCAAATCTCATTACAGATGGTAGTGAGCCACCATGTGGCTGCTGGGAATTGAACTCAGGACCTCTGGAAGAACAGCCAGTGCTGTTACCTCTGGGCCTTCTCTCCAACCTAATACAATACAGCTTAATGGGCAATTTCTTCCTTCTATGGTAGCAACATGTTACAATGGGACAGAACCCAGAGAATTGCAGTTTTTTCTAATTTCCAGTTTTAATTATGCATATATGGGTATATGTATGTATGCACGCACACAGGTCCCTCAGAAGTCAGACAGCATCAGAATCCCAGGGACTGGAGCTTCAGAGGCAGCTGTGAGCTGCCTGACATAGGTGCTAACAACTTTCTCCCTTAGAGACATAAAGAGAACAAACTGGGGGCTAAGTCATACTTTCCTAGAAAGCAATAGACTCCTGAGCCCAGGTTCCCCTACAGATCCCCACAGGATCCTGCAATTAATCCCTTAGAAGATCCTACAATCAATGGGATTTCTGATGGCAACCCTAAGCCCCAAATACCCCTAGGCACCTCTTCTCCTGCACAAATCCCAAGAAGCCACGAAGACTTACCTCGACCATCCACGATAAGCTTGTCCATGCCACGGGGACCCAGTGTGGTCCTTACAGCCTCAGCAATCACTTGGCAGGCACTGATGTTACTCACAAGCTGAGGGATGCCTTGGGAGCTATCAGTCCCCTCTTTCAACAGGATAACTGGTGTGGGCTGGAGAAGGGAGAGCAATTGACTGCTCTTAATCATCCTCTGCTACTTGCTACTCACAGGACAGTGGGCAGGGAAGACACTCCCAATTCCTCCACAGCACACTCCCCTGCTACGCAGACTGACGCCCCAGCTGTACCCACCTCTAGAGGCCCTGCTGATACTGAAGTCTCAACAATAAACTATGCCTCATGGTGGCGACACCTCTCGACTTTTCATGTCCTGTGCGTGCTTCGTTAGTGGGTCACAGGAGCCCAGGCCCTGCTTTGTACCGCCTCACCCCGCCCCAGTAAAACACCCACTAGGACAATTGATATGGAAACTGAGACGCTGTCCTAGACATGACCACAAAGGCAGCTTACCAGAGATCTCAGCAACAGTGTAGCAAGGCAAAAAGCAGGTTATCTTACCTCACAGTGACACACTGACTTCACACAGCAACCTGTCACCTCTAATACCCATTCCAAAATGGGTATTACTCAAGAGTAAGTTTTGCCTTTCTCTTTAGCACTGGCCCTGCTTTCTTTCAGTAACTACTCTAGAAACTGAGAAAACAGAATTCTGCCTGTTCAGGAGGCCTTCTGGGAGACTGCACTGCTTAGTTCTTTGCTAACATAAGCCAGACTCAGTTGAGAAGAGAAATAGCAACTGAGGAAATGCCACCATCAGACGGGCCTAAAGTGTCTCTGGGGCATTTTCTTGATGATTAATGACTGATAGTGGAGAGCCCAGGCCTCTGGGGTGGGGGCCACCCCCTGAGCAGGTGGTCCCAGGTTGCTTTAAGGAAGCAGGCTGAGCAAGGCATGAGGAACAAGATAGACTGCAATGTCCCTCCACACCCTCTGCTTCAGCTCCTGTCCTGTCTTCCCTTTATGGTGAACTGCAAACTGAAGGTGAAGTAAACCAGTCCTCAAGTTGCTTTCGTCACTGTGGGGGTTTCTGAGAGAATGGCCCCCATGAGCTCACGTTTTAATGCAGCTAACAAGAGGATCAGCAAACACCCGGGGCCTAGATAAGTTTCCAGGCAAAAGATTTCATGTCTACCAACTGGCTCGGGGTAATGCCCAATGCCCAGAATGGGAAACTAACGCACTGGTCAAAAAAACATCCAATACATGTTTGGGCAGCATGGCAGACTTGAGCAAGCAACACAGGGAGCGGAGAGGAGGCGTACACACACTTTGTACCGTGAACTACAGAAATTCACTGTGCTAAGTAAAACACGCTCACACTGAGCCCGCCAAGTCCAACACAACCGCCGCCTGGAGGCAGTGGCAGCTACTATTGCTTACACAGAACAGACTCGGCTCCAGCCCCAAGTCCCCGGCACACCAATGGCCAGTCAATTCACTCCACCTCTCCTGATCCCGTTCACACTGCGGTCAGAGACCCCACTGTCACACAGTACCACAGCCACAACCTCACCGATAGATGTAGCCTTGTGTGGGCTGGACACTTACGAGGCTTTTGAAGAGAGAGGGGCAGAGTTTACTCTTCGCTTTCTCTGTGCTGAGAATCACCCTTCATGGCACCCCATCTTCCGTATGGGAACCACAGATCTCAGTGTTCCTTGCCAGTGCAGACCCCCTTCGCCCTGTTGTGAACCCTTCTGACCTGTTATCCCAGGGAGCCTCACTCCACGCAGACACTGTAGTAGAGGCTGTGCTATCTCTCTGCCTCTCAACTCCAGCAGGGTCAGATGGAGACGGATGACCTTGCTGAGCCTCTGCTCCCAGCTGCTGCTGCTTCTTCTCCTTTCTTAAAGGCTAGTCTTACTAGACCATATTTTTAAAAGTATAACTTTCAAGGAAACAGAATACTATTCAATTTTTTGTTAGGTTATTTTGTGAACATTTTTGAACCATACTGCTCATTTTATCGAAATCCCCTGTGAGCAACACAGGTACATAAGCTACAGGTCAATGGCAAGACAAATGGCAACATAAGCACCGACGGAGAGTCGATCAGAAACCTGTCTTGCTGCACCCCAGACCCACTCAAACAGGCCCTTAACTTCATTCAGAAAGAACCCTAAAGCCTGAAAACACTATAGCTCACATGTGCAAAACCAAAAGGCCTGTAATTGAGTCTAGGCTGGTAAATGGTATACATTTACCAGATCTCAGACAAGTTTAAATAAAGCATGGTTTCCGCCCAACATGACAGACAGGACAGGTGATCCAACAAGCATAGTTGTCAGCAAAAAGAAATTGCCTGGGGATAAGGAGATGGCTCAGCAATTAAAAATACTGGGTGCTCTTCAGAAAACAGCAGTTTGATTTCCAGCATTTAAACGACAGCTCATAGCCACCTGTAACCCCTTTAGACTGCATAGGCACCAGACATGCAAGTGATACACACACCCCGCATGAAGGCAAAACTTCTATACAACTGAAATAAAGTTTAAGCCAGGCGTTGGTGGTTCATGCCTTTAGTTCCAGCACCCGGGAGGCAGAGGCAGGCAGATCTCTTGAGTTCGAGACCAGCCTGGTCATCCTAACTTGGTTAGAGAGCCACTGACTTCTAGTGAATAAAAAGAGCAGTACCAGGGTGCTGGCCTCAAAATTGTATGCACAAGTCACAGAATGTACAAGACAGCTAATAAGCCAATAAAGACCAATTTTTTATTTCTGCTATCTCCCCACCCACCCCTGCCTTGGTTTCTCTCTGTAGCCCTGGCTGTCCTGGATCTCACTCTGCAGGCCAGGCCTGCTTCTGCCTCCGGGGTGCTGGGATTAAAGGACTGCACCGCCACTGCCCGGTTCAAAGTAAAATGACTAGGTATCAGACTTTCCGATTGAAGAGGAGGTAAAAACAGTAATAAATGGGAGTCACATTGGTCTAAGGAAAGGTATCAAGAGTAAAATGTAAAAATAGATTTGAGGCTGGAGAGATGGCTCAGCTGTTAGGAGGGTTTCCTGCTCTCTCTGAGGACAGGGAGTTGGATTATTCCCAATATCACAACCATCTGTAACTCCAGCTCCAAGCACAAATTCAATGCCTTCTTCTGGCCACACAGATATTCACATGAATGAATGCATACACACACACACACACACACACACACACACACACACACACACACACACACACACACTAAAAACCAAAACAAAAACCCACCAAAAGATTTGAAATAGTTTAATGATGTGCATCAATCCACTGAGACTGGTTATGTGTAATAGGAAGAGATCCAAGACAGCCCGTGATATACCAAGAAATGCCTCCAAGGGGGGGGGGTGCCAAAAAGGTATTTTAGTTTACAAACCCAGGCTATAGGCGGCTACTCAGGGGGGGGGGGTGACCCGAAGCAGCTGGTCGAGATCGGTGAAAAGTGAACACATGCTCCCTGCTCACTTGCTAGTGCTCAGCTCGTTCGTCGCTTGCCCAGGGAATGGTGTCACCCACAGTGGGCTGGGTCCTCCCACATCAATTAAAGCAACCCAAACAAGGAACTCCCCAGAGACCAACCCAATCTAGACAATCTTTCACCGAGACTCTCTTCCCAGGTGACTCCAGCTTGTGTCCAGCTGACAAAACTAATTACCACAGTGGGCTACACCTGGGTTCCAGATAAGCCTCGAGCTACAAAGGAGAGTCCGCTGTTAAAGGAAACGGGGCTGAACAGATGGATCAGCGGTTAAAAGTACTATCTGTTCTTCCAGAGGTCCCAGCAACCACATGGTGGCTCACAACCGTCTATAATGGGGTCTGATGCCCTTTTCTGGCATGCAGGGATACAGGGACAGAGCACTCATACCTAAAATATTTATATATATACAATTAAAACTTGAAATTAAAAAAATTTCTCAGGCTATAGCTAAGTGGTAGAAAAAGCAAATGAGGTCTTAGTTAAACCCAATACCCGAAACGATAAAAACAAAGGCATTACCATTAGATGTAATGCTCTATAAAACAAGACCAGCTTTGTGTGTGTGTGTGTGTGTGTGTGTGTGTGTGTGTGTGTGTGTGTGTGTGTGTGTGTGTGAGAGTGAGTGAGAGAGGGGGGGGGGGGGAGATACACAACTTAATGGCAGAAAGACGATAGATATACTAAAGCCGGAAGATGAGGATTTCAGGAACCCTCCTTTAACTCTCCTTCAATCAAAAAAGCCTTCTAGACCACCTGAGACCAGGATGTTGACAGCATGGTGAACTCATTTTAAAAAAGGGAAATAATACCCAGCAGGCAGAAATAATACCCTTGTTCTTGGACAGGGCAAGAACAAGCAATTCAGACAAAAGACTGAGGCCGAAAAGCAAAAATCAGCGTGTGAACTGATGCCAAGTGCGTGCACAGGATTCTGAAACTGACGATGCTCAGTAAATTCAGGTTTATCACACTCGGGGGGAATGGGTGTCTGGCAAGGGATAAGGTCGTGGTGTGGGACAGCTACAGGCACAGAGTCTGCAGCGGTGCACCGCAACCGTCCCGCTTTCCAGCCCAGCACGAACGAACGGACGAACGGGTTCTAACAGTTCCCGTGAGCGGGAGCCGGCTTGGGAACGCCAGCGACCAGGGCCATGCATGCAGGGCGGCGCTCGGCCCGGCCCAAGGGTCCTCACGCCGCCCGGGCGCTCCGTGTACACGCTCACGGCCTCCCGTCCGCGCCTCCCGGGGCGGCGGAGCGAGCTCTGGGTCCCGGGAACCCACATCTGCACTACGGGGAGGCGGCCGAAGGAGGCGGAGCTCACGGCCCCGAATCACCGCGAGGCCCCCTCTTCTCCGGGCCCGGTGGAGCCGCTAGCCCCAATCGGCTCTCGTCAACCGCCCCGGCTCCGGGCCGCGGCCGCCCACAGGCAGGGAGGCCGGCGCGGGGGGCCCCGCGGCCGCGGATGGCAGCGGATGCGCCGGGGCCGCTCACACTCACCATCATCTTGGAAGCGGTCTCGGGAGCCCGCAACACTCGTCTGTGCTCGTCCTCGGAACCGCCCACCCGGGCCCACAATGCTCCGCGCCCGAAAGCTTCCGGCCCGACTGGACGTAGGCCGGGGGAGAGGAAGGGAACGGACCACTTCCGCTGACACTCTATGGTTAGTCACGAACAAAAGTGGCCGGCTAGAGGAGTCGGAGGCCGCACCCCCCCCCCAGTTCAGGGACGCTCTAGGCACTTGTTATTGGGGTCATCGAGTTCCGCCGCCCGTTTTGCCCCGAGGGCGTGGCGGGCGGGTCCCGCGTCTCGACAGCGTGGTAGACGCGGGATGCAAAGCCAGCCCGGGACGCCGGTGCCTGCACCCACGCGGCCCCGTGGCGCTAGCGCGCTGTGTGTTTCGCACGTCGCCCGGGAAGCTGAGGCGTCCCGGGTCACGGGTGTGCAGCCCGCGAGCGCGGGAAACTCGTCAGGGCGGCCGAGGCTGCGCCCTGCGGCCCGGGGAAGGTGCCGAGAAGCCGCCCGCCCGCCCGCGCTCGCGTCCCGACCCGCAGCCACGCTGGGCGCGCGGGGACGGGGCTGCCGCCCGCGGCCGCTATCAGGGGTTTTGGCGAATCGGCTCCCGGCCCCACTTCCCCTGGCCAATAGGAAGTAGCCTAGGGCGCAGGGGCGGGAAGTGCGGCCACACGGGCGGGCGCGGCAGCCAATCAGCCGCCGGCCTCGGTTCCGCGCTCCAACCCGCGCGGAGAGCGGGCCTGGCGGAGCCGCGGCAGCTGTCAGGGTAAAGTCCGGCGAGCGAGCGGCGAGCGCGGCGGGAGCGGCCCTGGAGATGAGCCGTGGCGCCACGGGCTGGTGCTGTCTCGTGCTCTGGCTGCCCGCGTGCGTCGCGGTCCACGGTGAGCGGCGTCGGACGGGCGGACGGACTGGCGGGCGGGGTGGGTGGACATCCAGCGTGCGCACTGCCCGGGCCGGGGGCCACGGGTCACCTTGGGGACCCCGCGAGTTTGGGCCGGGCAGGTCCTGGGGACAGACGGCTGCCTTGGGTGGGTGCTGGTCCCCGGGGCCATGAGTAGGAGCAGCCCGAGGCTCCCCACGTCGAAGCAAGATCCCTCAGCCCTCCTCCTACTGAGGGCGACCCAGGTGACAGCTAGAGATCCGGAATGGAGACATGCCAGCGTTCATATAGGCAGGGACATACACGTGGGCTCACACGCACGGGCACCCACTTACACAACTCGCACATAAATGTACACACCTACGCGCTAAGTGCGCACATGTATATACCCGACACCAAATGCCAGACGAGCTTGCTTGTTAAAAAGGGTTGCCTCCTGTAATCTAAAGGCTTCCTTGGGGGTGTATCCATCTGACCAAGTGTACCTACATTCCCGACAGAAAACTGCAAGCCCCCTGAGCTCTGTCTGGATGGTGTGATTTGAACCAGAGACAGGAACAGCTATAACCACAGCCAGTAGCAACAACACACATAGTGATAATCTGGTTGAAAGTGCATTTTGAACGGGTATAGGAAGGGATAAGGCAACATCTTTCTGAGACATGACAGGTAAACTTTATGAAGACCCAAAAAGCTGAAAAACTGAAAAGCCAGTACAGCTGGAACGTGGGGAGAGGACACAAAATTGGAGCGGGGTAGGAGCCGGATCCAGCAGGGCCTTCCATGCCACAGCGAGCAGCAGGGTACACTTTGGCCAGTGAAGGGGACACCAAGGCTCTGACAGAGAGTGGATGGCAGGAGGACCTCAAGGAGGACAGCGGAGAGAGGGAGCTGAAGAGATAGCTCAGTAGTTAAGAGTACCCATTCTTCCAGAGGGGCCACTCACAACTGTTTGTCCCTTCAGTTCCAGGGAGTGACACCCTCTGTCTACACTCCGTAGACACCAGGACACACACACGCGCACGCGCACACACACACACACACACACACACACACACACACACACACACGCACCCCTTCTGAAAAGGAAGACATGGAAGGGAGACCAGTTAAGCTCAAACAATCAGGACAAGAGATGACAATGACTGGCCTAGGAGATGTCAATGAGACCAGAGTTAACTTGTAGGTTCTGGCCAGAACTTGAGTCTTCAGAGCAGGGGTGGATGTTAACCCAAGAGCTGGGTCTTTGTGGCTTGCCTGCTGTGGCAAGAGCAGCCACAAATACAAACCTCTTGTGTCCAGTCTGAACTGCCCAGTGCAGGATAGGTCTCAAGCTGGGCCTGGTGATGCATGCCTGCATTCATAATGTATGAGAGGCAGTCGGGAGAAAGGGTTCAAGGCCCAGCAAGGAAACGGAACTAGTTCAAAGCCAGCCTGGGCTGTGTGATGCCGTTTTTTAAAAAGATTTACCAGAGTGGTAGTACATACACACCTTTAATTGCAACACTAGTTGGGAGGATCAGGGGGGATGAGGGGAATAGAAGCAAGTGGTTCTCTGTTGTTTGAGGCCAGCCAGGCTACATAGTGAAACACTGATTCAAAAGTCACTAACTAACAAATTTCTCATGCTCCTGAGGAGCCAATCAGTTGGTGGGCCCAGACCACCATCCACCCAGTTGAAGACATAGGGTACCCCATGGTCCTCACCTGAAGCAGCTTGTTCCTAACAGGCTTTTCTTCTGCACTCTTTCCTTTAGGCTTACGTATCCATGACTACTTGTACTTCCAAGTGCTGAGTCCTGGGGACATTCGCTACATCTTTACAGCCACACCTGCCAAGGACTTTGGTGGTATATTTGTAAGTTCAAAGATGCTCAGGTCTCTGACCCTCTGCAGCCTTCTTGCCATCATTGAGCCATGGTGACCCTCAACCCACTTTTATGCTGGGACAGGGCAGGAAGCAGAATTCTGCCACGCCCTCCAGGAGCTGCCGCATACTGTAAGCCAGGGAGGGACTGCCTTCATTGGTGGAAACTACCTGAAAAGCCAAGGCACCAGCTTTCTCTGTCAGCCCCAGCTACTTCCCCTGTCCCTGGGTTATAACCAGCCACAGGGAATGCACTCCATCTCCTTCCTCCACTGCTCACGAGGCACCAGGAAGATGGGATTGTTAGCTTGTTCCAAAGCCGGGTTTTCTCATACTCTTACTTGTCCAAACGTCTAAATGTTTCCCAGCACACGCGGTATGAACAGATTCACCTCGTTCCTGCTGAACCTCCAGAGGCCTGCGGGGAACTCAGCAACGGCTTCTTCATTCAGGACCAGATCGCTCTGGTGGAAAGGGGGTAAGGAGTGGGCAGGCATGACACATGGGGAGGGCAGATTCTGATCACAGCTCACGGTACCCTGAAATGTGCCGATTTCTAAGTAATTCATCCCTTACAGGTCTTTAAGAAATGTCTTGTCTGCTTTCTACCCTCAACACAAGGGTCCTTTCATCCCCCAGAGAGGGGATGTGAGGAAGGGACAGCTAGACCTGCCTTTCTTTTGGTCCCATATGACACCACCTCTTCCAGGGGCTGTTCCTTCCTCTCCAAGACCAGGGTGGTCCAAGAGCATGGTGGGCGAGCTGTGATCATCTCCGACAATGCAGTTGACAATGACAGCTTCTACGTGGAGATGATCCAGGATAGCACTCAACGCACAGCTGACATTCCTGCCCTCTTCCTGCTTGGCCGAGATGGGTGAGGGCTCTTTGCTTCTGGCTGTGCACACTAAACTGGGTGGCGTGACTTGGTGGGATCAAATGCAATCGCCAGCCCCCTCTCACAGGCCCTGCCTTGACTGGAAACTCCCAGAGTACCTGGGCAGAGGGCAGGGTTGGGGTGCTGAGAAAGTGACTGCTCTTCATGCCCTCCCAGCTACATGATCCGACGCTCTCTGGAACAGCATGGGCTGCCATGGGCTATCATCTCTATCCCAGTCAATGTCACCAGTGTCCCCACCTTTGAGCTGCTGCAGCCTCCCTGGACTCTCTGGTAGAACAGCTGCCCCAGGTTCCAGCTATAGGTCTTCACTGGGAAGAGGACACCTAAGAGCCTGCCATTTGGAGTCTGGAGAGAGACTCTGAGGACAAGTGGAGCCGGGGAGGGGACAGAGAAGCCACACCACTGGCTTTCCCTTCCCGAGGGCCTGCAAGGGCATCTCATGCTCCAGTAAGAGGCAAGAACCAGACCCAAGGCTCTGGCTACAACCGGCGCCAACCGTGCTGAAGGCAGGCAGCCTGGTCATCTGAGTTTGCCACACCCCACGGGTCTCAGCCCCTTGTAGCTGTTGCTGGAGTGGTTTAAAGAACTGTGCTCTGGGCCTAAGGATCCCTACTTCTTAGCAATAAAGCTAAATAAAGTTCATCAGGTGTGTACGTGTCCTAAACTAAGTGTGCTTGGGAGTGGGGGCTCAGCCGTTTGGTCCTGCACCACACTGCTGCTTTTACAGGAACCTCACAGAAGGCCATGGCAGCGCAAGACCAGTAGGATTATTAGACTGCTATTGCGGGCCAGCCCTCTGGGAAGAGGACTCCTGGACCCAGAGTCAGAAACTGAAACTCAACCTCAGAGGCCCTCCTTCTGCTTTAGTGACGTTTACACGCCAGCGTGGCTGACAGTATAAGCACTACAGAGAAATGTGGAGCACCCCGCTGCCCCCACGGGCTGGCTCAGAGGGTCCACACAGCCCTTTCTCCAGAGAGAAACGTGGAGCACCCCGCTGCCCCCACGGGCTGGCTCAGAGGGTCCACACCTCCCTTTCTCCACAGAGCACCGCTGGGGAGGCCTGTCACCACTCACACTTTATTGAGACCAGAGGGGAAGAGAGGTGCTGTCTGTTATGAAGGACTATGCCCAACAGGTGAGGGCAGTCAGGCACACTCCACCTGGCCCCACCTTGGAAAGAGCCTGCAGCATAGGCACTGGTCCTCCCTGGGAGGCCCGCAGGGCCATGTGCAGGCCTCGCAGGGAGGGAATGGGGAGTGGTAGCTGTCACTTCCAAGATGCCCTCCCAAGCCTGAGACGGTCATCTGTGGCAAGGAGGGACCTTGTCACGGCTCATCTCCAAGCTTACGCCCCGTTCCTTCAGGTTTCTGGAAGACTGCGGTGTTCCTCTATGGAGGTCCTACGGGTGGGTGTCTATCAGATCCGTTGCTGGACCATTTCAGCTGGTCCCAGGGAAGAGCAGGGCATCCTCAATTAAGGAGCGCTATCTGTCATGTTATACTGCTACAGTCCTGGCGAAGACAGGCCTCTTCAAGACCTTAGGGCTGGCCACCTTGCCTGAGCCCAAGAGGCAAGGCACAGCGATCTGGACTCTGGAGAGCAGTTAAGCGCCACCTCCCCAGTGTCCGATGGGAACAACCCAACGTGCCTGGCTCAGAGTCTTTTGAAGTGTTCTGAAGGCCTAGACTGTTGTTGCCTCTTGCTGGCAAGTGGCAGGCCATTACTTCAGCTGCAGCTGTGGCAGGTGAGCAGAAAGGAAGAGGTAGGGCATAACATCACCTCTTTCTATCAAGGAAACCAGATTGGCCATTTTGTTGTCCCCCCTCAAATTAACAGCCAGTCAAGAAGGGCCAAGCCTTGGGTGGATGGGTGAGTATGGGCCATGGGGCCCAGAGGAAGAACACTGAGGCCTGCAGCCTGTTCCAGGCTCACGGCTACAGTGGAGCACGGCAGGGGAAGGTCAGGTCTACAAGGCTTGCTGACAGCACAAGACCCATGCAGCTCAGCAGCAGCGCTCAGGGCATGAGGCCTGGTGGGGGTGGTGCTCAGGTCCAGCCTCTCCTCAGCTCCGACAGAATGCCAGAAGGCAGAGAGCAGGCAACGGGCGCGAGGGGGAGGGGCCGTTCCTTCCCACCACATTTGTGGAGGACGGGTCCCCTTTCCCGTAGGGTCTGGGCAGGGCCCTTCCAGGCAGGGTAACATCACACGTCAGTCATCTCATCTCCTAGCTCTGCATCTTCTGGCTCTCCTTCCTCCTCTTCTTCCTCCTCCTCTTCTGAGGTCACACTGGGGTCATCAGCCTCTGCCAGGCATTTGGGACAGGAACAGATGAACAAGTAGTTCTCCCTGCAAAGTAAAGGGGTGACAAGTCAGGCCGCTGAAAGGATGGAAGAGCCCGGAGCCCAACCGTGTCCCCGGCTGGCACCTGAGGATCTTATGGCGGCTGTGGCGGCTGCGCTCCCGCTGACAGCAGTCCAAGTAGCTGATACAGATTTCCTGTGGGGTAGAGGAAGGTAGGATTGCCTATGCCCTCCGTCAGACAGGAAAAGAGCTTCCCCAGCAGCCGCCCATCTATTGCCAACCACTGTTCCTTGCCCAGAAGCTAGGTCTTCAATGCCCTTCAACTTGGAGCCATTTCCATGGCTCCAGCAGGCAAGACTCCCACCTGGATCTGAGAGAGACAAAGATGGACGCTGGCCTCAGACCCTGAGGAAAACCAGCCAGTACCCAAGTTCTGTTAATGGGACCAGAGGTTAATCTTGGTATGATAACTTGTGTAGGAGAAAATTTCAACAGGCTGTGGCCACCAACCAGAACCCTCAATCTACACTAACTCATGTGGCTCAAATCACAAAGAAATCACCTGGGCACACAGCTCTACTTCAAACTGAGGCTTTCTGACGAGGCGGGAGGGATTAGAGCATCCTCATGGGCAAAGCCACCCTGGTGGCAGTGGTGATTCACCACCAGCCTAACTAAGGGGCTCCAGACAGTTACTGCTGCTCCCTGGAGAGACACTGCAAGGCCCTACACCCACCCCTGCTGTCCAGTCTCACCTCGCCTGGCTTAATATCTTCCAAGGCAGTAACATGCAAAAGGAAGTTGTTTTCTGGGAAGGAGGTCTCTGCATTGGGGACACAACTGTGGTTGCCTGGGTCACAAAAGACAGATAACAAGTGAAATATGTGTATGCAGAACCCAAGGCCTTGCACATGCGAGGCAAGCATTCCACCACAGGTCTACACCCCCAGCCCCTAGCTTTGAATCAGGGTCAGACTACCCTTGAATTTGTGGTGTTCTTGTGTTGCCTCTGACTCACAAGTACATGCCCAGCAATGAAAATTAGGCTTTGGTTTGTTTTTAATGGTAGTTCTAGCTGGGCAGTAATGGCACACACCTTTAATCCCAGCACTCGGGGAGCAAAGGCAGGCAGATCTCTGAATTTAAGGCCAGCCTGCTTTACAGAACCAGTTCCAGGACAGCCAGAGACAAACGAAACAAACATGTGATTCTAGGGATGGGTAGATGACTCAGCAGGAGAGGTGCTTGCTTCAAGCCTAACAACCTGAGTGTGATCCCTAGAACCCACTTAGAAAGACAGAACAGACTCAGACCTCCATATGCATACCATAGCCTGTGTGTATAAATAAAAGTTAAAAACAAAACAAAGCAGTGTGTGGTGGCACTTGCCTTTAATCATAGTACTTGGAGGCAGTACAACAAGCAAATATAAAAAAATAAATGAAACCGGACTAATATTCTCAGGCCAAGCATAGGGCTCACACCTGTCATCTCTGTGAGCCAGATAGGTGGATTTGCTGTAAGTTTGAGGCCCAACTGGACTACAGAGTAAGTTCTACACCAGTCAGGGCTCAGAGACCCTGTCTCAAAAAACAAAACAAAACAAGCCGGGCATGACTTAGCAAGAGTTCAAAATCATCCCTGGCTACATAGCAAGTTCAAGGTCAACCTGAGCTGCAGGAGACCCTGTCTCAAAACTTTATAAAACAACCACCACAGCAACACGACAGAGCCCTGGCCACTTTCTTTGAGGTCTCACACGGCAGGGAAGAGCAGGTGTGAGACTGCATTTCCTGTCCTGGCACCTACTGCTCTACCCTGAAGACCACAGTGCTGACACACCGTATCCTGTGTCACCGCCAGCTCCACCCCAGCCCATCGGTCCCATGGTCTCACCAAAGGACATCTGCAGTAAACCAGTTATTTCTGTCTGCTGATTTGGAACCCCTGACCACCCAACCTGCCTGGGGGCAGAGGTCATTTGGTAGTGAGGAAAGCAGGCGGTGGGAAGCTGGGTGTGGGAAGGGTCTGTGTAGGAGGTGGCCAGGGCCTTCCCAGAAGTGCTAAGGAGACTCTCCCAGCCTGAGGCCTCCCAAGAGCCTGCGGGCCTCAGGCTCTCTCGGGGCTTCTGGGCTGCATCCCATGGGCAGCGGTGGCACAATGCCTATGCCTCCCGGGCCCTGCGCATCACGCTTGGGGACACACGGCCCCCATAACTATCTACTACAGCACTGAGACACAAGCAGGAGGCTGGGGATGAAGCCTTGGGTGTGGCTCCCGGTAACACTGGAAACAAACAAAACTATGAATGGATGGATGAAGAAAGGGAGGGAGGGGTGAATGAGTGAATGGATGGATGAAGGGAGGGAGGGAGGAGTGAATGAATGGATGGATGAAGAAAGGGAGGGAGGGGTGAATGAGTGAATGGATGGATGAAGGGAGGGAGGGAGGGGTGAATGAATGGATGGATGAAGAAAGGGAGGGAGGGGTGAATGAGTGAATGGATGGATGAAGGGAGGGAGGGAGGGGTGAATGAATGAAGGATGGAAGGGAGGGAGGGAGGGAGGGAGGGAGGGAGGGAGGGAGGGAGGGAGGAGTGAATGATGGATGAAGGAAGGGAGGGAGGGAGGAGTGGATGGTGGATGAAGGAAACTGACAGAGCAATAATTGCCAAGAGAATGCCCAGAGAAACACAGGCCTAACCCCACTTCTAGACTGGCCTGGTCAGCACACAAAGGCAACTGGGGAAGACGACCTGGTAAGGGCAGAGACCTGTGGGCCCATCCCCCTACCCTCCCACCCCACTTCCCCCCACCCCCTCAACCCCCCACCCTCCCCCCCTGCCGAGACTCACAGCAGCTTTGAAGCACAAAGAGGCCGGATCCTTCACAGTTAAGGAACTCGCCGGTCGCTGAAAGACAGTAAATATGCCAGTGGGAGAAGGAAACTAAACTCACAAGGCCGGACCCCAGCTCAGCCGTCCTGCGCTCCTCCCGGCCGGACCACAGCTCAGCCGTCCTGCGCTCCTCCCGAATGGCCGGACCCCAGCTCAGCCGTCCTGCGCGCCTCCCGGATGGCCGGACCCCAGCTCAGCCGTCCTGCGCTCCTCCCGGCCGGCCGGACCCCAGCTCAGCCGTCCTGCGCTCCTCCCGGATGGCCGGACCCCAGCTCAGCTGTCCTGCGCGCCTCCCGGATGGCCGGCCCCCAGCTCAGCCGTCCTGCGCTCCTCCCGGCCGGCCGGACCCCAGCTCAGCCGTCCTGCGCGCCTCCCGGCTCTAGCAGTGTGCCTACGCTTGCTTCTGAGACAGCCTTGCTCTTCTGCCTGCACCACTGCCTTTTTTCTGGCGCTCTCCCTCCTCGCAGCATGGAGCCTCCGGAAGGGTCTCAGGACCATTCTCACCTGCATGCCCTGTGGCTAGATCTGAACTTCCCATGGGCACGGTGGGGTTCTTGCCCCCTACCGTAAGCTTAGCGCTCCCTGGCAAGAGCTGGGCCCGCTACCTGACTAGGGAAGCGCCAAAGATGGGGAAGCCCCAGCCCCATCTCACCAACCTGCCTCAATGTCCTTGTACAACTGGTCGATGAAGGAGTCCAGCTGCTCGCGGTCCCGCGGCTTCAGCTCCAGAGAATCACAGGCGTGTACCCACTGGCTGAGAGAGCTGGAAACAGCCCCGGGCACAGGTCCCTGCCCTGTTCTTTTCTAGAGCAAGGGCCACATTCCTCCCAGCCAGGGCGGTGCAACACCCAATCCCACCAATCTCCAAAGTATCTGTGGCTGCTTTCCTACATTAACCTCCCAGCCGAACCCCAAGGGATCACCTAATAGGTCTAGAACATTCTCTCCTAACCTGGTTCCAATCCCTTGGCCATTGGTCCCAACAAGAGCAAAGAGAGACCGGAATCCATCTGGGGTGAACCACTGTTGGGAGAGAGAAGGGAGCGTGGGGCCGCTCTTCCTAACCCAGCTCTGCAGGGGGAGCTGCTGAGAGCTGGCCTCACTGAGCACTGGGAAGGGCGGCTTCGGGTCCCTTCCTCCCCACTCACCTGGCTGAGGGTCTCCTCATACAGGGCCTCTGTGAAGAGTCCACGCAGAAGTTCCAGCTGGCCCTGGTTTAAGAGAAACAGAGGCACACTTGCAGCCCTGAGACTTCCCCTTAGTACCTACCAGGCACTTCTTTCCCTGCCCCAGAGCTCTTAAGTGAGGGCGTGAACCCTGTTTCCTCCTGTGCCCAGTGCTTCTTCACCTCCCTAGCAGCTTGGCCTCTGATCAGTTTCGCTTTCTCCTTCTTTATTCTTCGTAGTTGGCTGTTTGTCTGAGACAGGGTTTGTCTGTGTAACAGCCCTGGCTGTCCTGGAACTCACTCTGTAGACCAGGCTGGTCTCAAACTCACAGACATCCCCCTGCCTCTGCCTCCCGAGTGCTAGGATTAAAGGCGAGAGCACCACCACCTGGCTCTCCTTTTTTCTAGCTCTGGTAGAACACAGACACCCTCTTTCTGCCTCCCTTGGACGTCTCCACCCCACTTTGTCAGCTCCAAAGGAAGGCTGAGCCCATCGTGTCTTATTCTCGCCACACGAATTTCACGCCACTCCCTGACCTGTGGGCCCCCAGCCCTCCACTCTCCAGAAAACCCGATGTGCCTACTGCCGCCTTCCTCAGGAGTCTTGCCTTTCCACGTGGCGTACCTGACAAACACCCTTGGGTAGGGCGAGCAAGCCTCTTCCCTACTTTCAATCTTAGGTCTGCATACAAAGGTAAATGGGGCCAGGAATGCACATTCTTAGAAGGGATTTCTAAGACCAGGCTTTAACCCCCACTGCAGCTGAAAAGAGTGGAGTTAGTCCCCTAAGGGTAACCATGGACACCCCAGGCCATGTGAAGGGTAGGGGAAGAGACCACGGGAGGAAACCAACCTTGAATTTGTCCCCTAGGAGTTTGTGGACAATTTCTTCCTCCTCATTGGCCGTTTTGCTGCAGAACTGGGAAAAAAGCCTGACCCAGTGGTCCTTGTCCTTGGCCTGTAGGACAAAGACACACAAGGCCATGTGCGACAAAGGGCCTACGTTTCTCAAGGGAATGAACACCATCCAAGAGCTTGTGCCCAGGTCTCCCCTCCAACCCCCCAGCCCCCACCCATACAGCCACTTCCTAACTAGACTGGGGCTTGCCCACCCAGAACACTGAGAAAACCGAAGGCCACCGAGGAGGCACAGTACAGACAGAGGGGTCACGGCATCTCTCACTTCGGGTGACAGACGCTGTCCTGGGACAGAGATGCCTATCAGTCAAACTCAGGAGCTGCTGCTGCATCAGACATCTCAGGAAAAAAGAAGACAGGCAAAACCAGTGCCCACAGCCTATGCCTGCTTTCTAGCTAGCATGCACTGAAGGCTCTACACGGCACGCAGCTGTCCTTCGGGAAAACCCAGGAGCAAGGGCAGGTGACTGAGAGCCAGGGCTGAGGGAGCATCAGCTTCTCTGACTCACCTGTTTCACAGTGGCCACCATCCGGGCCATCAGCATTATACTTGCAGTCTCCGGAGGATAGTGAACACTCCTGGGGAAAGAGGAAATGTAGCCTAGAAATTCCCTCCCTGGCAACAAAGCCTGGAAAGCCCGTTCTGACGGCCACTTCCTGCCTGTCCATCAGCTATCGGAGCTGGACATGGGCAACTCTGTAGGGTTTGGTGGACTCTCCGGGAGTCTGAAAAGGGCTGCTGCTCAGATGAAAGGCGCAGATGAAAGGCGTGTGCTGAAAACTGTGACTTCTGCTCGCGCTCACACTGGAGACGCATCTTGGGGATGTAACTCATGGGAGCTGCCCACAGCTGCTGAGGGAGGCCACAATGAAGGGAGGGAAGAGGAGACGTACCTCCACGCCTCCTGCAGCTTATTGAGGGGGTGGCGGGGGTCATCCTGGGACGGGCCCGGGCACAGGACTCGGTGGTATTGCTCCACAGCTGCCAGCCGACACTCTGCACTGCAGTACACCACCTGTTAGGTGGGGTGGCGGTCAGCCCTCAGGACCTGGGGTACTCACCTCGTTTAACTGCGTTCTTGCTGTAACGGCCCCAGAACGAGAGCTCCGCGTGGACAGATAATACAGTGTGTTCTAGGGACACGCACCTAACCCAAGCTTGTTATTCTACATGAACGGAAGAGCGCGTTCTCTGACTCCCGAGAGAAAGGCATGCCCCACCAGATCTATCTTCTGGACGACGGACACTGGCGGCAAAAAGGCTGAACAATGACAGGCCCTTTCACCATCACACACTGGACTGTGAGCCTTGAGGAACGCACCAGGTCTGCTGAGGCTTCGTCTTGCCAGTGAAGACTTGGCTAAAGCCTCCCTGGCCTGCTCCTTTTCCTCCTCCCCAGGGCTCACCTGGCAATGAGGGCAGCTCTGGTGGAGGTCCTTGCGAACACTGCACAGCTCTGGGTGTGGGAGAACCTGGCCTGGCTTCCCAGTCAGCCTCTGTGCGTTCTCCTCTGCCTTCTCCAGTGCCCGAAGGCAGTGGTCACATGCTGCAGGGAAGCCAGGCACGTAAGGCCCTTCCACCAAGAACCCTCTAGCTCCTCCTGATCCCATGCTTCTCCTTCAGACTCAGTCCACAGGGACCCCTGCCTCAGACTGGTGCGCCTTCCAGTTTATCTCTACCGTAAAACATGAAGAGGCCTGTGGCTGACAAAGCTAAGGACCCACTTTCTCTGGCCCTAACTCAGCCTTCACTGAGCATGGGTTGGGCGCCACCTTCCAATAGGGATATCTAATTTGGTACAGAGCCCTTCAGCGCAATGAACGTAAGAGTACATTACGGGAGCAGACGCTTAAGTTCCACCCGCAAGCGCATCTTCCCCAAGAAGCATTTTGGCGGCACCTCCCTCCCACAGCAGGGACACAGGCCAAACACAACGGCAGGCAGAGTGTGGTTCTCAGGTCCTGTTCTCCAGGGAAGACAGCATTTCCTCCCAATACCCAGAGGGTTAGCCGGGAGATGTGTGAGGCTCCCTCCCAAGCACAAAATGGATGGCCCAACTGCCACCTGAAGCAGGCAGATACGCTTACCCCGGTACCGATACAGTGCGTTCCAGAGAAACTGTGAAGCCACCAGGGGTCTTTCAATGAAGATGGTCTCTCCCTTCTGGATCAGCTGTGTGGCAAACAGTCCCTTTCCCTAACAGGGCAGAGAACATGAGATACAGCTCCAGACCTGCCATAGCGACACATGCATATAATTCTAGCACATGGAAAACGGGGTCAGTAGTGAGGGCTAGCCTGGGCAAATAAGACCTTGTTTTTCTTGAATATTGTTCCACAATCATGAGGACCAGAGTTTGGATCCCAGTCCCCACAGCAGTAATCCAGGTGTCTCTAAAATGCCTGTAACCCCAGCTCCAGAGAAGGCAGACACAGGAAGATGGCACGAGTGCAGACAGCCAGATGGTAACCTTCAACAGTCGGCTGGGCTCTCAAGCCATCTATCTTACCTGCATCTTAACAAGATGCTGCCAATTCCTGCATATGCTACAGGTTAAGAAATCTCTTCTGAGTAGGTCAATGGTAGAGCACGCCTTTAATCCTAGCACAACAGAGGCAGAGGCAGGCAGATCTCTGAGCTCAAGGCCACCTAGGGTCAGCATAGTAAGTCCTGGGACAGTCAGGACTATACATAGAAACCCTGTCTTGAAAATCTCATCAGTCCCCCAAAAAAGCTTAGCCTGGCACACCTTACACATCAGAATGAAGAGAGGAGACAGAACTATTCTCATTCTCTCTCTTACACACACACACACACACACACACACACACACACACACACACACACACACGCGCACAGCAGCTGCGCACCAGGCTGGCTTCAAACTTGTTTCATCCTCTGGAATGCAGAAGCAGGAAGATCTCTGAGGCTGAGGCCAGCCAGGTTTACAGAGTGAGTTCCACAGAGAAATCCTGTCTAGGAAAAAAATACCTATAGATCTTCTTCTCCTTTATGTTCTGGAAGACCAAATGAAGAAAATATTTAGTCACTAAAGCAAAGGAGGGCCAGAGGAATGTGGTTGGTATCTGTAACCCTAGCACTTAGAAGGAAGGATAATCAGGAGTGCAAGGCCACTCAAACAACAGAAAACAAAAAGGAAGAGAAAGAATCAAGAGTTGTCTGTTTCTGATGTCACTAGTCTTCAAGCATACAAAAGTATTGAAGAGAAACAGTTCCAATGCAGATTAAGCAGCATTCGAGGTTGGGCATTGTGGCTCACACCTCTTGTCCCAGAATCTGGGAGCCTGAAGGGAGAGGACTACTTTAAGTTCAAGGCTAACCTAAACTTCTCAGTCTTCCTGAAGTGTGTGATGACTCCAACCACACAATTACACAACTGTTTTTGTTGCTACTTCATAACTCTAATTTTGCTACTGTTATGAAAGTAATGTGGATATCTGTGTTTTCTGATGGTCTTAGGTGACCCCTGGGAAAGAGTCGGTCGACCCCAAAGGGATTGTGACTCAGAGATTAAGAACCACTGACATAATGGGTTCCACTGACCACATCAGAAGGAAGAAAGGACGAGAAAGGAGGAAGGAAAAGAGGGAAGACAAACTCTGAGAGGATTTTACAACACTCTTAGACTGGATAGTATATTAACAGTCGTTATTATTTATTGGGGCAGCCAGATGGCTCAGTGGGTGAAAGTGTGCTGTGATGGCCTGAGTCCCATGTCCAGATCCCACAGTGAAAACAGAAACCAGTACTCACTTGTCATCTGACCTCTACATGATGTGGCACACACGCGTCCATGTCCAGATACACACATACCACACACACACAAGTAACAATAAAACACTTATCTTCCATAAGTGATTGTTTTAGAAAAATACAATAATCAAAATAATCCAAAAAGGAAGCAAACCCACATTAATAAGCCATACTGGGATAAGATTTCAACTGGCACCTACTGAACCTTGGGTTAGGCTTCTGTCCCCACTGATTTGTCTCTGGCAAGACAATTGGTAGAGATCTAGAAAATATTAATGTCCACAGAAGATGTGCAAAGCAGCTAAAAACTATGCTCACCCTTGTCCCTTCCCATCATGCTCTAGGAGATAGTTCTTTAAAACTTTCAAAGAATAAGTAACTACCCTAAGCCAGGCAGTGGTGTCATATGGTAACCTGTGGAAGGTGGCACACTGGGAGAAAAAAGTTACAAATCAGCCACCAGATGGCTACAGCTGTCACAGAACAGGATAAGCTGTAAATCTACCCTGGAAGGTGATTCTCCCCAGCAGAAGGCTGGGGGTAGGCAGTGGAACAAGACCAGCCTGAGATTTACCCCAGGCTGGCCTGGAACTCACAATAGTCCCCCTGCCTCAGACTTCTGAGTGCTGGAATACAGGACAGGGCCACGAGCCCAGTCACCAGCTAGGGTCCTGAGAGAAGTCTAGGACAGAGCTGGGAAAGGAGATTGAAGGAAATAAAAACAGTGAGAAGTGAAGGGAAGAGAAGGCCAAGGTAGGAGAGGGGCCGTAGAGGTGAAAAGTGGTTAACCCTGATCTGAGACACCTCAAACTGTGGGCCCCAGGAGCACCAGAAGCTCTGGGTGGTAGCGGGGAGGGAGGGTGAACAACTAAGGTCACAGGGACACAGGGAAGCGGACTTCCCACCCAAGGAGAAGAATGCTCCCAAGGCCTAGGGAACAGAAACGACAGCCAGACAAGTTTAGGACGGGAGCCTGGACAGATCCGGAGATGTGGCAGGAGATGAGTACAAGGCTAACATCCTGGACCAAGGGTATGCGCATTATTACCATCATTATTATTATTGCTATTAATTCAACGTAACTCTTACCCTTAGGAGTGAAAATGAAAATTAAACAATACCATCTTGCATATGTCAACTGGCAGACAGGAAAAAGCAGAGCTGGAGAGAACAAAAGTCTGTCTGCACTGAAACCCAGCAGCGAGGAGACCTTTGCTCTCAGGGGTGATAAATAATATATGACATAAAAGAGCTATAAATAAGGACTTGGTTGAGTGAAGTATGGTTCTCCCCTGAAAACATTACCAATCAACGTTTTAAACAAGTAGAAACGGGCTAAATGTATGAAAGATGTCCTGACAAGGTGTACTGGGACAGGGGAGTGTTGCGTTTCAGCCACTACCAGGTTGTAACCCAGCACTTGGGAGGTAACAGCAGGAAATGAGTTCAAGACCAGCCTGGACTCCTACATCAAGACCTCATTTCAAACCAAAGAGGTAGCTTTTAAATATGTAACTTTAATATACACATATGTGTACAAGTACAATAGAGATTTTTTTATCTTTATTCATGTGCATTTTCTATTGTACAAGGAAGCACGATGGTAGAGCCGGGCACAGCGGCACGTGCCTTAAATCCCAGCACTGGAGAGGCAAAGGCCAGCCTGGTCTACACAGAGCGTTCCAGAACAGCCAGGGCTACGCAGTGAGACCCGGTCTGAAGCACAAAACAAAGCAAAAAGCACGGCAATACAAACCACGGGTCACGTCCGTCTCCCGCTTGGAGCCCTTCACAGCCGCACTCAGCGTGTGTCCCAGCTCCAGCCCTCCCGCCGCGCTCCCTCCCTCCCTCCCCGAGGGTCGCTGGGGCGCCGGCTGCTCGCCCAGGACAGCGGCGGCGCCAACGCCGGCCTCCGGGCCCGGCTCCACCCGGGCGGCGCGTCCCCCGCAGGGCAGCCAAGCCGGCCGCGAGGCTGAGCCCGCGCGCGGAGCCCGGGCGGCCCGCGCCTCACCTTGGCACTGCTCACGAAACGGACCTCCACGGAGCCGCGGGCGCCGCCCGCCACGCCCACGCAGAAGGAGAACACGTCGCTCATGGAGGCCGCCATCTTGGCCGCGCCTCCGCCTTCTGACCCTTGACCCCGCCCCGGGAGGCCCCGCCCACGGAGCGGCTGCGCGCCCTCCCTCCATCCGCGCGGCTCCGGGACCGCTCTGCCCGCTCTGCCCGCTCTGCCCTGCACTGCCCGCTCTGCCCGCTCTGCCCGCTCTGCCCTGCCCGCTCTGCCCTGCCCTGCCCTGCCCTGCCCTGCCCTGCCCTGCTCTGCCCGCTCTGCCCTGCCCTGCTCTGCCCGCTCTGCCCTGCCCTGCTCTGCCCGCTCTACCCTGCTCTGCCCGCTCTGCCCTGCCCTGCTCTGCCCGCTCTGCCCTGCCCTGCTCTGCCCGCTCTGCCCTGCCCTGCTCTGCCCGCTCTGCCCTGCCCTGCTCTGCCTGCTCTACCCTGCCCTGCTCTGCCTTGCCCTGCCCTGCTCTGCCCTGCCCTGTCCTGCCCTGCCCTGCTCTGCCCTGCTCTGCCCTGCCCTGCTCTACCTGCTCTGCTCTGCCCTGCTCTACCCTGCCCTGCCCTGCTCTACCCCGCCCTGCCCTGCTCTGCCCTGCCCTGCCCTGCTCTGCCCTGCTCTACCCTGCCCTGCCCTTCTCCGCCCCGCCCTGCCCTGCTCTGCCCTGCCCTGCCCTGCTCTGCCCTGCTCTACCCTGCCCTGCCCTTCTCCGCCCCGCCCTGCCCCGCTCTGCCCTGCTCCCTGCTCTGCCCCGCCCCGCCCTGCCCTGCCCTGCTTTGCCCTGCCCCGCCCTGCCCTGCTCTGCCCTGCCCTGCCCGCTCTGCCCTGCTCTGCCCGCTCTGCCCTGTCCTGCCCTGCCCTGCTCTGCCCCGCTCTGCCCTGCCCTGCTCTACCCTGCCCTGCTCTGCCCGCTCTGCCCTGCCCTGCCCTGCTCTGCCTGCTCTGCCCGCTCTGCCCTGCCCTGCCCTGTCCTGCCCTGCCCTGCCCTGCTCTGCCCTGCCCTGCCCTGTCCTGCCCGCTCTGCCTGCCCTGCTTTGCCTGCTCTACCCTGCCCTGCCCTGCCCCGCTCTGCCCTGCTCCCTGCTCTGCCCTGCTCTGCCCCGCCCCGCCCTGCCCTGCCCTGCTTTGCCCTGCCCCGCCCTGCCCTGCTTTGCCCTGCCCCGCCCTGCCCTGCTCTGCCCCGCCCTGCCCTGCCCTGCCCTGCCCTGCCCTGCTCTGCCCTGCCCTGCTCTGCTCTGCCCTGCTCTGCCCTGCTCTACCCTGCCCTGCCCTGCTCTACCCTGCCCCGCTCTGCCCTGCTCCCTGCTCTGCCCTGCTCTGCCCCGCCCTGCCCTGCCCTGCCCTGCCCTGCCCTGCTCTGCCCTGCCCTGCCCCGCTCTGCCCTGCCCTGCTCTGCTCTGCCCGCTCTACCCTGCTCTGCCCGCTCTGCCCTGCCCTGCTCTGCCCGCTCTGCCCTGCCCTGCTCTGCCTGCTCTGCCCTGCCCTGCCCTGCCCTGCTCTGCCCTGCCCTGTCCTGCTCTGCCCCGCTCTGCCCTGCCCCGCTCTGCCCTGCTCTGCCCCGCCCCGCCCCGCCCCGCCCCGCCCTGCCCTGCGTGCTTGCACTTGTGGTAACCTGTGTTTCTGACTCAGTGGCCAGGGTCGCAGTCCACCAACGACGGCTGACCAGCTAGCCCAGAAAGCCAGCCCGTGTGCGTTTTCACACTGCCTTGGTTTTGAGACAGGATCTCCCTGCGTATCCCAGGCTGGCACGAGCTTGCAGCCGCCCTCCTCGTTCAGAAGCCCCTCATGGCCCCCAACACTGCGCAAAGCCTCAGAAGAAGGAGTGGGGACAGCAGAAGGCTGACCTGCTCGCCCTTTGACACTCATTCTGAACGGAAGAAGCAGTTTAGTTGCTGGGGCTCACTCAATTTAAAAAACATTTCTGCTCTCTGCACCTTGCCCGCAGGTGGAGGGCTTGAGCCTCAGTACTGCTTAAACCCAGCGAGGTGGGCCACGCCTAACACCTCCGCACTCAGGTGTAGGCAAAGGAGCTGGACACAAGGCTAGCTGAAGCACATGAGACCCTGTCTGGAAAAGAATTTAGGGCTGGAGAGATGGCATGGCAGTTGACGCTTGTTGCTCTAACAGAGGGCCCAAGTTTGGTTCCCAACACTGGTTCACAACTATCTGTATGTAATTCCAGTTCAGGAGGGCTCGGATGCCCTCAGGCAACCTCCTCAGGCACCAGGCACACACACAGTGCACAGACACACAGGCAGGCAAGACGATCATACACATAAATTTAAACAAAAATTAAAAAGAAAAAGTATTTCCTTTTCCTATAAACCCTCCTGCAGCTGGGCAGACTATCTTAGTTTAGCCAGGTTGGACCAGAGCCTCTGAGTTGGCAGAGCCTTTGACCTTGCAAAGTGGGGTCTAGAGCGGGAATCAGAGGAGCCCTTAGGTAGACGTAGAAATGGGTGTACACTGGCATTGCTCTGAGGCTGGGGGAGGGCTGCTCCTGTTCCTGCAGCTACACCTGGCCTCCGCACATTGCTTTGTTTTGTCCCTCCGTTGACCATGTAGTCCTTGAAACAGGACCTATGTCTGCTCCATTCTTGTTTCGTGGTGACTCTTGAGGATTAGGAACAGCCTAGTAATTATTTCATGTTCCTATTTTTATTTCGAGACAAGGTCTCTATGTAGACCATGCTGGCCTGAAACTCACAGAGACCCAGTTGGGGCCGTTTGCCACATAAGCATGAGGGCCTGACTTTGATCACCAGTGCCATGTAATAGGCTGGGCATGGTGGCAAACATTTGTAATCCCAGGGCTGGGTAGGTAGAAATAAGGTGATACCTGAGGTTCTGTGGCCTACCAGCTACTCAAATGGGCTATCTCTAGGTTCAAGAGGAGAATCTGTCTCAGAACACAAGGAGAGCTGATGGGAGCTGTCATTCTGTAAATATGTTTCTCTTATTGGTTAATGAATAAAGCACTGTTGTCCAATAGGAAAGCAAGATAGGTGGGGCTAGGAGACAAGGAGGATTCTAGGAAGGAATAGGAGGAGTCAGCATATAGAGACTTGAGAGAACAGAGGTCCGGGGCCCTTCTCTCTCAGGTAAGATAAGACCACGTGGAAATACTTAGATCGATAGTAATGGGTTAATACTTAAGACAGAGCTAGCGAATAAGAAATGTTAGTAACAGGTCAGCAGTTTTATATCTAATAACGGCATCTCTGTGTGTTATTTGGGGCTGATGCCCCAAATGAAAGACAGAAAGTGAAGTCCAGTTAAGGAAACCCCCCCCCCATTTGGAATGCAGGGCAGTCTGACCTGGAAAGCTAACCCAGGCCACTATGAGCCAGTTCCCTGGAATTTGCTAACCACCTGCAACTTTCCCTCACAAGGCCCTAAGATAGCGGATACCAAGAATTCACACTGCCCTCTGGTCAGTGTGTCAGCAGGTGGTAAATAGGGTCCTTAAGAAACAAAGAGATAGCTGCAACTCCGGTTTGCTTAGAAAGATTAATTAGCACACCCTGAGGTCTGCTGACCTGAACAATGAGACCATCCGGCCTCAAAAAGAGAACCCATGACTGTGGTCACGTACTCAACAGACAGAGGGTCACAGCCCCTCCCTAAGCTTGTGGTTTTTTCCTTCAAAAGTACCCGTGCCCGGAGAATTTTGTTACTTCTCTTTAGCCTGCGTGCTGAGGGAGCCCGTTTCCCGTTCATTAAAGCCTCTTGCGTGTTGCATCAACTGGACTGGACATTGAGTTCTTGGGGGAACCGACCGAAACTGGGAGACTCCTCATTCTGAGGGTCTTACAAAAACAAGCTGATGGGAAAAACTGCTCATAACAGAGAGCAATTAAGACATTAAGCCTCCAACAAACGTGTGGTTATGGACGCACACACTGAGTCAGATGTCCCTGAAGGAGACAGCTGGGACTGGGTTCCTGTATTGAACAGGACTTTTGAGTCCGGCATTCAGAAGGATTTCCCTCGGGACCAGACAGAGAAAGGTCTCAGTTTTTTAATTTCTCTTTTGTTATTTTGTTGTTGTTGTTGTTATTTATTTATTTATTTATTTATTTATTTTTTTACATGTGTGGATGTTTGCCTGCATGTGCCCGGTGCCTACAGAAGTCAGAAAATCTCGTTGGATCCCCTGACCTGGCCTTGTGGATGGTTGTGAGCCACCACATGTTAGAGCATGTGGAGACGTCCATCCAGCCCCATGTTTTTGTGCAGAGTGTGTCTGTACGTGTGTGGCTGTGCGCATCGAAGGGAGACAGTTCTCTCCTTCCATTGTTTGGTTTCCAGGGATCGAACTCAGATCTTCAGGCTTGACAGCAAGAGCCGTTACGTGTTGAGCCTCTGCCAGCCCTCGTTTTTGACGGAGCAGTGTCTCACTGTTTAGGCTGGACTCAAACTCACTATGGTAGCTCCGGCTGACTTCAAGTCCACCATCCTTCTGCCTTAGCCTCCCTAGTGCTAAGACTACAGGGCTGCACTACCCTGCCCAGCTCCAGGGAATGGCTTCTGGATTCCCTCTAGCCTGCCATTTAATGTCTACAAGCCCACTGGATTTATTATTATTATTATTATTATTATTATTATTATTATTATTATTAATGACGGGGTTTCTCTGTGTTGCCTCGGCTGTCCTGGAACTCACTCTACAGACCAGGCTGGCCTTGAGATCCCGAATGCTGGAATTAAAGGGGGTACAACACCACTTCTGGCTAAAGTCCACTGTTTTGCCTGCCAGCTACTTTCAAAGCTCAGCTCCCACCGCCCACCCTCCTTCCTCTTTCCCCAGAAACCTGGGCCCTGAGAACATCTGCATAGAGGAAGATGGGGCTTTTTGCACTCCATCACCTCACTCAGCCCAGGAGCTGTGTGCGAACAGTCTGCACTACAGAAATCAGCCCTTACATGTCGGAGGCTGACTTCTCAAGAATACGCTCTCAGCAGGCTTCCTGGCAAGAGACCGAGCAGGGTGAGAGGGGCATTCAGGGAGGAGCCGTATTGTCAATGCTGGGTGAAAAGAAGCTATGAGAAAATGAGGCAAACATAAATTTCGAGGGGAAGGGTGGGCACTTGAGAGAGAACGATGGTGGCAAACTGACAAAACAAGAAAACGCTGGGAAAGCATTGTTCACCTGTTATCCTAGCACTGGAGAGGCTGAGGCAGGAGGGCTTCCGTGAGTGTGAGGTCAGGCCATGCCACATAATGACAATCTGAAAAAAACAAAACAAAACAAAACAGCCGTCATCCCAGCATGTGGGAAGCAGAGGCAAAAGAGGGTCAGGAATTCAGAGTCTTCCTCGATACAGAGTGGGAAATGTGGGAAACTTTGTCTCCAGCGGGCGCAGCCATGTGGTTCCCTCCTGACCCCAGGGAAAGTCTTCCACATCCTGATGAGCATTAAGGAGGCCCCTTCTCCACAGACAGGCCAGAAAAGAGCTGATGAATCCATCCTCAGACCTGTGACGGGTGCTCCATCCCCTAGGTGAGAGGACCTACAAACCTCGCCAGTTCGCCACCCTGACCAGGCTTACACCGACAAGTGCTGTCCCCAGGAGAGACTCGTAAGTTATCAGCATTCCTGCTCCAGCCAAGGACATACACGACTCCCTCAGTCTGCTCCCAGGGACCTCTTACTTGATTGTTCAAAGTACATTTGGTGTCCTTTGGCCTTAAGGAAGCTCTTCACTGCGATGTGGGACCGGGAGGTCCAGCAGGCACCCAGGAAGAGACTAGCCCACACAGCATGCCTCTGCCTCAGTCCTCAACTGCCAGCTCCTGAACTTCACTCTGGATGTTGCCATCTGAGCTGCTGGAGGGCTCTTGCATGGCAGAGGGGGAAGGTGATTTCCGTTTCTGCTGCTTCCGATACTTCACCCTGCGGTTTTGGAACCAGATCTTCACCTGTAATTGGGGGCAGCGGACAGGCATCAGAATTTGGTCAGCAGGTGCCCAAATTTGTTCTTCCTGACAAGCTAAGCATCTCCTCCAAAATGCCATTACACACACACACACACACACACACACACACACACAGAGAGAGAGAGAGAGAGAGAGAGAGAGAGAGAGAGAGAGAGAGAGAGAATGGAGGTGGTGAGGACAGGATGAGAGGGGGCATAGCAAAATCCTCAGAAGTTGTCTGCTATGGGATGGAGCAATGGCGCAGCAGCAGGAGAATATGGGGTCAAGGGAACAGTCTCTACTTACATATCGGGCCCCTTGAATACTTGGTTTTGCTGACAGCCCCTTATTTAGCATGGAAACAATCAGAAGGTACTAGAGGGACCTAAGGAAATGTCCCAGATGGCTCGTCTCAAGCTTGCTAAGAAAGCCTGAAGATCAGAGCTCAGGTCACCAGAAACCCACATAAGTGCCAAGTGGCCTACCTGAAACTCCAGCCTCAGCGAGCAGAGACAGGATCCCCAGAGCAAGTTGGCACAATGAGGCTAGCCATAAAATACCAGCTCTGGGTTTGATTGATTCTGTCTTAGTGGACAAAGGGGTACAACAACTGAGAACGACACCTCATATCAACCTCGGCATCCTCCACATACACACACACTGGCACACATGTGTGCCTGCACACACATGCAGATACATGCACACGCATATGCAAAACACACACACACACACACACACACACAAACACATAAAAAGGAGCAAACACACTATGTTTACAATGTGACTCCAAATAGGAATACTATATGACCCAGGGAAGGCCTAAACATTTAGGGCCTGTCTCTCTGCGGCATCCTACCTCCTGTCCAGTACTAGGAGCCAATCAGAGGGACAGTGGTGACAGTGGCCACAGAGCCTGAGCCCATTCACACCTGGTTCTCTGTCAAGTGCAGCCTGGCAGCCAGCTGGGCTCTCCTCTTCCCCACCAGGCTGTGCTGCTCTGCAAACGCTCTCTCCAACTCTTCCAGCTGCTGCAAATTAAACATTCTGGGGGGCCTCTTTCGGTGTCTCTCCGTGTCCTGATGGTTCATGGTAGCTGCCCAGTGCAGAGGGCTCCAGAGGCCTGGACAGTAAGACAACTCAGAGCCTACAAAACAACCAATAGCAGGGGAAGTCAGCCAGCAGCCACCTGCCCCAACCCCCACCACACACACACACACACACACACACACACACACACACACACACACCACGGAGAAGAGAGAGAGAAGACTCACAGGCTCCAAATCTCTCCCCTCTCCTTGGCCAGGTACAGTGGGAAGAGGCTGTATAGAAATAATCCCCAAAGAGCTGGGCAGATGACTCAGTCGTAAGTCAGTAAACGGCACAAGACTGAGACCCTGTATTCTCATCCCCAGCACAAAGACATTAAAATAATAAGAATAAGAATAAGAATAAGAATAAGAATAAGAAGAAGAAGAAGAAGAAGAAGAAGAAGAAGAAGAAGAAGAAGAAGAAGCAGAAGCAGAAGCAGAAGCAGAAGCAGGGTTGAACTACTTTGCGGAGACATGAGGGCGCTTGGGGACATTTTTGGCCCGCCTAGCCGACTGGAGAGCCTCAGATTAAGCGAGAGGTCTTATCTCAACATTAAGATGGAAAGGAGCTAGAGACATGGCTTGGCAATTGCTGCTCTAGCAGAGGACTCAGGTGGCTCCGGGCACCCATGCCCAAAGGCTTACAGCCACTTGTATGTTTGTAACTAGCTCCAGGGAATCCGCTGTTTCCTTCCGACCACCTCAGGTGCACACACATGGCACACATTCACACATTCACACAAATGAAACATCTTTGGTGAGCAGGGGAGAGGGAGCAAAAGAAAAACAGTTAAAAAAAACATTTTAAAAAATAAGGTGGAATATTAAGGACACGTAATATTGACCTTTGACAGGCATGTGCACTCACCTGCGTACATATGAACACACACACACACACACACACACACACACACACACACACACACACACACACACACGAGCCAGAGGACTCGTATGGGATGTGCGAGACGCTGTCTTCTGGACTTGACACAGTTGTTACAGCTGTGATAGATAACAGGCATGTGCCGTATACCATTGCCCCTAGCTAACTCCAGGATTTCCCCTTGATGCCACCTGCTACCGCTTCCAAACTCAATACCTGTGAGGCTGAGGCCCTGATGACAGAAGAGGTGAGCCACATTCGGTGCGGGCGCGCAGGGCATGGTGCGCAGCGGGTAGACGCCCAGGCTCAGGTAGGCGGGCAGCCACGTAGCTGCGGAGCACACCCAGGGCGGGACTGAGTGTGGCCACTCCGAGTTGAGGTTCAGACTCGTGCAGGTACAGAGCGGTAGAGCGGTGGCCGTCCTTTCAGGGGTCCCGGGTCTCGCCAGGATGGCCTCGATAGAAAAGGAGGACTCCAGGAGTCCCTGAGCTAGGCGGCGCGGGTGCACTGGGGACTCGGCCACCGGACAGGAGCCCAAGCTCCGGGGTTGGACCTGAGCGCCCGAGGGAGCAAGCTGCTGGGGCTCTGGGCCGGACATGGCGCGACCCTGGACGGACCTGGACTGGAGAGGAGCCGGAGGAACTCCCGGACTGAGCACGGAGCGCAATGGGAGAGAGAGAGGCCACCCTACTTAAAGGAACTTGTGAATCAGGGTCCCCAGGACCAGCTGTTCCCCAGGGCTCTTAAACTTAGCGGGTGGGGGAGGCGGGGCGAAGGCCAGACTTATCTCCCAGAGTGAGGCCAGGCCTCTAAAGTCCCGCAGGTGCAGGCTGCATCCCACCAGGGCGGGTGGGCGGTGGGGGTGGGGAGGGAATGGCAGGAGGTGGAAGGGGACTTCCTCCACCCTGGTGCTTTGGGGGAAGGACCTTGAGCGCTCACTACAGCTCACTATAGCGCCCTCCTTCACCCTCTCCCTCTTGTGTTCTAGAAGGTCTTGCTGTCCTGGAACAGGCCATGTGGATTAGGCTGGCCTTGAACTCACAATGATCCACCTGCTTCTGCCTGATGAGTGCTGGGATTAAAGGTGTGTCCTGACATACCCGCCCCCCACCCTTCTCAATCTGTAGCCCAGGCTGGCCTCCAAATCGTGGCTGATGGCAGCCATCATTCAAGTGTTAGGACTGCTGGCAGGTGCCACCATGCCTGGCTTCCCCGTGGCTCTCTGGTGATCCTGCATGTAGGTTCTCTGGTTTTGCTTTTTCTATGATGCCAGACTCTCCTGTTGATGTGGGGAACAGGGATCTCAGGAGGATGGGGCAGTGCCTGCTGTGCTGCTGTTTTCCTAATCTTCGCCCTTTTACCAAATAATTTTGGGCACTGCAACTGGGTATGTCTAACCCTTACAAGGCAAGCACTCTGTTACTGAGCTCCTGGGGGAGCCCTCCACAAAGCAGAAGCCCTGGTTAGAGTCACACAAGGACTGGACTTTTAAAATGTGTAAACGCAGCCAGGTGGTGGTGGCGAGCTCCTCTAATCCCAGCACCCCAGAAACACAGGCAGAGGCAGGCGGATCTCTGTGAGTTCAAGGCCAGCCTGGTCTGTATAGTGAGTTCCATGCTAGCTGGGTCTATACAGTGAGTCTGTCTTTTTAAAAGAATTAGACAGGTGCCCAGGGAAAGGCACAGTAGGTAAACTGCTTGCCAAGCAAACGTGGAGGGCTGCAAGGATTGAAAAATACAGCCTAACTCTCCAATGACCCCAGGAAGCTAGAAGTTTAAAAATACTAGCTAAAAAGCCCAAAATACATTAAATTCCAGACCCTGTCCTCTGCCTGTAAATAGGCGAAAGGTCTAGGAGCCCACGCAAATGCAGGCCTCTGGGGCTATAGAAAACTGATTGGTCTATAAAGCTCGGGCTTGGATGATTTAAAATGATCTAAAAACTATAAAATGGTTTAAATTGATTGGCCCACACCACACGGTCTCTTGATGCTTTGAGATGATTGGTTTACGATGCACGGGCTTTGTTGTGACCCTATAAAAGCCGTCTCAATTCTGCACTCAGGGTCCTCAGTCCTCTACCCCTGCGTGGCGTATGGCTGTGGACCCCAGTGCACTTGGAATAAACAGGACCTCTTGCAGTTTGCATCAAGACCGCTTCTCGTGAGTAATTTGGGGTGTCGCCTTTCCTGAGTCGGAGAGTAAAGGTCCACGCTCTGCGGGTCTTTCAGGGCCTGTGTTCAAGTTTCCAGAAATCACGACGTACAATCAGATGTATCAGCAAGTATCTGCCATCCTCAGAGCTTCAGTGGGGAGATGGAGTCCAAGAGGCTAAAATCCCCAGAAGCTCCAGGGCCAGCTAACCTGGGAGAGAGGGGGGATGAGTCAGAGAGACGTTGTTTCAGACAAGGTGGAGGGGAGGACAGACAACAAAGTTTGTCCTCTGTGCCCCACCATACATGTACCATGGCACTCATATATACACAGGTGCACACACACACACACACACACACACACACACACACACACACACACACACATACACAAACACACACATATATTTTTTAAGACAGGGTTTCTCTGTGTAACTTTGCAGCCTGTCCTGGCACTTGATCTGTACAGAAGGCTGGCCTTGAACTCAGAGCTCTACCTGCCTCTGCCTCTCAAGTGCTGGGATTAACATTTAAAAATGTGGGTACACATTTTTAAAAAAAAAAGAGAAAGGGGAAGGGAGGGAGGGAGGGGTGGGAAAAAGAGAGAAGGGAACAGAAGGGAAGTGGGCTGGGATTAGTTCCCTGTGGGCAGTAAAGGGAAATGGTGCATGGTAAAATACCAGAATGAAGGCAGCGTAGGTTTAGTTAACCTCAGGCCAGCGAGACACTCGCCAAGTCAGAGAATGACAGCACTTCAAGATCTCCCCGGGTCTAGTGGCCAGCAGAGGAGCCGACCAAGGCCAGCAGATACAAATCCTAATGGACAGAGGAGCTTCAACACATGTCTCCCCCCAAACTGAACAAGGAGTGCACAAACGGTTCCCCAGTTGTCTACCTGGCGAGCCCGGGAACACGCCAAGGACATGTGGACCCTCATTGGCTCGGCCTGTGATAAGCCTGGAGAATTAACCAGTCTCTGTAGAAATCACCTCAGCATTTGGTCTGTTTTTGCTGGAGGTCCTATTAAAGTCCCTACAGAACGGCTCTGTAGTTGTCTCCTCTCTTAGAACCCGTCCTAACCTTAGGAGCGTCTCTCATCCCCTCCTCCCCCTCGCTCTTAGAACCTGTCCTAACCTTAGGAGCGTCTCTCATCCCCCCTCCCCCTCGCTTTCTTGTTTTCTTTAATTTCCCTTCATGAACTTTGCTTACTCCTGTGTGCCACAGTTACCTTTTCCCGAGACTGCAGCTCAAGAGCCGCTGTTTGGGGCGGGGCATTGGTGGTGCACACCTTTAACCCCAGCATCAGGGAGGCAGAGACAGTGGATCTCTGTGAGTTCGAAACCACCTGGTCTAGAGAGCGAGTGCCAGGACAGGCTCCAAAGCTACACAGAGAAACCCTGTCTCAAAAAACAAACAAAAATCACTTAGCATTTCAATGGAAATAATTGCTTCTATTTATGCAATTGTTATTTTTTTATTCATCATTTTTATTTATTTTACATACCAACCTGTTTCTCCACCCTCCTCTCCTTCTATTCCCTCCCCCCCACAATTATTTCTTTTAATTTATTCTCTCATATCACATCTCAACTGCAGTTTCCCCTCCCTTCTCCCCCCCCCCATTCCCACCCACTCCTCCTCCTGTTTCCCTGCAGAAAAGGCGGGCCTCCCAGAGATCAACCAACCAGGACACATCAAGTCGCAACAAGACTAGGCAATGCCCTCATATTAAGGCTGTGTAAAAGGCAACCCAGCAGGAGGAAAAGGGTCTCAAAAGCAGGAAACGGTGTCAGAGAAAGTTCTGTCCCCACTGTTAGGAATCTCACAGGAACACCAAGCTACACAACCATAACATATATGCAGGAGGCCTAGTTCAGACCCATGCAGCTCCCTGGTTGTCCGTTCAGCCTCTGTAAGCCCCTAGGAGCCCAGGGTATTTGGTTCTGTGGGTTTTCTTGTGGTGTCCTTGACCTCTCTGGCTGCTGCAATCCTTCCTCTCCTTCCGAAGGATCCACCAAGTTCCACCTAACCTTCGGCTGTGGGTCTCTGCGTCTGTTCCCATCAGTTGCTGGAAGAAACCTAGCTGATGACAATATGCTAGGCTCCTGTCTGGACTTTTCCCAGCCTGAGTCCTACTGTTTTTGAGATAAGGTCTCACTAAGTTTCATAGGCCTTGGACTATGTTCTTCTTGCCCCACTGACTCAGGAAGTTTACTTGTTGGCTTACACCCAAGCTATGGCTATAACTTGCTCTTTGTAACAGATGCATCAGGCCCCTCTACCCTTCTTTTCCTGAGGAACATTTTGTAGCTTCCTAGCTTCTGCTTATGCAAACAAGGCAGGTAATAGATATTATTTTCAATACTTAATGCACAACTGGTGATCCTTTTTCTATACAAAAATTCTGCAAATAGGATTAGTGGACATACATTTTTATGAATTTATATTTTATGCCACATTGATCTCTAAACTAGTCTGTAATAATTCAGCCCTTGCTACCTGCTATATCCAAGGATCCAGCACAATGTCAAGGACTCATCTGGTCAAGTAAACAATATAAATATTTAAAGCTTGGTGTGATGGTGCTTGTCTATAATCTCAGCATCAGGAGGTGAGGGCAGGATGATACACAGCCACATAGCAAGTTGGAGACCAGTTCTCTCCTGCTTATATCAGAACCTGCCTCAAACACACACACACACACACACACACACACACACACACACACACACACACACACACACTGGTATATAATTCAGCTGTTAGAGTGCTTGCTTAGCATGTATAAAACCCTGGGTTCAACCCCCAGTACCCCAGAAATCTGGACATGGGGACACAGGCCTGTAATCCTAGCCTGCAGACATAAAAGTAGGGAGAGCAGGGAATCAAGAAGATCAAGGCCACCCTCAACTGTGTAGCAAGTTCAAGGCCAAACTGGGCAACATGAGTCTCCCCTCCCAGATAAAAACACGGGCTGGAGAGATGGCTTGGTGGGTAAAAGTGCCTGCCTCCAGGACTGTCAACCTAAGTTATAAACACAAGGCTTCTAAAAATTGTTCTCTGACCTCCACACATGTGCTATGACCAGAACACTGCTGCACATGTATGCGCACACACAAACACACACAAATACAAATGAGTGTAAAATGCTGGCTTTAAAAAATATATAAAAATAAGAATGGCCAGGTTTGGTGGCCTATGCCTTTATTCAAGCACCTGGGAGACAGAAGAAGGCAGATCTCTATGAGTTCAAGGCCAGCCTGGTCTTCACCCTGAGTTCCAGCATAGTCCGGTCACTTAGGAAACCCTGTCTCAAAAACCAATAAAGAAAACAACAAAAACAAGGAAATAGTGGCCACATCTTTAATCCCAGCACTTGGGAGGCAGAGGTGGGCAGATGTCTGGATCTTGGGTGTTCAAGGCCCGCCACCTTGTCTACATAGCTATACAGTGAGACTCTGTCTCAAAAAACTAAAGAAAAGGAAGAAAGAAAAAGAAACAAGCACACACAGTTTATCGATATATGGTGTGCACAGATGTTTTGCCTGTATGTGTGTGTGCAGTGTTCACAGAAGCCGCAGGAGGGTATCAGATCCTCTGGCACTGGAGTTGCTAGTAGGCATGTGGGGATCAAAAACTGGCCCTCTGCAAAAGCAGCAAGTGCTCTTGACCTCCGAGCCGAGCCCTGTCTCAGCCTCCACATTTACGTATTTGTAACGGTTAGTAGCACGTACCTGTAACCTGAACACTCAGAGTCTGACCCACACGGGCTACAGGGGGAGACTGTTCTGATTCAAACGTAGTAACTAAAGGGGCCTTGTATATCCAACTGTCCCCACCCCAATTCCCCCCTCCCCCCTGCTCTGAGGGGCTCCATCCTCTCCTCTCTCTGAATGCACTGAGCACTGATAAGGAGGTGTGTGAGCTGATACCAGCAACTGAGCGTCGTGCATGATTGGACTGTCTCCCTTAAGTTGAGGGAAGGTTGAGTGATGCTGCCCTCACTGAGATCTTAGGGCTGCTGGGAGCTGACAATTGGAGAGATAGTTACAGGCTCCCTTCCTAGCCTTTCTCCCAGTATCCCTGCTTCCTGTTTTCTTCCTCACTGTCCCTTTTACAGTAGTCCCATCCCCCACCCCCAAGGGGAGCCATCTCCATCCTGAGGCCACCTGCTTGGTGATAACCCCAAAGCTCTATGGAGCTAAGGCCTACAGCCCGCAGCCCACAGCACAGGCTTCAAGTGGAGCTTAGCCTGCATAGAGAGAGAGGACCTGACAGGCCCTGGAGGAGTCCCCCCCCTTTTCTCCTGCCCAGGCTTCCTCAGCTCCAGCCCACACCTGCTCCATCTTTTTCTCCCACACTGCACCTGAACAAGAGCAAACAGGATTGTTTGTTCCTCCCTCCCTGGAATGCTGGGCAAACGAGGTGCTTGTTGTGTGTGTGTGTGTTGACACACAGGCACTGAGGCAGCTTCCAAGGGTCTCCGTGCTGTTTTTAAGACCCTGTGAAGTTCTGTGCTCTTTAATTAGACTGAAGTTAACAAAGATGTATTTGTTTGAGCTCTTCTGTGAGTTGGGTTTTATGAGCTACAAAGAGCTATGGGTATGAACGTGTTGCAGTTTCTGCCTTGGGAACTACCGGTCTCGTGGTGGGCTGGGAGATGAGAGACCCATCTACAGCTTGCTGATGCAGCTGCCAAGCCAGGGGCAGAGTCTATGGGAGGATGAAAGGCAGAGAAGTTAGAGATAATTTATTGTTATTATTATTTATTCTTTTCTTTTTTGCACCAGGACATAGAACATGGGGTTTTGGTGCATGCTAGGCTAGCTCTCTGCCATTGAACTACACCCCAGCACACTTTTTACTTGGAGACAGGGTCTTCCTGAAGTGCTTAAGCATTGAACTCATTCTATAAACCAGACAGATCCTTGACATGTCAATGTTCCTGCCTCGATCTTCCCAACAGGTCTGCACCACTGGGAATAATAATAAGGCTTCCCAGAGACTTCCCTCTGTAGTTAAGTCCGAAACAAGCAAGGCCTGCCCAAGTACCAGCGTCTTGGTCAGACCCACCAGAGGGGGAATTCTGTGGAAGGAAGAACAGCTAGCTTCCTTGGAGACTTTAAGAATGAATAAGATAAAGGAGGGTTGGTCAGAGAGGAAGGCAAGGATGTAGTGTAGGCTGCCCCTACCCTCGCTATGTTGCCAAGGATGACTTTGAACTCACAGTCTCAGCCTCCCAAGTGCTGGGCTTGGAAGTACATACCATAATGCCAGGCTTGAGAAAGCGCTTGTCCTAGCTACTTGGAACACCCTGGTGTTGAGATTTGTTGAAAAGGACACTGAGGAGCCACCAAGGCAGGAGGAAACTGCTCCAAAGGCAGATGTTGGTTCCGGCTCTGAACATCAAAGTTACTCTTCCTGGCGGCTTTAGACAACACAGGGCCTGGTGGAAACCTCTCTTACTCTATCCCGTGACCTCATGGAGCTTAGTGCAGAAGTGCTGGGTTTGAATTCTCATTTCTCATTTTCCCTCTTCCTCCAGTCAGTTTCTGAAGAAGGGAGGAGGAGGAGGGATGCCTGTTATTGCAAGCACCACAAGGTGAGCGGGCATCTCTGTGGCCCCCACCCTCTCCCATTGGTACCTTCTTCCCATTTCACACGTGCAGAAAATAGATCCTGGACAAATAAATGACTGGTTTTGTGACAGGGTATCATATAGTCTAGGCTGGCTTTGAACTTGCTGTATGAGGGAGGCCTCGAATTTCTCTCCTATCTGCTCTTCCCAAGTGCTGGGATTGAAGGTGTGTACCACCACGCCCAGTTCATGCAGTGCTGGGATTGAACCCAGGACTCTGTACGTGACAGGCAATAGTCTAGCCAAGCTACGTCCCAAGCCCTGTAACATCTTTCATAGCTAGTAACGTCTAAATTCAATCTAGATTTGTCCAACTCTAATTTCAGTAAGTGCCAGGAACGTGGCTCCATTATAGAAAATTACTTGCTTCATATTTTTGAGACCCTTGGTTTTATCCCCAGCGCTAAAGGGGAAAACAAGAGCATGGTGACTTATACCGATAATCCCCGTACTAGGAAATGCCAAAGCAAGAAGACGGCCATGAGGGCTGATGAGATGGCTCTGTGGGTAAAAGTATTTGCCCCCAAACCTGAGTTAAATCTCCAAGAACCAACAGAGTGGAAGGAGAGAAGTAATTCTCACAATTTGTCCGCTGACCTCCACATGTGCTCTGCTCTACACATGCCCATACACAAACGCATGCATTCACTTAATATAAATAAAATGTAATCAAAAGTTAAATAAAGGCATGATCCCACCACTCGGGAGGTGGATCTCTGTGAGTTTGGGGCCAACCTGGTCTACACAGCAAGTTTCAGGCCAGTCAGTACTACTTAGTGGGACTCTGTCTCCAACCAACCAACCAACCAACCAACCAACCATCCATCCATCCATCCATCCATCCATCCATCCATCCATCCAAGCAAGCAAGCAAGCGAAACCAGTATTAACAACAACAAAGACAAAGTTAGACTTTGTAAAGTTCTTCAGTCCCAGCACTTAGGAAAAGGAGCTGGTCTGGTCACTGAGAGTGTTTGAAACAAACAAAACCCAGGGGCTACAGAGATGGATCAGATCAGGAGAGAGCAGTGCTGCCTTTGCAAGAGGTACACCAGATGATGGCTCCAGGCCATCCAATGCCCCCGGCCTCCCCGTGTCCTTCGTATTTCCCTCTCTCACGAGAAAACCTTAAAACAGTAAATAAACAAACCAAAAAACTAAAACAAGAACTTCAACTTGACTTGAGTTGGTTTCTCTGTGCTCACAGCCCTTAGAGAGAAAGGTATTTGTTTTTTCTCTCTACACATTGGGAGATGGGGTGGGGAACAAATCTCCTTCAGGGCTATTTTATTTCTTTCTGTTTTCAACAGTGTCCGTGTAGCCCAGGCTGACCCCTAATTCTCAGCAATCATCTTGCCTTCACTCCAGGAGAGCTGGGATACCAGGTGTGTGCTACCAGACCTCCTAACTAACTCTCCTTTCTTCCCAGACCTCACAATGTTGCCTAGGCTGGTCTGGAACTGCATGTAGACCAGGCTAACTCCCAGAGTTCTGTCTGCCTTTGTCTCCCAAGTGATAGGATTGCAGGAATGTGTCACCCTGTCTGGTTCTAATAGCTCTTTTTTAAGAGAGGTCCTGCTGAGCGTGATGGAGTTGGTCTTGAATTCCAGCACTTGGAGGCAGAGGCAGGGACATCTGGGTCTCTGTGGGTTTCAGGCTGGGCAGGGCTAAAGAGTGAGACCCCTTGCAACCTCAGTACTTCAGAGGCTGAGGCAGGATGGTTGCTCCTAGTTCAAGGTCAAACTGGGCTACATAAAGAGATCTCTTCTCAACACCGCCCTTGGCATCGGTACCTGCTGTGAGGACGAGGCCCACGGTTGAAATGACAGAGAGAATTGAGTTAGGATGCCTTGTAAGAGGGAAGAGGGTCTGATCGAAGCCCCTGGATGTGTCTATTCTCAAAGGAAAGAAATACAGATTCGGAAGGTGTGCTTGGCACGTGCCAGCGGCTGCTGCACCAGGGCACAAGGACAGACGTCACTGGCCTATTGACCAGCTAGAAGGGTCTCACAACCCATGTAACCTGTCAAGCTCTTCTAGAAGTGGATTTCCTGGTTGGTCACTAAGCAAGCCTTTGCCACTGGCCCCAAGGCTGAGCCTAAGGAGGCAGGCTGGGATGGCTCTGGGGGGAGGGGTGCTGGGAAAGCTCATTTCCCAGGCCAGGTGCAGAGCCTGGCCTGGCCTGCTGAGGGCCTCCTAGCGGGACGGGGCCTGGCTGGGTGTTTGCCCAGCACAGACCTGAGATTCCCGTGCGGAAGTTTGTGTGCAGACTGATTTGTTTGCTGGCTCACACTTGCACAAAGGGCTGCCCCGTGGGGTGGCCTGGGAAGGGGTGTGGGCTGAACTCAGAGTCCCCAGCATCCAGGGAACAGCCTTAAAAAGCCACTGTCTCCAAGCTCTTGGAGGGAGAAGAGGGGGCTGAGCTTGGTTGGAAGCTGTGTCAGCGTGGGGTTCAGCCCGCCCCCTCCTTTCCTGGGAGGAACTACAGGGCCCTCATCCTGTGAGACTCCTGGGTAGAAGTGCTTGCTTGGGCTTGGCAAGAACCACAGTGAGAGGACAAATGATCTTAATTCTGATGTCCCACCTGGGAGGCTCTGATTTGGTTGTCTAACCTGTGGCTACGATTGGAGGTTGGGGAGGCTAGCTGCTTCCCAAACCTTAACTGGAACATGAAACAGTGGGCTGTGTCCCTACCTGTGCAACAAGTCTAGGTTGGACCCTTAAGATCCTTATTTAATTTAGTGTGTGTGTGTGAGAGAGAGCGTGTGTGCCTATGGAAGCCAGAAGTGTCTTTTTAATCACTCTCTCCATTCTTTCTATCTATCTATCTATCTATCTATCTATCTATCTATCTATCTATCTATCTATCTATCTGAGACGAGGTCTCACTATGTAGCCCTGGCTGGCTTAGAACTTGTATAGACCATGCTGTCCTCTAACTCACAGAAATCCATCTACCTCTGCCTTCCAAAGTCTGGGGTTACATGTCTGCTTTCCACCTTGTGTTTTGAGGCAGGCTGTCTCTCTGAGATGTATCTCATCCTCCATGGCCAGGAAGGCCACAACACAGCACCAGGCTTTTGCATGTGGGCTCTGGGCAAATAACTCAGGTGTGGAATCAGTGATGCCCTGTAACTTCCGAGGCTAGGCACTGTGATCTGGAGCCTCCCCTCACGGCTGCTTTTTCTTTGGGTCTAGCAGCTCTGTAAGGAAGCTCGAGGGAAAATAGGAAGAGAGGAAGATGGGGGATCTGGCATGCAGGTGTACATGCAGGCAGGACAATGTACATAAGAAATAAATAAGTCTAAAAGAGAAAAGGTAATTTCTTTGCTGGCTGGAGAAATAGCTTAGTGGTTAAGAGCACTGGCTGCTGTTCCAAAGGACCTGGGTTCAATTCCCAGCACCCACCCACATGACGGTTCATAACTGTCTGTACCTTCAGTTCCAGGGCATCTGGCATCCTCGCACTGACATACATACAGGCAAAACCCCAGTGTACATAAAAAATAAATACAATCTCTTTAGAAAAAAAAAAGGTAATTTCTTTACATGTATGAGTGTTTTGCCTGCATTCATGTCTGTGCACATGTGTGTGTGCACTTGACGCCTGTAGAGGCCAGAAGGGGGCGTCTGATCCCCTGGAATTGGCGTTAGGGACAAACGTAGGCAGCCTTGTAAGCCCTGGGAATTGAATCCAGGTCTCCTGGAAGAGTTGTCAGTGCTCTTTACCACTGAGCCGTCTCTCCAGCCCCTGGAGAAATGTCTCTTCATCCTGGATCTGCCACCAATGACAGACCAAAGTACAATTCCATCCAGGTCCCGTTTGGGGGGCAATGTGTTTATTAGACTTTCAGGCGTGTGAGGGTTATTTACAGGAGCATGGGATATCCCAACACTGTATCACCCCAGTGTGTGCGAACAACCTCACAAAAGCTGTATAGATGTGGACCCCTCTGCAGTCGGGGCAGATTGCCCCTGTCACTGGAGGCCAGGAGGGGATGAGTGGCTGGAATAGCCCCCTGAGGCACTGCCCTCCGTCAAAGGCGTTAATAGGCTCCATCTTGTAAAGGCCAGGCCTCAAGCTGGTAGCCATGGCTACTCTGCTTTCGTAACTACAATATTCACGTCAGGTCCCAAAAACAGCATGGACCCATTGCCCAGGCCACACTGCCAGGGCCCTAGATTTTATGACTGCAGTTAGTATCCTAGACAGTCTGGTCCTAGATACTATGTGGTGATAGCCAAGGCCAACTACACAATTTGTGGGGGAACGGTGCACAACGAAAATGGGGGGTTGTGGTTCAAAAACCACTTAGGATTGGAGGTGACAACAGCAGAGCATTGACTGAGCCCCAAGACCCTCTGAGCTTAGGCCTGGGCACCCACAAGGTGCATAGCCAGAAAGCTCTCCTTTAGCTGTAGGCTAGAGCTGTTGTTTAGTTAGTGTAGTGCTCGCCTTAGCATGTCCAAACCCTGGGTTTGAGTCCCAGCAATGCACTGAGCAGCTGGGCATGGGCTCACACAGTCACCCTCGGCTGCATAGTTTTCAGCCGGCAGTAGGTACCTAAGACCATGTCTGATAAAACAGCAAAAAGGACAGGCATGGTGGTGGTTTATCTTTAACTCCTAAGGATTAACTCTACCTCAGGAGGTAGAGGAAGGCAGGTCTCTGTGAGTTCAAGGCCACCCTGGTCTACATAGTGAGTTCAGGACAGTTGGGGTTACATAGAGAGACTTTCTGTCTCAAGACCCAAGCAAACAAAAGTTAGATTTATTTCATCCCTCTCCTTCTCCGGGACCTCCTGATCTTCCTGCCTCCACCTATCTAGTGGCAGAATCATAGGCCTGTGACAGCCACCATGCAGGCTTTGATGGACTTTTCTGTGTTTTTTTCTTTCTCGTTATGTTCTGGTGTACCTAATATACTAATGTATTTTTTCTCCGTTAATCTGCCAGCATGCTGGCCTTGCAAGCCCTGCAGTGGGAGAATTTTCCTTTTTTCCCTTCTCGACTGTATCAGCAGGTGGCACCGAACCCTTTAAACCGATGCACTATCTTGTTTGGGAATATCTGCACCCTAGGCTCTGTCCCAGCAAGAGAAAGCACTGGGAATCGGAGAACCTTCAGGGCCCGGCAGACACAGTGTCACCTCTCACAGTGGGCGGCAGGGGGCGCGCGCAGACTGTTCGGTGGCGGCGCCCAATTTCTGCAGCGGCCGCTGGGGAGGCGACTGGGCTGTCTCAGTGATCCAGTCGGGATGGCGCTGGGAGGGGGAGGCTGGGGCTGAAGGGGGTGGGGATGGGGATACAGCCTCGCCCGTTCCTAACCGAGAGAGCTGGGAGGCAGTCAGTCCCCGAAGCCGGGTAGGTTAGTTCACAAGTGTCTGGGTAGCTGGAGGAAAGACGTCATGACTCCAAGGAGGGGAGACTGATTGGCACGGTTGTCCTGTCTCCCAAGGTGGGCAGAGTGGGGCAGGGTGGAGCGTCCCCGAGAAAACCTAACATACAGCCTGAAGGCAAGGCCACAAGGCTGACACCTCATTGCTGGGCAGCTCGGGTGGGGACAGATGTTTCTCCCTTTAATCTGAGATGTTGACAACCTGCAGGGCTTCCTGCAGGAAGAGGTGGGAGGAAGGACGGGCAGGATGAAGGAAGGGTGGGAGGGAGGGCAGAGAGCAGGGGTGGGGACCTAGCTGGGGTCACATAGCATCCACAAGTGTGCACTGCCCTTCCCACCACTGACAGACCTGAGAAATTTGACTTAAGACTCAGAAACAGCCAGGCGGTGGTGGCACACGCCTTTGATCCCAGCACTCGGGAGGCAGAGGCAGGCCTGTCACTGTGAGTTCGAGACCAGCCTGGTCTACAAGAGCTAGTTCCAGGACAGCCTCCAAAGCCACAGAGAAACCCTGTCTCGAAAGCCAAATAACAACAACAACAACAACAACAACAATAATAATAATAATAAAGGCTCAGAAACACCTCTGGCCAGGACCAAAGGAAGCCGAAGGCTCAGAGGTGGACTGGGGGGATCAGCCCGGTCTCCAGGACACCCGGGGGCTGAGGGTGAGAGGAGGGAGGGTCATGGGCCTGGAGATAGTGAACTACGGAGAGGAGCTGGGTGTCTTCCCTTCTCTCCCCCTTCTTCCCTCCTCTCCTCCTCTCCCTCCGCCCCATCCTCCTCCTCTGGCTCATCTTGAGTCTGACCCTCCAGCCTCCTCTTCCCCACTGCCAACCCCTTCCCGCCTCTTCCTCGCCCATTTCTGACCCCCTCTCCCTCTCTCTTCCTCTCCTCCCTTTATCGTGGTGTTTGAGCCATCCCTGTCTTGACAGGGAGCTGCCCGCCCCTCCGCGTGCTGGCACTAGAGGGGTAGGCAGGTCGCAGGCTCGGAACTGGGAGGAGGGACGCGGGCGCCCCTGGCCGTGTCCCCTGGGTGTCCCCCTCCCCGGGCCCACGCCCGCGGGCGGAATCGCGGCCGGGGGATTGAGGCGGCGCCCTAATCTCCGATACACTTGCGAGTCAGCTTCCTGCCCCGGGCCTGCCTGGCCGGCAAACAGGCGGGCGCGCACCGCATCCCAAATGCGGCATTTGCGCTGCGGGCGGAGGGCGAGGGGCCGCGGGCTGGTCTGCGCCCTTCCTGTCCTAATCCCCGCCAGGCCCAGCCGGCTGCGGCTGGGGGATTAGCGCGCGGGCCTGTCCGCTAGCCCCCCCTCCGCTGCGCCTTTTTCAGCTGAGGCCCCCTCTGTGTCCCCGGCAAGGACAGCAGGGAGGTGGGGGAGGATGGAGCCCGATCACGCTGTCAGCCCAGGGGTACGGGGTGCGGGGACTCATGGGCGCCCGCGAGCCCCTCACCCTGTAAGCGCACTATGGATCAGGGAAGATGCCTGGGAGGAGCTGCCCCTCACCTTTCACTTCCCAGTCTCACCCTCCGCCCAGGCCAGGAAACCCGAGCTCAGTGCTCTGTCCCAAGGCGACGTTGTGGTTTTGATAGACAGCGCAAACTTGGTGCTGCGACCTCCTTTTGTCATCCGTGTGGGTAGAGGAGGCCCAGACCCCCACCATGACCCTCAACAGCCTGAGGCGCTAGATCCCTTGGAGTTTTAGGAGCCTCGGTTTAGGCTGAAACAAGGTTAGTCGCTTTGGTGCAGCTAAAAATTTCAGGACTAGCCAGTTTTTATGAAGAAGCATGGGGATATTGAAGACATTTTAATGTAGGCGTGAGGAAACGGGCACTCAGAAGCAAGGAAGGCAGATCCAAGAGCCTGGATGTGGGCTTCTCAGTGTTCTCATCACCTTTTTTTGTTTTGTTTTTTTTTTTTTTTGTTTTTTGTTTGCACAGCATCACTGGGCGGTTCCTGAAGGACAAATGACAGGATTGCAACAGTTAGGTGAAAGGATAGTTCACAGGGGTGCAGAAAGGTGTCTTTGCTGTTAACAGTTTTGTTTGAGAATCTTAGGAGACGGCCCGGGCAAAGCAATGCGGCCTTTCCCAAGGCCATAAACCTTAAGCCTGGGTCACTATTTTGGCATGAAGGATCTATATATATGAAAGGAATGTGTGGTGGTTGGGAAGAAAATGCCCCCCAAAGGGAGTGTGGTGCAGCCTTGTGGGCGTAGGTGTGGTCTTGTCGGAGGAAGTGTGTCACTGTGGAGGTAGACTTTGAGGTCTTGCGTGCTCAAGCCAAGCCGGTGTCTCAGACTGCTTCCTGTTGCCTGTGAGTCAAGATGTAAGAACTCTCAGCTCCTTCTCTGGCATCATGTCTGCTGCCTTGCGTGCTGCCATGACAGTAATGGACTAAACCTGTGAACTGTAAGTGAGCTGCCCAATTAAATGCTCTCATTTGTAAGAGTTGCCACGGTCATGGTGTCTTTGCATAGCAATACAAACCCTGACAATTATCAACTTCATGTTGGCAGCCCTTTCAGCAAATGTTGCTGTGTAGACGTTCTCATCTTTGGCTGGCTAGAGGCCTCATCCGTCTCCCAGATGCAGGGTTCCTGCCCCTATCATTTCCCTGTCACCGTATCACCCTGCGCTCCTGAGGGGAAGCCCCAGCTGGGAGCAGGACTGTGCTGGGGCAGAAACACAGACAGAGAAGGAGGAGGACTCCACAGCAAGCTGACGCCCTTGACTTGCTAAGAGGCCAGCAAGGCCCACTGAAGTGTCGGTTTTAAGGTGGTGCACTCTCTCACCATGGTACAAGCCAGAGGGAACACCTCCTTGCCTCACCGTAGTCTTGGGCCCTGAGAAGCCCTTTCTCTGCCTCATGTGACTTTCATCACTGTCCCCCACCTGTGAGCCTGTCTCAGCACCCCACACTGCCTCGTCTACTTGACTGGTATGTCTATGGGGACTATGTCCCAAGGCAGGCACCTGATCTCTTGCCGTCACTACCTACCTACCCAGAGCAGTTCTCAGCCAACATCCAGGGCCGAATAAACGGCTCGGGAATTAGTAACTCCCCTGAAGCCACCCCTCTGCTGCCAGCTGCGTGGTTCCATCTGCCTCGCTTGTTCTCACAGCAAGGTTACTGACTCCAAGTCCTGCTCCTCGCTGCGGAAAGATACACCAGGCCTCGGAGGCAGCTACCAAGTGTAGCTTTGAGCCCCTGTAGTGCTTAGTGGAATGGGCCTCTTTCCCAGCTGCTGACCTGGCTTCCTAAACTCCACTTTGCAAGGAGGGGGTTGAGACGGGATCTCTTCACATAGCTTTGGCTGTCCTGGAATTCACTATGTAGATCACAGGCTGGCCTTGAACTCACTGAGATCTATGTGCTTCTGCTTCCCAAGTGCTGTAATTAAAGGCGAGATCTATGTGCTTCTGCTTCCCAAGTGCTGTAATTAAAGGCGTGTGCCACCACACCTGACTAGTTTCTGAGCTCTTCTTATGATCATTAGCTCCAATGAATGGAGCAGCTGCATATGTGTATGAGAGTGCTGGAGTGTGTGTGTGTGTGTGTGTGTGTGTGTGTGTGTTTATGGTGTGTGTATGTATGGTGTGTGTATGTGGTGTGTGTGTGTGTGCATATGTGTATGTGCATGTGTGTGTGTGTGTGTGTGTGTGTGTGTGTGTATGGTGTGTGTGTGTGTGTGTATGGTGTCTCCTGAATGTATGGGGTTTGTTCGTGTCCTCTGTTGATGATGTGTGTAGATTCTGTTAGGTGAGTGTAGGCCTACAAGGGTGTTGCCTCAGGATACACATCTGGGACTCAAGTGTGCATGCAGTATGTCCTGTCCTGAGTTGTCTAATTTTGTCATGTTTGTGGAAGGTGAGGGGAAGCAGTGTGGGATGTGCATGCAATTTGTGCAGGACTAGGAGTGCACTCGTGTCTCAAGACGTCAGAGTGTGTGACGGCGTGTGACGGTAGGCGACGGTGCCTCCTGGCTGCCTCAGGGTGCCAAGTGCCTGCTGAGATTTCTCCACCACCCGCTCTGGTTTTTCCAGGCAAGCAGTGAGGGCGTGCGAAGCCCAGGGCGTCAGGAGTCCAGGAACTGAGGCGAAGCAGTGATTGCTATAGCCAGGGCTTGAGGCTTAGAAAGTAACAGGTGATAGCTGCAAAGTATGGGCGAGGCCATACCTGGGTGTTTCAGACCCTGTTAAAACTACATGATAACAGATGCTGTGGCCTGTTTCTATGACCTCAGCACTCAGGAGGTGGGGGTAGGAAGATGGTGAATTCAAGGCCAGCTGGGCTATGTAGTAAGACAATGTCTCAACAAACAAACACAATAAGAATCCTAGCTGGGCATGGCGGTAGATGCAGAGAAATTCAATGCTCAGGAGGTAGAAGCAAGAGGATCAGAAGGGTCCTCATCTTCAGCCTCATAGCAAGGCCCAACCTGGGCTAAAAGAGACTGTCTCAAACAACAAGGACAAGCTAACGAGGCTCTGCATGTCACAGACCCCAGAGATTCCAGGCAGGAGGAGATGGTAACAACGAAATGTGAGTCTCCATCCAGACAGCACTCTGAGGCTCAACAGAGGAACTCTCCAGGAAGGCTGAGCCCAGGTGGTTAGAGGAGAGGGAAGTGAGCCAGCTGGGCGGGCCCAGACTTGTCCACACACCATCCCGTGGGCAAAGGCAGCCCACACCAAGGCGCAGGACCCTGAGGAGGGCGCAGGACCTGGATCCCTGCCCTTTACCCGGTGCTCCTCTGCAGCGGATATCCTACCTGATGAGCGTGGAAGGACAAGCAGAGGCCGAGAGCTCACACTGTGTAGGAGGGGAGGCCTGGGAGGGACCAAAGGTACCAGAGGCCTGGTGGCTGAGGCCTGGGAAGATGACACAGAACCCAGGGACTTTCTGATTGAGAGGGTCAGAGTGGCCACAGAACCGTGACAGCAGAGGAGGCCCTATCACTATCCCTGACCTGTGGCTGTGCCTACTGTCTGGCCTTGGCGGAGGCAGGGTTGTAATAGGAGGAGTTGAGAGAGGGTGGAGAAGGCAGGCGGCCTCTCCAGGCTGAAAACCAGCCAGTGGCTAGCATGTGGGTGGTGAAAACCAAGGCTCCTGAGTGAAGAAGGTGTGGCTCCTGCAGTGTTTCTGCTCTCAGAAGGGCCCCTCCCTCCTGACGGCGTCTCACTATGTCCACCAGGCCGCTCTCAAACTCTTAACCTCCAGCGTACTGGGATTAAAGGCTTTGGTTTTTGTTGTTTGTTTGGTTGGTTGGTTGGTTTTGGTGTTTAGAGACAGGGTTTCACTGTGTAGCTTTGGCTGACTATGAGACCAGGCTGGCCTCGAACTCAGGTATTCACCTTGTTATGATAAAGTGCTTGGGGAACCTTGGTGGATTCCATAGCAGGCCAGGGTGACAGAGGCGGAGGGAGAAACATGCCAGGCAGACAGGGCTTAAGTGAGGTTTTATTAGAAAGGGAAAGGCTAGGGGAGGAAAGAGAAAAGAGGTGAAGAGACGCAGAGACAGAGAGAAGACAGAAGAGAAGAGGGAGACAGGAAAAGTGCTGTCTGCCCCAGGGGAACAGCAGGAAAGAGAGTGTAAGTGTGCTGGGTCTTTCTTTTAAAGGGTCCTTTGCACCTGCGTGCAGACTAGCACTCATAGAACCCTGGGTTGACCAAGGCACTGCCTGAGTGCGTTCTGCCAGGTGACAGGGGCAGGCCAGCGGAATGCCTGAATCCTTACACAGAAGCTTCTGCCTTCAGAGTGCTGGGACCTTTTCTGTCTTCCCTAACCCTAAATAAAATTTAGAGCTGGCTGTGGTGACACATAGCTTCATGTGGTTCTAGCACTCAGGGTAGAGGCAGAAAAACCGGAAGTTTGAGGCTATCCTCAGGAATGTATGCTTCTTGGCCATCCTGGGCTCAGAGGACACAGAAGAGCACAAGGCAGAGAATTCCAGGCCTTTGGAGGTCACAGAGAAAGTGGAGGAGGAGGAGGAGGCTGGCTGCTTCTCTATGCAGAAGGGACAGGAAGATTTCCACCCCTCAGTGAAACAACAACAAAAAAAATTATTTCTCCCATTCCCTTCTCTGAGATTAACGATAAACTGTCTGTCCCCTAAAAGAAAACGATAACGACTTTAATTTTACTTGCAGGCTTAGAAATGCCATTTCCACGCAAAACAGGGAGCCGTAATCAGAGCTGAGCCGGGTGTCGCTTTGATAGAAAATGGTTTCCTTTCTGTCTTCTGCCTCCCTCCTTCCCCGTGCAAACCGAGAGAGATGCCCGACAGCTAAGAACAATACGCAATAAAGTGAAATCATATTTTAGTCAAAATAGGCCAAGACTGCTCCCAGCCAACTGTAAATTAGCATTTTGAGGGCAAATATGCAGACAATTTGAGATAATGAAGGCTGATTATTCAATCCAATGAATGTTAACTAGGAAGCAGGGCCTCAGCAGCCTTATCTTGCTCTCTTCGATTTATTTTTTTAATCGTTTCACATTTGAACTCTTTATTTGTTTCTGCTTTCTGTGCTACACACACACACACACACATACACACACACACACACACACACGCACACGCACACACACTCACACACACATACACACACACACACCACCCCTCCCCTCTTTACTTTGCTCAGCTTGTAGCTCAGTGTCATTCAGGGGGTTGCCAGTTTGTCTGTATTGACCCTAGGAAGGATCACCAAGCCCTCCTGAGCCCCTGCGGTGTTCTGGGCCCTTTGGGGACCTAGAGGGGCTGTGAGGTCCTGTTGACGTTGTTAAGCTCAGGCTTCGTTTCTCTGGACCCAGAGCAGCAGGCAGGCATTGCACAGGACCTGGAAACTTGATTCTTGTTTATAAGAGAGGATGCCTGGGTGTGCACGGCTTAGGGAGTGTACGTGTACTTGAAATCCAAAACAACGCAAGGAATACAATCCTCCAATATACTTTCCTCAAGGTCTTGAGGAGTCTCCTCTCCCCGCCACCCGGGGGCCATGAAAAACTTCCTTAAAATGGCCTTAGCTCTATGTGGGCAGATTTCATGCTTTGTGGGCCCTGGACACAAAGCCAAAGCTCACAGAGCCTTACTAGAGGGTTGTAAAAGTTGGCCGGCCATGGTGATGCATACCTTTAATTTCAGCACTAGTCGGGGCAGAGGTGGGCAGATGTGTGTGAGTTTGTGGCCAGGCCAGTCTACAGAGTGAGTTCTAGGCCAGTCAGACGACATAGATAGACCCTGAAAATTTCAAGAACAGAGTACACATAATAGGGTGCACACCCAAGCAGCCGAACATGGCTTTCATAGCCAAAGAGGCATCAAGCGGAGGGCCAAGGCGAGCTGGGATATCCCTGTATTCGCAATGCTCTGGAAGCCAGGCAGGAAGATCTGGACTTAAAGGTCATTACCAGCTACATAGCCAGTCTGAGGCCACCCTGGACCACTCGGTGGGAGTATTAGGTTTGATGGGGCACACCCGCAGGCCCAGCATTCAGGAGGCAGAAGCAGGGGAGTGCCATAAGTTTGAGGCAAGCTTGGTCTGTGAAGCGAGACCCTTGTTCAAAACGAACAGGGCAGTCATCATTCTCAGCGGGTAAGAGCAGGAGAACCCGAGTTCAGGCCCTGGAACCTACATGATGGCCCGCTGTGGCCATCATGGCACGCCTGTACCCACTGTTGGGGGCACAGAGATAGGAGGATTACGAGGGCTGGGTGATCACCAGCCTCGCTAGGAAACAGCATCTCGAGGTTCACTGAGACTCGAGGAAATAATGCAGACCCATAAAAGAAAACACCCTCGTCCTCTTCTGGTCTCCGCACACATACATGTGCAGAGGCCATACGTGTTCATCGCTGTGCACACAAAAGGACAGAGAGCTAGAGAAGGTCTCTATTGGAGCCAGTGCAGCCCCATACCCCTACCCCCGAGTCCCGGGTGCCACCACCGTATTCCCGAGTCTCCGTTCGTTCTGGGCCCTCGCTGGGTCTTCCTGTAGTCTCTCCTCTCTGCCCTCACTGTTCCACACCCGGCCCGCAGCTCCGTAGGCAGTATTACCTATCCCAGCCTCAGTTGCCCTACCTGTGAATGGGGTTGTAGTGGGTGGGGCCTGCTCGACGAGGTCGTGGGAAGCTGGATTGTTTGATACAGGAAATGAAGTCCTGTCTGGGCTAGCCTCAGGAAAGCGCCCACCATTAGCTCACTGCTCTGGGAAGCCTCTCACACTGCAGCCCACTGGACCAGCTGCCTTCTTTTCTTGGATTTCCACATATTTGGAGTGCCCTCCCCTCAGCCCAAGGTTATAGAATTTTTCCCGAACTCAACAGGCAGTGGTGGCACATGCCTTTAATCCCAGCACTCGGGAGGCAGAGGCAGGTGGATCTCTGTGGGTTCAAGGCCAGCCTGGCTTACAGGGCTAGTACCAGGACAGCTAGGGCTGTTACACAGAGGGAATCCTGTCTCAATGCCCTCCACACACACACCAAAAAAAAATAATAATAATAAATAAATAGAATTTTCTGAAACTCATTCCTAAATGTCTGGATGTTCGACTGACGTCTAGTTTTTTTATCTCTTCCTTCCTCCTCTTGCTTTATCTTTCTTCTCAAGCTAGTCTTACTTCATGTATGTGGTTATTTTGCCTTCATGCGTGTACCCTGCATATTCCTGGTGCCATCAGAGGCCAGAAGGGGGCATGGGATGTCCTGCAGCTAGAGTCATGAAAGTTTTTGGGTCACCTGTGGTTCCAGGCTCCTCTGGAAGAGCAGACAGAGCTCTTAGCCCCCAGCCAACCCTCCAGGCCCCGTAGTCTTTATTTACTTATTTTACACAAGCCTGTGTATGACGCACAGTCACGGGCGCTCACGTGTAGCAAGGGCCGGTGGTGAGGCCAGAGACTGACAGTGAGTGTTTTTCTCAGATGATAGCTCCCTTATTTACAGGTCTCCTGCTGGCCCCAGAGCTCAAACATTTGCAGCCAACACGCCCTAGGAATTTGATCTCCACCTCCTCAACTACAGAGTGCAGGGGTTACAGGCAGGAAGACGTGCTCACGTGACTCTTTAATTTCCATTTTTTAATGTGAATGCTGGGGACTCTGGTTTTTATGCTTATAGTGCAAGCCCTTTGACCATGGAACCATTTTCCTAGTGTCTTTTATTTCTTTTAGTTTTTAAAAAACAAAGTCTTGAACTCACTGTGTAGCCTAGGCTGGCTCAGACTGATGACAATCCTTCAACTTCCCAAATGTGAGTCACTGTGTCTGGCTACACTTTTAGAAGTACCTGTTTTTGCATTGCATCTTTCCTTAGGGACTGGAGGGGCGGCTCAGCAGTTAGAGCACTAACTGCTTTAGTAGGGTTTCGTGGGGTTCTCAGGATCTACTTTGGGCAACCGCCTATAACCCCACCTCCAGGGAATCCAATGCCTCTGGTCCCTTCGAACACTGTCGCTCAGATGCAAATGCCCACACGCATACACACAATTTTAAAAGATAAATATATAAATAAGCTGGGTGTGGGGGCATGTGACTGTCTTGTTTTATTCTTTGATACAGGTTTCTCTGTGTAGTCTGGATCTGTAGACCAGGCTGGCCTCAAATCAGAGATCCAACCCACCTCTGCCTCTTGAATGCTGGGGGTAGAGGTATCCATGCCTGTCTGGAATCTGACTCGAATCCAAGTACACAGGAGGGAGGGGTGGACCTCTGGAAATCTGAGACCAGCCTGGTCTATACAGCATGTTCCAGATCAAGGAGGTACACCGTGAGAACCTGTCTCAAAAAATTAAAACAAACAAATCTTTGCGGTGTAAAAATGCTCAGTAGAGCTTTCTAGGCTGAACCCTGGCAGGCAAAGTACAGAGCAAGCCACAGAGCAAGTCACACAGATATTTCTCCAATCCCGACACAGCACACAAGGTGGATGGGTGACGTCCTCATCCTGGCTTCCTTCACCTCCTGCTGTCCTACAGGGCTCTGTACTCCACAGCTTGAGCCTTCAGGAAGCTCCTGTACCCCTTAAACAATGGAGCTCTCAGGAGAGCCTGTGTGTGTACATGCGGAGTATGTGTTCATGAGTGTGCACACTTGTGTTTGCAAGGGATACACATGTGTGTGCATTCAGAGGTCAGAGGTTGATGGTCTATGCCTTCCTCAATCACTTTCCACCTTATACTTCAAGACAGGGTCTCATGAACCTAGGGCTCAATTCAGTTAGACTAGCTGGACAGTGAGCTCTAGGGATGCACTTGTCTCTGACTCTCCCAGAGGTAAGGTGGGAGGTAACAGCAGCATTCCCCTCCCCCCATAACCAGCTCTTCAGCTTCATTGTACTGTTGTTGTTTTTGAGACAGGCTATCACTGTGTAACTCTATGTAGACCAGGCTGGCCCGGAACTCACAGAAATCTGTCTGTCTCTGCTTCTCAAGTGCTGAGACTAAATGTGTGTGCCACCCCACCATGCCTGCTTTGTGTGTGTGTGTGTGTGTGTGTGTGTGTGTGTGTGTGTCTGTGTGTATGCCTCTGTGTGTGTGTGTGTGTGTGTGTATGCTTGTGTGTGTGTATGTCTGTGTGTATGCCTCTGTGTGTGTCTGAATGTCTGTGTGTCTGTGTGTGTATGTCTCTGTGTGTGTATGTCTGTGTGTGTGTGTGTGTATGTCTGTGTGTGTGTCTGTGTGTGTGTGTGTGTGTCTGAATGTCTGTGTGTCTGTGTGTGTATGTCTCTGTGTGTGAATGTCTGTGTGTGTGTGTGTGTGTGTATGTCTGTGTGTATGCCTGTGTGTGTGTGTGTGTGTGTGTGTGTGTGTGTGTGTGTGTGTGTGTACCATGTGACTGGTGGCTGTGGGGGTCAGAAGAGGGCTTTGGATCTGGTGGAATTGGAGTAACGGGCTTCTGTGAGCCATATGAACACAGAAATCAAATCCAGGGGTCCTCTTCAAGAGCAGCAAATACTCTTAACCACTGAGCCATCTCTCCACTCCAGATTTATTTAGAGACAGGGTCTCACTTTGTAGCCCTGGCTGTCCTGGAACCCACTGTGTAGACTAGGTTGGTATGGAAACTCATAGATTCTCCTGCCTCTGCCTCCTGGGTGCTGGAATTAAGGGCCTGCATCAGCAGTCTGGATTTATATCCATCTCTTACATGTAGGTGCTGGGGACTGAACCAAGGTTCTGATGCTTGCATAGCTGCTACTTTACCATTGAGCCATCTCCCCAACCCCAGTACTCACCTTCAAGGGCCACAACACCCCGCTTCCAGCGGCCTGAACACACAGTTAATGGCTCCAGATTCATCCTCTTTATCCCCAGCTATCTGACAGCAGTGGTGTTCTTGAGAGTTCCTTACCGCCTGCTACAAGGCTAGCTGCAGGTCCCCGGCCACAGCATCCTACCTCCAGGACACAGTCTGTCTCAGAGGCTGCCTGGCCAGCCTGCAGAAACATCTGGGCAGAATCCTCCAGGGTCCCCTCCTCAGCTGGAGGATGGGTGGTGGGGGAGGAGCCAGGGTGAGTGGCAGCCTTCATGGACCCCTCACTCTTCTCGACATGTTTACTCACAGGCTGTCTGCAAAGTGAGAATCCTCCCTAATGGGTGTTTCACCCAATTAAATAATTAACTCAGGGTGTTGCTAAGCATTCTGGGCTCAGGCTCCCCTTCCAGGAGGGGCCCTCCTGCCAGGCGGAGGCTGCTGCCAGCCAGGGCCTGGCCTAGACCAGGAGGAGCTGCTGGGAGGGTGCCCAGTGCACTAGGCAAGGAAGAATGGCAGGGAGTTTAGATAAGGGAGCTAAGAGTCACGAAAGGGCGGCAGACCCTTCTAGAGCGTTTCCATTGGCTTTCTAAGTTTTAGAAACTTCCCAAACCCCACTTCAGGGAAAGGGAGAATAAGCTCCCCTCTACTTGTGTGTAGGAGCAGAGAGGCGCACTCCCCGCCGGGCTATCAGACTACAGGGAGTCTACAGGGAGAAGCTGTCTGCATGTGGCTCATTCATGCTGTAGAATATCACTCAGCCCTCAAAAAGAGTGGATTGCTGAGCATAGTTCCACCTGTCTGTAGTCCCAGCCCTTGAGAAGGGAAGTGGAGGCAGGAGACTTAGGAGTTCAAGCTTATCTTTGGCTATAGATGGGTTTTGAAGTCAGCCTGAGATACACGAGACCTCAGTTCAAAACAAAAAGTGATGAGACAGCTCACTGTAGTTGTGGTGGCTTTCCTGGGGTGGGCGTGGCCCCGTTGGAGGAAGTGTGTCATGGTGGGGGCGGGCTCTGAGGTCTCCTGTGCTCAAGCTGCACAGTTGCTTCTGCTGCCTGTGGCTCAAGAGCTCTCAGCTCCTCCTCCTGGCGCCACGTCTGCCTGTGGTGTGCACCGTGCCGCCCACCCTGCCAATAATGGACTGAACCTCTGAACTGAACTATAAGCCAGCCGCAATTTAATGTTTTCCTTCATAAGCGTCGTTGTGGTCATGGTGTCTCTTCACAGCAATACAAACCTTAACTAAGACAGTGGATAAGCAAAATAAATAAATAAAAATCCCTAAGAGGTTGTATAGGAGGAAAGAAAGCTGGGCTGAAGAGATGCTTGGCAGCTAAAAATACCTGCCAAGCTCTACCTGTGACCTGAGTCAATCCTTAGGATCTTCATGGTGGAGGAGAGAACCGACTCCTGCAAGCTGACCTACACACACACACACACACACACACACACACACACACTCACACTCATACACACTCATACACACTCACACACACACATACTCACACACTCACACATACACACACCTTCTCTTTCTCTTTCACACACTCTCACACATACATGCTCTCTCTCACACACACTCACACACACTGTCACACACACACACACTTTCTCACACACACTTTCTCACACGCACACATGCTCACAAACACACACACTGTGGCAGTTGTGCATTCGTGCACATACATAGATAAATTAATGTAATGAAAAACCATACAAAAATAAACTTAAAAAGCAGTGGAGAATTACTGAGAAAGATAAAATGCCAGAAGTTAACTTAGAAAATATCTTGGGCAGGAGAGATGGCTCAGTGGTTACAGCACTGACTGCTCTTGCAGAGGACCGGGGTTCAGTTCCCAGAACCCACAAGGCAGCTCACAACTTTGTAACTTCAGTCCCGGGGGCTCAGACAATCTCTTTTGGTCCTAATGGGTACTGAATACACATGATACAGACGATACAAGCAAAACCACTCCTCTACATAAAATAAATAAAGGAGTTGAGCTTCTCCTTCTTCTTGTTTTTGTTTGTTTGTTTGTTTGTTTGTTTTTGTTTCTTTTGAGACAATGTTTCTTTTTGTAAACTGTCCTGGAACTCGCTTTGTAGATAAGGCTGTCCTTGAACTCACAGAGATCCATCTGCCTCTGCCTCCTGCATTCTGGGGTTAAAGGTGTGCACCACACCCAGCGAAATTAAGGTTCTTCAATCTGCATTTTTCAATCATATTTGCTTCAACTCAAAGTAAGATTTCAGCACACATGTGTAAACTGCCATCTTGTGTCCTTTGCCCACAAAGTCAAGTTTTCATCTAGTACTGACAGACTATGGCCCTGGCATTTCCTTTTCTTCTTGTTTTTGAGACAGGATTTCGTGTATCTCAGGCTGGCCCTGATCGTCCTGCCTCTGCCTCCGAGTTCTCGGATTACAGGCATGCGCCACCATGGTAGTTTCTATCATTTCTTTACATTTTGTTTTTAATATTTCATTTTTTATGTGTTTGAGTGCTTTGCCTGAATGGCTGTCAAATCTCTTGTAGCTGTATGGCTGTGAACAGTCATGTGGGTGCTGGGACTTGAACCTGGGTCTTCTGTAAGATCTATACTACTGCCATCCTAACCCCTGAGCTCTCTCTCTCTCCAGTCCCCAGTTCCTATCATTCTACTCTTCCTTTTGAAAACACTGTCTGGCATGGTGCATATCTGTAGTCCTAGCATTTGGGAAGTAGAGAGGATCAGAAATCCAGGGTCATCCTCAGCTACGGATAATTTGGTGTTACTTGTCATTAGACAGGATCTAATGACAAGTAGTTCTTGAGTTGAGAACAGTAGTTCTCAACCTGGGGGGCTGCAACCCTAAGGCCACCAGAAAACACAGATATTTAAATTATGATTCATTACAGTAGCAAAGTTACAGTCATGAAGTAGCAACAAACAATAATTTTGTGATTGTGAGGGTCACCACAGTGTGAGGAACTGTATTAAAGGGTCATAGCCATTGGGAACCACTGCTCTCGAGGCTGGGCCTCTGGGTGTGCCTGTGGGGATGATCTTGATTGCATTAGTTGATGTGGGAGGATCCATCTTAATTGTGGGGAGGACCATCGCCTGGGCAGAGCACCCTTGCTTTCACAGCACGGAGAAAGGCAGTGGAACACTAGCGTGCTTTAGTTTGTCTCCGACTCAGCTAGGCTGCTGCTTCAACTGCCCCACTGTGCCAGACCTCACTCAACCCAGCTGTGATACAGAATAAACTCTCTCTCCCCTGATTTGCTTTTGCAAATTATCACAGCAGCAGAAAAGAAACTAAGTTACGTAGAGAGTTTGAGGCCAATCTGGGTTACAGACTGGAACCACCACGTCTCAAAAGACCAGACAAACCTGGCTGGGGCCTTCTAAATAGATAGAGATTTTACAAAGGGAGCAGGGAGCAGCTGTCCTTCAGGACTCAGCCACCGAGTGGCAGCCTCAGTACACTGGCAGGTTCGGCTGATACAGTTGCCTATCTCCCACGCTGCAAGCCCCACAGGCTCCTGGAATGAGAGTCGTTGTTGTACCCAAATAAATGGGGCTGGCTGGAGGAGAGGGTGGGGTCAAAAGAACTCAGAGTAATTTCGAGAGGGTCTGGATGGCTCCGGCTACTGTGGTGGGGCTGAAAAGGAAGCAGAGGGTACCCGGTTTGAAAACTCAAATCTGCACCAGCCGGGTAGCGTTAGGCAAGTTCCTTATCCTCTTGCTGACTCCTCAGTTACGAGCGGACTTAGGCAATTATGCTAGCTCTTTCCTTTGAGGAAGTGTGTAAAAGCAGCACACGCAAACAAGTTAATAGACAGACAGACAGCACTTGGAGCTGTTACTACCCTACTCTGGGCTCTGGGAGTGCAGAGAAGTGTGGTACAGGCCCCTTAACCGCAGAGTAAATGAAACTGCTGAGTCCATTCCCGAGCTCCCTGGGGCAGGCAGCTGGCTGAAGCCAGGGCCGCTGGGACGGAGCAAGTGGAGGGTGGCCCTTTGATGGGATGATAAGCCATGCCTGGTGAGGCACCCTGAGTCCCAGCTGCTGCCCTCCACCTGCCCTCCAACAAGCCAGGCTGTTCATCCCTGGCCCCTGAGCCAGACCTACTCTCCCCTCGACTCTGGGGACCACCACAGATGTGGTAAGCCTCTGCATTGGCTTTTTATACCCTCCAGGCTGCATCCAGACCACCATTCGGTCTGCTGCACCTGCACCAAAGCTAGCTCCCTGTCCTGGACGTCGCCAGCTCCTCTCAATTCTCAGGTCTGACCGAAGGCCTTCTCTGCATCCCTGCTCCTGGAAATCCTTGGCTAATTAGGGTCTCTGTCACACATCTGCACACCAAGCTTATTAGACACGATGGTATATGGCAGGACGCCTCCCCTGAAAACCGTCGCCTAAACGTTAACTGTGCAGCTTTATAAGGGACTCGGACTTCCTTTGAAATTGTTCCAATGAATAGAAACACAACGGTGGGAAGCCAGCTCTGAGAAGTAGGCCTTTGTTTAAATGTGAACACTGCCTGCCCTAGTTTTAAAGAAAACCACCGGGGCTGGAGAGTTGACTCAGTGGTTGAAACTTGTTGTTGTTGTAAGGGGCCAGGGTTCAATTCTCAGCACCCACACAGTCTCCAGAGTCTCACCACCGCCTCAAGCACCAGGCGTGAGTGTGTAGGCAAAACACTCACACACATAAAATAATAAAAGTAAATCTAAATTAAAAAAAAAAAATCTCCAGTAGAACACAAACCCCACAGACTCATGAGGGGAAAAAACAAAACATCATCTTGTAGTTTTTGTAGGGTTTGGTAGCACAGCTCAGCGGTGTACTGGTCCCAGTCATTCAGAGCCTACACATGAGAGCAGGTTACTCATTGAGGTGGCCTTATAATGGTCAGTGTGGCCTCCAGGCCTTAACAAATTCAACTGTTCTCGGCTCATATTGAACTTCCCAGAGTGTCGGTCCAATGGTATCAGAGCTGATCAAAAGTCCCGCCTCCCAATAGTGCCACCTCTGACCATTCTAGTGCATGGAGGCATTGAGCCCATTGTGCAGTCACTGCCATCTGCACTCTCTCTCCACTGTCCCTGTGTGTCCTCCCCATGCCCTGGTCCACCTGGGTTTACACGCTCTCTTCCTGGAGGGCCAGTGTCCCTCGTTTTGGCCAGCTTAGGCTAAATGTGACCTTCATGGTTCAGCTAAACATCACCTCTTCCATAAAATGACCTTTCCAGCCCTGCAGAGCGGCCCCTGCCTGTCCCTCCATCACCTGGGAGGCTGAGGATTGCTTCCTGCTAGAGGCTGCCTGAGTTACATAGTAAGCTCTGGGTCAGTCTGTGATTCATATCAAGATGTTTAAAAAGAAAAACAGGTAGATGGATGCCTCAGCAGTTAAGGGCACTGGCTGCTCTTCTGGGGGACCAGGATTCGGTTCTCAGCACCCACATGACAGTTCCCAACAAGACAAACAAGGATGCCCTAGCAGCCGTGAGGAGAGACCTGTATGTCAGGGGCAGTCACGTGCTACGCCTTCAGGTGGCTTCAGCCCAGGCTGATCTTGTCCTGGCTGCAACTGCATGTCAGTCCTCAAGGGTTTTGAGTCAGAACCACCCAGCTAAACTCCCACGTTTCTGACCCGGATGGTTTCCTCTTCTCTCCAGACTGGTGCTAGTGTTGCTCCATGGCGTTGACAGAAAAAATTGACCCCCGGCTCCTGTGGCAGTCTAAAGCCTGGAAGTCCAGCTCTCACTCTGATCCGCCAGGCTGAGCTCACGGGAAGGTGGCTCCTGTGAGCCAAGAGGGGAGAGGTAAGCAAGGGCAAATTCACAAGGAAAGGGTTTGTTTGCCTTACTCTTCCTTTCAGGCCAGAGACTCAAACAACTGGAGGCAGGAGCCGATGCAGAGGCCGTGCAGGAGTGCTGACAGCTGGCTTGCTCCCCGTGGCTTGCTCAGCACGTTTTCTTGCGGAAATACTTATTTCATTTTATTTTTTTGGTTTTTCGAGACAGGGTTTCTCTGTGGCTTTGGAGGCTGTCCTGGAACCTGCTCTTGTAGACCAGGCTGGTCTAGAACTCACAGTGACAGGCCTGCCTCTGCCTCCCGAGTGCTGGGATCAAAGGCGTGTGCCACCACTGCCCATCAGCCTGTTTTCTTATAGAATCCAGGTCCACCAGCAAAGGGATGTCACCACCCACGATAAACTGGACCTTCCCCATCAATACCAAATTTTAAAAATGCTTTATAGCCAGGCAGTGGTGGCACACTTCTTTAATCCCAGCACTATGGAGAGGCAGGAGGATCTCTGTGAGTTGGAGGCCAGCCTGGTCTACTGAGCAAGTTCCAGGACAGCCTCCAAAAGCCACAAAGAAACCCTGTTTCTAAAAGCCAAAAAACCAAAACAGAAAAGCCTTATAGTGGATCTTACAGAGGCATTTTCTCAATTCAAGGTCCCACCTTTCAGATAATCTAGTTTGTGTGTCAAACCGACATAAGACTAGACACCACGGTCGGTTTCCTCAAAGTGCACAGACCCTGATGGGTGTAGCCTTGCAAGCCAAGGCAGAGAATCTTATTCCCTTGGAAATGTGGGGAAGGGGTGGGATGGGACTCCAAACCCTCAAATTGCAGGGGGTTAACGTCCATAGAAATTGTAGTTCTCCATATGAGCAGCAGAGGGTGCATCCAGCTAATTGCAGAGCAAACTAGGGCAACCGGCCTGGGAATTGGGAGACTTTGGAGGTGGACGCCACAGCTTCCCATAACAGCGCAATGAGAAGTTGGCTTTGGTGATGTCTGTCCATCCTATCAGTACTTGGAAGAGGAAGCAGAAAGATCAGGAGTTCAAGGTCATCCTTGGCAAATCTGGGCTACGTGAAGAAAAAAAAATATATAAACATGGGTAAAACAGTGGTAATAATCCCCGAACTTGGCAGACTAAGGCAGGAGGATCTCAAATTGAAGGTGTGGTGGCGCATGGTGCCATCCTGGTCTACATAATGAGTTCCAGGACAATAGCTAGAGCTACATAGTAAGGCTCTGTCTTTAAAATAAAATAAAAATTCATGGCTAGCCTGGTCTATATAGTGTAACCTTGTCTGTAAAAAAAAGGGGGGGGGCTGGAGAGATGGCTCAGCCATTAAAGGCTCACAAACAAAAACAGGGGTGGGGTGGGTGGAGATGGAGGCGTGCCCTCACACCCTAGGGAGCTCTCTTAAAAAACCTTTTCCTGGCCTGCTGTTGGTGGCCCACGCCTTTAATCCCAGCACTGGGGAGGCAGAGGCAGGTGGATCTCTGTGAGTATGAGGACAGCCTGGTCTACAGAGTGAGTTCCAAGACAGCCAGGGCTGTTACATAGAGAAACCCTGTTTCAAAAAACCAAAATCCAAAACAAAACAAAAAACTGAAAGAAGAAAACCTTTGCCTGCCTTGTCTCCGCTTTTTGTTGTTTGTTTGTTTTTATGATAAATGAACCAGAGAATTTAAAGACAGGAAGATAAAATCAAGAGGCTGGCTGGAAGATGGCACCCTTACCCCCCCCCCAGAAGCTAAATTCGTCAGTGTTGCAAAAGACAAAACAAAAAAAGGGGGGGGGGGTTTGGTAAACTTCAGGGAGAACCCCAGCCACTTGCAAACAAACAACCCCAACAAAGCAAAACATGAAAGTCGGATTATACAGTGATTTAATGGAGGGAGCGCCCTCTTAGCTGTACTGGGGCTGTTTATTTGCTTGTTTCTGCCCTCCGGAAGAGAGCTCCTTAGCGGGATTTTGCACCTGCTTTCCCGGCTAAGCACAGCTTTTGTTTATTCTGGCTGAATCCTCAATTCACCTTCCTCTTCAAGGATAGCTATGCTGAACGTTTACTTCTAACCTGGAAGTTGTTTTCTTTCCATCCTGCGAGAATATTAGTCTATTATGGTCTGTTTACCCTTGCTGGTGAGAAATTTGTCAGTTCAATGGCTGTTTTTTTTTTGTACATGATATATGGCTTTGCTTTCTCACTGCCTGGAAGAAAAAAAAAATCCCTTTTGTTGTGGACATTTGTAAATACCCTAAAACAGAGAGAATGCAAGGGATGTTTTCATTTCCAAAATCTAGTCTGAAAAGTTGTCAACATTTATCTCTGTTCTGCCCACAGACCTCTGCCAGACAGAGTTTCACGTAGCCCAGGCTAGCCTTAAAACCCATGTGTAGCTGGGGATGACCCTGCATTTCTGATCCTTGTGCCTTTATCTCCCACGGGCTGGTATTAAAGACAAGCACTGCCATGCCTGGTTTAGGAGTTTCTGGGAATCAAACCTAGGACTTTGTGCAAGCTAGGCAACCGAGTGACAGCCCTAGCTCCAGGCCACATTAACTATTATTCACAAAAACAAAGCTAAGCCAGTTGTCCTCCCTGTGAACCGAGGGAAGTGAAACCCAGCGAACCCTCTGCCTTGCAGGCTGGAGAGAAGAGTCTTGTCGCAGACCGAAGGGAAGAACCCATTCCCACTCCCTTTGGAAGAAGAGAGGCACTGACTTCAACAGCCTGAGTTCAGTTATCTGACACCAACTTGGATCCTGAAATATTAAATAGAAAACTCATGGGAGGATGGGGAGAAGGGGAGATGGTTCCGCAGGGAAAGGCACCTGGCATCCAGCCTGACGGCCCGAGTTCCGTCCCCAGAACTAACTGATGAGAAGAGAGAATGCACTCTGCACGCTGTCCTCGGATCTTCCACGTATGTACGGCATATACACCCCAGCTTCCCCCTCCCCACGCACATTTACTTCTACTTTCCTTGTCCTCCTCGTCACCGTCCTCTTCTGCGGTTAGGGTCCGTCGCACTGTGCAGCTCTGGCGACCCTACACAAAGGCTCATCACAGTGTAGTGCGGTTGACCCTGAGCTCCCGGAAATCTGCCTGCCTCTCCTCCCAATGCTGGGACTGCAGCATGCTCTACCACATATGGCTTTAAAAAACATCTTTAAAGATTATAATCTTTCTCTAATGGCAAGCTTGGGACATGAATGTTGTAAGATGTAGTATAACACCTTTCTCTAAGAATTTCAAAATAACTAATTGTGAAAAGGTTCAAATATAGCTCTAAAACAGAACAGCGACTGAGTTGGCTTATCACCACCATGACAAAGTACTCAAGACAATCGACCTAAAGGAGGAAAAGGTATTGGGGTTGATGGTTTTGAAGGTTTCTGTCCATGACCCCTTAGCTCTGCCATTTCTAGGTTAGGTAGGGAGCACGTGGCGAAAAAAGCTGCTCTCCTCGTGACAGCCAGAATCAAAAAGAGGCAGAGAGGCCCAGGATGTTACAGTCCTTCTAAGGACCACACCCGTCAACTGGGTGCAATCTCCTAAGCTTGCATCCCTCCCCAACAGCCTCTGGAATTATGATGCTGTCAAAGATCAGTCCACTGATGACGTCAGAGCCCTTACGATCTGACCACTTTCCAAAGCCTTGTCCCCAACACTGGGATCCAAACCATGACAGGAGGCAGAGAAGGCTTTATTGTATGAACAGACTTTCCCTGGGAGAGCTAAAAAAAAAAAAAAAAGAAAAGAAAAGAAAAAAAAAAAAAAAAAAGAAAAGAAAAAGAAAAAGTCACCCCAGAGAGGACAGAGATTGCAGAACAAAGTGTTTAGTGATTCCAAAGTCCAGCTTGGTGAACCAGTGAATTTACTGGGCTTTCTTACAGAGCGTGGGTGAGGGGTTCCTTACAGAACTGTGTGGAATAACTCTCTTACCCTCAACAACCAGGCCACTAGAAAGTTCTACCCCAGCCTGGATGATGATTTCCCCACAGCTGCAAGGATGCCCCTCCCCTCCTCTAAGGAAACACACCCTACTTGCTGTTCCTCTCCTGTGTTGTTTTTTATTGTCCCTGAGGTGTTTTTAATCAAACTCTACACTCAGTGTCTCTTCAGGAGGGGCCATTCACAAATATTGCCCCTACCACGCTGAACACAGCTAATAACACTTCCTTCATCCTCTCAACTGCTAGGTCACAATCAAATTTTCCTAGTTGTCTCAAAAAAAAAAAAAGTCCTTTTATCTCCAGCCTGTTGGCACTGAATTTAGTAATTATACGACTCTTAAATTTCTTTTAATCTCGAGTAGTCTTCCCCTTCCTTTAATTTCTTGTGATAATGACAGGTTGAAAAACTGGACCAGGCATTCTGTGGACTGCCCTAATTTCTGGTTGGTGTCTCACCTTCCTCGAGATCCCACTTAACCTGCTTTTCTCTCCCCTCTGCTGCTGCTTCTTGTGCAGGTTTCAGGGCTTGATGAGAGGGGGTTCTCCTGTTAGGAGACTCCTTTGGATCTGGACAGGTTTGTTGTTGTTCTTTTGTTAGCTTGTTTTGTTTTTTGTTCTTTGAGACAGGGTTTCTCTGTGTAGCCCTGGCTGTCCTGGAACTAGCTCTTGTAGATCAGGCTGGCCTTGAACTCACAGAGATCTGGCTGCCTCTGCCTCCTGAGTGCTGGGATTAAAGGAGCGTACCACCACTGCCTGGCGGGACAGGTGTTTTGGTGTGTGTGTGTGTGTGTGTGTGTGTGTGTGTGTGTGTGTGTGTGTGTGCATGAGAGTTTGCTTATACATATGTGTGTCCCTGGGGCCAGAGGAGGTGTCAGCCTTCAGGGACTGCAGTTAGAGGCGGTCATGAGACTCCATATGGGTGACTGGAGCTCACCTGGGTCTCTGCAACTCCACAAGCCAAGTAAAGAGCCAACAGGGTAGTTTTTTGTTTGTTCTGAGTTGGATCTTGCTACAAATTTGTCTTTGTTTCTTTCCATGTTTCTGTGATAAAATACTCAGACAAATGCAGCTTGAAGGGGGAAAGGGGTTATTCTGGCTTGCACTCTGTGGGGAGAGTTCATGGTGGAGGGGAAGTCAAGAGTGTAGAGATTCAAGCACTGGGTCACAAGGCATCCACGGTGGGGAAACAGGTCTAGAAATGATGCCGCTGATCAAGTAGCCTTCTCTACCCAGTCCAGGACCCCAGCAAGCAATGGCGGCCTCCACCGTGGATAGGTGCCAGGCCAGTTAGTCAGTTAAGTTAATCAAGATAATTCAGAAGCTCAGTGGCCCGCTCCCAGGTGAATCTAGACCGCATCAAATTGACAATGGAGGTTAGCCATCACAGGGGTTATTCTCAATCAACCTTAAAGGTAGGAAGAGGGAGGGCGGAGGGGGTGGACGGCTCAGTGGGTAGAGACACTTGCTGTGAAAGCCTACATAAAGGTAGAAGGAAGGAGCCCAGCTCCGGAGGGCTTTCCTCTGACCTCCACAGTGTGTGGTGTGTGCCCACTCCTTCCCGGTCCCCGATAATAATGAGATTAAACACTTCAAAAGGAAAGAGGAACTTTGGCTAAGGAAGTAAGAGATGGGAAATGGAAGCAGGAAGCTGGAGGAGTGAGGCGAAGCATAAAGAAAAGACCCTCTCCAGGGCCTTCCAGCAGACTCAACCCTGCTTACACTAGCCTGGGCCCGGTGGAAATGATTCTAGACTTCTGTTTCCAGGCTTCAGAAGAAAAGAATAACGTGAATGATTTGTGGTGTTTTCTTTCTTTCTTCCTTCCTTCCTTCCTTCCTTCCTTCCTTCCTTTCTTTCTTTCTTTCTTCCTTGTCTTCTCTTTTTTAGACAGAGTTTCTCTAGGTAGCCCAGACTGTCCTGGAACTCACTGTGTAGACCACGGTGGTCTCAAACTCACAGACTTCTGCCTGTCTCTGTCCCACAAAGGTGTGTATTGCCGTGCCTAGCTTAAGTAGGTGGTGTTTTAAGCCATTGAACAGTTAACACAATAAGAAATTAAGGTGTTTTCTTTAGCTAGGTGCGAGGGCACAGGCTTACAATCCTACTAGCGTTAGGAGAAGCACAGGTTTGAGACCACTCTGGCTCCATACTGAAACCTCACCTCAAAAGGAAAGGAATATTCGGGTCATGGGCACCCTGTCTGAAAAACAGACAAACAGACAAAAGACAAGAAAAGGACAGACAAAACGAACACTTACCAACACCCAAGTTTTATTTATATTTTATTTTCCTTTAGGGAATAGAACCCAGGGCTTTGCGAACAACGGGCAAACATTTTATACTGAATTTTGGCCCTGATATATTTCTAAAAATTGTTGAAGTCGGGCAGTGGTGGTTCACGCCTTCAATTCTAGCATTTGGGAAGCAGAGGTAGGTGGATTTGTGTGAGTTCAAGGCCAACCTGGTCTACACAGTGAGATCTAGGACAGCCAAGGCTACACATCCTGTATCGGAAAACCAAAAAAAAAAAAAATTAAGATTATAATTTAATTACAGCACTTGTCCTTCGCTTTCTTCCTTCTAAACCTTCCTGTGTACCCTTCCTTGCTCTCTTTCAAATTCACGGCCTCTTTTCTCACTAACTGTTACTGTCAATTTAGCTTTTGAAATAATAGCAACCGCATACACTTTTTTGAGTTCCCCATTGAGAATGGACTTATGGCTTCAGTGGTGTTGTTTTACTGGAAGAGGGCCCAGATTGTCCTCACCTGTAGGGCAGTCTAGTTGGCCCTTCACCCTGGTGCCCATCATTGCCGTGCGCAGGCCACCTGTTTCTGTGTCTGTGGTCCCTATCTCCATCTCCTGACTGGCTGTCGGAGGCTTTCTTGCATCCACACAGAAGGATGTGACTCAGGCCCTCTGCGTGACTGTGACATCGCCTTTACCAGCACGGATTATAACTGTCTGCCTTTTGAGAAGTCCTTTTGCAGTTTTATTTCCTGTACTGGGCATGGAATCCAGGACTCCATGAATGCCAGGCAAGCATTCCATCACAGTGCCACAGTGAGGGTCTCTGTCACCTCCACAGCCAGCAGAGTGACCCACAAGGGCGGCAAGAAGGCAGTTTGGTTCATAACGGCCAAGCCAGTGTTGGTTCAAACTCCAGTGGTTTATTTTAGGCATATGCAAGCCCAGCACAGTTTGGTGAAAACTTCCTGGGCGATAACTCAATCCTGTGCGCACACGAAGGAACTTAAGTAAATAAAGGTCGTATGTGATCACATCAAAACTCTTTGTGAAGTCCGTAAAGATTGGTCCTATAGCCTGGCTGAGAAAAATCAGGCTTGAGATAAGGGCCTATGGGAGGATCCAGTGTGGTATCTGGCCACACAGGTATCACAGAGGTCAACAGGTTATCACGAAGGTCTGCTCCCAGCCTTCTGGGCGTCTTGCATTCCTTCTCTTGAAGGAACAATCCCGTGAGCTAACAGTCTAGATTCCCCTAGTGCTAATCTGTTAGCCTAAGGACCTCTGTCTGTCCCTCCTGTAAGTCCTTTTAGAGGTCCTAATATGGGTACAGAATGGCTCCTTCTGGGGCTAAATGATTATTATTGTTGCTGTTATTTATTGTACAGGGCCTTATGTGGTCCAAGCTGGTCTCAAACTCATGATGTAGCTGATGACTTTGAACGTGAAGCCTGCCTGCTTCCACACCTGGAGTGTGGGCGGTACAGGGGTACAGGCGTGCACTACCGTCTTATACCACGGATGGAATACAGGAATTCTTGCATGCTGGGCAAGTGCTCTCTGAACCGAGCCACATCCCCAGCCCCTGCCTGGTTATTTAGTCCTGTCAGCTGCACGTTTGGATGAAAACCCATGATGTAGCCAGGAGGTTTCACTCTGTCGTGTCTCTAGCCTCTCTAGAATATTTGGGAGTCAGTAGGCTCTCTTGTGTAGATCTTGCTGCGTGTTCACATAGCACTAATAGCCATCCGGGAGCCCAGGATCACCATCTACTTCGACCCAGTTACGGCGAGGGTGGGGAAAGTTGCTCTGTGTCTGGGACATGAACACACCTGTCTATTTCACTTCCGTGTAGGTGGGAGAGCATCTGCTCACCCAGTGGGGTACAATGCACAGTGAAGATACGGTAAAAGTACATGGCCGAGCTTGCCTGAAATCCCAGAACTCCAGCTGTGAAGATTTAAAAAAAAAAAAAAGTGCCAAAAAATTACTTAGAGACCAACCTGGTCTCAGAGTGGACTCCAGGCCAGTAAGGGTTATGTAGTGAGACACTGCCCTCCCCAGGAATAAAAGAAAAAAAAATTCAAAAGTCTGGTGTGATGGTCCCCACATATCATCCCAGCAGTTGGGAGGTGGAGACAGAAGTTCATACTCACCTCTGGCTCTACAGTTTGAGGCCACAATACCGGGAAGAGGAGGAGAAGGAAGAGAAGGAGGAGGAGGAGGAGAAGGAAGAGGAGGAGGAGGAGAAGGAAGAGGAGGGGGAGGAGGAGGAGGTGGGGGAGGAGGAGGAGGTGGGGGAGGAGGAGGAGGTGGGGGAGGAGGAGGAGGTGGGGGAGGAGGAGGAGGTGGGGGAGGAGGAGGAGGTGGGGGAGGAGGAGGAGGTGGGGGAGGGCTTATCACTCAAAGGCTAAACCCTGCCGTCAGGACCCTCCTATGGTCCCTTGATAAATGACACCCTGTACAAGGCCATCTACTGCTTTGGGTTTTCTCTCTGGTCAGGCTTCTCAGGCTGCCTTTTCACGCTCTGCCCTGTCCTCATCCCAACAGCTTTTGCATAATCTGTGCTGTCTCTCTGCATTCCCACCCTCACCAAAGGATGGCAGTGTGCCTCCCCTGGAGGGGAGTCCTCAGCCTGCTGACAGCCCAGGCTCCCTTACAAGGAGATTGTGCTTTGCTACTTTGTTCTTGTTCCCTGTGGGTAAAAACCAGGACACACCCACATCCTTGTCCCAGCACAGCTGCAGAGATTGCTCTCTCTGAATAATATTTTTAGGAAGTACCCCTCCCCCCCAGTGAAATAATTGAAACCACCCTTAGAAAATCCCAGATCCTGCTGGCTCTGGTGACACACACCTGTCATCCCAAAACTCAGAAGGCAGAGGCAGGAGGATCATAGGTTCCATCCAGGCTAGCCTGAAAACAACAAAACACACAAACAGAAGTAAACAAAAGCCCCAGCAAACAAGAAAATGAAGCAATCACTGAGTGAAATGTAGCGGCAGAGAACCGGGACACATGGAGGCCATTGCCTGCCCTCACTTATTCCTTCAAGCATTTACTGATATCTTCATAGAGACAGAGGTTGTTTTTGGTTTTTGTTTGTTTGTTTTTTTTTTAATGGGTTAAAATCCAATTCTGTTGAGACATATTTCTGGCTCCACTGCCCCAGCTCTGGGCACCTACAGTCCTTCCTGGTTGGTTCCTTTGTTTTTCTGGCATCCCCCAGACCTCTTGCCCCGAGGACATCCTTATTTTCAACTATTATAAAATGATCAGGCTTGTCCTGTTTCCCTTCACTGGTCCTGGTATCAGTGATTTCCCCAAGTCTGCAACGGGTGCGGTGGGTGGTCTCGACTTCTAATCTAGAGGAAGAGGCCTTCTAATCTAGAGGAGGGTCCGCCCTTGCCAGGTCATAGACAGCAAGTTGGCGAACTCTTTCCTCTTTATGGCCCAGGGCCTCACCAGGCGATCACAGCCAAGCTTCGGTGCCCTCTTATGGCTGTAGTCCTGAGCCAGCAGGAAGCCTGAATTTGCCAAGTGCTTAGGCCAGGGCAGGAGGAAGGGGAGTGGGAGGCAGGGGCAGTACATCTGGTTCCTCTATGCCCCTTCCTGGAGGCATCCTACCGCTGGGGGAGGGGCGAGGAAGCGGGCAGGAGGTGCTGGCCGCTCAGCCAGAGCGCTGGTCAACATGAAACAGATCCTAACCGACCGTAACAGATTCGTGGTAGTTGAAGGTTAACAGAGGAACTTTCATTTGGAAGAATCTACTGTTAGAATGGGAACCTCAGCCGTGTGGTGGCTCACCCCTTCAATCCCAGCACTTGGGAGGCAGAGGCAGGTGGATCTCCATGAGTTAGAGGCCAGCCTGGTCTACAGAGCTAGTTCCAGGACAGCCAGAGCTGTTGCACAAAGAAACCCTGTCTCGAAAAAAGTAAAAAAAAAAAAAAAAGAATGGGAACTTCAGCTAGATAAAAGGGGTGCGGGTAAGAGTCAGAGGGAGAGGCCCGGGTTTAGTGCGGGCAGTGGAGGCTTCTGAGTCTGTAACCTTTGGCAAATCTGCTTACCTTTCCACCTCAGCTACTAGCACCATGCCCATCTGCACGCCGCCACGCTCCCCACCACGATGATAATGGACTAAACCTCTGAAACTGTAAGCAAGTTCCAATTAAACGCTTTCTTTCGTAAGAGTTGCCTTAGCCAAGCATGATGGCTAAGTCCCAGCACTCCGGAGGCAGAGACAGACAGATCTATGTTAAAGTCAAGGCCAGTCTGGTCTATAAAATGAGTTCCAGGGCAGCCAGGGCTACACAGAGAAACCCTGTCTAGCAGAACAACAAACAAACAAACAAGCAAGACAAAACAAGAGATGCCTTGCTCATCGTGTCTCTTCACAACAACAGAACATTGACTAAGACACCTGGCTTACTGGATCCTGTCCCAAAAAATCAAAACAAAACAACTAAGGCTTTAAACGTTGGTAGCATTTAGATGGCCAACAATAAAATCACTACAACTTTTTAAACTTCCATTTGCAAGTTTGGTGACTTCAGAGAAATGGCCTAAGTGTTCTGCGTGGGTTTGCTCATCGGTGAACTGAGGGTAGCAAGAGAAACTACTTCACTCACATGGTTGTCTTCGGGGGCAAAGGAGATATCACAGAATGTAAACAGGAGATTCCCAAACCCACAGACCTAACCTTTACTCTCTGCGGCTCTCAAATTACGTGCAGACAGCATAAAGATCAGAAAGATAACAAATCGCTGGCCGTGTTGATTTCTGGGTGGTATTTTTTATCTTTCTTTATATTTTATGTGTTTTCCAAATAACTTAAAAGAATTTTTTTTTTTTTTTTTTTTTTTTTGGACAAGGTCTCATATGACTTAGGTTGGACTTAGGATATTTCCTGTGTAGCCCAGGATAGTCACTGTGTAGCCTAGGATGATCACAAATGCATGTCCCCCCTACACACCCAGTTTATGAGGTGATGGAGAAGGAAAGAGACCAGATCTTCATGCATTGTAGGCAAGCAGTCTACCTCAACCCCAGTTTGATTCCCTAGGGCTCACGTAAAGCTGGGTGTGGTACAAAGCATTCATTTGTGCGTCTAGGCTCTTGCTGTGAGATGGAAGGTGGAGAAAGGAGAATTCTGGGAAACTCATGGACCAGCTAGCTCTATGTACTCATAGCTATGTCTGTTAGAGGCTAAAATGTGGTGTAAGGGTTGACTCTGGAGGGCGCACACACCCATACTCCCACTGTAGGAGGCTGATCAAACGGGCTGTGGTGGAGTGCTCCCGAGCCCCCTCCCTGTCATCCCACCACCACCCTTTGTGTTCCTGGTAGAGTATGTGGCCTGGCAAGTAGACATCTGGGCTATATAGGAAATAAAGGCTAGGCTGTGAGCCTCCTGATAAAGCACTAATAAGACTCAGGGAGGAGAGTGGGGGTCAGCCAGACAAAGTCTGTATCTATCTTAACAGGAAGGCAATAGATAATGGTCAATGCTAAATTTAGATATAGCCACAGAAGCAATTTACACAGCTAGGTGGAGCCAATCCCAGGGCCTGGAAACACAAATAGCTTTATGAGGTATACCGTAACATGAAAAATAAAAGTCCCAAAGATATTGGGATTCAAACTTCAAGCTGGAGAACAGAAAAGCAAAGTAACAGGCCACTAGCTCTTACGGCTACCTCAGGCTGATCCTGCTGCGTCTCCTCAGCGTGGCTGGAGAATCCTGAGACTGAATGTCTTCCTATTCTCAATGTGGCTGGAGAAAGAACCCCTCCTATCCTTAATATGGCCGGAGAATCATTGCCTGATCCTGGCTTCTGAAGACTCTGCTCTTATCTTTTATACCCCAGCTAGTGCTGGGGTTAAAGGCATGTGAACCCAGGTGCTGAGATCATCTTTGTGTGAGCTGTTTCTCTTTAGGACCGGATCAATTTTGTGTAGATCTGGGTGGCCTTGGACTCACACAGATCCATCTATCTCTTAATCCCGAGGATTAAAGGTGTGCACCACCACCACCTCCAGGCATTGCATCGTGTAGCTGACTTTTCTTTCTGAATCCTCAGGCAAGCTTTAATAAATCATAAATAATATACCTCCACAGTATACCCTCAGATGTAGCTCAGTTGCAGAGAGCCTGAGTGAAGCCCTGAGGTTGATCTTCAGCATACCATGGGAGGTGGCGGCACAAGCCCATAACGCCAGCCTCAGGAAGATGGAGTCAGGAAGATCAGGCAGATCAGGAAGATACAGGATGCTGTCTTGAAATAAAAATAAGTTGATAAAGGGCCTGGCATGGTGGGAAATACCTTTAATACCAGCACCTGGGAGGCAGAAGCAGGCTAATTCTCCTGAGTTTGAGGCCAGCCAGGGTTATGTGGTAAGTAAGACCCTATCCCAAATAAAAATTTAAAAGTAAGTATGGTTGTCAGGATGATTCAGCTGGTGAAGTAGGTGCTTGCTGTGGAGCCTAATGACTGGAATCGACCCTGTGAGGAGAACTGAGTCCTGGGATTGTCCTCTGACTGCCACACACACACACACACACACACACACACACACACACACACACACAGGGATGGGGGACAGACAGACAGACAGATGGGGGAGGGAGTAAAATAAACTAAAAGACATATCCTAGGATGTGGAGAGTTTTCTAAATCTCTTCCCATGCTTTTTAAATTTCATTATTTTTGGTGGGAGAGGGTATGCTACAGTCAGTGTACATGAGCAGGTTTGAGGACAGCTTGCTAAAGTTTGGCCCTCGCCTTCCATCATGTGGGTCCTGAGGGTCAAACTCAAAGCAAGTGTGGTGGCAATGGGGTCACCTTGGAGCCTCCTATTTTGTTTGTTTTGGGCCTGAGTATATGATGTAGACATTATTGAAAAATATTCTAAGCCAGGGAGTGGTGGCACACTATCTTTAATTCCTGCCATGTGGGAGGCAGAGGAAGGAGAATCTCTGTGAGTTCCAGGCCAGCCTGGTGTACAGACAGAGTTCCAAGACAACCACAGCTACACGGCTACCCTGTTTCAAAAAAGCAAAGCAAAGCAAAGCAAAGCAAAGCAAAACAAAACTAATTTGTGTAGGCTCTGAAAGTTAACAACAGCAAGAAGTAAAGACTCACCACGTAGCCCAGGCTGCCCTTGAATTTGCCCCTGGAACCCTAGGATTACAGGCTGCACTCCCATGGCTGACTTCTTTGTTACGAATCTTACGCAAATTTCTGACCTACAATTCTGTCTTCTGGAAAACCAAATTCACATACAGGGTGGCTCTGAAGATGAAGCGAGGTAATATACACACAGCTAATGAGTCAGTCAGTGTTGGCCGACTCCTGCTGAAATTCCGCATCTGTAATTATTACCCATTACCTTCATAACGAGCCAAATGTTCTGGCAGTACTCAGGACACAGCACACAGTAGGCATGCATGGATGAATTCAGAAGCTGAACATTAGCTCCGTAGTAGAATGCTTGCCTACTACAGGCAAGACCCTGTATGAAATATAACTCTAGCATAAAGAGTTTGTGAAGTTTTTGTTTGCTTGTTTGTTTTGGACAAAGTCTCACCATGCAGCCTTGGCTGTCCTGGAACTCACTGAATAGAATATGCTGGCCTCAAACTCAAAGACCTGCCTGCCTCTGCCTCTCAAGCGAACTTGCTGGGATTAAAGTCACGCACTACCACAACTAGTTTGAGTTTTTGACAGGATCCGACTTGGTTGGCTTACAACTCCCTATGCAGACCAGACTAGCCTTCAAGTTATAGAGATCTTTCTGCCTCTACTTCCAAAGGGCTAGGATTAAAGATGTGCATCACCACACAAAAATGTTTAAAAGATGCTAAGCGTGAGTTAGAGGATGTACAGCTCTACCATGTGAGTCCCTGATCTAAAAAAAACCCAAAAAACAAAAAACAAACAACAACAACAAAAAACCCCACCAAAATAGTGTGGTGGTGGCTTAAAAAGAAAAAAAGAAAAATCTGTCGTGGGGGAGCCCGCCTTTCATCCCAACAGTCAAAAGTGAAGCAATAGAATCTCTGACTTTGAGCCCTAGTCTATATAGAGAATTCCAGAACAGCCAGGACTGCATAAAAGACTTCGTCTCGAAAAAAAAAAAAAAAAAAAAGGTTGTTTGTTTGGAGCTCCACTCCAGTGACTTCTCAGCTTCCAAGTCATCACCTGTCCTCAACTGCAGTGTCAGCAGAGGCCTTGGTGCCGGCGGTCACGTGGAGCGGCGAGATGAAGGATGGGAGAGCGCGTGTGATTCAGAGGGTCTTCGGAGCGGCAGGGGTTTTCGGGAGCAGAGGAGCTCATGTGAAAACTGGGACTGCCAATGTAGCGCGGCGCGTAGTTGAGTGCAGAGGTCCCGTTTTTTCCAGCTGGGGTCGCTGCCAAAGCAGGGCGGGGCCTTGGTGGTAGCCACGCCCACCTTTCTGCAGAGGCTGCTTGCGGCCTTCACCCATTGCACCTCCGTTTCTTCTGTTGCACACGCGAATCCCGGGTGAATGAGGCGTGGCCAATTTCCAATCCCTGCCCCAAATCCATGCAGAGGCCGCGCCCCTTCCGCTCCAGTCACCTTTTGGTCCTGCAGTTCTAGCCGGAGGGTCGGCCAGAGGGGCTGGACCAGTGAGGGTGCCCCGCCTGCATCTCTGCAGAGGCCGCGCCTCTCTCAGGGCTCCTAAAGCTTCCAAGGCAGCTACAGGCTGGTGGAGCCGGGGGCGTGGCCGGGGCGGGGCCGGGGCGTGGCGTGACGTCGCGGGCGGCCGGCCGCCCGGGAGGCCGGGAGGCGGGGCGGCGGGGAGGCGGGGAGGCGGCGGCCCGCTCGGCCCAGGCCATCCCGCAGCTGCGGCGGTCGGTGCGCTGCAGGCAGCGCCGCGAGCCGGCTCCTAACAGCATCCCGCAGCTGCCACCTCTGCCGCTCGGTCCCGGGGTCAGACATGGCCCTGGTGCGAGACACTGAGCCGGCGGCCGGGTCCTCCCGCTGGCTGCCCACGCACGTCCAGGTGACCGTGCTGCGGGCCAGCGGGTTGAGGGGCAAGAGCTCAGGCGCCGGCAGCACCAGCGACGCGTACACGGTGATCCAGGTGGGCCGCGAGAAGTACAGCACCTCGGTGGTGGAGAAGACGCAAGGCTGCCCGGAATGGTGCGAGGAGTGCTCGTTCGAGCTGCCGCCTGGAGCCCTGGACGGCCTGCTGCGGGCACAGGAGGCAGACGGGGCTCCTGCGCCCTGGGCCTCGGGCCCCAATGCCGCCTGCGAGCTGGTGCTCACCACCATGCACCGCTCGCTCATCGGTGTGGACAAGTTTCTGGGCCGGGCCACCGTGGCTCTGGACGAGGTCTTCCGCGCGGGCCGCGCCCAGCACACGCAGTGAGTCTGGGCGCTGGGAGCGGGTGCAGAACGGTTGAAGGCCTCAGCGGGCGGGGCTGGTGGGACATCGGGACCACGACCTCGCGCTCAAGGACACAAACCGACACATTAGTTGTTGCTTCTCATTTTGGGGGCCCGTGACTGTCTCCCCAACAGCCTTGGGGGCCTGGAAGGCCTGATGGAGTTGGCATAGTGACCAAGCGTTAAGTACATGGCCAAGGAAAGTTCGTAATGGGCTTCTGAGGCTGGGAGGAAGTCAAGAAGGGAGATTTTAGGGCTTCGGGCCTGCTTTCCTATCCCCAGAGAGGGGCCCAGCCTGTAGTGGAGTGGGGGAAGACTGCCTCACCTTGCAGACTCAGCGAGGTGAGGTCGTTATCCTCCAGGGCAAGATCGAAGGGAGATGCCCCGGCAAAACCTAGGAGTTACACAAAACGTTTGGCTCTTGAATGTATAGGGATGCCCTTCACCATCTAGACGTGCTCCTCGACTCTGTGTCCAGGGTACCAGGACGGAGAGTATTGGGCGACCTCCTAAGAGCAGGAAGGAGACACTTGGGTCAGCTTGCTCCCAGTGGGGCAGTGGCATGGTTATGGTACCCAGCTGTTCTCCAGGACATTTTCCTTAGTTAGAAAGGATAGGAGGGTGGTTTGTTTGTTTGTTTATTTATTTATTTATTTATTGTTTTATTTTGTTTTGTTTTGAGATAGGGTCTCTCTATGTAGCCCTGGCTATTCTGGAATTTGCTTGAACTCAAAGAGATCCTCCTGCCTCTGCCTCCCCAATGCTGGATTAAAAGGTGTGTGCCACCAAAACCTGGCTGTAAGGATAGGATGTTTTGATCATTTATTTGGGCAGGGTTTGGTTTCCAGGGGTAAGACCAAGACCTACAGCTTGGTGGGGCAGTGGTGGCACACATTTTTTCATCCTAGCACTGAGGAGGCAGAGACAGGCCGATCTCTTTGAGTTTGAGTCCAGCCTTGTCCACAAGTGAGTTCCAGGCCAGCCTGGGCTACACAGAGAAACCCTGTCTTGAACAACAAAACTACCAAAGACTTGGAAGCACCTTTTCCTGTTTGGGTTTGGAGCCATCTGGAAGTTGGTCCCCAGGGCTGACCACTTCTTGTGGCTAAGCAGCTCATTTCTAAGCCTCCTGGGTGGCGTCTGTAAGGGGATGGTTTGTTGGTTTTGAGTAGATCAAGGAAGGCTTGACTGAGAGGGATGAGCCAGGTACAGATGAAAACGGAAGCAGGATTCGCATAGAAAAAGGTCCAACCTGGAATGATTTCTTTTTCCCCCAAAACAAGTGTAGGGAAGGGCTTTCCTGGCTGGCCTGCGTTGCCGGGATGGGGTAGAGCTGGGCACATTCCAGGCAGAGCTCTGGCCTGACTTCATCCTCCTCCCTGGCTTCTCTCTTCTCCACTCATGACGTGCTGTTTGGTTGCTGGGTGTGGAGTCATATGCCACAGCCTGGTCCTTGTTTTCTTGTGGTCCTTCCCTCTTTTTTGTCCTTCCCCTCCTTCCAGGGAAACTGGGTGTGGGATGGAATGGTCTCCCCTGACCTCTTAGCTCTGTCCGTTTCCCTTCCCATCACCCCTTTACCATTTGGCTATTCCAACCAGGAGTAGATGCATGTGATTTGTTTTAGAGGAAAGGTGGGCTAAAGGGGGCAGATTAAAACTAAGCAAACCAAACCACCACCACCAACAACAAAACAAGCTTGCTGGGAGAAGTTTCCTTGTCTCCCCCACCCTCCTTTCCCTTGCTTCCTTCTTGGCCTTGAATCCTGCTTAGTGGAGCTGGCCCAGCCTGCAAGTCCAGGTGGGCCTGTTTTCAGCCAAGAACACTGCCCCGGGAGACCTGGACGTGCTATGCCTCGGTCTGAATGGGCGCCTTACTTTACTTTCAGAAGGCATCTTTTCCACAAGAATGGCCTCACACCCACCTGGCTGCCTTTCTGCGGATGCACTGACCGCTCATTTATAGAGCTAGAGAGGGCAGGAAGGGGAGGCACTTAGGGTGGGCAAAGGAAAAGTGCACGGAGTTGGCCCCATTCCTCTTCTGGACCTCACAGCATGCTCACTGACAGAGAACCAGGGCGTCAGTGGCCACTCATGGAGGCATTTCCTGGACCACCCTGGCCTGAGCCGCTGAGGCAGGGAGTTTGTGCAAAGCCCTGGTGTCAAGGTAGAGGAGATCGGTGGTAGCACCCTCAGTTTTTGCATGCTGGTGGAAAAGTACTATATTCTCATTAAGTCCAGGATGCAGGGGTGCGGGGAGCAGGTGGTGGCCCCGTTACCTAGAGAATCTGACTTGGGGAGGGCAGACTGGCTTGAGAGAAGGCGGCCCAGAAGCTGCGTGGAGCAGATCTCTTTCTCAACTGTGCTAGGCGGGTAAACTCTTGAGTGACTCGCTTTACCAGTCTTTAAAATGGGGGTAACAGACACCTTCCCTGGGGTTGATGTGGGAGATGAATACAGAGGAAGACCTAGTGCAGTTTCCAGACACACGCGTGTGTGTGTCTGTATGTCTGTGTGTGTCTGTATGTCTGTGTGTGTGTCTGTGTGAGTGTGTGTGTCTGTGTCTCTGTGTGAGTGTGTGTGTCTCTGTGTGTGTGTGTCTCTGTGTGAGTGTGTGTCTATGTCTGTGTGTGTGTGTCTGTGTGTGTGTGTGTCTGTGTGAGTGTGTGTCTATGTCTGTGTGTGTGTGTGTCTGTGTGAGTGTGTGTGTGTCTCTGTGTGTGTGTCTGTGTGAGTGTGTGTCTATGTCTGTGTGTGTGTGTGTGAGTGTGTGTGTCTGTGTGTGTGTGTGTGTCTGTGTGAGTGTGTGTGTGTCTGTGTGTGTGTGTGTCTGTGTGTGTGTGAGTGTGTGTGTGTGTCTCTGTGTGTGTGGGTCTCTGTGAGTGTGTGTCTATGTCTGTGTGTGTGTGTGTGTCTGTGTGAGTGTGTGTCTATGTCTGTGTGTGTGTGTGTGTGTGTGTGTGTGTGTGTGTGTGTGTGTGTAGGTCAATGAACAGATGTGATGACGGTGGAAAGACACGTTGGTAATCGCCGTGGAAGGAGTCCTTTGCCTTAGAAGAGCTGCTCAAGAACAAGAACTTAGAACTTATAAGTGGGAAAGTCTCCTGACTGAGGGTGGTGGCAGGACGAGTATCAGATTCTCAAATGTCCTTTGTAGCCCTCAGAGGCCCAAGAGCTTGAGCTGTACCTGGGAAGCATCCATGGTCCTTCATCTAGGCCCGGGTCACCCAGTGGCTGTGCAGCTCTCCCGTCAGCCTTGCTTGGCACTGCCCATGCTCTGGAGGAAGGCACGCTGGCACAGTGCTGGCCTCTAGCCTTTGCACCACGTCTCTGCAAGGGTCATGATGATAGAGATGGGTTGTATAGATTGGTGAAATGCCATCCGGGAAGGCTTGGTGTAATTCTCGATGGCTGCTTTCACAAGGGTAGGGTCGGAGTTGCTGTGGGACCTTGCTTCCTGTGCTGTGGCTCTAGTTACCCAGGGACCCCTGAATGTCACTTCTCTGTGAGGCAGTCTTCACTGTGAGAGGGATGGAACTCGGTGGCTAGAGTGTGCTAGGCAAGCACATTACTGCTGAGCTATGTTTCCAGCCGGCGGAGAGGAAGCTCTCAAAACAAAAGTCATGGAGCGCTTGACACTTGGTTAGAGCTACTTTCCATCTGGAGTACCATCTTCCTGCGTGACACCAGTGTTGGGGCTGTAGCTGCGACAGTTCCAAGGTGCTACCCACGTCTAGCTTTCACCAACACTTCCTCCCACCCTGGAATGCCCTGTGGCTGCCAGGTTTGCTATTCTGACTTCCAGGACCTAGATGGATAGTGACAGTTCTCTTTGTTGCCTGTGGGATCAGATTGTTCTGGGCTTCCTGCTGTGGATGCGGCTTGTAGGGCAGGAGAGTGATCCTGAATAACTTAAGGAGGAAAGAGAAAGTGGCAAGAATTTGTGAATGAGGTTAGGGAGCCTGTCACGGAGGTTTTGGTTTTGTTTTGTTTTGGGGGGGTAGGGAGAACTGCTTTTGGCCCCCTGAGAGTGTTGGTTGGTCCCAGCCTGGAAGCCTACGGTACAGAAATAAATTGGGCTGGTCCTCTGGAAAAGCCACGCTGTGGGTTTGTCAGCTGGGACCCTGTCATCACCTAAAGCTGTTTGTGACGGGGCTGCTGCCTGCGCCTGGAGAGGGTTTGCCCCTTCCTGCCCAGCCTGTGCCCTCTTTCATCTTTTCAGTTTTGGAGAGGCCCAGGGAAGCTCATGGGTGTGGCAGTCTGAGGGCAGAGGTCCTTCTGGCTGGTCACCACCATTTAAACTCCAGATTCTCCCGCGTCTGCCTCCTGAGACCTGGGGTAACTGGCATGAGCCATTGCACTCGGCTGTGGGAAGGGTCTCTGGGTTTTTCTTCCCACAGCCCTGCGGCCTCTCTACTGACTTCTAGGTTTCCAAGAAGCAGCCAAGGCCCACTCGGGCCCCTGGTTACGCCCCTGCTTGAACCCAGGTCTGCAGCGGAGCCTGGGAGCTGCTGGGGAGGGGTCATACTCAGAAGGTGTCATTAGGACGAACAGGCTCCATCTCTGAATTGTGGTCCAGTGGCCTACCGCTATTTGGGGCTGTTTGAGCAGCATCACGGGGGAGCGGGGCTGAGGAGGTGTGACCCAGTCCCCAGCACAATGGCTTCCCTTTCCTTTGACTCTGGCCCTGGCCCTGAGTCCTGGGCCTGACCCAGGCAGTCACCAGGGGTCTGCCCCCTCCCCACTCCACTATGCAGATGGGGACACGGTACAAGCCAGCAGAACCACCATCCTGCTTGACCTTGAGGACTGGTTTTGCTTTAAATTTTTTTTTTCTTTTTCTTTGTGACAGGGTTTCACTGCACATTTGAGGCTGACCTGGAACTTGCCATGTAGTCCAGGCTGCCGCTGGCCGCTCTTGTTATGGCAGTCACCCTGGTGCAGTGACGCTGTCCTTGCTGCTAAACTGCTGGTCTGGCCTTCTCCAGATGTTTCCCTTGCCTGTCCCGCCCTGCTGAGGGCAGATGACTAACACAATGGCTGTTGCTTCTGTGGAAATCAGCCCCTACATTGTATTTCCCTGTATAGAATGTGTCCTCAGGCTGGATCCTGGGAGCCTAGTACTGAAAGACTGGCCACTTCATTCCGTTTGAGCTGGCTTCCTGACACATGGCGATGGGGCCTTGCATGGGGTTAGGCCCAGTGTCTCCTGCAGTGAGCAGGGTTTCTAGAGGAGATGCTGTGGGGAGAGGCTCCAGCAGGGGATCTACCATTGGCTTACCTCCTGCCTAGTGGTCTTTACTCAGGGAATTCCAGACTCAGAGCTAGAGGAGCCTGGACATGTGGGGATAAGGAGAAGAGAGCCCAGGAGCTACTCAGTAGTCAGGGAGGGTGTGGCCCTCTCTGTGGCTTCTGTTAAGCTCTGGCAGCCTGAAGAATTATTGGTGAGCAGGAGCTGGCATTTGGGGTCCTGTGTGCACTGCGGGGTTCCTGTGAGTTAGGAGCATAGCTCATGGGAGCAGAACCTCTGGGTTCGCCACAGACCTGGAGGGCAGTTTCCTCTAGAGGCATCCTTAGAGCACATGGTAAAGTTCAGGATGAGTTTCCGGAGGGCGGGACTCCAGAGGTAGGGACGTGGGCTTTTCTCTGCACTGGGAGGAAGCACTTTAGTTAAAACCCGTGTTTTGGGCCCCAGACAGGAATCCTGGATATGTTCTGAGCAGATGGGTCACTGGGTTTGCTGTGTCAAGGCCAGCCTCCTCGAGGAGATGACGTACCCTAGAGACCAGTTGGGTGGCTTTCGGAGAGCCTCTTTGCCCCCTAGCCCTAGCACGGATGAGTTCTTTCTGTCTCGTTCTAACGTGCCAGTCACTAAATCCCTTCTGAGACTTTCCTTACCTCAGAGCAAGCCTGTGAGCTTTCATCACCGTTACCTTGCTTCTTGGCTGAGTAGTTCTTGGCACACAGAGGTGAACTGACTTTGACATGGCACGTGATAGAATTAGGGCTCTTGACCACACCACCATAGGGACATTGGTCCACCCCCTTCCCCCCACCCCCCCACCTCCCCACCTCCCATCCCCACCCCCACACAAGTCCAGGCTTGGCAGGGGCCTTGCTGAGGCTTCCTCTCATTCTCCAGTACGGATCTCTACATCTTGGGGTTGTCCTTGGGGAACTGCTCTTCCTAGCAGAGCCCTGAGTTTAGAGTTAAGCAGTTTATGGGTGTCTAGCTGGTCACGTCCATCACAAGGGTGGGCGGAGGCCTGGGCACTCCTCAGAGGTGTCTGGCTTGACAGAAGGCTGCTAACCCCTCCGTTCTTCCTCTCACACACGGGACAGAAGTGTCTGAGAAGAGACTTCTCAGGAGGCTTTTTCCCACAGAGCCAGCAGGCAGCCCCAGAGGAGGGTCAGGGAAGAGGTCTTCATAGGGCTGGAGAAATCAGACTTGGCTTCCTGGGGGATGCAGAGGAGACCTGATGGGGCGAGTAACCACAAGTCAGGGGAGGGCCACTGCAGAAGTGTGGGGAGAGGCAGGGGAGAGGGGAGCCGAGCCGAGGCAGGGGAGGGGCCACTGCAGAAGTGTGGGGAAAGGCAGGGGAGAGGGGAGCAGAGCCGAGGCAGGGAGGGGCCACTGCAGAAGTGTGGGAAAGGCAGGGGACAGGGGAGCAGAGCCGAGGTTAGGTGCACCCAGCCCACCCTGAGGCACCTTGCTCCCTTCTCAGAGGCAGCCCGTTTCTCCAGCTCTGTGGACTGCATATTTCTCCCCGTTTGCTCAAGGGCAGCATTCTCTTCTCCAGCTCTGCACCTGTGACCCACCTGCTTTACTTTCCCACACGGCTAGGATCATTATTGGTGCCTGTCAATGCCGGGAATCAAACAGAGGCTCGACCACTTGGCTCTGGTCTGGCCTCTTTGAAGAAGGCTCCTGGGGAAACTGAGGTTAGCATCCCAGAGGCCAGGTAGAAGTTCTTCTTGTCGCTGAGCGCCTGCAGCTCCTCCCTTCCTCCTGGATGGTCACTGCTTCGTGGTCCTGGCTGCCTCATTCCTTGAGGCGAGTGACCTCCTGTAAAAGGCCTTCCGTAGACAATAAACCCAAAGCTTTTATGTGTGGCTGGCCTACTTCTCAGCATGCGTTTCCAGAATTATCTCATTTTACTCCCCATTGAGGGCAGCAGGTGACCCCTACTTCCACAGACAGGGGAGACCGGGTCTCAGGACATGGGATGAGCTATCCAAGGGTTCAGGGTTTGTTAGTGGTGGGCAGGCTGCTTACCTCAGGCCCAGTGCACTTTCCCCTGCCTGGACTCCCGGCCCTGCACCCCAAATATCTGTCCTTGTTGCTTGGTGGTTAGACCTGCCTTCTGGCATTTTTATGGCACGGGGCTCCCAGCGCCTTCTGAGGCCAGCTGACTGCAGACCTTTGTAACTTCAGGCAGTGGACAAGAGTTAGAGGAGATGTTCATGTGAGGGAGTCGGCAGTGGGGGCTGAAACTGAATCACTGGGGTAACTAGTGAATGGTAGTCTGCATCCCCTCCAAGGGTCGTGGCTGCCAGGCCTGGCATGGTGCCAGAGGAGATGATAAGATTAGTCTTTGGGCCGATAAGAGGCTCGATGGCATCCTGCGATTGTATCTGGCTTGTAGTTCAAATGTAGAGAGACCAAGTCAAACAGAGGTTGTGGGAATTAGGGAACATGTGTCGGCCTGAGAGCCCCTCGCTCCTGTCCACTGCTGTGTGACACACACTGCCCCCATGGGGTTTTGAGAGGAGAGGAGGCAGAAGATGGAGGTGGAGGCAGAGGAGATTGGGGTTGGTGTCTCCTGGTTGTTTCCAGATTTCAACTGTAACTTTTAGCTGGTGCTTTCTCATTTTTAAATTTACCAGAGGTGGATTTTTGCCTCTGCAGAATGAAGTGATAAAATAGATTTAAAAATGGCACACACCTTTAATCCCAGCACCTGGGAGGCAGAGGCAGATAGATCTCTGAGTTCGAGCCCAGCCTGGTCTACAGATCGAGTTCCAGGACAGTCAGGGCCACACAGAGAAACCTTATCCCAAGGGGAGGGAAAAATTCACGTAAAGAGCTCTACTTAGTAGTAGAGCCTTGTCTACCACGTGTGAGGTCCTGGGCTCAATCCCTATTATTGTAAAAAAGCAAAACCCCCAACCCAACCCAGTAATGCACTCGGGGCCTGGAGATGCTAGTCAGGTGGGAGAGCGCCTGCCCTGCATGCCAGAGGTCCTGGGTTCCATCCCAGCACTGCATCATTACTGCATGAACTGGTGTAGTGGCCTTTGCCTGTATTTCCTGTGCTTGAGAGGCAGAGGCAGGAAGGTAGGGGGTTCAGAGTCATTCCCAATTACAAAGTTCAAGGCCAGTTGGCCTATATGAGACCCCACCTCAAAATAAAAAAAGAATTTATTTAGTAAGTCAGAGGCAGACTAGAATCGAGCCTGCCTTTCAGCTGAGGGTGGTGAGCGTGGAGGGGTGGTGTGTGTGGGTGTCCCACCGTGCTCTTAAAGACACCAGTTTCTTTCTTTGAATACGTTAATCTGAGTCTCTCTAGTACCGCATCTTTATCTAGTGGACGGTAGAAGGTGGCTTGATTTGTTTTACTTGTTCTTTTGTTTTGCATTGAGACAGAATTTCCCAGTGTTACCCAGAGTTGCCTGGAAACCAAGTGATTCTCCTGCTTCGGCCTCCTGGACGGCTGGGAGCCGGACTGCACTGGGCTGGGCATTTGTTTGTACCCTTTACTCTTTTGTCAGTCTTGCTGACGGAATACCCAAGAAGACGAGGAGTTTCTTTGGCTTACACTTTGAGAGGTGTCAGCCCAGGGTAGTTGGCTTATTTGTTCCTGAGGTCAGGCAGGATATCCTGGGGTCTGGAGCCTGTGGTAGAGGCGACTGTTTTACTCATGGTTGCCTGGAAGAAAATCAAGGCCCCTCCCTACCTTCGGCCTGCTTCTTTCCAACTTGGCCTCCTATCGTTTCCATTAAAGCCATCCAATGGGGAAATGTATGAGTGGCTCGGCCCTTGGATGAAGACAGAGCTCTGCTCCAGTCACCCGCAACGAGGAAGAGGCCTGTAGCACTTCAGCTTTTGGGGGACACTGCGCATGCAGACGCAGACAAGTGGCGCCCTGGGTTGGGTAGAAAAGGTGAGCGAGTGTTGGTTTCTACTGTCCATTTCGGGGGGGGGGGGAATCCGGTATGGAATGGTGCTGCCAGGGCACCAAAAAGGTCCCTTGAGGAAGCCCCATCCCTCCGGCCTCCCCATTGCCTCTGGGTCAGGATTTCCTGTTTGAGAGAGGGTCTCTGTGTAGCTCATGCTGGCCTTGAACTTGCTGTGTTGCCAAGATCGACTTTGAAATCCTTACCCTCCGGCCTCCACCCCACAAACGCTGGGGTTGCAGGCATGCACGACTGTGCTCAGCTTCCCGGAATTGTTTCTTACAGCCTTTGCATGTTTACTAGTGCGTCCTGATGCCCGCTGTGAGCAGGCACCTGTGTGCGCCAGTGTGTGCAGCGCTCAGAGAGCGCCTGGGGTCAGTCTCCTGTCCACTGGGGGTCCCAGGGGTTGAACTCCGGTCGCCGGGCTTGCGTTGCCGTGGTTTTACCTGTTAACTATCTCACTGGCCTCAGGACTTTCTCTTCTTCCTTTTTCTTTAACTCTCTCTCTCTCTCTTTTTTTTTTTTTTTTTTACTTTTTTTAAAAAAATGTGGGTGTATAAACGCCATGGCACACGCGGAAGTCAAAGGACAGCTCTCTGGAATGTCCTCTCCTTTCACCACGGGTCCCTTGGGTCAAACCCAGGTTGCCAGGCTCGGTGGCAAGCCCCTCTGAGCCATCTCGGTGGCCCAGGATTATGATCAGAAATTGCTGTTAGCGCACAGGTGTTTGGGGTCAGCCAGACCTGCCGTGGCTGTGCTGGCCACATGCTCACCTCCCTTCTGTCTGTGCTGCCCTCCCATGGGACCCTCTCTCTTCCTACACCGGTGTCATGACTTCTGTCCTTGCGTTGTCCGTGCAGTGCATTTCAGGGTTCACAGTAAAGTCACAGGCATGGCGGCTTACACCCGCAGTCCCAGCACTTAGGCCAAGGGAAGAGGATTACTGAGAGTTGCAGGCCAGCCTGGGCTACAGAGTGAGACCGTCTCCAAAACCCAGTAACGGGGGCTGGGGGAATGGCCAGTGACTAGGGCGTCTGCTGCTCTTCCAGAGGACCTGAGTTTAGTCCCAAGCACCACACCAAGTGGTTCAGGCGCTCTCCCAGCAGCTCCAGGGCATCCACGCCCTTCCCTGGTCTCCATGGACATTTGAATTCATGAGCACAAATTCATACACAGATACATACACACAAATAACAAAATAAGTCTTTTAAAAAAGTAAAAACAAAGAAAGTCTTAGTTCCTTTGTGTGTGGAGGTTGTCTCCTGTCTGCCCATCTGCCCCATCTGCCCCAGTCTGCCCTTTGCAGCCCAGCCCAGTGCCTGTACTTTCCGTCCCTTCCATCTGGGATGTCTTCTACCTACCTCTCCTCTCCTCCCTCTCCTCCAAGCCCTCTGTAAGTTAGCAGCCGATCCTAGGGCCCCTCCCACTTCCCTGGGCACAGCTTTCCTGTGATGACTGTCCTCTTCCTTTATTTATTTGCCTCTGGTTTTCCCAGCAGGGTGTGAGTGCACAGGACACTCTGTTCTTGCCCCTGGAATATGTGAGTGGAGGCTTGGCTCAGCAGCCTCTGGCTGGGCAGTGTCGCTGGCCGGACACCTGTGTCTCTGGGAGGGATGGTGCGGCCTGTGTGCTGGGGGCCGACCTGGAGTGAACAGAGGTCCATTCACATGGGTTCCAGTCACACAGCAGGGAGTTTCCTCATAGTCGGGCAGGACAAGGGTGTGGAGCCCACAGCTGAGTCTGGGCTCCCGAGTTCATGCAGGAAGCCGTTACCCACGCTGGAGGACTCTGTAGAAGTGTAAAGTCTGGGAATGGGGATTATAATGAACGGCATCATGCACATCTACCTCCAGGGCCACAGGAGGGCCAGCTCCTCTACCAGATGACGTATGGAAGGAACAGAGAGAGAACGGGGAAAGTTGGGGGAGGAGACGACAAGCAACAGTTTTGAAGGGATGTTTGGCTTGGGCAGGATTGTCACGGGGCTGCTGTGAGGGGATGGTGCCATTTCTGTGTTTTCACTTAGCACCCGAGACTGAAGTTGGCTCAGAATATTCTGGAACATTTATATGACTCATTCACCCCCACCCCCTCACAGGGCTCTCTTGGAGGCTGTCCTGGAACTCGCTCTGTAGACCAGGCTGGTCTCAAACTCACAGAGATGGTCCTGCTGCTGCCTCCCTAGTGTTGGGATTAGAGGCGTGGACCACCATGGCCTGACTGAAGCTGACAGGACTAAGAATCAGGAGTGTGTGGTGCTGGTCCCATGATGTTGGCTCTTGTGCCCTGGGGCAGGTACCCTTGCCTGGTTCCCCTCTCTCCCTCCGCTGTTGCCTTCATTGGCACTCGGGTGTTTGAAGACCAAAGTGGTCACCATGGCCATGGCATGATGCTGGGGAACCTGAGGGCCTCTGGCTGACTCCTGGCAGATTGCCTGCCGGGCCCTGAGTGCCCCTGGGTGGGAAGTGGCAGAGGTGCGTGCCTGGCCCCGGCTGAGGCCCCTTCCTGGGCATTCTTAGTCTCACTTGTGCTGTGGGCTCATTTGGCCTCTGAAGCCCAGGACCTCTTTTCTTGTCAGAGTTGGGTCTCCACATAGACAGTTTCCAAACTCTGCACACCAAGGACTTTGAAGACCATAGTCAGCATAGGAAAAGACACAGGCTTAGCCCTGTGCTGAATCCAGTGATCTGGTTCTGCTCCCATTGTTATGTAGGTCAGAGCAGTGCTGGTATTATTTTAACAGCTGCCAATCAAAATGAAACAACCGTGTGTGTGTGTGTGTGTGTGTGTGTGTGTGTGTGTGTGTGTGTGTGTGTGTGTGTGCGCGCATGCGTGTGCGTGTGCGTGTGTGTGTGCGTGTGTGTGAGATAAACTTCCATGTATTGCCACTGTGCTGTTACCACACACACACACACACACACACACACACACACACACACACCTACTTTTCAGTGTTATTTCAGGTAGAGGGGCTAGAGAGATGGCCCAGTGGTTAATATCACATACACGGTTCACCCTGTACCATGTCTGTCTGTCTTCCTTCCTTCCTCCCTCCCTCTCTCCCTTCCTTCCTTCCTAATTTATTTTTTACATTCCAATTCCAGTTCCCCCTACCTCCTCTCCTCCTGCTCCCCCCACTTCCCCTTCTCCTTCCATCTGCTCCTGGGACAGGGTGAGGCCTCCCCTAGGAAGTCTAAGTCTGTCCCATCATCTCGTTGAGGCAGGACCAAGGCTCCTCTCCAGCCCTCACACCCCTGTGTCTAGCCCGAGCAAGGCATCTCTCCATATAGAATGGGCTCCACTAAGTCAGTTTGTGCATTAGAGTTAGATCTTGGACCCACTGCCTGTGGCCTCATATACTGTCGCCACACCCTGTTTTTATGACTCGGGAGCTGCTTTTCATCCTGACCTCACAGGACTGTGAGGGGGTCAGTGCATTTCAGTGTGCTGTGTGCTCAGTACAGTGAGGGGCTGTGTTTGGTAGAGGAGCAGCGATGAGCTCAGTGTGGGCTAGAGGTCAGAACCCAGCCTGTTCCTTTCTGATGTAGGCACTTCCCGGGTCTGTCAGGGCATCTTCTCTCCATGTGAGGTCACATGGCCCCAGGGCCTAGTCCTGGAGGTCACCAAAGGAAGGAGAGTTGTGCCCCAATCATGGCCCCTCTACACCTTGCTGAAGCTGGGGCTGTAGTTCAGTTAGTGATAGAGTATTTGCATGGCAGTCTGCCTGCTCCTGAGGCCCTGGCTTCCATCCCCAGCACCACATAAAGCCGAGTTATCTATGCATGAAGTCCTAGCACTTAGGAGGTAGAGGCAAGAGGATCAGAAAAGTTGAAGGCCATCCTCAATTTCATATTAAATTGGAGGCCAGCGTGGGCTACACGATACCTTGTCTCAAAACAGAAGCAACCTGGAGAAGAACCTCTGCACAGAGACATGGAGGCCACACAGAGCCATGGAGTTCAGAGCCTTCTGCACAGAGCCATGGAGGCCAGAGCCCCTGCACAGAGCCATGGAGACCAGAGCCTCTGCACAAAACCATGGAGGCCAGGTCTGGGCTGTGAGGTAGCTTTCCCTGTCAGATGAGCCTCCTTCCCAAGCCCATGCCCTTGACAAAGTCCAGTGGTCACGTGTAGACTTGGGACTCAGCTCTCAGCCTCTTCCCCATGAGAACAGGGCGGAGAGCAGCAGGTGGGAACAAGCTCCCCGTGGGGTTAGTTGTGGTTGCGGTCTGGCCCACTTGTCTGCAGCCCCTCACACAAATGAGGCTCCAGGCAACAGTAGCCTGGTCACCACCGGGTAGAAATGGAACCCTCTGGAAAATACCTGTGATGGTCAGATCTTTAATTTTGGCATGTGTGTAGAATGTGTGTGCATGTGTGGAGGTGGAATGTAGAGTGTGTGTGCATGTGTGGAGGTGGAATGTAGAGTGTGTGTGCATGTGTGGAGGTGGAATGTAGAATGTGTGTGCATGTGTGTAGGTGAAATGTAGAATGTGTGCATGTGTAGAGGTGGAATGTAGAGTGTGTGTGCATGTGTGGAGGTGGAATGTAGAATGTGGCATGTGTGTGGAGGTGGAATGTAGAGTGTGTGTGCATGTGTGGAGGTGGAATGTAGAATGTGTGTGCATGTGTGGAGGTGGAATGTAGAATGTGTGTGCATGTGTGGAGGTGGAATGTAGAGTGTGTGTGCATGTGTGGAGGTGGAATGTAGAATGTGTGTGCATGTGTGGAGGTGGAGTGGAATGTAGAGTGTGTGTGCATGTGTGGAGGTGGAATGTAGAATGTGTGTGCATGTGTGGAGGTGGAATGTAGAATGTGTGTGCATGTGTGGAGGTGGAATGTAGAGTGTGTGTGCATGTGTGGAGGTGGAATGTAGAATGTGTGTGCATGTGTGGAGGTGGAGTGGAATGTAGAGTGTGTGTGCATGTGTGGAGGTGGAATGTAGAATGTGTGTGCATGTGTGGAGGTGGAATGTAGAATGTGGCATAAGCCAGGCTAGATGGCCCAAGGGTTTGCCCCCATCTCCTTTAGGAGCACTGGGCCTACGGGCCGGCATGCCCAGCCTCATATGGGTTGTGGGGATTTGAATTCGTTTCCTTACACTTGCGTGGCAAGGGCTTTACTGAGTGAGCCAGTTCAAGACCCAGCCGGAAGCCAGGGCCCTTCAGTGACATGAAGGACGCACACTTGTCTGTTCTACCCCCTCTTGCTTGTGTTAACTTGCAGTCCACTGTAAATAGCATTTCTGGGTGCATGTGTGTGGGTGATGACAGCCTGCAGGGACTGAGGAGTTGTGCTTTGAGGACCAGGCATGTGTTGGGGGTCATAGGTCGAGTGGGGGTCACAGGTTGAGTGGGGGTCACTGTCCTTCCTGTGGCATTTCAGAAGCGGATTGGGGGAACAGAGGCCACATTCATCTTAGCACACTTTGTTTACAGGGAGTGCTTTTGGGGGCTGGTCCCTACCCCAGGATTGCCTCATTCTGGAGAGGTATGGGGACATCTAGGGTCAGTCCTCTCACAAGAAGTATGTCTTAGCTAGGCCAGGTAACACAGGCCTAATGGGAAAGACAGATCAGAGTTCAAGGCCAGCCTGGGTTACAGGGCAAGAACAAGGTCAGCTGGGTCAGCTTAGTGAAACCCTATTAGTGGGCTGGAGGGGTGGCTCCGTGGTTGAGAGCACTGGCTGCTCTTGCAGAGGACCCAGGTTCAATTCCAAGCCCCCTCATGGTGGCCCATAGCCATTTGTAAATCTTCATTGCAGGATCTGATGCTCCTCTGGGCTCTAAAGGCACCAGGCACACGTCCGGAGCATAGACATATGAGCAGGTAGAACACCCACACACACAAATTAAAAATAAGCAAATAAAAAGGAGGTGTAGCATAACTCAGTAGTGAAGCACTCGCTTAGAATGCACGAGGGCCTGCATCCAAAGCAACAGTGCCCCAAACAAAAGCAGCCGTGTCCTGTTGGCAGTGGTGGGGCTGTGTCCCCAGCATCAGGCAGGCTGAGGCAGGGGGACCAGGAATTTGAGGCCACTCTGAGTAATATCACTGGACTCTTGTCAAAGAAAAGAAGAGAAAAGAAAAGGAAAGGAAGACAGAGGCAGGAAAGCGTGTCCTGGCATGGCGGGGCCCAGGACAACAAAGGGTTCTGGTCCCAGCTGAGTGTCTTCGAGGATGAGGGAGATTTGGTAGAAAAATTTGGCAAACGATGGAGATAACACGGGAACCATCCATCTTGTTCCGACCGGGGCTGAGGGTCGTCATCTGAACGGCTTCCACAAACCTGTCTCTCATCTGTCTACCTCCAGCCACGACTTTATAGTTTAGTAAGTTTTAGGGCGAGTCTTGGTGTCCCTAGAGGGAGAGGTTAACAGACAAAGCAGTCCTGCACTGATGATGCCCAGCAGGTTGGGGCCTTGGCTGTAGATCTAGGCTTTGTGAGGTTGTGATCAAATCCTCGTGGATTTCACCTGGGTCTTAACCATGATTGGGCGTAATGGGCAGGCATAGCGTGGGGCTTGAGGTTCTCAGGGCTGTGACAGGCTCACTCAGGCTGGGGGAGGGGGGGAGGGGGAGGGGGAGGGGGAAGGGAGAACACGTGAGACTTCCAGAGTCAGGCCCTGTCCAGTCCTGGAAATGGAGGTCACCCTTGGTTAGGAGAGGGTTGTGTGTCATGTGGTGTGTGTCCACTGTGTCAACCCAGTAGGCAGCGTCCATGGCTGCCTTTGCCCTAGACACACAGCAGCTTGGTGCCTGGCAGGTCTGGGTGGGGTGTATTTGAGGACTTACCTAGTCTAGGAATGAGGAAGCAAGACTTTTGGTGAATGTTTTTGCCATTTCAGCAGGAGTGGGGTCACCTTTCTGGAGGAAGGCCAAGCTCTGGGCAAGTCCTCAGGATACTCAAGGTGCCAGAACTGGCGGCCCCAGAGGCCCGAGGATTCTGAAAGCAAAGTTAGCCAGATGCCTGGCACATACCTTAATCCCAGCAGCCAGAAGCTAGGAGGTGGTGATGCACACCTTAATCCTTGGACTCAGTATTAAAAGGTAGACAGATCTCTGTGAGTTCAAGGCCACCCAGGGTACGTAAGAGTGAATCAGTCTAAAAGAGTAAACTTACACCTTTAATCCCGAGACTCATAAGAGGTATTTAAGAAAGGAACAGGGTCTCAGGGTGAGGCATTCATCCTCCAGCCATGCTGAGGAGAGCCAGCACGGCCAGCCCATTCAGCCTGAGGTAGTGGTGAGAGCTCGTGGCCTGCTACTTGCTTTTCTGTACTTGAGCTTGAAGCTTGAATCCCAATATCAGCCTCTGGGTCCTTTTATTAGTTGTGTTACATAGGAGTGATGATTTCCTGTGTCCCAAGGCACGTTTAGCCCCAGAATTCTCTGGACAAGAGAATCCGGGAAATGTTGAGTGTTTTAACCACTTTCCCCTTTGCTGTGATAAAATACCCTCACAGAAGCCACGTAAGGGTCAAGGGACAAAGGATGGAGTTTAGGTCGCAGTTGGAGGTGCAGTCCATCGTGGCGGTGAGGCCGTCCTGGCAAGAATGTGAGGCACATGGTCACAGGAAGCAGAGAGCAACAAATGCTTAGCTCCCCCTTTGTCCTGACTGCAGCCCATGAGACAGTTAGGGCCTCCGTTAAGGTGTGTTTTCCCATATCAGTGAGCCTAATAGACAAGCCCTCTTAGATGTGCTTGGTTTCCGTCATTCAGATCAACAGTTAATATTAACCATCGCAAGCAAAGCCCTGCTTCCTTCCTGGCCTCCCAGAGAGAGACTTGAATTCCCTGGGAGAAGTATCAGATGGGACAGTGACCTCACAGGGGAGAAGGTCAGGCCTCAGCCTGGGCTGCTGACACCCCTGCCTTTACCAGGGGAAGTCCCGAGAGCCACCCTTTTGGCGGCCCCAGAAGCCGAAGAGGAAGACAGGAGGTCAAGCGTCGTATTTCTCCTTGCTATCACAGCAGTGGTAGATGCTCCTTATTAAAGATTCAGGCAGTACAAAAATAGCCATGTAGGATGAGATCATTCCGTGCAGCCTCTCTCCCCGGCCATCTTTTGTGCTGCATTAGACCTTCAGGCCAAGCACAGAGAATGTCTGAGGCCCCCCTCGTGTCTTAGCAGAGGCTGGCTTGGACATTTGACCTTCAGGCTAAGCACAGAGAATGTCTGAGGCCCCCCTCGTGTCTTAGCAGAGGCTGGCTTGGACATGTGACCTTCAGGCCAAGCACAGAGAATGTCTGAGGCCCCCCTCGTGTCTTAGCAGAGGCTGGCTTGGACATTTGACCTTCAGGACAAGCACAGAGAATGTCTGAGGCCTCCCTCGTGTCTTAGCAGAGGCTGGCTTGGACATTTGACCTTCAGGACAAGCACAGAGAATGTCTGAGGCCCACCTGGTGTTTTAGGGGTTGGCTTGGATTGGAGTCAGAGTCCACACCTTTTTTTTTTTTTTTTTTTTTCTGCTTCAAGTGAGGCTCTGTCTAGATCTGGGGACAGTGACTAGGCAGGCCTTAGTCTTTAAAAGCCACTCAGAGGCCTGAGAGCCTTGGCTGATGTGGAACTCACTTTTTTATTTTATTTTATTTTTTGGTTTTTCAAGACAAGGTTTCTCTGTGGCTTTGGAGGCTGCCCTGGAACTCACTCTGTAGACCAGGATGGCCTCAAACTCACGGAGTTCCACCTGCCTCTGCCTTCCGAGTGCTGGGATTAAAGGCATGCACCACCATGCCCAGCTAAAAACAATTCTAATAAGCTAAAAATATAAGTATTTAAAAATAAAATATTTAAAAATATTAACTAAGCAGGGAATGGTTTTGCATGCTTGGTTGTGATGGTTGAGACGGGAGGAATGGCCTGGGTTCAAGACCAGTATGAACTACATAAAAAAGGTTTTCTTCAAAAAATAAGTTGTATCAACAGGCAGATCTCTGAGTTTGAGGCCAGCCTGGTCTACAGAGCGAATTCCAGGACAGCCAGGGCCACAAAAGGAACCCAGTTTTGATAAGTAAAAAAATAAAAGCATGAGGTTGGGCTGGAGAGATGGCTTAGAGGTTGAGAACACAGGCTGTTCTTACCGAGGTCTTGAGTTCAATTCCCAGCAGCCACATGGTTGTTCAGAACCATCTGTAACGACATCTGGTGCCCTCTTCTGACACATAGGCATACATGTAACTGTATGCATAATAAACAAAGCTTTGAAAAAAAAGCCAAAATTTGTTTCAGTTATATTTATTTTATTATTTTATGTATACTAGTGTTTTGTCTGTATTGTGTGTATATGCACTGTGTGTGCAAGTTTCAGCCCAGCCTGGTCTACAGAGTGAGTTCTAGGCCAGCCTGCTCTGCACAATGAATTCCAGGCCAGCTAAAGCTATATAGTGAAATTTTTTCCAGAGAACAAAACCTAATAATACCAATCATAAATCTTAGCTGGATTTCTGTTTTGCAGAATGTAGAATGTCTTCAACCATTTTCAGAGCTGATAGATATTTTGATTTTATAAGCAATGCTGAGATCACCACTTCACACAAATACATACGGCAAAATGGCAAAAGTATGTCTTAGGGCCGTTTCAGACATTCCTAGAAAGTCTTCTAATTCCATCAAAAATCATTTAATGATCTTTAATTTCTAAGCATTTGTTAAAGTATAAATTGATCACATGCTGAGCACATTCTTTCTAATAAATTTAATCTTTGTTTTTAAATAAAACACAAAACAACTGTAATAGGAATTTTTGTATGTGTACAAATGCATATGGGTTGGATGTGTGTGAGAGTGTGTCTGTGTGTGTGTGTGTGTGAGTCTGTGTGTGTGTGTGAGTCTGTGTGTGTGTGTGTGTGAGTCTGTGTGTGTGTGTGTGTGTGTGTGTGTGAGTCTGTGTGTGTGTGAGTCTGTGTGTGTGTGAGTCTGTGTGTGTCTCTGTGTGAGTGTGTGTGTGTGTCTGTGTGTGTGAGTGAGTCTGTGTGTGTGTGTGTCTGTGTCTCTGTGTGTGTGTGTGTCTGTGTGTGAGTCTGTGTGTGTGTGTGTGTGAGTGTGTGTGTGTGTCTGTGTGTGTGAGTGAGTCTGTGTGTCTGTGTGAGTGAGTCTGTGTGTGTGTGTCTGTGTCTCTGTGTGTGTGTGTGAGTATGTGTGTGTGTGTGAATGTGTGTGTGAATGTGTCTGTGTGTGTGTCTGTGTGTGTGTGTGAATGTGTGTGTGTGTGAATGTGTGTGTGTCTGTGTATGTGAGTCTGTGTGTGTGTGTGTGTGTGTGTGTGTCTGTGTGTGTGAGTGAGTCTGTGTGTGTGTGTGTCTGTGTCTCTGTGTGTGTGTGTGAGTATGTGTGTGTGTGTGAATGTGTGTGTGAATGTGTCTGTGTGTGTGTCTGTGTGTGTGTGTGAATGTGTGTGTGTCTGTGTATGTGAGTCTGTGTGTGTGTGAGTGTGTGTGTGTGAGTGTGTGTGTGTGTGTGAATGTGTGTGTGTGTGTGAATGTGCGTGTGTGAATGTGTGTGTGTGTGTGTGTAGTGGCCAGAGGACTACATTGAGCGTCATTACTTAGGAGCCATCCACCTTGCTTTTTGAGTCTCTGGCTGACTTTAATGGTAGGCTAAGCTGGTTGGCCAGTGAGCGTTGGGGATCTGCCTGCCTTGCCTCCCTGCTGCTTGTGTGGCCATCATTTACCCGTGCTGTCCTCCCGGACCTCAAACTGTGACTTTTAAGTCAGACATTCTAATACATCCCAGAGACACACTGTAATACTCACATGCCGAGAAATGGAGGCAGGGAAATACGGAGCCTTTGTGTTTATGATTAAACTTACAAGTCTCTAAAAACAGAAAAGTTCCTGTATGCAGCAGTAACATCGAGACTCATAACATACAGTAGTCTCAAATCTGAGCTGAAGCGTTCGGGGCAGCACTGGCTGGCGTGTGGCATGACGGGTGTGATGGCGTGTGGTATGATGGGTGTGGTATGACGGGTGTGATGGCGTGTGGTATGATGGGTGTGGTATGACGGGTGTGATGGCGTGTTGTATGATGGGTGTGATGGCGTGTGGTATGGTGTGTGGCATGACAGGTGCAAACAGTACAGAGTGTGCCTGTTGGTGCTCACACCTGGGGCTGCAGCCAGTGTGTCTGAGGAATAACACCTCGGATTCATTACAGGTTTGATTTTGAAGTAAGTTTTGGTTTTACCCGTACATGGACTTTTCTTGTCAAAATTTTCACATCTCCACATTCAGTTCTCTCTTGGGGGTCAAACCCTTGGTTTAAGAAGCTGGGACTCAGTTGAAGAATGTGATCCAACCTCTTCATAAAGATACCTTTTCCTCTTTGTCATTGCTAAACAGCAACCTGCAGATGTGTGTGTGTGTGTGTGTGTGTGTGTCTGTGTGTATTTGTCTGTGTGTGTGTGTGTCTGTGTGTATGTGTGTGTATCTGTGGAGTCATTGTCTATTGCTCCCCACCTTATTTTTGAGACAGGATCTCTCTTTGAACCTGGAGCTCTCAGACTATCCATAGTGGCTGACCAGTGAGCTCAGGGACCCTCCTCTCCCTCAGCCCTGGAGTAACAGACATGTGACACATGTGACACCACATCCAGCTTTTTATGTGGGTGCTGGGGACCCAAACTCAGGTCCCCATGCATGGCAGACTCCTTACCAACTGACTACATCTTCAGCCCCGCAGGGGACACTTTGAGAGAAAATTACCCTCCCATTTCTGAGAACCCTACTGACAGTGTTAGTGTCACCAGTGACCCTGATCTACACCCGCTGCCTAATCACATCACACCAGCTTGCTCCACAGCTCTGTTGGTCCAGGAGGACCTGGGAGGTTAATGCAGTACACTCTGGGCATTTCTGTAAAGATTCCCAAAGCCAGGGAGCACTGTCCCCAATGTGAGTGGCACTAGCCATTGCGATGTCATCCTGGAGGAGAAGCCATCAGCCAGGCATCTGTCCCTGGTGGGCAGCTTCCTCCATGTGCTCCTGCAGCCTCACCAAGGACTTAGAATCGAGGGAGGCATGGGCTATGAACTCTGACACCGTGAGCTAAAATAACCCTTTCCCGTTGAAGATACAAATACTGGACAAAATAACATCACAGTGGCTGCCACGGAATTGGAATCCACTAATCCCAGTTCTTTCTCTGTGCGTGCGTGCGTGCACGTGTGCGTGCGTGTGTACCTGCATGTGTGAGCATAACTGCATGTGTGCGTGTGTGTGTGTGTGTGTGTGTGTGTGTGTGTGTGTGTGTGTGTGTGTGTGTACACCTGCGTGTGTGTGTGTGCAGTGCCTGTGGAGGCCAGAAGAGGGCACCTTTGGAGCTGTAGGAACAGGTGAGCTGCTTAATGTGGCTGCTCTGTAAAGACTGTGTATTCTCTCACAGCTGAATTACCTCCTAGCCCCAATGAGTTGCTTTTTTAAGGAGCAGTTTTAGTTTTAGATTTAGATAAGTGAATTAAAATGTAAATTTTGTTCCCCTGACCCCCCAAAAACACACATTCTTTTGTTGCTAACATCTGGCCAGTGTAGTGTGTTGTTAAGGATGAGGCGCCAATACCAAGGCGTCAGAGGTTTTTGTTGCCTGTTTTTTGAGACAGGGCCTCACTATGTAGTCCCTAGCTTGCCTAGAAATGGTTGTGTAGCCCAGGCTGCTCTTGAACTTGTGGCAGCCCCCTACTTCTGCATCCCTGGCTGACTGTTATACACCAGGGCTCATTCTGTGTATTGCACATTCTTTGGGTTCTGACAAACAAAATGGCAGCATTCACCATGAGGGCGTCACCTGGAAAGCCTCACCCCTATAAAAATTCCTTATTCATTCGTAAAAATTCTCTGCCTGTTCATTCCCGTTTGTCTCCCTCAGTCCCCTGCCAGCCACTGGTCTCTTTGCTTTGCTTTGATTTTTTTGAGATCATTTGTAGCCTAGACTGACGTCAGGCTTCCAGTGGTCCTCCTGCCCCAGCATCCCGAGCGGTAAGGTTACAGATGTGCATGCCTGCTATGCACCACCCTGATCTTTCTGTTGTCTCGATAGCTGTGTCTTTTCCTGAATGTCATACAGTGGGATCTAGGAAGCCTTATTAAGTGGGCTTCTTTCTCTTATGTGTCTTTCATGGCTCTGTGGATTATTTTTGTTTATCACTGCATAAAATTCCTCTGTCTGACTGGGTTGTGGTGGTGCATGCCTTTAATCTCAGCACTAGAGAGGCAGGGACAAGTGGATCTTTGTGAGTTCAAGGCCAGCCTGGTCTACAACGAGTGTTCCAGGAAAGTCAGGGCTGTTACACAGAGAAATCCTGTCTTGAGAGAAAGAAAGAAAGAAAGGAGGACAGAAAGAAAGAAAGAGAGAAAGAGAAAAGGAGAAAAAGAGAAAAAGAAAAAAGAAAAAAGAAATTCCCTGTCTGTAGCAGCGTGTTTATGCCTTTGCCTGCTGAAGGGCGACTTGGTGACTTCCAAGCTTGGGCTGTTGTAAGTAGAGGTGCTATCAATTTGGTGAACACCGGATTGCACCTGAACAGATAAAAACCGAGCAGTCCAGTTTCTCCTCGCATGGCAGCAGTATATTCAGTTTCCAGAGGGTGCGGGGTTGAGTGGTCTGGTGGTGCACAGCCGTCATTCCAGCACTTGGATGGCAGAGTTCATAGTAAACTTCAGTTAGACAGTGACTTCAAGGACAGCCTCTAAAACAAAGACTAACCAAGCAGAATGTCACCCTTGTCTGTACACCTGGGTTTGTCCCTGTGACTGCCTGGGCTTGGGAGTGACGAGGACCTGTCTGTGAGTGTCCTTTTCCTGCTCTTACTGCGAGCCTCACCCCCAGTCTGTAGGAATGCGTGATGGCACGCCTTGGGGCGGGGCTAGGGTGAAGGAGAGCAGGTGAAGCCCCACCCCCTTCCTCGGGTCTGTCCCTCCACTTCACACAGTATTCTGGGGGGGCTTGGGTGAGTTGGTGTCTGGGGAGGGGGTGCACACGCATGGTGTCCTGGGCCTCTGTGTGCTCTCTTTGGGACTGGCCAGCGACATCATGTGAACCGTGGCCAGGGCTGTCTATGCAGGGACCTGGCAGTTCTCAACACGCCCTGCCTGGCCCTTTGAGCTTCAGAGTTACAGGTGGCAGCGATGAGGCACTGTGGGGTCCATAAGCTCCAGGAAGGCACAGAGGGGTGCGGCTGTGGCCGGATCGGCCGGATCGCTGCTGCCCTGCTCAGTTGGTACCCGAGGAGCGTTCCTAACTCAGGGCGTGGTTTTCTCCATCTTAGACAAGTCTGGGAGTCTCACAGTCTTGTTGGTAGTTCCGAAACCCCAGTTTGTGTGCCAGCGCAGGAGCTGGTAGGGGTGGGGATTGGTCTGTAGCTGGCCTCAGAGGTAAGGAGGGGCTCTGAGGTCCTGTGACCAGTCCTCTGCCCTGTTGCTCTGGTCTTAGGTGGTACAAGCTTCACTCCAAGCCTGGCAAGAAGGAGAAGGAGCGTGGTGAGATCCAGGTGACCGTTCAGTTCACACGAAACAACCTGAGTGCCAGTATGTTCGACCTGTCCATTAAGGACAAGCCCCGGTCTCCATTCAGCAAGCTCAAGGACAAGGTGAAGGGCAAAAAGAAGTACGAGCTGGAATCGGCCTCAGCCATCCTCCCAAGCAGCGCCCTGGAGGACCCGGAGCTGGGCAGCCTGGGCAAGATGGGCAAAGCCAAAGGGTTCTTCCTCCGCAACAAGCTACGCAAGTCCTCCCTCACACAGTCCAATACCTCACTGGGCTCTGACAGCACCCTGTCCTCTACTAGCGGCAGCCTGGTCTACCAGGGCCCTGGAGCCGAGCTGCTCACCCGCTCCCCAAGCCACAGCAGCTGGCTGTCCACTGAAGGGGGTGAGCAAGGGCAGGGTGGGTTCTTCCCAGGCACAGACGCGGGCTCTTCCTTCCAAGTGCTGACACGGACATGTTTCTTTTCCAGGCAGGGACTCTACACAGTCCCCCAAGCTGCTCACCCACAAGAGGACGTGCAGCGACGAGGCCAGCCAGCTACGAGCAACCCCTCCCCGGGCCCTTCTTGAGCTCCAAGGCCACCTTGATGGTGCCTCCCGCTCTTCCCTCTGTGTCAACGGGAGCCACGTGTACAACGAGGAGCCTCAGCCCCCCATACGGCACCGCAGCTCCATCTCAGGCCCCTTTCCACCCTCGAGCTCCCTGCACAGCGCCCCGCCTCGGCCTTCCGAGGAGGGCCCTCGGTCCTCAGATGACTGTTGGGGCAGAGGCAGCTCCGAGGCAGTGTTTGGACAGGAGGCCCTGAGCGCTCAGGCCAAAGTGCTGGCCCTGGGGCCCAGTTGCTCTGGAGAGGAAGAGGGCGCCCGGGCTCCCGAGGGAAAGCCAGTCCAGGTGGCCACACCCATGGTGGCATCCTCTGAGGCTGTGGCTGAGAAGGAGCGGAAGCCCCGCATGGGCCTTTTCCACCACCACCACCACCACCAGGGGCTGGGCCGAAATGAGGTGGGGCGCCGCGGCTCAGTTGGAGAGAAAGGGAGCCCTTCTCTGGGAGCCTCCCCCCCCCACTCATCCACTGGGGAAGAAAAGGCCAGGAGTAGCTGGTTTGGCCTGAGAGAATCCAAGGAACCAACTCAGAAGCCCAGGTACGTATTTAATAAGGCGCCTTCTCCGTCTGGAGGAAGTTGGGGGTTTGCCTGGGGCCTGAGGCTGGGAGGAGCGAGGAGCTGGCTGTCTGAGCTCTAGCTGTGCATGGTTAAGTGGGGTACCCTGTCTTCCTGGGCCAAGGCCCATATTGTGCCCTCTGTCACAGGTGAGTTGCAAGGACACAGAGCCACGAGGGTCCCACGGGTCAAGGTGGGCCAGGTCCTGATGCCTGTGTTGGTAGAACAAAGGAAAAAGGGAGGGGACATTCGTGTGCTCGAGGTCTCCTGGCCTCCATCTCTGGCCTTGAGGCTGGAGACTGTGCCTTCAGACACCTCACCCTGTCTAAAGCTGGATGCCTCCCCTGGCGCCCACTTGGCTCTGGAGTCTTGTTTCCCCGAGGACGAGCGTTAAATAGGTGTCATGCATCCGTCTTCTTCTCCCTAGTCACTTCCTACCTTGGAGAGGGACCATGGCAACCCCCTTGAAATAAGTCTCCCCACCAAAGCCGTGTTCCTTTTTTTTTTTAAAAAAAATATGTATTTATTTTTATGTGCATTGGTGTTTTGCCTGCAAGTACGTCGGAGAGGGTGTCAGATTCCTTGGAACTGGAGTTATAAACAGCTGTGAGCTGCCATGTGGGTTCTGGGAATTGAACCCAGGTCCTTTGGAAGAGCAGCCGGTGCTTAACTGCTGAGCCATCTCTCCAGCCCTGGCCTAGTGTTTCTTGCGCCCTTTTGGGAGTGCTGGTGACTCTGCTCTGTTAGGAATGTGCCCAGGCCTCTCTCTCCCTTGGTCCTGGTCTCTGGGCCCCACCCCATGTTACTCCAACACAGGGCCTCGGCTGCATTGTTGGGCAGGGCCCCAGGAAGGCTCTCCATGGGCAGGTCAGAAGTCTGTCCTGGTGCCCAGCACTGGTGGCGGTCACACTAGTGTCTCAGAGCCAGCCGTTTCTCCCCTCAGCAAGCCTGCCTCTCCCATTCACTGGGTCTAGAGAAGGCTGGGCCCGTGAGGATGCCGCGCCTGTTTTCCCAGCACCGGGGAAGGGGCTGGACGTTGCAGCTTAGTTCACTTGTAGTTCCCTCCATCCCCGTTTTCCTTATGCTTCCCTGGCTCCTAACGGCCTCTCAGGCTGCAGAAAACTTAGGCCTCTGATTGGCAGAAGGTGGAGAGGATTTCTTTCCTGGCCTCATCACAGGCCAGGGGACCTAAGCACCTTGCCTGCCTGCCTGCCTGCCTGCCTGCCTGCCTGGCTGCCTGGCTGCCTGCCTGCCTTGGGCCATTTGAAGGTGGCAGCTTCACAGCAGGCTTTGAATCAAGCATCCAGGTAGACAAGAGGAGCCCAGCTCCCGCACTGGAACCTTGGGTGGGCGTAGCAGAAAGGGAAGCTGGCCCAGGAGGAGCCGTGGTTGGAATGCTTGCTCCGAGAGCTAGGGAGAATGCTGAGAGACAAGACCTGCAGGTCACAGCTGAAGGCTCTGTACCTGGACCCCCAGAGCCAGCCCACAGGCCCCGGGGCTACTGTCGCAAATCCTGCAAGTCTGAGTAAGTGCAGCAGCGCCCTCTAGTGACTCTGTGTGGCATCTGTGCTCCGAGGAGAGGCCTGAGGCAGTGATGTCGATTCAGTGGCTGCCAGATGGGTGACCCTGGTCCTCCTGAGGCGGTGTGCCTCTGTAGACATGTGGCTGCTGCCCTTGATCCCACTGACGTGAGCCTGAGAGGGAGGGTCGGCATGGGCCTGAGCCTCACTGGGCCACAGGCCTGCTGAGCCATTGGTGTTGTCTGTGGCATGGTTGTGCCCTGGGCTTGAGGTAAGGTGGCCGGCCATACATGTTGGGTCTTCCTGTGCCAGGGTGCCTTGCTGTTAGTCCTGTCTCTCACAGCAACCTTTGAGCTCAGAGAGGATCAGATACTGATGCAAAAACATATTTAACTTGGGGGTAAATCTGGTACAGCATAGAGCCAGGGGTGTTAGTAAATGGCATTTAGCACTTTGGTGTCTGTCCAGCCCTTCCCAAGGTATGGTAGACAGGTGTCTGGTGGTTGTAGAAAGAGGGTCATCTGAAGTGCCCTCTGGCCGGTGATAACGTATTTCCTGTCCCATCTGTGGCTGTTTTCCCAGATGGTTACTCCGTTAGCAGTGATCTGGTTTGGAAGATGATGCTAGGATCACTACTTAAGCTTAGAAGGCTTCTGTACGTCTCCTCTTTTGTCCCCATGATAGGAGGGTGAGCATACCTCCTGGACATGCTTCCTGGGCATTGGGACACATCTTAGGGGGTGCTGGGAGCTTCCCAAGCTCAGGAGGGATTGTTGGCCAGGGGACTCATTGTCTATAGGTCTGATAGTGTCTCAAAGGCTGGCTTTAACCTTTGAGGACCGGTGGGAAGACTTCATCCTTTCTCTTCCCAATATTTGGCCCTGAGGGAGACAAACCAGCATATGCTGTACCTTACTTGGGAGGGGGAGGCTGTGCCAGGCTGGCTGGGTAGGCTCCTGGGTGCAGGGGCGTTCACAGGGCACAGCATTTGCAGAAGAACACACAAAGGAATGTGCTTCTGCTGCCCTGTGCCGTGTGCACTGGCAGGGCAGGAGCAATGACCTTCAGAACGTGTGCTTGAATGCTGTAGGATGGTTCAGCTGTTAGATGCTCGGCACACTACCAAAAGAATGTGTGTTTGGTGTGGAGTAGGGAGAGTGAAGATGGAGGGGCTCCGAGGGCGAGGGCGAGGGCAAGGGCGAGAACAGGCAGGATATTAGCAAGCCCCGCCTGCTCTGGGAAACCTGCCCTTCGCTGATGCCATACCAACCAGTTTGTGGTGCATCTCTGGGGAACCACGGTGGAGAGAAGGCTGCTGACAGAGCCCGGGGCTCCTAGAGGTGCTTCCCTGGTGCCTTTGTCCCTGAAGCCTGACTGGCGGCAGATAGCTGTGAGCCTGAGGGTGAGTGCGTGTGTGGGTCTGTCAGGCAGGCAGAGAGAGGCTGTGCCACTCAGGGTTCAGAGCACCCCAGCACTGTTGTGGGATGTAGCTTGGGTGCTATGGGTGCCCCTAACAGGGCTGTGACCCAAGTGGTGGCTAGTGTTGCTTCTTATTCCCCTAACTTCAGGACTAGATCTGAGCCTCTGCCTTGGGACCTGGCGGGAATGGAGTCGGGGGCCCCAGGTACAGAGTTCCCCCTTCCAGTGCCTTCCCCTGTCTGTGCAGCAGCGCTGGGAGCTGGAGGTGGGACGGGACCACCGTGGGACTTTGCCTCCCTTCCCTCCCTTCTCCGTGTAGAGACTGAGACTCCGCCCTCCAGCGTGGTTGGTGCTATTCTAGGGGAAAACTAAGCTCACAAGAATCTTTGAAAGCTGGATTTTTAAAAAATTACTTTATTGTTTTATTTTGAGACAGGGTCTCACCCTGTGACCTGGCTGCCCTGGAGCTTGTTATGTAGGTCGGCTGGCCTCAGCTCAGAGAGATCCCCTGCCTCCTTCTGCCTCTGCCTCCCAAGTGCTATAGGAGTTGTGTGCCACCATGCCGAGCCTTTGCTATGATTTTTTAAATTTCTTTTTAAAGGCAGGGATTCAGCCTGTCACAGATTGCCTTTGAACTTGCTGTATATCTTGAGGGTGACCTTGGTCCTGGTCTTCCTCCCCAGTGCTAGGAGTATGGGCCTGTGCTACCATACTTGGTCGATGCAGTGCTGGGGACGGAGCCCAGAGCTTCGTGCATGCTGGGCCAGCATGCTGCCAGCTGAGTCATAGCCCCAGCCTCCTTTAACATTTTTGGCGTATTAAGGCAGGGTGTCATGTAATTGAGGCGCGATGACACCCTGCTCCTGACCCTCCTGCTCCCTCTTCTCCATGGGGTGTACACCGCCATGTTCAGCTTTGAAAGCTAAATCGATAGGAAAATCTGTCCTGCTGAGGAGGCTGACCTCCTCTCCCTGCTGGTTTTTGTGGACCTGGACTCTTTCCTGTTGCCTATCAGGTCCTGTGTACAATCTGTCTGGTGTAGCCCTTAGTTCCTGGAAGAGCGAGGCAAGCTCCAGGCAGCCCAGCCTCTGCCCTCCTGCTCCCCCCCCCCATGTTTTCATGACTGGCTAGCAGAGCTGCCTCAGCTAACCCCGGGACTGTCGGTGAAGCTGCTGGTTGAGTGGAGAGATGGATAGGAGGAGGTTCCCTGGATGCTCACGTTTATGTAGGAGGGGAAAGTAAGCGGCTGGGAGCCTGGAGAACTGAAAAGCCACCTGTGAGGAGGGACAGTACTGGATAGCAGGGGTGAGGCCATCAGAGTTGGGGTCTGATTGCAGGTCAGGCCCCTGCCCGTCTGCTCACACTAGCATGCTTGGTTGGCCTGTCTCTTACTGTGTTCCAGATTCCATCTGTGTCCTGGGCTCTTAGTTCAGTGTGTACTCCTTTATACATCTCCAGAGGCTGGCCCACAGCCGGGTAAAATGAGCATGCTGTGGGCTGGCAGAGGGTGTGCCCAGCAGATGCCACGTGCTCCTTAGCCAGTTCTTCTGCCCCCTCCTCATGAAACGAAAGGGTGAGCTCTCTTGGGCACCTTGTGATACTTACCTGATGGCAGCCCCATCCTTACTTACCCCTTCCTGCAAGAGCTCAGTGGGGCATAGCTCAGTTTGCACTTCCCGGCACCCTGCATAACATGGGGCCTTCCTTCACTTGGTCCCTGGGTCATGTGGCTACACATAGCCTGTGTGATGTGTGGCACCTGGCCTGGAGGTGGGGGTAGGATGGTACTTGGCAGGGGTATTTCCAGTCTCAGCATTAACCAGGGGGCTCATGGTTTTGTCTTCTCCACAGCCTGGACGTGTCTCCTCAGGTAGAACCTGACCCAGCCGCTCCTCCTCACCCCTGCTCCCCCCGGGCTCTGGCCCCCCCTACTCCTGCTCCCGCCGCCACCGCTGCTCCCATGCTAAGCACTAACCTTTTTGCAGCCACCTCCCCTGCTGCTGCCACTGCCGCTGCTGCCACCATTGTCCCTGAAGCCGCCCCATCCGGATTCTTGGGGGTCAGCAACCCATTCCTCACCTCCTTGCAGAGCAACCCCTTCTTCGAGGAGCTCAAAGCCGACATAGCACTAAATTCTCCTTCACCTGCTCCCTCTCTCCCCAGTGCCTCGAGGGCCAGCCTGGCCCCCCTGGCCTTCCCTGGGAAAGCCCTACCTGAGTGTGACGACACCTTCGACACCTTTGCTGCTGGCAGGCTGCAGCCAGAGGCCAGGAGTGAGATTCTGGCCCCTGCAGAAACGGGGCTGGAGGAGGATGGGCTGCAAGATCCAGGCCCTGGGACCATGGCAGTGAAAGCCCCAGAGCCCCAGAGAGAATCTGGGGGAGGAAGAGGTGGGAGCAGCACGTGGCTGGGGCCCAGTGTGCCTGTGGACTCAGAACTGGACCAGCCAAGCACAAGTGTGTCAGACCCAGGACCCCTTGGGTCTTCAGGGACTGACCTGTCCTCCAGAGCAGCCCATCTGCACCCGCGAGCCTCAGCCTCAACACCAGACCCAGAGCTTCCTGCCTCAGAAGTGGGAGTGGGGCAGAGTCCAGCAGACAGCGGGGCATCTCTGGTCAGCTCCCCAGAAGTGCTCAGTGTGTGGGAGAGACTTCCTGGTTCAGATGACATTCCTGGGGGCCCGGATGAGGAGACTCCCCGAGACGGAAGCCAGCTTTTCCAGGAGCTGAACACAGTGGAGGACTCCTGGCCTTGGGATGTGATCAGCATTTCTCCTACAGCAGAGGTTGCTTCATCCACCATGCAGGGAGAGGCCGAGGAGGTGCCTGAGTCCCCAGCTGCTGTGCAGCCCATGGAGAGCAAGGGTCACCCTGCTCTGCAGCTGGAGCCAGAGCCTGAGCAGGGATCGGATGAGGAGCCGTGGCCTGGCCCCCCGCCTCCCAAGCCGCCCCGCCTGTTCACACCCACACATTCCCAGGTGGAGGAGGAGGAGGAGGACAGTGCTACAGGGGGTCTGGATAGTGGGGGGCCAGGGATAGAAGAAGATACCGCCCCAAGTAAATTGGTTGTTGGTCCCCAAGAGTCCAAGGAGGAGGGCGTAAGTCCAGAGCTGGAGGAATTGCACAGCCTGCCCTCCGGGACCCTGACAGGTGAGCCAGCATTGGAAGAGCTGGCAGGAGACACTGGTGCTCCTGGGTCTGGGGCCTGTCCACCTAGTCCCACCAGCTGCCTTGAGGGGCCCATCCCCACATCCCATAGCTCAGCCAGCTCAACTCTGCTGAGTCAAAAGGTCTGGGGGACTTCAGATACAGGTCAGAGCCTCCAAACCCAGAGCCAGGAGCTGGCCAAGGAGGGGTTTGAGCCTCTCTCAGCCCCTCAGCAGGCTGATCTGTGGGCCTCAGAGGAGGAGGAGGATGCCTTGAATCCCTTCTTATGTCAGGCGAGCCAAGATCCCCCCAGCCTCCCATCCATATCACCACCAGGCTCAAGGGACTCCTCTGTCCTCTCTGGTCCAGAAGAGTTGCCCACACCCCCGGAACCTGCCTTCCCACCTCCCCCTCTCCCACCCTGGGCCAGCCACCGCCATGGGGTGCCAGGTCCTCCATGCCCTCCCCTGCCTGTAGCCTGGCCCTTGACTTCTTCTCCCTCACCCCCCGAGGAGTCAGCTTCCCCATTGGCCCCCTTGAGCTCTCCCCCGCTGGGGACTCCCCTACACCCTGTGGGGAAGACCTCGATGCAGCCACCCCAGCCTCCCCGCTTGCGCTTCTGCCCTTGGAGACACGACCAGCTGAGGAGCCCCAGCTCAGTGGCAGGTGAGCATCCACTCAGAACCCCTCCCAGGGGGAAGGGAGGGGGCGGGGGGCATAGTGACACAGGGGCAGACTGTTTTACAGTCCGGCTTCATCTTTGCAAAGACCCACAAGCCAGGGGTTTGGGAAATAGCAGCTGACAAGGATCGGGGCTGAGGAGTGAGGTTCAGAGGAGTCAGCATGTCCTGGCAGGAGAAGGGGGTGAAAGCTGCACGTGCTGCGCAGAGATGCCACGGTTCCCGGAGTGGGGTTCCACAGTGGGGTCACGGAGGGGTGGTACTTACTTCTCAGGCCTCGGGAGTGCTGGCGGGGAGCAGTGGGCCCACAGCAGTTTCCTGTGAGGAAGCAGAGGGCTGGCAGAGGGTCTAGGACTCTGGCCTTAGAGGAAGCTGAAGTCAGTTTCACAAAAAGGGACACGAGCCTTCCTTCAATGCTCTCCACACCCATAGCCCCTGGAAAAGGTTTTCCAGCTGCAGCAGGGGCCGGGCTCCCGTCCGTTTAGGGCAGCTGAATGGAGGGCTGATGCCTGTGTGGCTGTGGTTTCAGCAACGTTAGGTTTTGGCCAGCTACTTCACCAGAGCATGACAAGGGTGACGAGAACTGAGGGCTTGGGAACAGGCTTCAGTGAGTGTGACTCAGCAAGGTCTTTGGAGCCCAGTAAGACAGCAGGGCAATGTGTGAGCAGAGCTGCTGGGCCAGGTGAGGTGGCGAGGGTGGGGTGAGCCTCAGGATTGAGCCCTGGCCTCTGTGAGGCCCCCAGCCTGCTTGGACACCTGCTGGCTCATATGTTCAGGGTTGCTGAGCAAATGTTTTGTGCCAGGCCCAATGAATTCCCAGTCCAGGTGGGTGAGCAGGGAGATTTCAGTAAGGGAAGCAGTAGGGCCTGGTGGTGCCATCCAAAAAATCAGGTCAGGGAGGGGCTTTGATCGCCCAGTGTTGGATGGGGCTGTGCCCCCCCCCCCCGCCCACTCCCATCCCCCACCATGGGGAGAAGGAGCTGGTGGCTGTGGTTTCCTCATTTCCTGATGACAGTGTCTTCATTTAGCCCACCTCTTGCAGTGTAACCTCTATTTGTGCTCACAACTTAACAGGGTTCCTTTTCAGAATTGCTTCATTTCATGTCTGTGTGGAGCATGAGCTGTGGCCTGATGGGCAGGCACACAGTGCTGTCTGTCTGTCAGATGAGTGGGGTCAGGCTGAGAGCCCAGCACTCTAGCTGCTTCCTGCGGGGTCCCTCCACGTGTCCAGGGTGGTGGCTTTTTAGACAGGCGGCCTGAGAGCTACGACTACACCTTCTCCAGTGCAGGACTCAAGGTGACAGGACTGCTCTGCTTCACATTGGTGAGACTGAGCACCAGCCCTGTCCTGGGAGCTGTGCACCATTTCAGGGGTTGGCCTGAGCCTCATTCAGGGTTGAGGCTAAGTGGCTCTGCTTCCCATTCAGGGCCTGGAGGTCTGAAGCCCCTGCAGGGTGGGAGCAGATTTATGAGGTTCCCCGCGGTCACGCTGGCTGATTTGTAGGCTGCTGCTTAGGACTTGGATCACTAGGTGCCAAGGCGCCCCAGGAGGGGCCACCTTAGTTTCAGGTGCTATAGTAGGCTTCCCGGGGAAGGCGACTGCACACAGCTGTGAAATAGTAGTGAGAGCGAGGCTTGTGGAATGAAGGGAAGTGCCCCTCCCTCCCTCCCTCCCTCCCTCCCTCCCTCCCTCCCTCCCTCCCTCCCTCCCTCCCTCTCTCTCCCTCCGTCTCTCTCTCTCCCTCCCTCCCTCCCTCGTTTTGGTGGGGGGCTGCTACAGTTGAGCCGTTTTATCTAGTGGAGGCTGGCCTTGAACTTCTGATGCTTCCACTTGTGTTGTTTGTACAGGTGTGTCACCATGTCTAGCTAGACACAGGTTTTGTAAGGGTTGAAACGTCGCCATTTATGGCTGGCAGGGGTGGAGCTGTGGGTCAGGAGGCACAGCCGAGGCCAAATTGTCTTAGAGTTTGTGATTCTACCTAGAAAGGAGCCGTTAAAGGAGTTTTCAGAATTGGAAGGCATTGTCCCTTAGCAGGGTAGAGGGTGGGTGGGTGGAGGGCACGAGAGGAGGGGAGAGGAGAGGAGCAGACGGCTGAGGTAGAGGAGGACAAGTAGGGCCTACCGAGGGCTGCTGCTGGAGAAGGCAGGCCCGAGGGAAGCTTGGTGTAACTAGTGGACCCCGGGGATGCAGCTGGCCGTGAGGTGGTCACTGGGAGGCAGCTGGGGAGATATGGGGTGCCCGGGAGGAGAGAGAAGCCAGGGAGCTGGAAGCTTAGCCTGAGAAGAGGCTGGTAGAGGCCAGGGCGTCAGCTTCAGGTCTTGAGGAAGAGCAGTGCATAGCTGTGAGCTCTGAGAGGTGATGAGAGGCCCCAGCAGGTCCACTTGGCCTGGGCTAGCAGCTCTGAGGTCGCCTTGAGTACTCCAGGAAAGTGAGAAGTTAGAAAGTAAAGGCAGCCCCCAGGCTCAGGGCAGGGTGTGGGAGCAGGAAGGGTCAAGGTCAAGGTCAAGGAGAGTTTTGCAGGCTTGCCCGAGGCTCATGGTCAGCCAGCAGAGAGTGAGGTGAGGAAGCACCACGCGTTTTCAACCCTGACATTCTCGTACCCGCAGTCTTGACAGGTGGGAAACTAAGCAAGTATTGAAGTCCAGGGAAGGGAAATGGCTGGCAAAGACTGGGTACAGGCACAGGAGTTTGTAGGTCCGTTGCCCCTGCTGGAGTGAAGCTGGTAGGATGAGGTGTGTAGGATGCTGGGCCTTGGAGACATCAAATCAACTCTGCAGCAGGTCAGGTGGCCATGCAAACAGTGACTTCGCCTTTGTGCCACTCACCTCCTGTTTGTCTTCGCAGTCCCCACCCTGTGAAGCCCCTCAGCGCTGCCCCTGTGGAGGCGAGCCCCGACAGGAAACAGCCCCGCACCAGCCTGAGTACAGCCCTTAGCAGCGGACTGGAGAAGCTCAAAACCGTCACATCTGGCAGCATCCAGTCTGTGGTTCCGGCATCTCAGCTTGGCCCAACTTCGGACACTAAGAGGCTGAAGGTGAGGTCCAGCAGGGTGTTAGGCAGTATGCTGGAGAGGCGGGGCAGGGCGGGGCAGGGCAGGGCAGGGCAGGGCGGGGCAGGGCAGGGCAGGGCAGGGCAGGGCAGCTGGTGGTTTCCCATGCCACAGCTCTGGATATCTCTGGCCTTAGAGATGGGCTGCTGCAGAGTCTGGGGTTCTGCAGTGGGGAAACAGGCTTTGGTGGGCTAGCTGGTGGGAGGTCTGGGCCTCCCTTTCTTAGTTCCATCTTGTCTGGCCATAGGAGTCTGCTATGCTGGACCGGTCGGCCAAGTACTATCACCTGACTCATGACGAGCTCATTGACCTACTCCTGCAGCGTGAGCGTGAGCTGAGCCAGAGGGATGAACAAGTGCAGGAGCTGGAGAGCTACATTGACCGGCTGCTGGTGAGGGTCATGGAGACCTCGCCCACACTGCTGCAGATCTCCCCAGCCCCCCCTAAGTAACCCTTCACTCGTCCCTGGAGGGCTGGCGAGGACCTGTGTAATGCCCTGCACTGACTACTCTCACCTGTGCCGGGCACAGCCTGCTCTCATGGTCACCCTCCGCACCCTTCCCCATTCCGCCTCTGCCAGGGTTTCTGGAACTTTGAACTCCCACTAGAGCCCTGGGTCTTTCCTGCCTGCCTGTTTCACACTTGTAGCTTCGGGGTCCCCTAGAAAATTGGAACAAGGATGTTAGCTGTCAAGACGAAGCAGGAGTGAGCTGTGGTATCTAGGGCAACACTGTTGCCAGCACAGATTTAATCACCCCGTCCATGAGTTTGGTCAGTTGTTTGTTCTTGGCTGACCCTTAGTTAATCTCACGTCCCTGCAGCACCCGGAGGTCCTCCTAGTATTGACTGGGACTGGGGTGGGGACCAAGCTGCTTGCCTGTCTGTGCACTGTAGACAACCAGGGCACCTACACCTCAACCTTGTGCCTCTACCCTAAGAGAAGGGAGCCTGTGCAGTTTAGTCTTGTCTCTCTCTGTCTGGGGCCGTGTGAGGAGCATGTGTACAGTGTGGCGGCGGCGGTGGCGGCGGCAGTGGTGGTGGCGGCGGCGGTGGCAGTGGTGGTGGCATGTGTCTTTGTGTTCTTCAGCTGCTTCCTGTCCCTCTTCAGACCCTCCTGCTCCATGTCCCAGTGATGACAGGTGGTGGGGCTGGGTGCAGGAAGAATGAACTCTTTGCTCCCGAGCTTCTCCCTGCATCCCTAACATGAGACCCTCCAGGCTGGGGCTTTGGGCCGCTCATGTTTTGGGGATCAGGCCTCCATGTCTGTCGTTACCACTTGTCCAGATGCCAAAACTGCTACTGTGGGGTCAGAACTTTTAGAAACCAATTAAAATGTGCCTTTTGTGGGTGAGGACAGGAGCCTCTGGATGTAGACCTCTCTCTGGCCATGGTGTCCTCTCCCTCCTGTTGAGCAAATGAAAGTGCTGTTAGGGTCCTGAAAGGGGAATACGGACCAGGCTCCTTGCTTCCCTGAGAAGTACCTCGGCTAAGGCTCTGACCAATCTGCTGCTACCGCTAAATCTTCCTCCCACCTCCTGCTCATCCCGTGACCCACATTCGGGGCATCCTGTAAGCCTGGGGCTACCCTGCATCTCTTTGTGTCTGGCCTTGGGTCCCAGCTGTGCTGGACCAGCGGGCTTGTCTGGGAGTGGAGGCTTCACTCTGCCTTAGGAGACACCTGTACTTGGGAAATGCCTGTGGCTCTCCAGCTGTACTGCAAGCTGCTGTGCAGCTTCCTCCTTTGCTCACCAACCCCCTCCATGTTTCCTGGCTTGGCTGAAGTGCATTTTGAAGCCAGCTTCTAGTTTGCTTGTGAATAGAACAGGTCTTCCCATGGCACCTGCAGGCCCTGGTGGCTGTGCATTAGCAAAACGTCTGTGTGAAGGGGTGAGGTGCCGAGCGAGATGCTCTTGGTCCAGTGGGAAGGCAACAGCTGTGTCAGTGGCGGGTCATGAGTTCACTCAGAACACCTCAGGAGGGTGTGCTCTGCGGATGATATCACTGCCTTCGTGAAGTAGATGAGCCTTCACTGGGTTTCCACAGTGCAGTTGCCAACTCTGGGTCAACTCAGGAAGGAGGAAAAGTGGCCACCTGTTCCCAGGCTCTTGGCCACACTGGGGGTGGGGGTCATTGCCATTGGAGAGTGCCTCTTGAGGAAGTGGTCCCTCTGCTCCTCTGGGTTTCACTGGGCTCCAGCCCTGGCCCTGCCCTGCCGTGTGGCCAGGGTGGGGGCGTCTTAGGAGAGGTTCTGAAGTGAAGCCAGGGTTTGCTTGTGCCCTCTCCATACCACACATTACGGAGTGCAGCAGGCAGGCAGTGAGCTCTGCCCTTTGTCCTTCTGGTCGAAACTCCTGTCTATAAAGAGCTTGTTCTTCATGTTTTGAGCACTTTATGAAGAATAAAAAGTCCGTGTACCACAGCTGGCCTGGTGTGTTCCTGTTCTGAAATGAGTGGGTGAAAGAGACTGCCGGAGAGGGCGCGTGTGTCTTGGAATGCCACTGCCGTGAAACCACGGGCAGTGCTGCCAGGGTGCCTGTGTTCCCTGGGCCCTGGTCACAGACATTCATTTAGTGGGGGATAAAGAGGACAAAACTAGAGACTTCTGTTGTGAAGTCACGGAGTCCCTCTTCAGCCTCCTCAGCTTTAGGGAGTTCTGTCCCTTCCCTCGAGGCTCAGCTGTCACTTGGGTCCCCTGTTGCTCACACAGTGTCCAGAAGGGCAGGAGGGCAACTGCTAGTTAACTCTGAACCCCATCGTGAGACGGAGGCCCCATAGAATCAAGTAGTGATGTCCTGGGAGAGATGAGCGTCTCCCCACCATCTGTGCCCAGACTGCCCCTGCCAGTCCCTGCCAGTCCCTGCCTTTCTGCAGGAGTGTGAGTTTATTACTCAGTGTGCTCTGTAGTTCCCAGGCTTGGGAGGGAACTTCCATGTGTCAAAAAAAAAAAAAAAAAAAAAAAAGTGCACTCTCTCAGGATGCTTAACTCGTCCAATACATCGAGCTCCTAGTGAGCTCTCCTATACCTTCACTGAAGATTTATCTAACCAAAAAGAAAACAAACAAAAAAACCAACAAAACAACAACCCTCCCCCCCATACACAGTCTGCTAGCTGTAATCCCAAGACTTGGGAGACAGACGAAGAAGAACCACGAGTTTGAGGCCAGCCTGTGCTACATCCAACTAGGTAAAGGAGTACCACGTGGAACAGAATCTTGAAGCGGATTTTGTGGGTGTAAGGTGATGGAATCCTTGAATGCTTAGGCGGAGCCTAGAAAAAGAACCGCATCATGGTAAAAGTATGAGTAGACTATTCGAGGGTCATAGCAGCTTGAGCGGGGCTTGTTTAAGAGAGTGGCAGAGCGACAGAATGGCTGGAGGCAGGGTTATGACAGAAGAAACCGCAGGAAAATCCCGCAGTGCGCCTCCGTGCTGAAGGCCTTCTGAATTAACCCCACTCTTCCTGGAGCCCTTGCCTTTCTGATCCCGGGTCGGGCCCGCGTTTGTAGGAGGTTCCTGGTCTTAAGGCTCAGGGCCGCCGAGTACATCCGCACCTACACACATCCCATCAAAGCCGACGCCTGCAGCTCTGGAGGCGGGAACCAAGGCCAGGTCTGCGTGGGTGGGTGCAGCTCTCCGCAGTCCCGGGTTGTCAGGCTCAGAGCTGGGGGGGGGACTACATTTCCCACAAAGCCCTGCGCGCCCTGTTCGCTGCGGTTGCTCACGGCCAATCGGGAGAGGCAACTGTGGCGGGGGCCGAGGAGGGACATTTTAAAAGGGCTGGGGATTGCGGGCGTCAGTGGCCATGGCGGATACAGCGACCACAGCCTCGGCGGCGGCGGCCAGTCCCGCGAACGCCTCCAGCGATGCGCCCCCTTTCCAGCTGGGCAAGCCCCGCTTCCAGCAGGTGAGACCCGGGCTGTGGCCCGCAGGTGGGAGGGAGGCCCACGGGAGGGGGGGCGAGCCAAGTCCCCTGCAAAGTCACTTCAGCCCGAGGGTCTCTAACCCGCGGCCACCGGAGCCCACAGCTCGTGCGGGGACCTGGGCTGCAGCCGCTCTTCCCCCATTGGTCAGCGGGATGGGCGAGGGCTCCCACCGTGGCTTCCTATTGGCGGGCGGCGCAGTCACTCCGCGGATGCCCGCGCCCGGCCGCCGCCCCCGTCCGCGTCGCGCGGTGATTGGCCACGCGGGTCGCGGGTCCCGGGTCCCCGGGTCCCGGGTCCGAGCGGCTCTGAAGGGTCGCTCTGGCAAGTGAGCCTTGGGCGCAAAGTTCCAGTCCTGCGCCGCTGGGGCGGGTGGCGTGACCGGGGCGCCCCTCAACTTCTCTCCCCGAGTGGGACCGACCTTCCCCGTGAGCGGGACAGGCGCGGGGCGAAACTCCCGGGTCGCGCCTCGCGGGCACGCTCCGGCGGCTCCTCCAGCTCCAGCAGAGAGCTGCGTGCATCCCAGGATGGGACCGCGTGCACGGGTGCAGCGACCCGATCCCCATCCCCGGGCGTGCTTGCTGCGTGCTCTGCGGGGATGCGGCCAGGACGCGGGAGAGAGAGCCGGGTGCGGGAAACGCTGTGTCATCCTCCAAAGCCGCCGCGCTCCTCCCGAGGGTCCCACGCGCGCGACCCAGTCCCGCACTCGCCGCTCCCAGGCGCTGCGCAGCGCACCCCCCTCCCCACCGGCTCAGGCTCTTCAGGGTGCACCGGGACTGTGGTTAGCCTAACCCCCCACCCCGGACACACAAACCCGGGAACCCGGCAGGGCATCACTAACTCGGCCGTGGAACCGGAGATCCAGGTCTGTGAGCCAGGGGCCTGGGAGCGCATTTCCAACACCGCACACCCTCTGGCTGCTTCCAGAGCCTGGGCTTGCCAGGAGTGGGGGGTAGTAGATGTTCTAGAGAGAACTTTGGACAACGAAGAAAGGAAATGCCACAAAGGTGGATGCGGTGACTTGGGGGAGGGGGAGGGCGTAGAGGTGAGACTGGGTCTAAATTCATCCCGCAGCTGCACCGAGATGAGATTTCTGGAAATATGTCCCTAGAGTTTTTAAAATGGGACTCGATTTCTTTTTAAAAATAGACTTGTCTCAGCATGGAGGAATCTGGTGAGAGTTAATGTCCCAGCTAGTGTGAAATACCCCCTATGGCGACGCGGTTAGGGGTGCCTGTGCCTGGCCTGGAGTGACTCTTCTATTGTCTCCACCCCCCTATTCTGCTCATCCTTCAGCCAGGCAGACACCCTGCACAGGGAAACACTGTCTTTGGAACCACCACCCTGTGGTCCTATCAGAATACCAAACTTCCCTCCTGCACCTGCAGTTCCGGGAACCTCGCAGCTTACTCCTGGGTAGTATTCCCAGTGGCCCTTCAACTCTGAGAAACTGATTGATCTTACTCCTGGGCAGACAGGCTTTAATGACATGCCCCGAGTAAGGGTTTCTGTCCCGGTGTCTGTACCTGGGTGGCACTTGGGATATCCATTTACCCAACAGACATTTAGGAAGTACCTTTTATTGGCTTCCTGCGCTGGGCTATTTGCTCTGATCACTGGTGGAATGCGTTTGAGGTTACCTCCAGCAGTGAACTATGCGGCTGTAACCTCAGTGAGGTTCCCACTGCTGTCAGCAGAGTGGCCTGATAAGAAAGGGTGGCGAGCAGATCTGATTCACCCATGCTGAGAACTGCTTCCCCCACACATGCCCCTCCCTCTGCAAACAGCTCAGCCTGCCACCTAAGCACCAGAGTCATAAACCTAGATGCTTCTCTCCACTTCCTAGCCCTCTCAATCCAGCAGAGGCTGTAATTGCTCCTCCCCAACAATCTCATAGCCACCCTCTCCAAGGCTAAGCCAGATCCTGCCATCCATTTCTTGGGCCAATATGGGAGCCTCTGACCCCCCCCTCCCCCAGCTTCCTGTCCTGTTCTGGCCCTCTTCCAATCAATCCTTTCCTACTCTCCAAGGCAGAGTCCCAGCAATGCAGGTCCGATCAGGTGACTGCCATATACACAGCGCCCTTAAACAGCCTGCAGTGATTTTCTCAACTTTTGGGATACAGACCTCACATCTGAAGGACCCGAAGTTCTGCAGGGCCCACTCCTTGACTCCCTACTTGCACCCTTCTTTCCAACATACTGGTTGGTTTTCAACCCTTAGACCTATCCTGTTCCCTCCCACGCCTGGGTCTCCCACGGGAGCATCTCTAGTCCCTGCTCTCAACTCTCTCCCACCTCCTCCTCCTCTTTAAGTTGTCCACAAAGTGTCGTTTCCCAGGAAGGAGTCTCACAGGAAGAAACCCTGGCTTCTTTATTACCATATGTTTCCACTTTTGATCATATACTTCATGGGATCAGGGACCATGCCTACCTTGTCATGTTGTGCCCCCCCCCCACATTAGGTTATGGTATTAGCATAGGGTCTGGTGGCAGAAGAGTGTTACAGAGCTTTGTGAATGAATGAGGTTCTGCAATGGGGTTGTGGAACTGAATGAAATTGATTTATGAGAGTCTGTGATTGGCTAAATCTTATCTAAATTGTCCCTTAGGAATCGAGTGAAGCAGCAACATTGTTCCACTCTTTCAGGTAATTCTAAAGGCACAGCAGTTTGTTACATGTATTCTGAGTGGGCGGGGGGGGGGGGGGTCCTTCAGGGGCTGGTCTCTAAACTATGTAGCTGAGGATGACCTTGAATATCTGCTCATCTGCTCCTCCTGTCACGTCTCTACATCCTTCCCTGGGCCCAGCCACAGTCATCTGGGTCCTGTGTCCTGTTCTCAGTGTCTGGCACCCAGCAGGCATCTAATGACTGCTGATGATAGCCTGCAGTGGCCAGGCAGGTGTCTACTGGCAGTGGATCACAAAGCATGGTTCATCCCCAGCACACTCAGATCCCCATCTTGTCTCAGTCATGTGGCGTTGTTCCTCCCATCCACACCATCTCATGTAGCCTATATTGTCCTCATATTTACCATGTAGTCAAGGTTGACACTGAAGTTCTGATCCTCTTGCCTCCCACCTCTGTAGTGCAGGAATGACAGGCATTCAGCACCACACACAGCTTTATGAGGTGCTGGGGGCCAAGCCTAAGGCTTTGTGCATGCTAGGCAGACATTCTACCAACTGGGCTATACAACACTAGTCTGAGTGCTTTCGGTAGGATTGGGAACTGAGGTCTTCTTTTCTTTCTGGAAGCCCTTCCCTGCTCAAAGTTCTCACTATGAAGGAAGGTTAGGCAGAGGGGCAGCACTGAGCAGGATAAAGAGCACAGAGAAAGGGTGGTAGATGGGTTTTATCCGTGGCTATTTTTCCATCTATAAGATGATGGTGCTGGCCTAGTGCGCCCGCCCCGTCCTGCATACTGGCTTATGAAAATTTTATGGCCCTTTGTGACAGTTAAAGTGTCTTCTAGTTTTCAGGTGAGAAGTTGCAGTTTGCAGGGTTCAATGACTTCCCAGGCAGACTAGCTCCAGAGTTCAACTTTTTATTTTATTTTTTTTTTCTTCCATGCATTAATGCTTTATGGCCTTCTAAAGCAAACAAAAAGGAGATCCAATTAGTTAGGTTGGTGCTTTGCATGGCTGCGATCCTGTGGGTAGGATAAAGGTACTTATATCAGGGAGATCTGCTTATGTCAGTATTCCTTATTCTGCAGGTTTTCAACCACAAAACCAAAAAGCCTTTCATCTTTTAACTCCTGGCTATCCACCATTCAACTTCAGCTTTGCTAATTGAAGCCAACGTGTTTCACCTTTATTCTTCCCCAGTCACAGCCAACACTTTGCTTTGGAGCAAACCTGAACATTCTGTCATTTCATTTACTAAGTAGTTAGTGGGTGTTTCAAAAAATAAGGGTGTGTGTGTGTGTGTGTGTGTGTGTGTGTGTGTGTTTTGTTTTACATTTGTGTTCCCCCATGTGTGGAGACCAGAGCAAAACTTCAGCTGTATTCTTCAGGTACCACACCCAGCTTGGTCTGTTTTACAAACTTTAAAAAAAAAAATGCTCTTAGGTTTACAGAAATTAGAACAAAGAATTCCTGGACAGCTCTCACACAAGGTCCTTTAATATCTCAGAGAGTCAAAGTACATTTCTCAAAAATAAGAAATCAAAATTGGTGCCTGGAGAGATGAGATGTGCTTGCTGGTCTTGCTGAAGACCTAATTTCAGTTCCCAGCACCCATGTTAGGCAGGTGGCACACAGAGCCTGTAACTTCAGGGGATCTGGAACCCTTTTCTGGCTCCTGTGGGCACCCACACACATGTGTGGCACACACTCACAAAATTAAAGTAAATAAATAGGAGGGTGAGGCGGTGAATGTCTTTAATTCCACCACTTTTGAGACAGGGGCAGGTGGGGCTCTGAGTCTCTGGCCAGTCTGGTCTACAAAGCATGTTCCAGGACAGTCAAGGCTATTCCACAGAGAAGCCCTGCCTTGAAACCACTCCCCGCAAGACTAAGATAAAAATAAAACCCCAGAATCTATTTAACATGTGAATAATGATAAAAAAATAAATAGATAAAAAGCAGCACATTCCAGGCTGAATTGTACTTTTTATTTTTTATGCTAATGTCTCTTTTCCTTCCTAGGGTTCCAGGTTGCTTTTGGGTTGCATGTCTTTTTATTATCCTTTGGTCTGAGTTCCTCTGACTTTTCTTCAGTTTTTGACCTTGACGGTGTTGGGAAGAACTGGTGGAATATTTTGTAGCATATCTTCAGTTTGGGTGTACCCACATGGATAGACAGAGCTGCAGGCTTTGAGGGAAGCGTGTTCCAGAAGTGAATGCCCTCCACATCACAGCTTGTTACAGGGGTTTGAAAACGGGGGCCGGAAAGCTGGCTCGGCAGTTAAGAGAGCACACAAATGGTCGCCCGGAGGACCTGAGTTCAGCTTGCTCAGTGGTTCCCAGCCCCTGCATCAGGGTACTCAGCTGCTGATAGCTGCAGCTTCAGGGAAAATGATGCCATGCCCTTCTAAGGCCTCCAGAGTGACACCACACACGGGCATGGGAGCACACACACACACACACACACACACACACACACACACACACACACACACACACTTCAGAGTGACACCACACATGGGTGTGGGAGCATACACACACACACACACACACACGCACACGCACACGCACACGCACACGCACACACACACACACTCCAGAGTGACACCACACACAGGCGTGGGAGCATACACACACACACACACACACACACACGCACACGCACACGCACACGCACACGCACACACACACACACTCCAGAGTGACACCACACACAGGCGTGGGAGCATACACACACACACACACACACACACACACACACACACACACACACGCTCCAGAGTGACATCACACACAGACATGGGAGCACACACACACACACACACACACACACACACACACACACACTTCAGAGTGACACCACACATGGGTGTGGGAGCATACACACACACACACACACACACACACACACACACACACACACACACACGCACTCCAGAGTGACACCACACACAGGCGTGGGAGCATACACACACACACACACACACACACACACACACACACACTCCAGAGTGACACCACACACAGGCGTGCGGGCACGCACACGCACACACACTTAAAAATTAGAAATTTAAATCCTTAAAAAATTAAGTAAAACTAGTGTTAACATGAGTGCAATATTCCCCACAGCACATCAGCTTTCCTCTACTCTTTTTTATTCTTATTTTTTGAGACAGAGTTTTTCTGTGTAGCTCTGGTTGTACTGGAATTTGCTCTGTAGAATGGAAGACTGGTCTTAGAGATCCTCCTGTCCCTGGCTCTTGAGTGCCAGGATTAAGGGTGTGTGTCACTGTCACCACCACTCAGCTTTTTTTGGACAGGGCTTCATGTAGCCCAAGCTGGCCTTGAACTTGCTACGTGAGCCTCCTGCCTTCATCTCCCACGGCTGGGGTTACAGGTCTGTGCCGTCATGTCATACTCACTATTGTTTTTTTTTTTTTTTTTTTTTCAGAACTGCCTTAGTATTTTATTTGTTTGTGTGTATGTGTGTATATGTTCACAGGAGTGCGTAGGCGTCCCTTGGAGCTGGAGTTACAGATAGTTGTGAGCCGCCTGACATGGGTGCTGGGTACAGAACTCAGGTCCTTTGTTATCTCTCCAGTTTCTCCTCACTTCTACTTCCTTTTCATTTTAAAAGACTTAGTTGTTTTATTCTATGTGTATGAGTGTTGTTGCTTGCATGTATGTCTGTGCACCGTGTGTGAGCCTGGTGCACTTGGAGGTCAGAAGAGGTTGTCAGATCCCCTGGAACGGGAATTACGTGTAGTTGTGAACCACCATGTGGGTGCTGGAGATCAAGCCTGGGTCCTCTGCAAGAGCCACAGTGCCCTAACCACTGGGCTATCTCCCCAGCCCGCATTATCAAGTAATGAGTCACGTCACATTTCACTGATTGTTAACCTGCTTTTTGAAATTGTTAGTTTGAACCACGCTCCCTGTCAGTCCCACTGTTGCTAAAAACACCTCCCTTAGAGAGATGGGAACAGCACCTACCCCTGCTCTTAAGGCCCCAAGAGACAAACTGACATGTAAGTCTGACGGAATTCACTCCGGGGGAACCAGTGAGTGTATGGGGTGAGGGCAGGAGCATGGGCAGCCATGAAGCTGCTGCTCTGGAAGATGTGAACCCAGCGTGGATGACTGTAGCTGGGGCTCCCTCCCTTCATATTTCCCCATCTGTACCTCCTAACCTGAGGCCATGTGCAACTAGGACAGAGCTGTGCATGACTGTTTGGGATGAGCAGTGATGGATGCACCAGAGAGGGTTCCAAGACCCTCCCCGTCCTTCTTTCTGTGAGGGGATGTCCACACTCGATAAGCTCAGCTGTGGAGCGCCTTTCACGTGGAGATGTGGCAGCTTGGCTGGGAGGCTAGTCCTGTGAGGGCTTTGGAGACGGGGTCTGCCTCTGTGGCCCAGCTTGGCCTGGGACTTGCACCCCTCCCCCTTCAGCCTCAGAAGAGCGATTGCCGTGTATGTGATGACTTTTGTGTTCCTTCTACTTATCAGTTCGCTCCCTCCTCCCCCCTCATACATGTTGAAGAAATTAGGGTGTTTGTCTTGTGGAATTCTCCTATTAAAGATGTGGCTAGTTGTGGTGTCTCCGTGGTGCTGTTTGGCCTGTTTCTTTGTCCCATTATTTTATTTTATTTTATTTATTTATTTATTTTTTTTCTGCCTTGTTTTTAAATGCTACCCCACATTGCTAATGAAAAGAGGACAGCTCAGCTCCCAGGAGCCTCTGAGAGATGACTGTCCTTTCTTCCCCTCTTTTATTTCCTCTCTCTCTCTCTCTCTCTCTCTCTCTCTCTCTCTCTCTCTCTCTCTTAAATAGTTTGAAGCTGGGCATAGGGGTACATGCTCTGATTTGAGCACTCAGGAGGCAGAGGCAGGTGAATCTCTGAGTTCAAGGCCAGCCTGGTCTACAGAGTGAGTTGTTGGATGGCTATACCTACATAGTGAGGCCGGGTCTCTGAAGGGGGAAATGTCTGTACATACGCTGGGGGACTAGAGATAGTGGTTAAGAGTGCCGATCAGGTGACTTTAAACAGCCTGTAGCTCCTGCTGTAGGGGACCTGATACCTCTGGCCCCCTTTGGCACCTATACTCATGTGCACATGCCTACACTCAGACACAATTTACACATAATTAAAAATAAAACCTTAATACACACACGCGCACGCACACGCACATGTGCACACGCACACGCACACATGCATGCGCACACACGTACACAGTGCACACGCACGCGCGCGCACGCGCACACACACACACATACGAGCACACACATGCGTGCGTGCGCGCACACACACACATATCTTAGTTGTACCCAGCCCCACCTCCATGTTCTTTGTTTATTTTAAAATAATTCTGATCTAGTTAGTGCTGCCAGCGTATGCATGGGCGTGGGCATTTCTCTGGGGTGACCTACCGGCAGCCACACCCTTAAAGGACATGCCTCTCCATCCCCAGCAGTCATCAGGTGAGCCCCTCCCCCACCCATGCCGGGATGTTGGCCGGCTTGATCTCACCCAGGTACCCGCAGCTTCGGTGTGCTCATGAGTGGGACAGCCATGTGTTCAGCAGACGGCGGCGTTGCACAGCGTTCCCCTCTGCCGAGTCCTGCACTCTTCTCCAGCCCTTCTACAATGGCCCTCCTTTTCTCCAGCCCCCTCCTCATTCTTTTCTTCCCTTCAGTCTCAGATGCCTATTGGGCAAGTTGGGGCCCAGAACAGGACACAAGCGCACAGACCTCGTCCTGTTTGCTGTTTGTCCTTCCATCTATGCAGAATCACAGTGGTTGGTTTGTTTACCCCCCACCCCTACCATATCTTTTACTTGAATTGTCTTTCCTTTTCTTTTTTTTAAAATGTGAATGAATGTTTTGCCTGCATTTGCACCATGCATGTGTCCAATACTCATGGAGTCCAGAAAAGGATATCAGACACTTTGTCTGGGGTTATAGACAGTTGTGGTTTGTCAGGTGGGTGCTGGGAATCAAACCAGGTCGTCTGGAAGAGCAGCCAGTGCTTCTAAGCACAGAGCCATCTCTCCAGCCTGGTTTGCTCACTTTAGTGCTCTTGCTCCTTCAGAAATCTGACTGACATGGTCAGGTGCCTGGGGCCAGAGCATTTGCTGGATGGATGGACCTGAACTAATAGTCCCAGGTTGCCTGTGGGATTCAGAGAGACTCTGGGTGGCAAAGTGCAGCCCTCACATCAAAGCTGAGGGGTTGATGTGGGCTGAACCATTCGCCTGAGAGCCTGTTTCTCATACGGTTTGCTTGGAATGAACTTCTAGAATCTTTTCGTGAGCCGACTGTCGCCAAAAGAAGCTTTTGGGGGTTGTGCTGTGCAGGGGACTCAACAACGCCCCAGAGCACTGGGTAAGGGGGCTTTAAAAAATATGTATCTTTTAATTATGTGTATGTGTGTGTGCTTGCGTGTGTGAGCATGGGTTCCCCAAGGGACAGAAAAGGGCTTCAGATGCCCTGGAGATGGAGTTATTGGTAGTGTGGGTGCTGGGAACTGAACTCAGGTTCTCTGTACTGGCAGCATTCACTCTCACTGAGCCATCTTCCCAGCCCCTGGGTAGGTATCAAATTGATACCGAAGTCTAAAGCCCACCCTGGACCAATGGAATCATCATCCTGGAGATGTGGCCTGCCTGGTTGTTCATGGTGCTGACGGAGGACAGATGCCTGGGATGCGCTCAGTCTCAGTGAAAGACCTGCTGAATGCCCACTAGCTTGACCCTGTTCAAGTCATTCCTGAAGAGGGGTCATTTAGAGGCTGTCTGGGACGAGCCAGTCTCTCAGGCCTTTTCTGGGCTGTATCTGGGAAGGGGGGGCAGCTTGGGGTTGCAGGGAGCTGGCACTACCTATGGTGTGCTGACTCACCTTACTTGTGAAGAGAAGGGGAAGGAATTGTTTAGTTGACTCATTCTTTCAGTAAGAAAAAAGGGAAAGAAAAAAAATATGCCCTGTGTGATCGAGCAGAGATGGGGCTGAATGGGGGTAGAGGAGGGGATGGCTATACATTTTAAAGTCAGACTGAGAAAGTAAAAACTGCATTCCCTTTAACAGGCAGAGAGGGACAGATACAGATAAAATGTTTTGTTTTTCTTTTCCCCCTGCAGGGAAACAATGTTTTTTGTTTGGTTGTTTGTTTTGGGTGTTTTGAGACAGTGTTTCTCTGTGTAGCCCTGGTTGCCCTGGAACTAGCTCTGTACACCAGGCTAGCCTCAAACTCTGCCTGCCTTTGCTTCCCAAATGCTGGGATTATACCTGTGCTACCACCCCCGGCTGGAATATGTGTTTTTTTTTTTTTGAACAGAACTCAGAAACACTATGTCTAATGCCAGCAACTAAGTCCTGGAGCTACTCAGTCCTGCTCCTCCATTTTTCCTGTGAGGGGGTATGGTTTGCACATATGTATGTTTCTGCATGTATGTCTGTGTGCATACACACGTGTACACCTGCTTGCAGAGGTTGATGCCAAGAATCACTCTCCATCATTCTCCCATCTTACTCTTGGAGCTAGGGTTTCTCAATCAAACCCAGAGCTTGCCTATATGGCTGGTCTTGTAGCCAGCTCGCTCTGGGATCCCTTTTCTCTGCTTTCCAAGGCGGAAGTTATATATGGACCACCACACTTACCTAGCATATGTGCTTAAAGGCAAGAAGTGTCCTAACTGGGGATCCATCTCCCAGACCCCAAGAAACTCCATTCTCTAAGATCATGGGGGCCCTGGCTAGAAGGTTGCCGTTTTAGCGCTGTCAGCAAGAAGGAAAACGCAGAGCTGGAAAGATGGCTCAGCAGTCAAGAGTGCTTGCTGCTCTTGTGGAGGGCCCAGCTTCAGTTCCCAGCACTCACGACCTCCTGTAACTAGTTTCAGGACACCTGACGCCCGCCCTCTGGCCTCCTTGAGCATTTGCACACATGTAGCTCATAGATTTTTATGCAAGCAGGCACACCCACAAATGAACACACATATGTGTGCATATATACTTAAAAAAGAGTGAAACGTGCACATTTCCCTTTTGTGTTCCTCTCTCGAGGTAGGTGAGCGTTCTTCCACTGGAGCCAGGTCCTCAGCCCAAACCTATTCCGTTTTTTTTTTTTTTTTTTTTTTTTAAATAGCACTGGGATTGAATCCCGAGACAGGCTGGGCAAGTTTTCTACCGCGTAGCTGCATCCCTAGCTCCCATGTATACTTTTAATTGGCAGATCCAAGCCACTTCGCTTCACCATCAACCCAAGCATCCAGTGTCAAATCGTTTCTGGTTCCGCACTGAACAGTGGTCTTAACTCTGTAGTCTCCCTGGAAACAAGACCCTGCGTCCTGTCTGAGTCTGGACTTAGGTCAATTCTTGTCCTGGCAACCTGGCTGTGTTTGGAAGTGGTTGGTGAGTGGCTTCATTTCTGTCTTTGCATACCTGTAGCGTACATACATACCTCCTGTGCAGTGTTCTTGTCTTTTTCTGGCAGACACCCTACAGTCTGTGTCGTTGTGTCATCGTTGTTGTCGTGTGTGTCCCGTCCCATCCCGCTTCCCCACCCCCCACACCGTGCATAGCCTCTTTGTTGTAGTGGGTCAGTGAGAGCCAGACTCAAGGGGATCTCTGGCTGTGTGCTTAGCATCCCAACTCAGGGGCCCTTTTTCTGAGTTTCCAGCCTATATTTCTAAGCACATTGGAAAGATTTGGAAAGGCCTTTACATATTTCAAATGTAATTGATTCATACAGAGTTTTTAATCTTCTGCATGACGATAGCATGTTTCTTGTTTTCGTTATCCTGGCCAATAGCTTTAGACTGTAGTCAGAACACTATCATCCAATGAGTATTCTTCCTCAATCTCTTGTGGTCAGTGAGCTTTTATACCCTCTAACTGCTGGCACAGACAGTGTGTGGGACACACAGTAGGTTCTCGGTGCATAGTTCAAAGTGGATGAGAATCTCAGCATCAGCTTCTGACCACAGCCTCTGGGCCCTGGCTCCTTGGACACGTCCCCTGCTTCACTCCAGGAAGAAACAGGAAGAGATCTGGGCGCCTCCGGTATAATTTGTGGCATTTTATTTGAGCATGGATCATGGTGTTTTTTGCTCTTTGTTGGTTTATTTCTTTGCAGTCATTTCTTGATTGCTCTGAGTAACTGCAAGGTGTGTGCAGTGTACTTTTGCCCAGGCCTGGCTCAGCAACCATTTGTAGAGGTCTTCCCTGGTGTGTGTGTGTGTGTGTGCACGCGCGCACACACACACACACACACACACACACACACACACACACACACACACACACAGTGGCTGTAGTAGAGAGGGACAGGGGACCTTTGGAAGTTTGAGACAGGATCAAGACCTCAGGGTGACTCAGAAGGTGGAGGTGTCATCTGGGGTGTCTTCCAGAAGTCACGTCACCTGGCACATTTCCTTGCAGATTCTCACCTGCACCCCATGCTCGTCTGCCTCTCCCTTGACCTGCTATTCTTTCTAATACCACCTTCATTTTGAAGCTGCGCCCTACCACTGTCCCTTCAGGAAGCCTCAAGACCATCGGCTGCTTATCAGTCCACATTCATTGCCTGTCAGGTCTGTCTGGGAGTAGAAACAAGGAGCCAATGAGGAGGAGGAGGAGGAGGAGGAGGAGGAGGAGGAGGAGGGGAAGGAGGAGGAGGGGAAGGAGGAAGGGGAGGAGGGGGAGGAAGGAGCATCTAAGAGCCACCCCCAGTCTCCTAGAGCTCACCATCAAGTGCATTTATCACTCAGGAGGGAGAGATGGCTAGATGGTTAAGAACACTTGTTGCTCTTGTGGAGGACCGGGGTTCAGTTCTTAGCACCACGCGGTGGCTCACAACTGTCTGTAACTCACTTCCAGGGACCCGATGCTGTCTTCTAGCCTTGGTACCAGGCACACACATGGTACATATCAGTACACACTCAGGTAAAACACTCATATACGTAAAATGAAATAATTCTTAAAAGAGAAAAACATATTGCTTAGCATACTGGCTTGCGTTTATATCCATGAAAAATAGAATCTCACCTCATGTTTATTTATTCATTTCTTTTGAGGCAGGGTTTCATCATGTATCCCTGGCTGGCCTAAAACTTCTTATGGAGATCAGGCTAGCCTCAGTCTGAAAGAGACCTGTCCTGCTTCAGGACACTCGCTGCTGGAATTAAAGGTGCACTCCACCACACCCAGCTCATCTGTAGTCTATTCAAGGGGCTCCTACAGCCACCATTATCTAGAGGTGACCTGGAAGTCCAGAAACACAGCAGGGTTATGCTGTGCCTCTAAGGACATCTTTAATCTAGAAGAAAATGAAGCAAAAGCACCTGCTTGTCTGCTTTTGCGGCTGCAAAACCTTTGATCTTATCTTACTTTTATCTTGTCTGCTTGAGAATAGGTCACGCTCCTTTTCCCCGTTGCTACAGCACAAGGACTCTGTAACTCTCATATGGTCACCATGCTCAGGGGACTCAGCATGGATACAGCATTCTTATTATTTCATCGTTATTTTTATGTATATGGGTGTTTCTTGTTCATGTATGTCTGCCCTGTTTGGTCCCCCGGAACTGGAGTTGTGGGTGGTTGCCAGCCGCCATGTGGGTGCTGGGAATTAAACCCATCTCCTCTGTAACAGGTGCACTTAACCTATGAGGCATCTTTCCAGCCACTTTACCACTTCCTAGAACCTCAGAATGTGTTAGCTCCGTCTTATTTCTTTCCCGCAAGAAGGAATCAGCCACTGCTTGGGGGAACCCTGGTTCTTTCAGGGACTTGCTGTCAGCTGGGCCTTTTGTTTCCACGTGTCTCGGAGCTGTAGTTTAGTTGGTAGAGTACTTCCCTAGCATGTACGATGCCATGGATTCAGTCCTGTGCATCCCATAAAGAAATTCATCCTCTCTCTGTCTCCTTCCTTATTACACTGGGCTCTCACTGCTGGCATGCATTTGATGAAATCATAATCATTTTCATATAGCAATTGTTACTTGATCATACAAGTGGATATGATGTTCACACTCACGGGCTGTCGGTCCATTCATGAACAGGGCAGTGTGTGTGTGTGTGTGTGTGTGTGTGTGTGTGTGTGTGTGTGTGTGGTCTCTCCTTGTATTCTTAGGGATAAACTTTTGCCAGAACAGTATACATGCTCATTGTGTATATATGTCTGAACTAGAGACTAGTTCCAGCCACTTGGGCTGTGGGAGGTTAAGAAAGAACATCTCTGGCTTAGAAAGGTGCCGAGGCTCAAAGGTGCTGGTCTGTGCTCTGATGGGGTGGGATGGAAGTAGTTGGGAAGGGCCTGCCCTGCGGACCTGGCAGGTGGACCCTTGAGGGCCCTCAGGGACCTTGCAGGGTCTTAACTGAGAAGGGGCTGGGGTTGTTCCTGCAGTGTGTGCTGCCCTGGTAAGCACTGAGGGGAGGGCCGGCCAGGCCTCTCCCTTCACTGTGCAGAGACTGGGTACTTGGAGAGTTGTGGGCCTCTGGGGAGGACTTTGGGGCCAAGCCCAGAGTGCAGTGAGGCGTGAGCCCTCCATAAGTACTGTGTGCTGCCCCTTCGTCCTTGAGCCAACGCCTCTTTTCAGTCTGAACTCGGTCTTGCCCGGATGGCTGTGTCCTCAGGCAGAAGGCCCAGGGGCCCTGTTGCTTGGTTCCCTTTCATTGTGCTTGAATGCCTGTGGCCTGCTTAGCACAAAGCCTGCCTTTTCCAGGGCCCCTGTGAGGGACAGGCATGCTCTCTCTGGGGTTCCTGAGCAAGGAAAGTGGCCACGAACCCAGGGATGCTTGGCGCTTCGGCTTCAGAAGTGCCTAGGCTCGATCTCAGGACAGTGGGGAGGAGGGGGAGACACGGGGGACACCTGGAGGGAAGGTCGGAGAAGTCTGATCTTTTTTTAAATATGTGTATGTTCTGTGTCCGTGTGTTTGAGCACATGTGAATGCAGGCACCACAGAGGCCAGGAGAGGACATTTGATCCCTGGAGCTGGAGCTCCAGGCAATTGTGAACTCTCTGATGTGGGCACTGGGACTCTTAATGGCGGAGTCGTCTCTTCAGCCCCAGCCACGATGGATCTTTTGATTTGTTATGTCTTGAGTGGGCCTCTCTCCATAGCTCTGGCTGTCACTCTGTAGACCATGCTGACCTGGCATCATGACGAAGCTCAATGTCTCTCTGAGCTGAGTTTGGGAAGCTCCCAGCCCTGGGATGAGGACTCCCATGGGAAATCCTGGGGACTGTGCGGGAGGGCATCAGTGTCCTGGGTGTGGGTACAGCCTCTGACCTCCTGTCCCCTCCTTCCCCAGACATCCTTCTACGGTCGATTCAGGCACTTCCTGGACATCATCGACCCCCGAACACTGTTTGTCACTGAGGTGAGTCACAGGCGGCACTCCCAATGGCCTTTGTATCTTGTCACTTTGGAATGTGCGGGTCATCGGAGGGGACAAAGAGGTGAAGGGAGTAAGGAGGGCTTGAGTGGGAGGAAGATTATACATTTGTCCAGCTCACTCAATCAAGAGGACGTTCCTACAGTGCTGTGAGCCTTCTCCCACGATTCTGTTGGTGTGTGTTCTCTATGCTCTTTTGAGAGAAATGTAGTGAGATATTCACCTTGTCCGCACCTGTGGCATAGACCACACCCATTGGGGCAGAGACAGGGCCGGACGTGACCTGGGGGAACTAAGGCTGAGGAGGGGGCTCGGAGAGCTCTCTTGCTTGCAGCACGGGGACAGGAGTACATCCGGAGGCATCCTTGGGACCAGGAACCTGCTGGTGTTCACCTGTCTGTGTTGTGAGTCATTTCTCCCTGAATAAACATCTATTCAGCCTATTTGTTTCTCCTGACCCTTATTAAACATCAATAGAGAAACAACACTTTTATTATTGAAGAACCTCAGTGATATTGTTACCAATTATGCAAGTTATATACTCAGCACAAAAGTTCAAATGGGTCCCAAAGTGGGGCTCAGAGATACAGTGCTTGCCTACAGGTGTAAGACCCTGGATTAGATCCCCAGCATGGCAGGGAGGGGCCATATCACACAGTCTTGATATGGTTGGCAGCACAAAAGGTAGGTAGGTTCCTTTCATTCTCCTCCTTGCTTGGTCCCCCTCCCGGGTAACCATCGTGCATGGCTTTAATACCTGGTTTATTAAGGCACTGTTTGCTGTTAAAGTTGTAAAGCTATGAATTTTGACAAACCACATATTCATGGCCAAGATCATGTGAGATGACTGAGTTAGAAAATTGCCTGCCTCACAAGGACGAGGTCAAAGTTCGGTCGCCAGCACACACGGAGCGCTGGGTACACACATCTAATATCATTGTTGGGGAGGTAGAGCTGGGATCCCTGGGCCTCCCTGGGGGCTAGTGTAACCCAACCAGTGAGCTCCGGGCCAGGGAAAGACCCTGTTTTAAAGGAGGTGGGCGGAAAGCCCAAGGATGACACTTGACATTGTCCTCTGGCCTCCACATACACACATACACAAGCACATATGCAACTGCACACGTAAAAACACCATCTACACATACATGAAGAAAAAAAAGCCAGGAACCATAGCCTTCCTGTATAAGCTGGGGAGGTGGAGACAGGAGGATCTCCGTGGTATTCAACCAGTACAGTCAGCAGGGCGTTGGTGGCGCCCGCCTTTAATCCCAGCACTCAGGAGGCAGGCGGGTCTCTGTGAGTTTGAGGCCAGCCTGGTCTACAGAGCGAGTGAGTGCCAGAACAGGCTAGAAAACAAAATAGGGAAACCCTGTCTCAAAAAAAAAACAAAACAAAACAAAAAACCAAAAAACCCAACAAACCAATGAGGTGGCAGCCAATTGAGGAAGGTGCCCAGTGTTAACTGAGTTTCGGCCTCCACATGCACAGTGCACACACAAGCACACGCAGCCGCACATGCACATGTATGCATGCATGTTTACACATGCACACAGGGTGCAAAGCATTTCTAGCCTCCTAACAGCTGGCTTGTGCTTTGCTGGAGCCAGTGTGCTCTGCCCCGAGTTTCCATCAGCTTCTCATCTGCTTTGCTGTTTCCAGACTATGGTGTGTTAATGGGATTCCACAGCCACCTCTTCCCTCAACAGCATGGGTTCCCATTGACCTCGCTGCTGGGTCAGTCAGTTCTCTCTCTCTCTCTTTCTCTCTCCTTGTTTGATTTTTCGGGACAGGGTTTCTCTGTGTAGCTTTGGAGGCTGTCCTGGAACTCGCTCTGTAGACCAGGCTGGATGGAACTCACAGAGACCCGCCTGCCTCTGCCTCCAGAGAGCAGGATCAAAGGTGTGTGCCACCACCGCCCAGCGCCTGGTGTAGTCAGTTGTCTCTTAATGCTGAGAAGAAGTTGTTTGTCCATTGACTTGTTAGTGGACATTTGGGCCTCTCCTAGTGCTTGAGGTTATGGATAAAGTTGCTATGAATGTCCTTTGTGTGGATGTGTGCTCCCTTCTTCCTCTCTCTGTTTTGTTTTTGAGAGTCTCGCTACGCCGCCCTGGCTGTGCTGTAACTTGCTTTGTAGACCAGGTTGGCCTTGAGAACAATATGGCTAGTGCAGAAAATATATGTTTAACTTCTTGGGAAACTACCACATTGCTTTTCAAAGTGGTTCTCCCACCATGCCTTTGGGCTACTGACATACAAAAGTGTTGAGGTCTTTCAAAATATAATAGCTAGACCTGGGCAGGAAGATTACAAGTTTGAAGCTTCCCTTGGGCTAGTGAATTCCATGCCAGGCACAGTTATACTGCAAGACCCTGTTCCAAAAAAAAAAAAAAAAAAATAAAGTAAATAAAAACCACACCCACAAACAAATGACGGCAACAAAGGCAATATCGGAAGGCATGAGTATAGAATCGTGACACGGGACTGCGAAGATACAGGTGCCAATCTAAACACTGGGATAGCTCAGTGAGTAAGGGCACTTGCCATCAAGCCTGAGTCGTGAGTTCGATCCCCACAACCCATGTGGTGGAAGGATTCCTGCCACTCATGCCCTAGCTCACATTCATTGGCATACCTACACATAAAATAAGTAAATAAATGTCATACAAAATAAAAATAAGGGGACTGGAGAGATGGCTCAGCAGTTAAGAGCACTTGCTTTCCTTCCAGAGGACCCCAGCTCATTTCCCAGCACCTGTATTCAGCAGCTCACAACTGCCTGTAATTCCAGCTCCAAGGGCTCTGACACGCTCTCCTGGCCTCCATGGGCACCAGAACACACATGGCACACACGGACTCATACATGAGTACACACACATACACTCTCATGCTTGCATGAAAATAGTGAAACTAAAGCCACAAACTGTCCTGTTCAGCATGTGTTTGAAAAATGCGTGCTACTTTGTATGAGTATGAATCCCCACATCCATTCCTCACTTCATATGAAAAACACACACTTAAGCTGCCCCTGCAGAGAATCACTTTTTCAATGTGATAATACTGATCGCTTCCCAGCCTTCTGGGTAAGATCAAGCAACCATAGCAAGTATCACGTGAGGAAATGGACACATTGGAAGTGTCCTGCGTCGTTGACAGGACAAAAAAAAAACCCATAGCAATTCTTACAAAGGAAAACGTTTAATGGGGGCTAGCTTACAGGCCAGGGGTTTCATGGCGGGTGTCATCGTGACGTGCAGGCAGACATGGCGCTTTCTGGAGGAGGAGCTGAGACTTCTATGTCTTGGTCTGCAGATAGCAGGAAGTGAACTGTGTGCTTAGCTTGAGCATAGTAGACCTCAAAGCTGTCTCTACAGTGACACACTTCCTCCAACACGGCCACACCTGCTCCAACAAAGCCACCTAATAGTGCCATTCCCTTTGGGGACCATTTTCTTTCAACCCACCACGCTGTCCCAACCCAGATACAGTTCTGAAATCCCAACAGAAATGCTATTTGCTTGGGGAAGTGTCTGCGGAGGCTAGTGTTTAACTTACGGCTGGAGGTGTTGGCGGGGAATGGGTGGGGGGCGTGGGAAGCCCTGCAGTGCTCTTTGGATGGCCTCCAGCAGGGAGGTGGAGGTACTGGGGGCCAGATGCTACATACCATGAGAGGAACTCACTCCCCCTCCTCCCGTGTGTCCTCCTCCCTCCCACACTCAGCATTGCATTTGCAAGGCCTTCCCTCCTCTTAATTCAATTCTTGCTTTTTGTTATTTTTGCTTATTTCAATTTTATTTTATTATTTTCATTTTTTTTTCTAGAACAGGGACTTGCTATTTAGCCCAGGCTGACCTGGACCTCACTAGGTAGCTCAGGCTGGCCTTGGACTCTCTATATTCCTCCTGCCTCAGCTTCCCAAGTGCAGGAATTATAGGCATGCACCACGCCCAGTGGAACTCTTAAATTTGAAATACTACAACCTATTTATATACTACCGACCCATTTGGGGCTGGTCTCTTGTATTAATTAATAATAATCAAACCTCATGCTGCCTTCCCATTAGCAGTTAGAATGTCAAAGCAACTCGAACACTTACTGATTAGAAATTAACCCAGGCAACAGCAACTTCCAAATGTTGTTCAGACTGCACAGGTACACTTTCCTCCTAGATGTCTGACAGGCTTCCCCTGGATCTGCCTGTCCCTTCACTGCCACACTAGAGTAGAGGACTGCCTCCCAGAGCACATGCCAGACTCTTGGGAAGTTAGTATTTTTCAGGAAATCTTGAATCCCTCCCTATTCTGCAAGGGCCCTGCATGGACCTCCAGGCAAGCAAGGCGGCAGTGTCGACTCTCACCAGAAGCAAAGGAAGCGAGACACGTGGCATGCCAGGTCCCCTGTAGACTAGAACTCATGTCTACAGGACCCTGCTTCACTCCTGAGCCTGTGTCCTGCCGGTGTCCTGGAAGGGCGTGGGGTGGTGACTGCTTGGTTGGAGGTCTGGGGGGAGGAGGACAGTAGAGGACGGGAGAAGGTGGCTGTGCAAGCTGCAGGTCCCCAGTGAGGAATGATCCCAGGCAAGCTTGAGCCACCTGCAGGCCCAGATCCGAGGCAGTCTTGGGAGTCTGTGGATAGGATCGTCTTCAGAAGGTTTTGCAGCTGTTGGCTTGCAATTTATAACTGGCCAAGCTTTAAAAAGATTCCAACCCTTGTATGTGTAATGAGGCGGAGGCACTTTTATCCACCGTAATTTCTCTTAGGAAGAAGGCTGTCTTTGTTCTCAGAATGCCTTGAACAAGGGTTCAGAGGAGGAGGAGGTGGCTCTCCCCGACAGCGGGAAAGAATTGTGCGTTTGATTCTAAAAGGGGAGAGGAGGGGGATGGAAGAGGAGCAAACAGGGGAGGCGGGCTGGAAGATTGGCATATGAGGTGCACAGTGAGATGGCGCTGGGCTCTGCTCGGCTCACCCCATGCTGGGGAAAGTTGTAAACTCCAGCCACGGTCCACTCTAGGACTGTTACAAGGAAACGGCTGTAAATAGGTTATTTGGGACCTTGGAGGACCCAGGCTCTGTCCAGGGCACAGTGTACAGCATCCAGCTTGCAGGAATGCAGCAGAGGTGTTCCACCATCCATGTGAGCTGTGGAATGCAGGCTAGACTTCAAAGCAAGACTGTGCTACATGGCACCTATGTTTTTGTTTTATTTGGGGAAGGGAAGGCAGACAGGGCCTCACATGCTAGGCCAAGTTAGCCTGGAACTCACTATATAGCCCAATCTGGCCTGGAAACTCATGATGTAGCTGTCTTGGGGTTTCTGTCGCTGTGAAGAGACACTGTGACCATGACAGCTTTTATAAAGGGAAACATTTAACTGGGGTGGCTTACAGTTTCAGAGGTTTACCCGATTATCATCATGGAGAGAAGCATGGCAGCATGCAGGCAGACACGGTGCTGGAGAAGGAGCTGAGAGGTCTACGTCGTGACCCTCAGGCAATGTGTCACACTGGGTGTAGTGTGAGCATATATGAGACCCCAACGTCTGCCCGTGCGGTGACACATTTCCTCCCGTAAGGAAACACCCACCACATGTCCATGGGAGCCATACCTATTTAGACCACCACAGGAGCTGATGCTATCCTTGAACTTCTGGTCCTCTTGCTTCCTCTTACAAAGTGTTAGGACTACAGGCAGGTGTCTTCCACCGTCCATGGCGATGTTTGCCATTGTTGTTATTTTGTTGTTTTAAGGCAGGATCTTGCAGGGTAGCCCTGGCTTGCTTGGGACTCACTATGTAGAACAGGCTGGCCTTGAACTCACAGAGACCTGCCAGCCTTCCGAGGGCTGGATTGAAGTTCTATCCCACCACACTTGGGGATGTTCTTTTTTCTGCCCCTCTCTCTCTCTTTCTTTCTTCTTTTCTTTTTGGTTTTTCAAGACAGGGCTTCTCTGTGTAGCTTTGGAGCCTGTCCTGGAACTTGCCCTGGACCTGGCTGGCATTGAACTCACAGAGATCTCTCTGCCTCTGCCTCTGCCTCTGCCTGAGTGCTGGGATTAAAGGTGTACCCCACTACTGCCTGGCTGGATTTTTTTCTTTTAATAAACAGTCTCTCATCTTGTAGCATAGGCTGTCTTGGAACACATTATGTAGCCCAGGCTAGCCTTGAACACATAGTAATCCTCCTCCCAACATGAGATAACACACTTGGGTTTAAGTTGATCTTAATTTTGCTTGAATCTGGCATACAGTGGCTATTCTGATTTCAACCATCACTTAAAGATTAACAAATGAAGCCAGGCAATGGTGAAACACACCTTTAGTCTCAGCACTTGGTGGCAGAGGCAGATGGATCTCTGTGAGTTCGACACCAGCCTGGTCTACAAGAGCTAGTTCCAGGACAGGCTCCAAAGCTATACAGGGAAACCCTGTCTAGAAACAAACAAATAAACAAACAAACAAATAATAAAAAAAAGGATCAACAAATTATCATCTTGAAAACAGAGATTACTAGGCAAAATAATATGATATATATATATATATAGGTATATGTATACACACATACATATATGTATGTGTTTTTGTGTGCATAGGTGTCTTGCCTGCATGTATGTCTATGTACCATGTGTTTGTCTGGTTCCTATAGAGGCTAAAAAGGGGGCATTGGATCCTCTGGAACTGGATTTACAGATAGTTCTAAGCCAACATGTAGGTGCTGGGAATTGAACCTGGGTCTTCTGGAAGAAAAGCAAGTGCTCTTAATTGCTAAGCCATCTCTCCAGCCCCAGAAATATTATTAAAAACACCCACTCACTACTAATATTAATGCAGTAATTCAGAACTATGCTGAGTGCTTTGCAGGTTAGAATAAATAACTATAGTGGGGGGAATAGGGGAGGTGGCTTGTGCCTGCAACGCCAGCACTTGGGAGGTGGAGGCAGAAGGATCATGAATCCAAAGTAGACTCAGGTGTTTGAAATCCTATCAATAACAAACTTTGGTGCTGGAGAGATGGCTCAGTTCTCTTCCAGAGCTCCCAAATTCAGTTCCTAACGTCCATGTTGGACAGCTCACAACTATCTGTGATTGTAGCTCCAGGGAATCCTATGCTCTTTTCTGGTCTCTGTGGGCATGTGATCACACTCGCGCGCGCGCACACACACTCACACACACACACATGCACACACACACATGCACGCGCACACACACATACACACGCACACACACGCACATGCACACGCACATGCACATGCATGCACACACACACATACACACACACGCACACACAAACATGCACGCACACACACACATACACACACATACACACATGCACGCACATACACACATGCACGCACACATGCACATATACACACACACACATGCACACACACAGACACATGCTCACCAAAAGAGAGAGACGTATAAAGCAAACAAGTAACTCCAAGCAGCTGCTGGTGTTGGGACCTGGGGGACGAGAGAAATCACCATGTAGCGTTGCACACGGTGATCTGAGCACACAGCTGGAAGCGAGGACTTCACACCGTGTGTGCGCACACATACGTGCTTCTGGTCTATTTCCCAGTTTCCCGGCGTTTTCCTCACTGAAAGGATGGAGATGTGACACTCCAGCGTTCAGTCCCTGGGTTCTAAACGCCATTACACAAGAGCACAAAGGGCTCATTGAGAGACGGTGCGTCCAGGTTTGAGGCAGGGAATGTCACTGTGGAATGTGTGCAGACTGCTGTGGAAGGGAGACACACACACAGAAAATGGCTTCAAAGAAAACTCTGGCCATATTGGGACAAATTTGGCGTTAAGAGGATGGGTAGATTGTAATGCCCCGAATAGGGAGGAAACAAGTCCACAAGGGCTGGCGAGATGGCTCAGCAGTCAAAGCACTGCTCTGCAAGCCTGGCGATCTGAGTTCAATCCCCGGGTCCCCAACAAAAGTGGACAAAGTGGACCAAGTCCACACAGACATACAGACCCAAACACACACGTACTTGCATACCCAACCCATATGCTGACTTGAGTTTCATTTAAAAAACAAAGATTATATTTATTAGAAAGAATATGCTCAGCATGTGATCAATTTATACTTTAACAAATGCTTAGAAATTAAAGATCATTAAATGATTTTTGATGGAATTAGAAGACTTTCTAGGAATGTCTGAAACGGCCCTAAGACATACTTTTGCCATTTTGCCGTATGTATTTATGTGAAGTGGTGATCTCAGCATTGCTTATGAAATCAAAATATCTATCATCTCTGAAAACTGTTGAAGACGTTCTACATTCTGCAATACCAGATATCCAGCCAAGATTTATTATTGGTATTACTAGGTTTTGTTCTCTGGAAAAAGTTTCTCTATGTATTTTTGGCTGGCCTGAAATTCATTATGCAGACCAGGCTGGCCTAGAACTCACTCTGTAGACCAGGCTGGGCTGAAACTTGCAGCAATCCCCCTGCCTCTGCCTCCTGAGTGTTGGGATCACAGGTGTGCGTGCTGTGCCCACTGAGATTTGATCCTTTATGTGAGAAAAAACACTGCCATTAGTTTGCAAATTTGCTTTCATTTTTAATAAATGGGAAATTATATAGAATTATTTTAAAATACATTTCTGTTTTAAATTAACATTTTGTTGTGTAACATTTTGTTGTGTGTGTATGGGTGTTCTGCGTGCGTGAGTATCTGTGTACCATACATGTATGTACCATACAAGGAGCGTGTGTATCTGTGTACCATACATGTGCAGGGACCTGCAAGACCAGAAGAGGGCACCAGACCTCCTGGGACTAGAGTCAGGCAGTTCTGAGTCACCATGTGGGTGCTGGGAACCAAACCTGTGTCCTCTGCCAAGAGCAACTGGTGCTCTTAACCACGGAGCCGTTTCCCCAGCCCCTCTGTTTTTCCCTCTTTAAGACTCATTCTGTGGGGCTGGGTGGGAAGTGCTCAGTTCAGCAGCACACATGCTAAAACTGGAATTGTACAGAGATCTTCGTGACTCCTGCATGAGGATAACATGCAAATTCACGAAGCATCCTACTAGAAAACAGGAAGAAGAAAAGCACACGTTCAGTCACCACACAATAACCCACCACGTGGTCATGCTGTGCATTTGGAAAACTATTTTCCATTACTGCCCTTTCAGGTGGTTTTAGGTCTTAGAAAAATTAAGTTACATTTTAATTTACTGAGTGTGTGTTTTGCAGGGGTGGGGGTGGAGGGAGAGAGTGTGTGTGTTTCTGTGCCACAGAGCAAATGTGAGGTCAGAGAATAGCTTTGGGGGTTGGTTTTGTTCAGGCCTGACAGTAACTGCCTTTATTGCTGAGCCACCTTCCTGGCCCTCTAATGCGACTTTTAGTTTAAACATCCAAGAGGCTGGAGAAACCGTGTAAGGTGCTTATTCGACAAGCATGAGGACCTGGGTTTGAGATTCCAGAACTCAGATGTGGATGTGTGCCAGCGCTGTCAGCGGCAGAGACGGGGACTTGTTGGCCACCAGCTGAGAGACCTTGTCTCAAAGGAATAATGACAGCTGGGCTTTGTTGGGGTACGCCTTTAATCCCAGCACTTGGGAGGCAGAGGCAGAGGCAGAGGCAGAGGGCAGAGGGCAGAGGGCAGAGGGCAGAGGGCAGAGGGCAGAGGGTAGAGGGCAGAGGGCAGAGGGCAGAGGGATCTCTGTGAGGCCAGCCTGCTCTACAGAGAGAGTTCCAGAACAGGCTCCAAAAACAGAGAAACCCTGTCTGGAAAAAAGAATAATGGCAGAGAGTGATAAAGCAGGACACCTGAGTGCGGTGATACATTGTTTATGAATGTACTCATTGTTTATGAGTGTGGTGATACATTGTTTATGATCTAATGAAGCTTGCCTAGAGAGCAGAGTACAAAGCTAGCCAGAGGATAGAAGCTGGGCTGTGGTGGCTCACACCTTTAATCATACACTTTCAATCAGGAGACAGAGACAGATGGATCTCTGTGAGTTCAAGGCTACCCTGGGCTACATGAGAAAGAAACTGTCTAAAAGAAAAGCAGAGTTTATGCCTTTAATCCAAGCCCCAGAGAGTGTATAAGGAGCTCAGTGCAGTCTCACAGAGCAGTCTAGGATTCTGAGGCTCCGTGGATCGCCCTTCGGTCCGAGCATTGGTAGAGGTAAAAACTCTCTAGTGGCTGGGTGCTTTGCTTCACTAGTCTTCAGTGTCTGTGTTAGATCATAAACGATATATCACCACAACTGTCTCTTCACATGTGCGAATACAGCGCGCGCACACACACACACACACACACACACACACACACACACACACAGGCACACACACACAGGCACACACACACTTGCCAAGTTACAAGTCAAGTTTTTGTCTATTTGATGCATTTTTGTCTTACCGACCACACTGAATATAACGGGGTCCTCTGCCATAGCAGCGAGTGCCCTAAACTCCTGAGCTGTCTCTTCGGGTCCCTCCCACCTCAATGTAATTTAGGCCATGGTGGGTTTTATTGCTGTTAGGCCGGTTGGTCATTGTCCTGCAGGATGCACAGCCAGAACTTCCCAGTTTACTTTCCTGGTCCTAAGGCGGCTGGAGGTTGGGGGAATTATGTATCCCTGGTTCTTTCTCCCCCTGGCCTTGCAGAACATGGCTCATAGTCAGTGGGAGCCAGGGACTTATCTCAGCTAACCCAGTTTAGCCTGACCGAGAAAGGGTTTAGGACAGTGTCCGAGTTAGCTTTAATTACCACGTTGACCCTGTCTAGGGTCAGCTGAGAGAAAAGCTGTGCTTGTAGAGTTGCCTAGATCACGTTGGTATATGGACGTGCTTGCTAGGGACGGTCTTGATTGATGATTGATGCAGAGCCCAGTCCATGTGTGGCACTATCCCCAGGCAGATGCTCATGGCTGTACTGTATAAAAAAGCGAGCTAAGCAAGCCAGGGCCTGTCAGTGAGCGAGCCAGAGGTTAAGGCAACAAGCAGCGTTCCTCCTTGCTTTCTGCCTGGGAGCTCCTGCCTCGACTTCCCTCATGACGCACTATGACATGGCAGCGGAGCCAAGTCAACCCCTTCCTCTCTGTTTTGCTTTTGGTTCAGTTGCTTTTGTGACAGCAACAGAAAGGAAACTAGAACAAGACAGGAGAAGATTGGAGACTGCTTGCAGTGACGGTAGCTTTGGCCCTGACTTCCTGTGCTTGAAACTCATGCAGCCAAGGCTGGGCCTCAGACTCACTGTGTAGCTGAGGTTAGCCTTGAATTTCCGAATCTCAGGCTTTCATCTTGCAAGTAATAGGATTACAGATGTGCTCCACCACGCCCACTTTCCCTTTTTATATGCTTTCTTTCCTGTGACCCTCTATCTTTGACCCATTTCCCCCAGACTCCTACTCATCTCTGCTTGGGGCTTCCCAGCGGGTCCACAGGGGCAAGATGCTCCTCAGGCCAATAGTCTGCTGCTCAGGCCTGCCTCCCTCCCAGTACATGTGTTTGCAGAGGGCCTCTGGAGGCCATACCCCCGTGGAATACAGAGAGAGAGGCTCATCTTGCCCCTTTGAGGCGCCCTGGCTGCAGGCAGACAGGCTGGTGATGGGGAGTTGTTGCGAAGCAGCATCATTGCCCAGTGTTTTCCCAGCCTGGGGCTACAGCCGGGGCATCAGCCCAGCAGCCACCCCCAGCCAGCTGGGCCCCTCACAACTTTGACACTCAGGGACTAGCTGCCTGTTTGTTCCTGGTTGAAAAGACTTCCTGCCAAGCTCACCCAGCACTGACCTCCCAGCATTCCTCCCCCTTAAAGCCCTTCTGCTAGGGCAGGAGTGGCTGGAGGGCAGGGCATAGCAGGAGACATTTCTTGTGAGCCCCAAGCCTCGCTGAAAAAGTCTCTGGAGCAGCCAGCTCTTGTGTCCCCTCCACACAGGTGACTGGGGTCGTGCTCATCCCGCAGGACCTTTGAGCACGTCCTAGTTAGGCCAACTCTAGCGTTGAGGCCCAGAGTGGAAAGGTCCCTCCTAGCTTCCCTCCACTGTGGCCCTCAGGCCTGTCCGCAGGAACTTTGGCTCTCCTCTCTTACTCTCTCTGCCAAGCTCGGGGCTTAATGGAACTGATTCTTTTGGCTTGAGGCTGCCTTTGATGACTGTGTCAAATGAGATGGAATCTGGCCAGGTTGTTATAGGAACTCAGGAGGATCCCTGGGGTAGGAGAAATAATGAGAATTCAGGGCTTTTCACTGCATTTCACCAGAAAGCAGAGCATGCATTGTCCAGGCCTGCAGAGGCCCACGAGGCAGAAGGAAGCCACTCGGCCGTGGGGACCTGAGCACCTCTAGGAGGTTTTGGGATGCTGGGGGATAGGGACACCTGGCAAAGGTTTAATGAGATTTAGTTCGCCAGGTAAATCCTGAATTACTCCTTATGCAGCCTTAGGCAAATTAAAACAATGTGATCCAGTTTTCCTGAAACACAAGGCCAGTTGCGGTGTCCACCCACTGACATTGCCCACATGTCAGAGGCCAACCTCAGCTACATGGTGAGATCTGGGCTAGCCTGAGCTACGAAGTGAAACCCTCCCCCTAGGACACAAACCAAAACAAAAACAAAGGAAGCAAAGAAAAAGAAACAGTTCAGAGTCGAGAATAAAAGCTAAGCCTATGCTGTGTTTTTCCTGCCTTTTCTGGTCTCTTCCTTTTCCTCTTTCTTCTTTTGGCCTCAAACTTGAGAGCCTCCTGCCTTCGCCTCTTGAGTGCTGGGATTCCAGGCATGTGCCTCCGTGCTCGGTTTCTGTGTATGTGTGCGTGTGCGTGCGTGCGTGTGTGTGCGAGTTTGTGCATGTGAGTCCGGTGCTCATGGAGGCAAAAGAGGTCCTTACATCCTGTAGAACTGGAGTTGCAGGTTAGTCCTCTCGTGTGGGTGCTGGGAATTAAACTTGGGTGCTCTGCAAAGGCAGCATGTCTCATTGTCCACTGTCCAGTTTATGTATCTAACCTCCTACTGGTGATCTGTAGTCTTGGCCATGTGTGCGAGCTGTCCTGAAGGTCTCGAACTTGCTGTGTAACCACGGCTGACATGATCTGCTGGTCCTGCCTCCACGTCTACAGTGCTAGGATTACAGGCATGAACACAGGTAGTCAGACCGTGCTAGGATTACAGGCATGAACACAGGTAGTCAGACGGTGCTGGAATTACAGGCATGAACACAGGTAGTCAAACGGTGCTGGAATTACAGGCATGAACGCAGGTAGTCAGACGGTGCTGGAATTACAGGCATGTACACAGGTAGTCAGACAGTGCTACAATCACCTTTGCCCACTGATCCATTTTGCCAGGCCCGCCTAGTATTTTTTTAAGTGACATAAATGGTGGAAGTATAATGTGATTATATTCCCCCTGACAGACGCTTTCGGTGTTACAATTGAAGTTGAGTTCTTCCTGCTCCCTGTCACGTGCCTTGGCCCCTTTTTTCTCCAATCTAAGTTACTGTGTTATGAGCTTTGTGGGCCATCATCTCTTTTTTCTTGTTTTCATAGATACATAAATATACTCCTAGAAAACCTTTTACCTGCTGCCTCCTCCCCATGTGTCTGTGTGTCTTCGTGTCTGTCTGTGTGTTTGGTCTGGTGAGTGACGCTATACTGCTTGGCCGTCTTGTTCTCGCTCAGGAAATTTCCCTGGATGTGGTCAGGAAATGCTTGCTTGGTTTTATGTTCCCTTCCTCAGAGTTGGGGATGCCCTAGCCCCCAGGTGCTGTTGACCTCTGTGTTTTGAGGCAGGGTCTCTCTTGGCCTGGAGCTCGCCCCAGGATGCACTAGTTCACTTTCGTTTTTTTTTCAGTGCCTCCTGGGGAATTGAACCCGGGTCCTCATGTTTTCATGGAAGTACTTTACTGACTAAGTTTTACTTCAGTTTTTGGGTGGGCTGGGCTGATCTGTTGTGTATCACACCATTGCTGTTGAGCCAGGTCCCCGTGGGGGAGGGGCCAGAACCTCCCCGCTGTTTCACGTGTCTTCTGAGGGCTGTGCTCATGCGTCAACACTGTCGCTCTGGTTGAAGGCAGGACTGTCAGAAGTAGCTCTGATGCCACACGACGTCTCTTCTCTTTCCTCTACAGAGACGCCTCAGGGAGGCTGTGCAGTTGCTGGAGGACTACAAGCATGGCACCCTACGTCCAGGGGTGACCAACGAGCAGGTACCGTTGCTCCGCGAGCAGGGGGAGGGGTCCCAGAATCCAGCGCTCGGAGAATCCAGCGCTCGGGAGGCAGCGGCAGGAGGGGGTCTCTGTGAGGTTGGGCTAGCCTGGTCTGCAGAGTGAGATGTAAGACAGATGGGGCTGTTACACAGAGGAACCTTGTCTTGAAAAACAACCAATCAGCCAAACAAACAAACTTAATTATGTATTTTTCAAAGAAATATTTGTGCATAGTTAAAAAAGGCCCTCGTGGGGGAAAAAACAAAACAAAACATTGTGCTGTCACTCCCCAGTCCTATTCCTGGTCACCAGGGGGGAAAAAAAAGTCCTTTTAATGGCGTCTCAGGTGTAAATCTGTGTTTACAGGTAAATCTGTATTTGTCCGTCTGAACTGCCATTTCTCAGCTCTTTGGCACTGTTGGTTGTGAGTGCTGAGGATTCATCTCTCGTACCCTCCCCTCCTGCTGAGACACACCTTCCTCCTAGTACACCCCCTCCCTGAGCATTGGATCTGTATTTCAGCTGCTCATCATTAAATTATTATTATTATTTATTACTAAATTATTAAATAACATTTACGGAACAGTCAAGTCAAGTCGTTTGTATCATGGCTGGTTTGGTTTTTCTTTCTCAACTTTCTGTTTTATCTGGAGTTCTAACCATTGCCCGTGGTTTCCATTGACGATCTCTTCTCCACCACCAGCTCTTGTCCGTCTTCTGCATTCAGGGTTCCAGCGCCTCCGTTTAATTTGAAGTTCCCTGTATTGCCCTGTCCCCTTTCCCCATACTTTTGGTAGCGCCCCGGAAGGGGTGGATGGGAGAAGAACGTTTGAATGTTTGGAGGCCTTTGTCATCGTTATCCGTGCCCTCACTGTGCAGCCCTGATTGTCCCCAAAGTCACTGTGTGGACAAGGCTGGCCTCAAACACACAGAGATCCACCTTAAAGGCACGTGCCACCTGGCAGTCTGGGTGAGAGAGTTCTAGGTCGACAATTTTTTCCCCCCTCATATTCTTGAAGACCATTGCTTATTTCCTCCTGGTCTACACTATGGCTTTTGAAAATTCTGATGATATTTAATTTCCGATTTTTCTGAAGTTGCTGTCTTAGGGTTTTTCTATTGCTCCATGACCATGACAACTCTTGCAAAGGAAAACATTTAATTGGGGCTGGCTTACAGTTCAGAGGTTCAGTCCGTTGTCATCACTGTGGGAAGCATGATGACATGCCGGCAGACACGGTGCTGAAGGAGGGAAGAGTTCTGTGTCTGGATCTGAAGGCAGCAGGGAGAGACTGAGTCACACCTACTCCAGCAAGGCCACACCTCCTAATAGTGCCCCTCCTTATGAGTCTGTGGGGGCCGTGGGAGCCTGTGGGGGTGTTCCCTAGTTTCTTTCTCTGGGGTTGTTTATGATCCTCTTCAACCCTTCCTCCCTCTGCCTCCTTTCCCTTTGAGATGGGACTTCAGGTAGCCTAGGATGACTCTCAACCTTCCAGTATGGACAAGGACGACCTTGAGCTCCTGATACCCTTGACCAGATTCTCTCATTTTGAAAGTGCTTGGACTACAGGCCTCTTTCTTCCTTCCTTTCTTTCTTTCTTTCTTTCTTTCTTTCTTTCTTTCTTTCTTTCTTTCTTTCTTTTTGAGACAGACTCTCACTAGTTAGCTCAACCTTAAATTCATGGCAGTCCTTCTGCCTCAGCCTCTTGAATTCTGGGATTACAGGTATGAGTTTCTTCCCCCACTCAGTGTATCCTAAGCCTTTTAAACATCATTATTTTGGATTTTTGGGGAGGGAAGGAAGGGGGAAGGGAGGGAAGGAGGCAGGGAATCTGAAAGTCCAATTTTTCATTGTTGTTGTTTCTGAGACAGTGTCTCACTCTGGAGCTGGCTAACCTTGAACTCAAAATGCTCCTCCTGCCTCAGCCTCCCAAGGGCTGGGATTAGAGGAGTTAGCCACCATATTCAGCTACACTGTGCCTTTGATAATTTGTTATCATTCTGGAACTCCCAGTCTCCAGATGTTAGATGCATTCTGTGTGTTCATGTGTCCTCTGTATGTACTTGTTAGTGTATGTGCAGGCGTACATGTGTGCAGTAGTGTGTAGAAGACAGAGGTGTTTATTGTTTTTGAGAAAGGGTCCCGCTGAAGCTGTGGCTCGTGGGCGTGGCCGTGACGCTCGGCCATTGCTCTCCAAGGGCGCAGTAGTCCGTCCCTTCACACCATCGGGTTTACAGGTGTGCGCTGCCACACAGGAGCTTTACACAGGTGTTGGGATACATGGCAGACACGTCCTCAAGTCCCACCTGAGACATCTTAAGCCGCCAGAGTCTGCTGTGTGCTAGGCCGGTGCTTGACGCTGAACTCCACCCTCTGCTCTCGGGGCTCCTTGTCCCTCCTTCCCCTGTCATCCATCACTACAGACAGAGAGCAGGATGAAGACGGCTGGGGAGCACCAGACCCCCCCCCCCCCCAGACAGTGATAGTGAAGGAAAGTGATGCGTGGGAAATTAGCGAAGCAGGAACTTGTCCAGTCTCAGGGCAGCTAGAGTCTCCCTCCCCCTTCACTCTCTCCCTTCCCCCTCCTTCCCTCCCTCCCTTCCTCCCTCCCTCCTTCCCTCCCTCCCTGCCTCCTTCCCTCCCTTCCCCCTTCCTTCCCTCCCCCCTTCCTCCCCCCTCCTTTTCTCCCCTCTTCCTCCCCCCTCCTCCCCTCCCTCCCTCCCTCCCTCCCTCCCTCCCTCCCTCCCTCCCTCCCTCCCTCCTTCCCTTTGTTCCTTGGTTTTGAGACACAGTATCTCTATGTAGTCCCAGACATCCTGGAACACATTATATAGCTCAGGCTGGCCCTGGACTCACAAAGCTCCCCTGTTACGGGCAGGTTTTTCCCGCCGGCTGCCGCCTGTCCCGCAGCCACGAGAGCCCCAAATAACACTCAGGAGACTCTGTATTTGATACAATCCTGTTGGCCAGTTATTATCATTGTTAAAGGGCTAGCTCTGTCTTAATGATTAACCCATTTCTACTTATCTAAGTATTTTCACGTGGTCATCTTATCCGGGAGCCGCAGCTGGCGTCTTCCATCCTCCCTGGTCTCCATCTTGACTCCTCCCAACTCTTTCCTCTTTCCTCCTCCTGGTCTCCTAGCCCCGCCTATCTTGTTTCCTATTGGCCACAGGCTTTATTAAATAACCAGTATGAGAAACATATTACAGAATAACATCTCCCATCACTCCCCTACCTCTGGAGTGCTGAGATGGAAGGAGTGAGCTGCAACACCCTGCCTGGAAGTTTTCTACTCGAGATCGGCTGATGAGAAACCAGCCAGTGGGGAGGGCTGGGGTGGGAGGGGTCCAGGCCAGGATGAGACAGGAGTGGGCTAGGCAAATTTGTGGTAGGTTTGGCCCAGACAAAGATACACACTGTGCTGAAGGCCGTGAACAGGACAGATGTGCTAGATGTGAGCAAAGTAACCTCAGAAGAAGTGAACAGGACAGATGTGCTAGATGTGAGCAAAGTAACCTCAGAAGAAGTGAACAGGGCAGATGTGCTAGATGTGAGCAATGTAACCTCAGAAGAAGTGAACAGGACAGATGTGCTAGATGTGAGCAAAGTAACCTCAGAAGAAATGAACAGGGCAGATGTGCTAGATGTGAGCAAAGTAACCTCAGAAGAAGTGAACAGGACAGATGTGCTAGATGTGAGCAAAGTAACCTCAGAAGAAGTGAACAGGACAGATGTGCTAGATGTGAGCAAAGTAACCTCAGAAGAAGTGAACAGGACAGATGTGCTAGATGTGAGCAAAGTAACCTCAGTACGTTGGCCAAATGCCCACGCGGGGCCCTGGGGCCGTGGTGAGACAGGAAGCCTGGGCAGCCAAGCGGCCTGTCTGTGTCGAGGTGTTTGCCCTGCAGCCCTGGGCAGGGAGGCAGCTGAATATAGTCTCGTTCTCTAGTGGTGGCATTTCTGTCTGGCCTTGGGTCTGCATGGTAGACCTGGACCTCCAGGCCTCTAGCCTGAAGGAGCCCTCACACCTTCCAGTGTCCCGCTGAGCTGGGGCCTTGGGGCCTCTCTCAGCTCCCAGAGTTTGGGGATAGAGGACACATTATTCTCTTTGCTCCCTCAGACAGCTGAAAGCTGCTGTCCTGTTTCTCAGCCTGCTTTGTTTTCTGTCCCCAAAGCCCCTAAGGCCTCCCGGGAGTGGGGGGAGGGCCTGGAGCTTGGCATTTCTCGCCTCCCTGTGCTGCGGCGTTCTGGCTGGCAGTGGCAGGGCCTGGTGGGTCCATCTGGTGGCTGGGTGGCATGCTACTCTAGGTGTGAGCCTGCCACTCTGGTCCCTGGGAGCAGCATCTCCCTGCGCAAAGCCAGCCTGAAAAATCGGGCTGTGTGTGATGGCTGTCACGACGTTTCCTTCCTTGGGCCTCAGTCGTCAAAGTCACCGGCTGGGAGACGGCACGCCAGCTCCACAGCAGTGTGAAATTAAGGAGAGCTCCGGGTTCTGCTCAGGGATGGCCCTGGTCAAGCCTGTCTGGGGCGTCTGGAGAGCTCCACTGTCACCGATGTCCTGAGCTGCCTGGACACCTAGTGTGTGCCCTAAGCCGTTCGGTTTGCTTCTGTAGTCTTGCTTGTTCTGCCCATGGACGGCTGACAGCTTCTCCACAGACGGTTGCCTTCCTAACTGATTGATTGCCACACCAGGGAAGGAGCTCTGTAGTCTGGAGGCTCTCTCAGCCTAGTGGGTCCTTCGCCAGCATTAAATTCTGTTTCCATAACCCTTGGGAAGCACCTCCCAGAGTCTTCCAAGTTGCTGCTTTCCCAGATATGTGAATTTTTTTCTTACCTCTTGAGTCTCATGATCTCCTCTCCCTCCTGGAGGGATGTTTAGCTTGGGGAAATTGCTGTGCCTCAGGTCTCGTGTGTTCCAGGCTGGCTTTAGCCTCAGAATGACTTTACATTCCTGCTCCACCTCCAGAGTGCTGGGATTACAGGCACGCACCACCACGCCACAATGACCTGGGAACCACGACTTCAAGCATGCTAAGACAGCGTTCTACCCACTGAGACTCCTTATTGTTTTACACTGAGATGTTTTCAGTGCTTAATATGTAGTAGCTGCTTGAAAAACATTTGCTCGCTAGGTAAATCATTTTATAATAAACATGGAAGTAAATATCCCTGTCTTCGTGTTATAGAATAGGTATTGGAGGCTCAGAAAGACTAAATAAATCATCCCACATCTCCTGGTAAGCCAATGGGGGATTTTGAGTTCCTCTGTGGGGCCTGACCTCTATTCAGAGAGAGGCTTTCTATGTAACGACGTCACAGCTGCTACAGAACATCCCTCTTCATTCCTGTATCTGTAGAATTGGGGGGCCTCCTTCACCCCACAGAGGCCTGTACAGGTTCGTGGTACCTGGGAGTTACCATGGCAACACAATTAATGGTGCGCTATAATACAATGGGTCCGACTGATCAATTAGGAAGTTTTTTGTTTGTTGAATGGAGGCATCCTTCCCGTACAGAAGGGTCCCCTTCAGGCTCTGTTTAATTACCTTCTGGAGGTTGTTTTAAATAGGCTCTGTCTTTGCTGCCTTAGGAGGTTTAGGAAGCAGCTTGCTAGGAGACAGGGGGGAAGTGAGCGAGCCAGGCTGGGGGTGGGGCCATTGTTCTCCCTCTGGGTGCTGGGGTGTGTCCTGTCTTCTAGCAGCATGTGGGGCCCCAGCCCACTTGAAGACTGGGGCAGGTCCATCTCAGACACTGGCCACCTCTGAAACCAGTAAATCTGTGTGTTGTGACAGCTACCCAGATGGCTTCCCCCTTCTGCCCTTTGTCCCTGTTCTCCAAATGAGCCAAACAAACAAAGTCTCAACTCTCAGACCCATGCAGGGCCGTTACCAAAGCCAGTCGGTCCCAGGGGTCAGGGCTGCACGTTCCATAGTCAGCCAGAGGTCCAGAGGGCACTGGGCTGAGTACAAAGAGGTCAGTGCTAAGCCCAGCAGTTCAGAGTGAGGGAGCCTCAGTGAGCTGCTAGGGAGACCCTGGCCTGGGCTCTCTGCGTGGGTGGTCAGCCATGGCTCAGGTGGCCTTCTGTGCATGGTGGTATGTCCCAGGACCAGCGTTCTCTGTGAGCTGCTTGCAAGAGTGACTTGTGGAGCCACAGCCTTTTCCCTGTGGGCAGTAAATGCTGTCTCTTCTAAAGCCAGCATTTGATTAATGGGTTCAGCAGGTCATGGGGGAGAGCCCAGCCAGGACTGTAGCCAGTGTCCTTAACCTGTCCTTTTTACTTGGTGTGGTCGACAGGACCAGAAGAGGCATGGATCCCACCCCTTTCCTCTCCCGACCAATTGTTGTTGCTGTTATTTGAGACAGGGCCTCATGTAGCCCAGGACGGTCTCACATTCACTATGTAGCTGGGATGGCCTTGAACTCCTGATCCTCTTTCCTCTGTCTCCAGAATCTGGGTATGCCACCGTGCCCAGCTCTGGTTAAATTTTTATTGATTTGTTGACACAGTTGTTCTCCGTGCAGCCCAGGCTGGCCTGGAACTTGCTATGTACTGTACGTTGCCCTGGAATCCGACTCCTCCTGCCTCAGCCTCCCTCCTGAGTCCTGGGGTTACAGGTGTGCTTTGACTCAAAAAAAACAAACCAAAGTATACAAGCCAAAGGTATGTGGGAATTTAACCAGGAGTACAGGGCAAGATGGTGGCTGTGCCAGGGCCCACGTAACCCTGTGGACAGTCACTTTGCCCCTGGCAGAGAAAGAGGGAAGGAAGGTTTGGTTTGGGTGCATCTCTACCCTCCCCGGTGGTGTTCTGTTAGCATCAACAAGGCCTTGGTGCAGCCCTGCCTAGTTTTGACACACAGAAGGGGGCAGGAAGTAAAGGGGTGGGAGCATTGGCCTGGGAAAGGTGTGTGTCCCTTCTCGTCTGCCACAGGAGCTCAGTCACACCGACCCCTCCTGGTCAGCCACCTAACAACTGCGGTGCTCTAGCTATGGGGACTTTGTTGGAGATTTAATGTTCCATGTACCACAGGAATCAATAAAGGTCTTGGATGCTGGGCACCCTGTTTCATAAAAAACCAAAACAAGAACAAAAAGAACAAAACTTATTATCATGTGAGACAGGGTATCATTATGTAGCTCTGGCTGTCCTGGAACTCACGGAGATCTGCCTACCTCTGCCTCTGCCTCCCAAGTACCCTGGTTGGAGGGGAGGGTGGCCCCTGGCCCCTGCGAGTTGGTACAGGACACACCCAGACACCCAGTTCTCAGCACAAACGAGATTTATTACCCCGGGGGCAAGCAGGGTGGAGGTTGTGGGGAGGGGGCACTTGTGGATGGGGCAAAAGCAGACAGCAAGCAGCAGGAGGGTTTGTTTTGTTTTGTTTCTTCTTCAGGAGTGGGTGTTTCAGGAGGAAAGAAGTCTGTGCTAGGGTGTGCTGGTGAGCCCTTACTGGACAGGTTGGCCAGTCTAGCCAATGAATTTTGATTGTTGGGCCTTGGAGTTTTGTCTCAGGAGTGAGTCAGTGGCCCAGTGGGGGCATGGACCTTGAGGGCTGACCTTAGGGATGTAATCTAGTGAGAGAAGGGTAAAGGGCAACACCAGTTGGTGCCGTGTTGGCCACGCTGGGGCCTGTGTTTGCCACGCTCAGGTCTGTGTTCGCCACACTCGGGCCTGTGTTCGCCACACTGGGGCCTGTGTTTGCCACGCTCAGGTCTGTGTTCGCCACACTCGGGCCTGTGTTCGCCACACTGGGGCCTGTGTTCGCCACGCTTGGGGTCTGGTAGAGAGCCCTTCAGTGACTAAAGGTGTGTGCCACTAAGCCCGGCTGGTGAAGAATTTTAAATGCACATGATTTCTTTTTTCCCATTGATTGCCTTTGTTATATTAATTATCTAATTGATTAATCTGCAGTGTGAATCCCCAGTGTCTCGAGAATACTGGGCAAGTGTTCATGCTCTTTACAGCCAGCCCTACCTTTGAGATATATACGTACATATATACATATACAGGTGTATGTATGTATGTATGTATGTATTTATATATGTGTCAATTATGTATGTATATATATATATATATATGTCAATTAATTTTGAAAAGGTGATATGTGAACAAGTTACAGAATTCTAGGAGCATAAATAGAGCAAAAAATAGATAAAGAGGTTTTAGAGCTTCGGAGAGGACTCATCATTCAGTAAAGTGCTTGTCGTGCAAGGCTAAGGGCCTGAGCTGAATCCCTAGTCCCCATGCAAAAGCCAGCATTGAGGGTGCATCCTGCATTAGACATTGGAGATGCAGAGATAAGAGGATCCATGGAGCCCCGTGGCCACCAGTCCAGCCAAATCAGACAGCGATTGAAGACACCTGACGTTGTCTCCGCCCACTCACATCATCGTGTATGGAAGTCTTAGGGGTGTAGCATGCTTGGTAGAATCCTGCACAAGGAACACTGTGTAAAATGTGCAGGCACCCAGGTGGTGGAGGCAGGAGGCTGGGGAGTTCAGGGTCATGCTACGTCGTAGAGAGTGCGAGAGCAGCCTGGGGTTTATTAGACTGAAAGGCAAAGCGAAACATCGGCTGCAATGATGACGCAGCCGATGACAGTGCACCCTGCTCTTACCGGGACCTGAGTTTGATTCTCAGCACCCACAGTGGGAAGTTCACAGTGACGGCTAGCGCCAATGCCAAGGGATCTGGCGCCCTCTTCTGACGTCAGTATTCACCTGCACTCATGTACACATACAGCCCCTCACGTGTACATATATACACATGACTGAAATTAATTATTTTTTTTTTAAGAGGGAGGTTGAAAGGAGAGAAGAAAAACTGAAGAAAGAAAGGGGAAAAGGCAGGCAGGCCGTCGGGAAGGTAGGCAGTCAGATGGACTAGCTTCCATCCAGGAAGCAGTAGAGTGAGTGTTTGTTCCCTCCCCTTCCCCTTGTACCATCCCCTCTCTCTCCAAAGATAATTTCAGAGACTTCAAAGTTCTCTTCAGTTCCCGAGTTGTCTCATTTCCTCTGAATTATTTCTGTATGTGGACATATCTAGGCCTCACAGGCACCCAGCTCAGATACCTTTGCACAGGCCACTGTTTTATCCAATGTTGATGTTCATTTGTTATGTTTTCTTGATTCAAGAAGCACGTGTTATCACAGGACCCACCTGTGGCCCCAGCGCTGAGGACGTAGAGGCAGGAAGAGCCCGTGTCCAGGGGCACCCTGTGCTATAGGAAACCTTGTCTCAAAATTCCCTTGGTTAGAAAGCACGGTGCTGGCTAGATGCAATGACAGACATCTACAAAACTGTCAGAATGAAGATTTGCTAATTAAAAGTTTGAATTTAGCAAAAAGAAGGAAAAAACAAAACAAAACAACAACAACAACAAAAACCAAAAAACAAAAAACAAAAAAGTGGGCTAGGAATGTAGCCCTGCTGGTAGAGGCTTGCCTAGCATGCTCAAAGTCTGTGTTCCATCCCCAGTACCCTATCAACATCATGGTAGACCACCTTAGCCTAAATCCTCTGGAGGCAGAGGCTCCAGGAGGATCAGGAGTTGGGGGGGGGTCCCTGGTGCAGAAAGGACTTCGGGAACACATTCCCCATGGAGGGACACTCCCTTAGCCTACAGACACCAGGGAGGGCCTAGGCCCTACCCCAAATGAGGACAGATTTTGATGACCCCTCCTGGAAGGCCTCACCCTCGCTGGGGAGTGGATGGGGAATAGGACGGGGCCGGGAGGGGGGTCTGCATGAGAGGATGGTAAGTGAAAAAGAAGAGAGTGCAGGGTCATTGTCACTGCGTTGAGGTTGAGGCCAGGATTGGAGGCTGGAATAGTGGTTTCTGGGGTTGTAGCTCTGGCTGCTCTCTCAGAGGGCTCGAGTTCAGTTCCCAGCCCCCACAGCAAGCAGCTCAAAACTGTATGTAACTCCAGCGCCAGGGGATCTGAAGTCCCCTTCCAACCTCTGTAGGCTACACATGTAGGGCATATACTCATACAGATGACATGCATATCTACTCATGAATAAAAATAAATCTTAAAACAAAACATGACCCTTAAACATCTCTCTCTCTCTCTCTCTCTCCCAGCTCTGGGGCGCACAGAAAATCAAACAGGTAATCTAGCTCCGGGTTATTTTTTTCTCCTTCTCTGTGCTTTCCTGGACCCCTCCTCTCCCGTCCCAGGGGTCTAGCAAAAGCCTGAATTCCATGACTAGTGGGTACCCAGCCTCTCCCCACCCTTCCCTCCTTCCCAGCATCCCATCTGGCCTGAACCGCCTCACCCCAGGAACTCTGGGAGTGTCAAGAAAAGGCTGGGTTCTGATCACCAGGTCTGATTCTGTGTCTGCTGTGTGCCAGGCAAGGGCAGGACCCTTCAAGGTGGGCACAGGCTTGGAGGGCGGGCCAGGAGGAGGATGCTGACCATGGTCTGTGTTTGAGTTTTCCTTTATCCTGGGGGCGGGGGACCACTTGTCCAGAGGCAACACAGAGCCGCCCGTGGGAGGGTCTTCTTGCGGAAGCTGTCCTCATGCTCATCCTTAACCCTCTGCCTGCCTCTTCCCTGTCCTTCCCCTCACCAGGCTATCCTACACCCTGACACCAACGAGAAGATCTTCATGCCTTTCAGAATGTCAGGTGAGCGCCTCCTGCTTCTGCCCAGCTTCCGCTGTTGGCTCTGGCCCCAGCTGGGAGTGGCCATGTGCTCAGGTATCATATGACTTCTCCTGGGAAGACATGAAAAAATGTGCATTCACCCCAGAAAGGGTGCTGAGGGCGACCCAAAGGAACAGTGTGCTCAAATCTCTTGGTGAGCAGCCTAGTTTTATTGGGGTTACTTAAAGGAGAATTGCTGGTCTCGGGCATCCCACCCAGCACAGGCGGCAACTGAGGACCATAGCACCCCGCACTCCCTGCCCACCCTGCAGGCAGCTCCTCCTGAAGGGTCACCTCAGCAAGTGTCTGCTGCTTCTGTAGCCTCAGAGAGGGCCTTGGGGGTGTTGTTACTTTCTGAGCACCCCCAGCCTCCATCTTCTGAGCCCCCTCTCCCCCCAGAAGAGACTATTTCAGTTTGGAGGTGGCAGCATCGCAGAAGGCCGTGGCCTGTCACACATACAGCCACAGGATTGCCCACATGCTCACATTAGCTCACTCCTATCGGACACTGACCAGGCTCCCACCTGCCTCCCTTCCCACCTGTGCGGCTGCAGCGGGGCGGTGGCCCCTGCCGTGGGTTCTGACCTCCACTGAGGCACAGACCCCTTCCTAATAGCAGCCTCATGTCACCCGTTTTGGGCAAGCCCTGGCTCATACAAGGCCACATGACCCCCTGAAAATGCAGTTTTTTCTCGATGTTCTAGCGTCGAGACTGACTCACTGTTCTCCGATGTTGTTGTTAAACATTGAATGCCCTTCCGTTCTGGACACCGTGAAGTGTGCGCCCACTACCCCTGTGTACCTAGACAAGGCAGAGCTCCTGTTCTGTGGAGCCCATGTGCACAGAGGTTATGAATTTCTGCTCCCAGGAAGTCCCCATCTGGTAGCTCCTCGAGGGCTGTTTTTGTGTGTTTCCCACTTACGGCTCAGGTTGAGATGGGGCCTGAGGTTATGGATTTTTGCCCCAGGTCACTCTGCAGAGGGGTGTACTCGCACCTGTGCGCTGCCATCTCTCCCCAGCCATTTGCATGCACTGGATGTCTTAGAGGGCTGCTCTCTGCTGCCTTGGAAAGGCTGGAAAAGGAGACTCAGTCAGACAAGGACGCCTACCCTCCCTGCCTCAGGAAGCCTGACCTCACAGAGACGCAGCCACAATGTAGCTTCATGGTGCCAGTTTGTAAACCAGTGGGGGGGGGTACACTGGTTGCTGGGAACCCTGGCGTTTCTGTGACGCCTTAGGCAGAAAGGGCTCTGAACACACAGGGCCTGGAGTCGGAGCCGTGCGCTGTCTCTTTACTGGGCAGAGCAGGCTCTCGCTCCAGCCTGCCTTTGTTTATAATTCCGGACCTTTCTGATTTCTGAGGCAGGCATTCATTTCAGCCCCCTGATTCTACCCCCCAAACTTGGCCCTGTCCCCAGAGGGAGGTGCAGGAGAGCCATGGCGCCAGCACGCGAAGTCGCATTTGCTCAGGATGTGGACCTGGGTTCTCTATGCCACTCGTAAGAGTGGTCCCTGGTGCCTGGCCATCAGCTGACTGTCTACTATAAGCCAGAGGCGAGGGGGTGGCAGGCTGCTCACTAACAGCAGTGAGGAAGCCGTGTCCATAGGCCAGGACCTCCGAGGCTGGCGAGCCAGAGCAACAGAGGTTTTAAATGCTCTGGCATCTGACACGTGCCCATCTCAGGTGGAGAGGCAATTCTGTCTCAGGAATGCTTGGGAAGCGGGGAAAAAAAGTTTAAAAAGGCTTAAAGAAGAAGGAAGATGCTCAGGGCTTCTTGGGAAATAAAGCCATGGGGATGGGGTATTGTGCCTCAGGGAGGAAAGGGTTCAGAGGACCATTGGTGACAAGCAGCAGCCTATTCTGCCTGCCGGCCAGCGTCTAGCGGCTGGGGAACAGAGGGGGTGGTGTGGAGTTTGAGGGGTGGCGAGCCCTTTGCTGTGAGGAAAGAAAGCTGAGTTGAGGGAAGGCTGTGGTGTCTTTCTGTGATTGTCCTGGACTTCTCCACCCGGGCCACGGAGCAGAGCAAGCCCCAGAGGCTTCTGGGTATCTCACGAGATCCAGAAGGTTCGTGGGACCTGACTCTTTTTCTCTCCCCCACAGGTTACATTCCTTTTGGGACGCCAATTGTAAGTCTTACCTGCAAAGGGTTTTCTTTTCCAAAATGAAACTTCAGATGTCTAACAGCATCATTGCTGATAAATACTTGGCAGAGGATCTAGTTTCCTGTCCTGGCCGGGCACTGCTGGGAGAAAGGGCTTGCACATCCGGCTTCCCTTGCTGCTACACAGCACTCCACCTGGAGTAGCAGGCACGTGGCCTGGGGAAGTGCTTTGAACCCTCACTGGAGACTGGGACCCTGCCACGGGAACCGGGCACGTGGGGAGGCAAGGGCACCTTGTGGAAATTGAAGTTGCAAATTAATTCAGAACGGGTTTCTGGTGTTCTTTTTGTTTGGTTTTGGAGTCGGGTTTAGCCCTGCTCATGATTTCTTTCCTGTGTTAAGTATTCTGTGTTATGAATATGGATTAAGTCTGAAAAACAGTGTTGAATGAGAAAATAGTAGCACAGTAGTAATACTCGCTGATGTCATTTATATCATGTTTAAAAATGTGCAAAGTGATAGTATATATAGTGTATGGGTGTATGTTCTGTGTGTGTGTGTGTGAGAACAGCCCAGGGAATGACAAGCAGGAGTCACTGTCCCTTTCGCTTTGGGTGGAGAAGGGTGGAACCCAGCAGGAAAGCTGTGCGCCATCATTCCTCTTGGTTCTTACGAAGAAGCTGTAACATTTTCAAATCCTCAGTGAAAAGCACTGATAACAGAGTAACATTTCCAAACCCTCAGTGAAAAGCAGAGTAGCGTCATCTTATCCTTTAGACTTGGGTGTGCTTTGAAAACTTGTCTCATGCATGCACTTTTGACTTTGGAAATTGTTGGTCGTTCCCACCACCGTATTCATTTTTATTTAACTTTCCCCCCTAATACTCTCCATCACACCTACGGCCTTGTGCTGGCTGAAGAAGTTCTTCAGTGCTGAGCCCACCCTCAGTCTTGGGGGTTTTGCTTCGTTGTGCTTTTTTGAGGCACTTTCTCTGCCTCCACCTCCCGAGTCCTGGGATTACAAATGAGCACCACAGTACTTAACCTCGTGATCCTGCAGTTGGAACCCTGGACTCCCTGCATGCCCGCACTCTACCAACCAAACTGTGCCCCACCCTCTCCAATCCAGGCTTTCAGTTTTCTCTTCTGGTTTGTTAATTATACTTGGTTAATTTTTCCATTTTATTCCTGGTTTTTATTGGAGCAATTGTTTTCACTGGGTTTTAATTGATCGTTTGGGAGGGGACCCTCCTAACCCTGGTGATGACCATTCACTCACATTATTTCATTACATTCTCTATGTAAGCACATTATAAACATCGAGAATCAAATAGTAAATATGGGGTGTGTCCCTATCCTGTGCTGGTGTGTGTGTGTGTGTGTGTGTGTGTGTGTGTGTGTGTGTGTGTGTGTGTGTATCCCCATCTGACTAGGCTTAGCACACCATTTTGCTGTGTTTTTTAAAATTGAGTAACTATTATTACAGTGTTCAGAGGCTCACCAGCGGAGACTCCCAGGAAAGGGAACTTTCTAAGAGTGTATTCCCCTAGCGTTTGTTTCATAAAGGACTCCATTTACATTTTGGGGCATTGTCCTCTTGTTGAGATGAGTTCAACCTTGTAGCCCAGGCTGGCCCCGGTCTCCCACACCTGTCTTAGCCTCCTGAGCTTTAAGATTATGGCCCTGTGTCACCTGTGTCACCAAGCCTGGTTCTTCCTCTAGTCTTTGCTTCTATACACCTGCCAATTTTTTTGGAGTCTTATCAACAACTGTCTCAACATCATGATTGTGCAGGCTTTGTGTTTGGCCAGAATGCTCTTTTGAGTAACATTTGGAACTGTGGACTGTCCACTGCCTGCACCATTGCTTTGCAGGCATTGTCTAATTTTCCCCTTTCATGCATGAACAATATTTGGCTCAAATGTGTTTTCTTTTGTAAGTAAATTTTTGCATTTCTTGGGGAATCATTTGATATATTTTTCTCTTATCTTTGGAGTTCAAAAATATCTCTAGGATTAAAAGAAAAAAATGTACATTTTATACAAGTAATATATGAATATGTTCTTTGGGATTCAAAAATACCACCAAGAGTTTTATATATATATAAAATAAAGAATATCTTAATGCTAGCACATTCCTGTAGTCCCAGAATTTTGGAGATGCGGACATGAGGATCAGGAGTTCAGGGCCAGCTTCAGCAACACAGAGTTCAAAACCCTGACTAAAAGTGATTAACATTTAAAAATAAAATATTTAATATTTACATAAGCAGGACATCACTGTCTTCTTATCTGGGAATTCAGACAATGCAAGCAGAAGCACAGGTCCTCACCATTATGCTTTAGCCCTTAGTCTTTCCCCAGAAATTACCTCCGCTGGAAGTCTGGCTCAGCTTCAGACTTTAGCCATGTGTGTACATACAAATTGCCATGTACAGTTATTCTTTTGAAGTCAGCTTCCCAGGCTTGTGCTTAGTTTTAGAACTCTGCTGAAGGTGGAGGCAGGAGGGTCACTTGAGCCACGCAGTTTGAGACCAGTCAGGTCAACATGGTCGGGTCACTTCTCAAAAGGGAAAGAAAATAGAAGAAAGAAAGAAAAACAGAAAGGGAGGGAGAGAGGGAAGAAGAGAGGGAGGAAAGAATTCTACCAACAATTCTATTAGTTAGTAGAATAGTAGACCAGTAATAGTAGCCCAGTTGGCCAGGTAGCCAACGATGCCCTTGAATTTCAGACCCTCCTGCCTTCAACTCCAGATCTCTGAATGCACTGGCCACACCTGATTCGTTGCTGGGGATGGAACCCAGATTTGGTGCATTCTAGTCAAATACTTTACCAACTGAGCCACAGTCCTGGCCTGCTAGACTTTAGATTACTGTGCCTTTTGGGTGTTGTGCACATGCTGTGGTGTATGTGTGAAGTCAATTCTCATTTGCCAGGTAGGCTCCAAGGCTCGAACTCAGGTCGTGGGTCTTTGGGGCAAGCACCTTTACCCACTGAGCCATCCCTCCCGGGCCTCAGCCTGCTTTTCTTTTTCTTCTTCTTCTTCTTTTTATTTTTTTAATCTTGGAAGTGTTTATGGCTGCAGTTTGCCTTTTAAAGATAGTGGTATCACATATTTTCATGTGTATAGATATATGATGTAACCCGTGCGTGCGTGCCTGCGTGGGTGTGTGAGTGTGTGTGTATGCGTGTGTGTGCGTGTGAGTGTGTGGGTGTGCGCGTGTGTGCTTGCGTGTGTGCGTGCGTACGTGTGTGTGCGCGTGTGCATATGTGTGTGTATGTGTGCGTGCGTGCATGCGTGTGTGCGTGCATGCGTGCGTGTGTGCGTGCATGCGTGCGTGAGTGTGTGCGTGTGCATATGTGTGTGTGTGCGTGCGTGCGTGTGTGTGTGCGTGTGCATGTGTGAGTGTGTGTGTGTGCGTGCGTGCGTGCTTGTGTGTATGCACAGGTGTCCAGGTGGCCGTGGAGTTCAGAGGCGGCACATTTCCCTGTAGCTGGGGTCACAGGTGGTTGTTAGCCACTTAGTGTAGTGCTGGGAACTGAACCTGGCTCCTCTGTAAGAGCAGTGCGTGCTCTTAACCACTGAACCAAGATCTACTTCTTAATTGTGTGTTCTTGTGTATGGGTTTGTGCATGTGTGTGTAGGTGCCTGCCAGAAGAGGGCATAGGATCCCCTGGGGCTGGAGTTATGGGAGTCTGTGAGCTCCTTGATGTGGATGCTGGGAACTGAACCCAGGTCTTCTGCAAGAGCAGCAGCTGCTCCTAACTGCTGAGCCATCTCTCCAGCTCTGTGGTTGAGATTAAGTGATTGAGTGGTCCCTTTTAGAAAAGTATTATTTGTTTTCTGTTTGTTGTTTGTTTTGTTTTTTTTTGTTTTTTCGAGACAGGGTTTCTCTATAGCTTTGGAGCCTGTCCTGGAACTCGATCTATAGATCAGGCTGGATTCTAACTCACAAAGATCCACCTGCCTCTGCCTCCCGAGTGCTGGGACTAAAGGCGTGCGCCACCACCGCCCGGCCTGAAAAGTATCATTTGTTATCATTATAGCTTAACCTTATTCAGAGACCATGACCTTTATAAATCTGTCAATTAGAATTTATTGTAGTTTTCTTTGTAGCATAACTCATCAGTTTTGTGTAGGGTCATCTGCATATGACACAGTAGCAATGACTTTACACAGCATTATTTCTCGTGAATGTCAAAGAAGTCTGGATGTGGGTAGCATTGCCCAAGGCTGTCAGAAACCCAGACTTTTTCATTGTCCATTCTCAGTGCTAGTTTCTATTGTTCGTGTCACCTCGCAGCCCACATGACAGCTTCTGGAATCCAGTCCTGTGCACATTTCAGAGAGGACAAAGAAGATAAGAGTGAATTATTTCCCAAATGAGTCATTTGTCTTTGAGGCGTTTTCGTGGGAGTCCGGTACCACCGTGGCATTCCATGGGGGAATTTAGCTGCTGTATAGTTGACTCTCAATCATACAGACTTTTATGAATGAGGAAGAAGGGTTGAATGGTTCATAGGTAGGCATGCCAGAGTCTGTCATAGTCATTTTTGTGTTTGCACACGTGTGTGTGTGTGTGTGTGTGTGTGTGTGTGTGTGTGTTTGTACGTGGTTGTGAACGGGTAGGTAAAGACGACCTCAGGTGTTTTTCCTCAGGTACATCCTTCTTGTTTTTTGACACAGGGACTTTCATTGGCCTGGAACTCACCAAGCAGGCTAGGCTGGCCTGTGAGCCAGTACCCGCCTGTTCCCACTCCCCCTGTGCTGAGATAAACATGAATCACCACACCCCATGCCTCACTTCTTTTTAAAGTGGGTCCTGGGGACATTGAACCCAGGTCCTCATGCTTGGAAGGCGAGTACTTTACCGGCCGAGCCATCTCATGAGCCCTGACAAAACTTTTATAAACATTTACATCAATACATTATTCGGCAATATTATCAAACCGGAGGCCTGGCATCTGAGCTGGTCACTCACAGGTAGATATGGGCTCATGGCCGCCAAATGACTAGAAGGATTCTGGCTGAGTCAGTGGATGCCACCAGCCAGGACTAATCAAAAAGGTTAGCAAAGCTCTTGTTTGTTAGGGTCTTTGTTTTGCCCCAGACTTGGGATGCTGGTCTCCCTTGTGAAAGCAGATGTGCAGTGTGGACCAGTCCTCAGAGCCTGTGAGTTAGCACACTGTGGAGACAGGACACCCCCAGAACGGCTGTGATCTCCCCACTGAGGCACACGGGCAGCATGGCTTATAACGTGATGGCCCAAGCCCAGCAGCGGACCACCTTCTGAGCCACAGATAGCCATGTTCCAAGGTTCAGAGTATAGGGCCAGAGGTGGATGTGCAGTTGAGCCCGTGGATGTGGAGAACCCATGCATTTCTGTCCCTGTGCCTGGGCAATGGAGAAGCGCGTGAACACTCAGAGTTCCCACTGCCAGCCGCCAGGTCACAACCTAACCTTATATGGAAGGAACGTGGCTGCGTGTCCAGCATTCCCTGAAGCCGGGCGCCCCTCAGCCACAGTAGCCCCTCTACTGCCCTGCTGTCGCCTGGCAGCCCTGAACATTCGATTCATGACTGGTCCTAAAGGGTCTGGAAGGTTCCAGTCCACACCTTCCTGAAGCCCCTGGTCAAAGTAAACGAGAAATTATACGCATGTTAGAAGCCACTGAAAACGCCTACCGAAATAGAAACGAGGGTGCCAGCGAATGTGCTAGGAACTGGGCCCCTAAGCGAGGAAAAGAAGGGGCGAGGGAGGCTGGCAGGTGCCTTAACCCAGAAGCTCCTAGATGCCACATCCACGCAGCCTCCTGCCTCTATGAGCATCCCTGCTCGACCCCGTGCCCTCCTGCTCACCCTGAGAACAACCTCGCCCCCCACCCCAGGGCTCTGGAGGGACGAGCTGGTTCTCTCACAAGCACCGGTGCCAGTTTAGTCAGCAGATTTCACAGATCCACTGGCACCCATGCCGGGGCTTATTTTAAGCTTAACATTTAAAGATGGGAACTTTCCCCCACTTTGGTGTGCGGCAAAAAGATCCCAATTTATACAGAAGCACGGATGCTAAGCCAGTGTGCCCGGGCCACTTCTGCGGCTGCTGTGGCCCAGCACCCATTGTTTCAGGGCCCTCCAGGAAGCTCCCACCATGGCGGTGCTTCCTATAGGCAAGGGCTCTTCCCCCAGCTTCCCACTGTGGTATGGAACAGTCCTTCCCGGGAGCCCATAGTAGAAGGGGCGAGGCCCCTCGCTGCCCTGGGGTCTGTGCAACTCTTCTGCCTGTGCCCGGCATCCCTCACACCCCAGGAGCCCTGTCCTTCACAGGCCTAAGGCTCCCTGGGCACCTTTGCACCCCCCTCCTCAGCTCTGTGCACCCATCCAGTCTGGAACTTTCAGATCTCAGGAGGGAGAGGGACACTGGCCAGTGAGTCTGATGCCTTGTCTGTCTGTCTGTCCATGAGACAAAGTCTCAGAAATAACTGAACCTGTCCTAAACTCACTAAGTAACTGCATGGCCTTGAACCCCTGATTCTCCCGCTCCACTTCCCAAGTGCTGGGATTGCGGGGTGTGCACACCATTGCGTCTGGTCTCTGCAGTGCTGGACACGGAACCTAGAGCTCTGTGCATATTAGACAAGCACTCTGCCAACCCAGCTACTTCCTGGCCATGGATTCTGACTTTCTTGGGACACTCTAGGCTTGGGTCACACAATCTGAGCCTTTTCTCCCCACTCTAGATGCTCTCATGGGTATAGACATCCCAAGACTCAGACGGGAGTGCGGAGGTCGCTGAGTGTCCACTGTGTGGGGTGGGAGGGTCTGCTTTATGCCCAGGCTTGTCCACATCCCAGGGCTTTCCTGGCATCCCGAGTCCCCCTTAACCCAAACTGCTTTCTCCAGTATCCTAACCCTGATCCTAGATTTCCCCATCTACCTGCAGTGTCACCAAATAACAGTCATTTTGACCCTATCCCTACTGCACAAGAACAGTCAGTTAAAGCTAGACCCCCACCAGCCAGGGATGGACACAGTCTTGACAAAGGTACTTTTTGAGATGGCTGCACCCTTTACATAGCAGTGGCATCCCTGATAACACCAGTGTCACTTTTCATTCAGGTCTTTAGCAGTGTAAATCAGAAGATGGAGGCAAAGCACAGGGGAAAACAGAAAAACACCCGAGCAGATTGCTGGCTTCCCCAGCTGTGGCAGGCCTGCCAGAGACAGCTGTTGAGGAGGGGGAGGGGGTGGTGATGGTGGTAAGGAAGGGAAGGTACCCAAAGACAGGTGCCCCGCCAGGCCAGTGAGGGCTGTGGGCTCCTGGCCTCTCACTTCCAAAGCTGAGGGCAGTCCTGGGGAAATAGACCGCAAACCCGCAAACCCGGAGAGAGGTGAGTGTAAGGAGGGAGGGGAGAGTGACGAGAGCCCGCAGAGGAACTAAATCCCGATCTGAGTGGAGACCGCAGGAATGCAGTGGATGTGCGCTACGTGGCAGAGAGCAGAGGGTAAAGGGACAATTATTCCCGTCCTTTGCTTGTCAATTGGGGTAATTTGGTGGCCGTAACCTGTGGTGAAACTCAACGTACGTTTCGCCTCCCGTGCGTGCGTGCGTGCACACACATGCATGTGTTGGTGCACAGATTTGTGTTTGGGGGCCAGAGGTCAACATCAGATGCCTTCCTTAATCGCTTTCCACCTTGCTGTTTGAGGCTGTGGCTCTCCCTGAACCGGGAGCTAACCCGTTGTCTAGCCTGACTGGCCAGCTAGCCCCATCCCGTCTCCTCCCCAACGGTGGGATTACACGGTGCTGTATCCGCCTTTTTATACGGCTGCCAGGGAGCAAACATAAGTCCTCATGTTTGTCCAGCAAGCTCTTTACTAACAAAGCCGTCTCCCATTGCCCACCCTTTTAGATTTGTTTATTTTAGGGCTGGAGAGATGGCTCAGAGGTTAAGAGCACTGGCTGCTCTTTCAGAAGTCCTGAGTTCAATTCCCAGCACCCACGTGGTGGCTCACACCCACCTGTAATGAGATGTGGCGCCCTCTTCTGGTGTGCAGACATGCACGCAGGCAGAACACTGTATGTATAATAAATGAATCTAAAAAAAAAAAGAAATTTGTTTATTTCTATTGAGTATGTGCGTGTGTGCTACCTGCATGTATGTACATGCAGTGTGCACGGAAGTCAGAAGAGGGCGTCAGACTCCCCCCCCCCAAGAACTGCAGTTACAGACAGTTGTGAGCCACCATGCAGGTGCTGGGAACGAGGCCAGGTGTTATTGCAGGAACAAGTGCGCTTCACCATTGACCCGTCCCTCCAGTCCACACATGTGTCACGTTTTGTTTTGTTTTGAGACACAGTCTCATGTAGCTCAAGATAGTCTTGAACTTGTTATGAGCTCTGTGAAAGTCTTTCCGTCGACTGACAGTGATGTGGAAAGTGGCAAGGCTCACGCAGCTCAGGTAACTCCACACACACACACACACACACACACACACACACACGCACACACGCACATGCGCACACACGCACGCACACGCACACACACGCACACACACGCACACACACACACACACACACACACGCACACACGTCAGCAGAGCAGCTCGGGTACCACTCCTGGCCAGAAGACTGGGATGTTTGAGGAGCTGTTTGGGTTCAAGAGATTACTCAGAGGCTGACAGCACTGACTGCTCTTCCAGAGAACCTGAGTTCAGTTCCTGGCACCCGCACTGGGCAGCTCACAACTGTTCTACCTCCAGGGAATCTAAAGCCTGGGCCGGGCCTCTGTGGGCACCTGCACTCATGTGCACATGCCCACACATATGCACATAAATACAAATGCAAATAAATCTTAAAAAAATGTCTGTCTACAGCAGTTAGGGCACGGAAGGAGAGATGGAATGGGGGTAAGGAAGTTTTCTTTTGAACCATTTCCCAGGCGGGAGCTCCTGACCCCATTTCTTATTCTGTCCTTAGAGTGGCGCAACTGTCCCTCTTCAACCCCAGAGCCCAGGTGGGTGGGGTGCTGAGCACCCATAGCATGGGTGAAGATGGCAATGCAAGGCGTGCTGATCATGTGCCAACAGCGGCTTATTCTGCCTGTGGTGCCCGTCCCTCGACAGTCCCTGAAGGGTTCATTCGCTGCTGTGCCGCAGACACCCCACACTCTGCACACATTCTTAGGGACTTTTGGTTAGCCGGGATCAGCCTGTGGAAGAGGCTCAGACGGAGCTGGTTCTTCTGATCCTTGCTATCTCTCTGTGGTCTGCCGAGTCTGCCTGACCCTTGCTCCTCCACAGGCTTGAGCATGCATGTGCACACACGTGAACACACATGTACCCACACAAAGATTTACATTCTAATGCGACGCTCAGCTGTGAGGTGCAGGCTGTGGGGCTCACAGAAGGGGTGGGGGGGTGTGCAGGCAAGACTGAAAGAGGAACTAGATTGGAGGAGGGGTGACAGCACCACCTGACATCCGGGAACGTGCGCCAGACACGGAGCCAGCTTCTGTCTGTGCCTGCCTTCCTTTCCTGACTAAAGACAGTATGGAGAGCTCAGGTAGCTTGCTTGGGTCAGTCTTGGCCCCAGCCTCCATTGATCGGTAGCCCACAGGAGGGCAAATGGTGGGACTGGATGGCCCGTGCTGCCCACAGATGTGCAGAGAGGATGGCCGCCAGAGGGCTGGCGCTGTCCAGGGCTCTCCAGCCACTGCATGAAGTATAAATGCAAAGATGGATGTGTGATTTGGCCAAGGTCCTGAGGCGCGGGAGGGTGGGGTGGGAAGAAAGCGTGGCTGTTGGCTCCTGCTTCCTCTACTTCCACTTTCCCCGGTCCTCATGCATTCTGGGCACTTTCCACCATGTGTGGCCATGCCTGCCACGTTTCCCTCTTGGAAGAGGTGTGATCCACTGGCATCAGCCGGGTGGACTGGCTCCTTCTCTCCCTCTCTTCCTTCCCTTCCCCTGCCATGTTCTGGAAAGGGCAGCAGGAGGGAATGTGGGCAGGTTGCACCAGAGATATACATCTGAGAGCTGAAGGGAACATTTATTTTTAATGTAGACTGAAAAAGAAAAGGAAGTTATAAAATGCCTGCTCTTGCTCCTGGGACTGTGCAGATGGTGCTGCGCCTTGCCTAATAGGGGACGAGGCTGCACCGTGAGCTCTGGGCCCCACCTGGCCGTAGGGACCCAAAGGGTAGGGCAGGGTCCTACCACACCCGCCTCAGACCCCCCAGGGCTCTTTGGTGTCTGTGGTCTTCTATCTTTATCCTGTCCAGATCGTCTTTTGCCAATTTCTGGGACAACAGTCTCATCAGTCAGACCAGCGGCCTTATGGTCCCCGATGTCTCGGCTGTCACACATACACAAACATACCTAGATAGGTATTCTCTCTCTCTCTCTCTCTCTGTTCCCCCCCCTCTCTCTCTGCCCCCCCTCTCTCTCTCTCGCTCTGGCTCTCGCTCTCTCTCTATCTATCTCTCTCCTGCTCACTCCCATGTACCTCATTGACCTGCCTACCTACCAATTTCCTCACTCACCTGGTCTTTGTGTTTCGTGCTTATGGAGTATTTTGGTTATTTTCTCTTTGCTGTGACGAAATGCCTGATGGACTCCTCATGGCGAGGAGTCATGGCAGCAGGAGTTGAGGCAGCTGGTCATATTACATTGTCCTCTCAGGAAGCAGATGAGTGAAGTGCTTGGCCAGCCTTCCTCTACATGGGGGGGGGGGCGCAGTGTCTTCCCACCTCAGTTAAATCTTTATGGAACCCTTTACGAAACACCCCATGTGTGTGTAAACCCAAACTCAATCAATCAAGTTGGCAATGAAGATGAACTGTCTCGGGGACAATCTAAGCTCCCCACTCCCCACCCCTGCTATTGCCAGAAGCCTCAGGGCATGCCATATATATCTATATATACTGTGCCCCATCAACAGGCTAGAGCAGTAACTGAACCCCTTTTCCTTCGTGCTCATGGAGACAAGCGGGAGGAGGACCCTGAAGTCAGAACCAGAATGCCAGGGAGGAGATCGAGAGACGCCCCCTCCCCCAACGCTCAAATTTACTATAAAGACTTGAGAAGACCCTTGTGCTTCTCAAGACCTCTGCAAAATGCTATAGGGCCCTCCTTACTATAAGATTATGGTAAGTGATTCGTGCTTGGCAGGCTCAGCCAACAAGGCGATCTCTTTAAGAAAAGCACGGAGAAGTCTCAGTGCTTTGAGGCGCTGGCATGATGGACACCAGGTTTGTGTTACGGCAGGCAGCGAGGGTTCTCAGTGTAGTCAAACACTTGCTAGTGAAGATAAAAATCACACACACACACACACACACACACACACACACACACACACACACACGTTAGAGAAGGGAAGACTAGGAGGCTGGGAACGGGTACAGAAAATGAGCAGTGTGGGTCAGTATCTGTGAGAGAGCTGTGGCCTGGGCTTCTTTTATTTATTGTTTAGTATTATTATTGTATGTGTGGAGTTAGAGAACAACTTTGAGGTGTTAGAGTGTAAATAGTTCTCAGGATATAACTCAAGTTGTCAGGATTGCATGGCCAACCCTTTACCAACTGAGTCATCTTGCTGACCCTGGCCTAGGCTCCTTCCTGGTCAAACACAGGTAAATGCAGGGCAGATGCAGACCAGTTGCTTCGGCATGCAACCTCTGGTTCAGAAACCAGAAAGTGCCTGTCAGGTAATTCGGTTAGGGACCCCATGCTTTCAAACCACAGTGACCATCCTGGACACCAGGTGCCTTGGTGACACACAGAATCCCAGGTCACCGTGTCTGAGGACGTTCCCGGTGGCTTAAGCACCATCCAGAAAGTTGGGATTTGGGGGTAAGGGCTGTTCTGCACAGTCTGCAATATGATGATCTATGAACCACAGATGGTGGGGTGCCTGAACACTCATATGAATTGGCCCAGTTTAAGGGGCGGCATCCATGTGCTTGTGTGTAAATATGTGACATCCTACCCTTTCCTTTGTCCCTCTAGGTTCAGTTTCTCTTTGCTCTGACTAGAGACCCAAGGAAGACAAAAAACAAAACAAAACAAAACAAAAACAAAAAACAAAAAACAAAAAAAAACCCCACCTGGGTCTCTTGGAAGATAGCGCCTCCTAGACAATGGGTTACCTCTCCAGACAACTGGACTTTTAAACTGAGCTGGGGGTGGGGTGGGGTATAGATGGCTAAATCTGGAAAATGCCTACTATACAAGCAAGAGCAGCTGGGTTTGGATCCCCAGAACCCATGGGAAAAATCAGGCACAGTAGTGTGTGCCAGCAACTTAGCATGGTAGAGGGAGGGGTGTGGAGACAGGTAGAACCCTAGAGCTTATTGGCCAATCAGAGCTTCCGTTTCAGTGAGAACCTGTCTCAAAGCATAAAGGCAGCAGATGGCTCAGTGGTTAATCACACTGGCTGCTCCTGCAGAGAGGACTTGGGTTGGGTTCCCAGCACATGTAACTTCCAACCACCTCCAACTCCAGGAAATCCAACACCCTTTTCTGACATCTGTAGGCACTGTGTGTAAGTGATACACAGGCATGCATGTAGGCAAAACACCCATACATGTGTATTAAAAATAAATAATGAATACAGGCGGAGAATGATTGAGGAACACGTTCTACATCTCCCCCAGGGCCTCCACATGTGTGAACACACAAATGCATATCCCAAACACACACAACCCAGCACGCACTGAGATGGAGTGCATACGGAACTGATCTAGGATGGAAAGGTCAAGCTCCAGAAGGAATCGTGAATCTGAGACCACAAAGGCTACGGCTGCATTGAGGCCCCACGGTCTCCTGCCCAGATTTCAGTTCCTTGCCCCAGGTGGCCACTGCACAAAAGAATCAAGTAGAGATCTCGCCCTGGAAGAAAATTACCGTGTGTAGCTCCTGTTGGAGCTGTGGAATGGCTTCACATTATATAATTTTATTCAAGCTGATATGGGCCAATAAATATAAATGTGCGTGAGTGTTCTCTGTTTTAAAACATTTTAATGTTTAAAACATGATTTACTAATGCTGCTAAGGATGTCTAGAATTTGATTTACTGAATAGTATTGAATGTTTATACTTGTTCCTTGCAGAAATTCTTGCCAAAGAGCCGTTTTATCTACAGGAATAATAAATAAGTCAATATGTGGATGGCTGTGCACATTTTCCTCATGTGCAGCCGTGCTTGGTAGATGCTGCTTTGCAAACAAACACACCAAAGGTAAACTTAAGAGACTCACGCAAGCCCTTGCAGCCCTAAGTGCAGCCAGGTGTGGTGGTGCATGCCTGTAAGTCCAGCATGTGAGAGGTAGGAGGGCCAGAAGTTCAAGATCACCCTCAGCTACATAGGAAGCTCATAGCCAGCCTGAGCTACATTAGACTCTGTCTCAAAGGGGGGGCAAGGAGATGACTTGGTGGGTAAATAAAGCACTTGCCGTGATGACTTGTGTTCAGATCTCTGGATCCATATGTGTGAAGAGTGGGAGGCAGCGGTGTGTATCTACAGTCTAACAGTTTCTATAGTATGATGGGAAGTGGAGGCGGGAGAATTGTCCAGAGCTCATGGGCTAGCTTTCCTGGAGCATGACGTTCAGGGACAGAGACGAGAGAGACCTGACCTGAAAACAACATGTAAAGTGAGAATTGACTCCTAAAAGTTGTCCTCTGACCTCCAAATGCATGAGCCTTGGTGTTTGTGTATGTGTGCACACATAGACACAGTCACACACACACACACATGCACACACACAGATACAGACACAGATGCATACATAGACACACATGCACGCGGCGCGCGCGCGCACACACACGCACGCACACGCACGTGCACACGTACAGCTGGCGATGTAGCTCAGTGCTTGCCTAGCATGTACAAAACCCTGGGATCATTCCTCAGCACCCAGCAGCAACTACGGTTCTGTTTCCAGCACTTGGGAGGTACAGGCAAGACAGGAGCTTCAGGATCATCCTCAGCTATACAAGTTCAAGGCCATCCTGGGGCAAAGGGGTGTGTGGGTGTGTATGTATGTGTGTGGAGATAACTGAGTGTAGTGCTTCTCAACCTGTGAGTCACAACCCCTTTTGGGGATCAAATAGCCATTCCTCAGGGATTGTATATCAGATATCCTGTATATAAGGTATTTACATTATGATTCATAATAGAGCAAGTTTATGATTATGAAGTAGCAATGAAATAATTTTGTGGCTGAGAGTCAGTACAACATGAGGAGCCGTGTTAATGGGTCACAGCCATAGGAAGGTTGAAAAACACTGGCTTAGTGGTTAAGGGAGCTCGTTCCTCTGCCAGAGGACGTGAGTTCAGTTACCAACATCCACATCAGGCATTTCACAGCTGCCCGTGACATCAGCTGCCCGGTATCTAATACTCTCTTTTGTCCTCTGTGCACAGAAACACACACAGAGACAGAAACACGTCACAGAAACACACACAGACAGAAACACGTACACATAAATAAATAATGAAATGTATATTTTAAAGGCTTCCAGCAAGTCTACATCCCAGGTGCTGATTGGGTTTGAGTCATCACAGTGCCCTCATGGACTAAGCCTTTAGCAAGTGACCCCTGGGGGGCAGTCTCACTCCCATGGAAACCACTGCTTATTAAACTCCGGTGGCCCAGCCATTCGGTTAACCATAGCGCCAGTGTTCTCTTAGTGGTGACAGATTTCCTCAAATTCTATGTATGAATCCCTTGAAATTATTTAATTCGCACAATAATCCTACAGGAGAAGGTTCAGTCTGCTTGAGGGGAAGGGGTGGGCTCCTGTTGTTTGCTCATTTGTTTTTATTGTTCCCTCCAATCATGGAAACAAATAAAATCCACTGTTAGGAAAAAGGCAGAGGCTGGGCTGCGGTGGCGCCTTTAATCCCAGCACTCTGGAGGCAGAGGCAGGGGGATCTCTGTGAGTTCGAGGCCAGCCTGGTCTACAGAGCAAATTCCAAGACAGGCTCCAAAGCTACACAGAGAAACCCTGCCTTGAAATACAAAAATAAATAAATAAATAAATAAATAAATAAATAAATAAATAAAAGCAGAAGACTATGAGAAGGTAGTCTGGAGTGGCTTCGTTGGGCTTCCATGGCTAATTCTGCAACCTACAGATGCTTCGTGTGTGTGTGTGTGTGTGTGTGTGTGTGTGTGTGTGTGTGTGTGCGCGCATATGTGTGTGTGTGTGTGCGTGCGTGAGTATGTGTGTGTGTGTTTGTGTGTGTGTGTGTGTATGCGCGTGAGTATGTGTGTGTGTGTGTGTGTGCGTGCGTGAGTATGTGTGTGTGTGTGTGCGTGCGTGAGTATGTGTGTGTGTGTGTGCGCGTGAGTATGTGTGTGTGTGTTTGTGTGTGTGTGTGTGTGTATGCGCGTGAGTATGTGTGTGTGTGTTTGTGTGTGTGTGTATGCGCGTGAGTATGTGTGTGTATGCGCGTGAGTATGTGTGTGTGTGTGTGTGCGCGTGAGTATGTGTGTGTGTGTTTGTGTGTGTGTGTGTGTATGCGCGTGAGTATGTGTGTGTGTGCGCGTGAGTATGTGTGTGTGTGTGCGCGTGAGTATGTGTGTGTGTGTGTGTGTGTGCGTGCGTGAGTATGTGTGTGTGTGTTTGTGTGTGTGTGTGTGTGCATATGTGTGTGTGTGTGCGTGCGTGAGTATGTGTGTGTGTGTGTGCGCGTGAGTATGTGTGTGTGTGTTTGTGTGTGTGTGTGTGCATATGTGTGTGTGTGTGCGTGCGTGAGTATGTGTGTGTGTGTGTGCGTGCGTGAGTATGTGTGTGTGTGTGTGCGCGTGAGTATGTGTGTGTGTGTTTGTGTGTGTGTGTGTGTGTATGCGCGTGAGTATGTGTGTGTGTGTGTGTGTGTGTGTGTGTGTGTATGCGCGTGAGTATGTGTGTGTGTGTGTGTGTGTGTGTGTGTGTGTGTGTGCGTGCGTGCATTCGTGTCTGTGTTGGGTAGGCAGCTATGGTTTTCTTCCGTATAAACAGGATCACACAGTGATGTCATTCTTACTTTGTTTTTATTACATTTGGTCTCTCTGGGGACACCACTGTGTACCTGCCTACCAGACCATATAGCTCCAATCTTCTCGCGTCCATGGCGCATACTTTCGCTCTGCAAACCCATGGAGTGAACCAGGCATGGTGATGCGCACCTGCAACCGCAGCATTCAAGAGGCCGCAGCAGGATGTTTGCTATGATTTCAAAGCTAGTCCGGGCTACATAGTGCATTGCTGGCCAGCCTGGATGTAGTGAGACTCTGTCTCAAAAACACAAAACAGACAAAAAGCCCCCAAAGCATCGGGCATCTTTGTTGCCTTCCTCAACCTCCTCCTCTTACTTTTCTAGGTGGTGGGTCTTCTCTTACCCAACCAGACCCTGGCATCCACTGTCTTCTGGCAGGTAAGAATCATAGAAAGGGTCTCTGAAGGCAGGTGCACATACACACACGTACACACACGTACACACACACACACACACACCACACTGGTGTGGAACTTCCCCATTGTCTCCTGCTTCCTCCAGGCTCCTGGGTCAAATACTCCTATCCCTCTGCCCTCTGCCCTCTGCCCTTATCTGCTGAACAGGCGCCCAATACCTCAGGGTGACGCCAGCCATTTTCTGTCACTTTAACTTTCAGATGGAGGTGATGAGGGGCCAGGTATCCTCACCTGGAACATGATGGCAATGTTAGTGGCAACTCATTCTGTCCATTGGTTGCTTGACCCATGGTCAGTGACCAGAGGCCCGTAGCCTCTTTCTGATGTCTGCGTCTTGCTAACCAACAAGAAACCCCTATTGCTTCTGACCCCTCTGGTAAAGAGGGGTCAAATAATGGAGGCTCTGTAGGAGGTGAATTCCACTGGCTTCTGGATTCTTCTGGGACAGTTTGTACATTCAGATCTTGGATGCAAATGATATGAGCATCTTGAGGACTGCACCCCCACCCCAAGCTTCCGTGCTCACCTAGACTTCACCTCAGTGCCCCCATCTCTGTATACACGTGGAGACAGTTTTTCCCAGTTCTGGCAGGAGTGCAGGTGGGTTCTTCCGTAGAGGTGACGGTATCTTCCCTCACTTTTCTCCCCGTTGCTCTCAGTGGCTGAACCAGAGCCATAACGCCTGTGTCAACTACGCAAACCGCAACGCTACCAAGGTGAGTGTTGCTTCCTTCTGTGCCCATGGCAGGCTCGGGTGGGAGTGACCTGGTCATTACCTCTGCAGTGTGGCAGGCCACCATCACTGGTGCCAAGCACTGCCCCATTTGAGTGCTTGGTTCTGCTGTCAGCCCCACAGGCAAGCAGCATTCAGCTTGCCTGCCGTGGGTCGGCAGGGGCCTCGGGGAAGAGCCCTGCAAGAGGTGAGTGACATAAGGGAGGTCTGTAAGCTGGGATTCTGGGTTCCGGAGCAGCGCGTGTACCCCGATAGGATCCAGAAGGTGTCAGAGTTCTGGGACTGAGCTGCCCTAAGCGTCTGAGCTCACCTAGAAGCCCCCTCAGTGTCCCCTGCCCCGCCCCCCAGCTCCTACATTGCTGATGACACGGCTGGCCTCTGATAAGGTCATCTTTCCTTCTGGGCCAGCCTCGGATCCGGAGGAACCTAGGTCCCCTCTGAGGGGCTGTTAATAATATTTTCTGGCAGTGGCAAAGAGAGCAGAGTTAGATGCTGGCCTTTGCAGTGGGGACTTGAGGGGCCAGGGGTGTTAAGGACGCCTTCTCATCTAGCCCTGCATACCTAGTCTGTCTTGTAGGTTTCTCCTGTATGGTTCCACTCAGTTTCCTCCTAGATAACCTTAAGCCGGTGATCTCCAAACTGCAGTTGTAGCAGAGACAGGCTCTTCAGCTTTCCTTTAATCCTGTCTCATGTTGGGACTTGAGATCTTTTGTTCTGTGGAACTAGTGGGCGACGGCAATGTGTTGCCCGGCTTAGGGGATGTAGCTGGTGAGACATTGCTATCTCACACGGACCGTGCCAGGCCTAAACACCTGCTCACTGCACAGCCTGGGACCCTGAACAGCCTGGGGCATAAAGGGCCTGTGTGGGTCCCCGCTGTTTCCACCTCCAGCCAGCAATATCTGCCCAGATCTTTCTAGAGCAGTGCAGAAGTAACGCTGCCCAGTGATACCCGCCCCTGCCTTGTGTGTCTGCCTCGAAGGTCGCTGGGGAAGGTCTGGGCCCCTTCGGCTTCCCGAGGGAGTGCTTCTTGCGGGCCAGGGCAGACCACTGAGCTTTGGGTACTCAGTGTGTCTGCCTTTCTGCCTGTCTTCCAGCCTTCGCCTGCATCCAAGTTCATCCAGGGCTACCTGGGAGCCGTCATCAGTGCCGTCTCCATCGCTGTGAGTAACTCCTACCCAGCTCTCCAGGGTTGCGCCAGGGTGTGGGGCATGGGGTCTGCAAGGGAATGTCCAGCCTTTTTTCAGAGAAGAGGCTCTGACGGGAAGAACACAACTTGTCACTCCGGGGCATTGGGGAGGATGGAGACACGGAGTCCAGGGTAGGACGGGCAGCCATCTCTCTGTCCCCACACAGCACTCTCCCTCTCTTTAGAGCAGCCTCTGGGGCACAGTCTATGGCTGTCTATGGCCCCAGTTCACTGCTTCCAAACTTCCTGAACTTGCTCTGCCTCACTGAGCTAGGGGTCCCCAGGCAGCAACCGTGCGAAGCTTGGAGAATAAAGGGCGTGTGTCTTTTTCTTGGTCTTTACTTGTCACTTAGAGAAGGCTGCTGGCCTTCAGTGGAACTGGTATAGACAGAACCGCCTCAGCGCAATCTCTTCAGTCTTGCTTGGTGGGTCACTCGTCCCGCCTCCTCGGAAGGTTTATAAAGCTCTTCAGGTGGGCAGACCTGCTAGAGTAAAGCTGGACTTTGTTACGGGAATTTGCAAGTTGACTGGGAGAGAGTGGGATTGGTGGTTCCTAGGTGGGGGCAGCAAGCAGGCAAGAGAGTGGCATGGGCCAGAGCCCGAGAGAGGCCTCAAGCCTCTGAGACCTCGTCCGTTGGAGTGACTTCTTAGAAGCAACCCCGGGGATAAAGTGCCTTTCGCAACTGTCATCTTTGTCACTGGTAACACAGCAAGCGTATTAACTGTTAAAAAAGAATGAAGGCAGGAATCAGGGCTGGGAATGCAGGTAGAGGGCTTGCCTAGCACGCACACAGCTTTGCTTCCCATCCATCCCCAGTGCCGCATAAAACAGGCCGCGGTGGTCCGTGCCTGAACCCAGAACTCATGGGATGGAGGCAGGGGGATCAGCAGCTCAGAAGTCATCGCCAGGTGCATAGTGAGTTTGAGGTCAGCTTGGGCTCCGCGGGACTCTGTCTTGACAACAGAGGTGGCTGAACAGACAAGAGCACAGGCTGCTCTTCCAGAGGACCCGAGTTTGATTCCCAGTGCCCTCATGGTGGCTCACGGCCATCTGTAACTCCAGGCCCAGGGGACCTTACATCTTCTTCCAGCCTCTGCAGGTGCACAAACGTGCAGGCAACACACACATAAGAGCAACTATTTTTTTTTTTTAATTTTAAAAAGGAAGAAAACACAAGTTAACCGTAGAAAGAATTCACATATACTAATCTTCTGATAAACCCTTCCTCATCTCTTCTGTCACTGAACATGATTGTACACACTGTGCCACAAACCATTCATCCTACACAGCCAGTGCTATTACTGTTCTCCTAAAGTAGAGCTTTGGGGCTGTCCTCAAGTGGCCTCTTTCACTTCACTCCTGCACAGACCAAGCCATCTCCAAGTGGCGGTTAAGTGGGGCATCCCTTCCTGCGCCCCGGATCTCCCGAATCCCGTGTCTCACTGCCAGTTAGAAGCCACACCCAGTGAGGCCGACGTAGATAGGTGACTCGCTGTAGAAAAGCTGTACATCTGCCCAGTGGCCTTGCAACCCTGCATGGAACTTAGTTTGGGAGTCAGAAAAAGTGAGGCTTCCTGTCTCTGCTGGGCCAAGGGCTCTCCTGAGAGGGGAGAGGGCTTGTTCATCACCACTCCCACCTGTGAGGTAAGTGATGTTCGCAGCCTCCCTGGCCCAGCTGCTTCAGTAGCCTCTTCCTTCCTGCAGATCCGATGAAGTGGAAGGCTCTGGAAGGAGGATGGGGGACACACAGGGAAGGGCTTGGAAGAAGAGCTCACTGCTCTGGTGCCTTCCCCTTGGGGCTCAGGAATTCTACTTATGAGAGCTCTGGCCTCTTGTGAGTCCTGGCCCTTAGGATCCTTAGGCGGTGGGTCCTGTGCATTCCATTCCTGCCCTTGCCAGGCCTGTGCCTCCCTCAGACTGGTTAGTGGAGGGACACAGAACCCGGCAGAGTTACTTGAGACTCGGGCTTTCAGGTTGGGCTGTGCTTGCAGGACACGGGACGCCCTCCACTTTGGCCTCTTTGCTTGGCCCCAAACCCCCCAGGGGAGACTTTCTTTGACCTAAGTGCCAGAAACCTTCTGTTCTTTCCACACTCAGTCATACCCTGTCCCTGTCCCCTCATTGTCCCTAGTTGGATTACAAGTTAGCTAGGGACAGGCATCTGTCTTGTACCCCACAGAGGGAACCATAGATCCCTGTGCCATAAATACCCATTAATTAGGCTGCTGACTGATCACTGGCTTTGAGAGGCCCCTCCTCTCCTCTCCAGGAGCCTGAGCCTTAGCGGTGGCATGTCCCTCTGCCTGACGACTTCACACAGCGAGGGGCTCACTCGGGCAGATGGAGTGGGGTTCGTGACTTGGAAAATCAGCAGCTTGCTTTCTTTTCTTTTGTGTGTATAAATCACAGAACTTCCTAAGACAGGGGCTTGATTTTATTTTCCTCTCCCTTGTTCTCTGGGGCTCTGGGCCCTGCAGCCTCATTAACTGATTTCGCTTTCAATTAGAGACAAATCCCTCCCAGGGCGAGCCTGTTAGGAGCAGATGACCTGCAAACAAGTGTCACGGCCCCAGTGGTTGGCTCAGTTCTGGCATTAATTAAAACGAGTCCCTACAAGCAGGTGGCTAGATGGGGCCTGATGGGCTGAGAGCAGGTCCCAGAGACTAAGCTGAGCTGATGTGCAGCCTTCTATGTGGGGTCTGCAGAGCCCTGTCTCTCGTTCAGGAGAACCTTTGACCTTGGCCTGTAGCACCCCCTCACCAACCAGACATTCTCTTAAACGAAGCCGCATGCTGGGCCCTGGACTGTTGGGGTGAGAAGCTTCTCTGGGGCCCTCCTAAATAGATTTGGCAATGTCTGGGCGCATGCTTTAGAATAAAAAAGAAATCCCGTCTTAAGTTATTTTTGAAACCTAACAGTTTGCCGTCTTTTAACAAAGGAAGCCTCTCTCCGTCTTCTTTGTGTTTTTGTTCTGAAGTTCGTGTGGAATGCTTCTGGGCTGGCCCTCATGATCTCTGTGAAAGGAGAGAACAGGCAGGACCCTGGCTCCTTCTGCAAGGTCTGTGTTGGGCCAGGCACTTTACAGGAGGAGCCTAGGCTGCAGCCTTCTGTGGTTTTCAAGATGCTGGCAGGACGGGCAGAGAGCACCAGGGGCAGTCAGAACCCTGGTGGTGCTGACTCTGAAATCCTAACTCAGTCTCGGGGATGACACATGGGACGGATGGAGAAAGTCAGCAGAAGGCAGGGCCGGATGTCCCAGGGAGAGGGCACAGCACAGTCAGAGGCATGCAGAAAGACGGGAACGGATCCTGGACACGGTCAGAAGCGTGTCCGCCACGTGGTGAATAACAGCGATAGTACAACAGAGTGACAGAGTGTGTGGCTGTGAACGCCATACAAGGAATCCAAGACTGGGCATTGCAGCGCCTTGGGCAGAGGTAGCAGGTGGCAGATGCAACCCACTGACCACTGGTTCCTGGGCGGGGATGGATCTGGGGCTGTGGAGAGGTGCTCCGTGCTGACATCCATGGCTTGTCAGGATCAGGTTGCTGGAGCCTAATGACAAGAGATGTGAGTGTCCTGTCCGTGACTCCTTCATCTTCAGGTAACCCTGAAGCAGCTAATGCCTGGCTTCTCCTTGAGGAGCAGTGCAGAGCCCCCATCCTGTGTTGGATGTAGCCTTTGTCTGCCCAGGGAACCTTCCAGTTCTCATTGCTTGCTGGAAACCCCACATACCCTTGATGGTCAGATAGTAAGCAGCCACTCAAGCACGAACAGTGGCTAATCTTACAGAGTGCTGGCACTAGGCTAGTTCAGCCCATTTTACAGGTGGGGAAATTGAGCACAGACTGAGGTCAAGGACAGAGCCTCTGCAGCCCACCCCAGGCTTATTCACACACTCCTCTGTTAACACAAAGGCCCTTTCGGCCAGTGGGGCTTACTGAGACGTAAAAACCAAGCAGTGTTTTAGCTTCTAGGTGGGAAGAAATATATTGTACCCTTGGTATGCAGGTCCCCCCCCCCAAGAGCAGTGGAGACTGAGGTGGCTCTATTTAGATCTGCCACCAACCTCCCTACTGGTTTCTAGACCTCTGTTTTCTGGCCAACATTAAGTCAGAGGTGTGATCCAGAGCACAGCCTTCCTCCCATAAAACAAGGTCTGGCTGGCCGTTTGCAAGGACGGGGCCTTTCTGTTCTCTTCAGAGTTCCTAAGGTAGTTGGGACACAGTGGCACCCATGAATCCTGGCCATGCTACTTTTTCTTCAAGTGACTTCTGGGTTGGAGGGGCTGTGGCGTAGACCCAGCAGCGGAGTCTGAAGTGTTCCAGAAGCCTGCAGATGGTGGTGCTGCTGGCAGCAGCGAATCAGACGCGAGAAGCAGCCCTGCTTCTATTCTCGGGAGGACAAGGGTCTGATGTAATTGGTTTCCTCCCAGCCAGCACACTGGGCCCCGTGGAACACAGTTCAGACCTTAGGCGAGGCCACTGCTACAGCGGATGAGCCCCTCCGTGGCAGCTGGAGCTGACAGGCACGGTGGCGGTTGCCTGTCTTCCCCCATTCACCTGTGCGTCTTTGCCCCTGAGCTTGTTGCCAGGCAACGGGCTGGCTGAGGCTGGAAGACATTTGACCTTTATGAAGGGCCACCAATCAGTCCACTAGGTAGCTAAGTTTAGTCTTCAAGGCTGTGCCCTCTGGTGGGTATTTCCGGTACTTCGGCGATTTCCTGACCTACCCCTTGCCTCCCAGGGCCATTTGGGCATACTATTGTCCAAGAGAGGTCTAAGGTCGGATCTCATGCCACCCCTCCTGTCCGCGGGCCTCCTCCATCATTCTTCAGGACCACTTAGGCCCCGTTGGCTGGAGCAGTAGAGTTTGCACAGCCATGCATACAACCCTCTCTACCTAGCTACCTACCTCCTGCTCACCCCAGGGTTCAGTCAGGTGCACGTCATCTCTGAAGCTCTGGTGGCCTTCAGGGCCTCTTCCCCAAGCTGAGTATAAAATGATCATCTTGCCACAGATGGGCAAGCTCGGTAGATGCAAAGGTAGATGCAAGGGTTTGCAAGGCGGGTCTGCTTTGTGACCTCCTGCATTTTTTTTTTTTTCTTTTCCCTTCATGCTCCAGACATTGTTCACTTTGATTTATTCTAGAAGTGTCTCTAAGTCCATTTTACCACATAGTGGGAATTCAGAGAGGCAAGCCCTGGGTTCTGATACACAGTGTCTATTGGGAGAGATGGATTTATATTTAAGTCCAAGATACAAAATATTGCAGTGGTTTTTTTTTTCTTTCAGTCATCAAATGCATGTATTATTTTGCATCAGAGATGTGTAAAAAGGCAAAAGCGTGTGTACTTTGGGACTGAGATACATGGAAGAAAGTTTTGTCCTTGAGAAGAGGAAATAGTTGAGTTGGTAAAAATACTTGCCTTGCAAGCTTGAAGGCTGGAGCTTGAGTGCAGAATCCACATAAAAAGCTGAGTGTGGGACTGGAGAGACGACTCATTGGGTAAGAGCACTTCCTGCTCTGGTAGAGGACTAGAATTTGATCCTCACATTGGGGCACTTTACAACTTCCTGTAACTCCAACTCCAGGAGGAACCCATGCCTTCTTCCAGCTTCCACACGCACACACGCGCACACACACTCACACACACTCATACATACACACTCACACACACGCACACACAAGCACACACATGCACACATGCACACATGCACACACGCACACACACATGCATGAGTATATATGAACACAAGACACACACATACATGAGTATACATGACACAAACCGCGTGCGCGCGCGCGCACGTGCACGCGCACGCGCACACACACACAGACACACACACGTACAAACACCTCACATAAAGTTCTAGTTCCAGGCTCTTCCAGAAACTGTTAGGGGAGCTCCCTGAGCCGAGAGGAGGTCTGACGTTTAGGTTGAAAGGGAGGCCTGACAGGAACAGTGCTCAGAGATCCTGGGGTGCGATGCCTCCAAGTCCACAGAGTGAGGTCATTCAGGGAGAACCAGTGAAGGGTGCCTGTGTCGGTTTGGTGTCCATTTTCCTTCTTTTTTTAAGTTTAGTGTGTCCTGGAGGGCGGGGTCAGTCAGCTGGAGGGTGGGGTCTGTCCGCTGGAGGGCGGGGTCTGTAAGCTTTCAGGAGTCATTTTCTCCTTCTCCTTCGTGTCCTGGGCATTGAGCTCGGGTGGTCAGATTTAGCCGTGAGTGCCTTTAGCCACTAAGCCTTCCCATTGGCCTTGGCACTCACTTCCAGAGGACGCCTTTGATGGCGTCTGTGAGAAGCCAGTGGGAGGGATGAAAGGAAGGTAGGGAGAGGTGACACGGATGAGTGAGTGGCGGCAGAGGCCGAAGAGCTACCGTCATGAGCCTGGGAACAGGACAAGTACTGAGGGTTGGGTGGCTTCCCCGTGGGCCTGGAGAAGCTGTTGTCCAGAAAGATCCAGAACATTCAGGAGCCTTCACTGGGGTGTAGTGGAAGCTGCTTGGGTGCAGGGCTAAGGCGTGTTGCAACAGGTGTCCCCGGGGTGAGGACATAGCCGGAGAAGTGAGGTTCTGCTGGCCTCCGTCCCACCTGGTGCCTCTCTGAAGGCCTCTGTTGGCCATGAACCTAATGACAGACGCTAAAGCTTTTATGTCATGCAGTGCCCACCTGGCCTGCTGTTATGTGTGCAGCTCATGCTTAAGAAGAAAGCTTTGCGGGCTAGAGAGGTGGCTCAGTGGGTAAGGACACATATGGCTTTGACAGAGGACTCAAGTTCAGTTCCTAGTACCCAAGTTGGGCTCCTCACTTCCTCTACTCCATTTCCTGATACCCGATGTCCTCTTCTGGCCTCCACGGTCATCTGCCCTTATGTGCACATATCTACACACAGACACATACATACGCATGGTTAAAAAAAATCATCAGACAGCTGGGCAGTCGAGGCACATGCACTTAATCCCAGCACTCGGCAGGCAAAGGCAAGTGGATCTTTGAGGCCAGACTGGTCTACAGAGTGAGTTCCAGGACAGGCTCTGAAACTACAGAGAAACACTGTCTCGGAAAAAAAAAACAAACAAAACCAAACAGCAATAACAAAATCACCAGGCATGGCGACACACCTTTAATCCAAGCACCCTAGGCAGAGGCAGGCAGATGTTGGTGAGTTTGACTCCAGTCTGCTCTCCATAGTGAATTATAGGCCATCCAGGGCTACATAATGATATCGTGTCTCAAAACATAAGTGAATAGGTAAAAATAAAATGAAATTAAAAAATTTTAATGCTGTTCTTTAAAAGGAGGAGTGGGGAGGCTCAGTTGGCTCAGTACTTGCCAAACACACGGGAAGATCTGGGTTCAATTCCCAGCATTGAATAAAGCAGGCACACACTTTTAATCCTGGCACTTAGGAGGTAGAGGCTGGAGGATCAGGAGTTCAAAGTCATCCTCAGCTATTGAGAGGCCATCTTGGACTACATGAAAGCATGTCTCAAAAAAAAAAAACCAAAAACAAAAACAAACAAACCAACCCAAATAATAAAGAATTAAATAAAAACCCCAAACAAAACTAGGAGACCACACATGGCTGGGGTGAAATTTATCAAGAAACATATTTGAAAGTATGCCAACGTACCCATGCCCAGAGAGGGATCTGGGGACTACAATGAGGAGATAAGGTCCATTCCCAGCTGGGAGTTCACTAGGAGGCAAAACAGCTACCTCAACTACCTACTGGCAGTGGGTGTGGGGTATGTGCCAAAGACACCTCCAGAGGGGACAAATGACCACTTACCCTCAACACCCGGCCATGCTGCCCCCGGAACCTTGGACAGGGACAGGCAGCTTGGGAAGGATCCCAGGGAGGGCCGTAGTTCAGGACTGAAGCCCGTCTGTTCTAGTTTCCCGGGGTCCTTTGGCCTGGAACATTTGGTGGAGCCCATTAAAAATTAAAAAGCCAAGTGGCTGGAGGTTTGGAATGCCAGCTCATTTTCCCTGGCATGGTAGGTCCTGTTTGAGGGGAACCAGCTGGCATTAATGGCACACAACTCATCACGAACAGCAGCTAGCGATCAGAAGAATCAGAGCTAATAACCGGGTTCAGGAAAGATAATGAGATATGGAACAGCCATCGGTGAGGGTCCCCAGGGTCTGTTTTAACAGCCTCCAAATAAGCTACAAAAGAGAAATTAACCAAACAGGGGCTCCATTTGGGCAGAGGGGGAGAACAAACAAGGTAGAGATTTGCACACGGATTCTTAGTATGGCCAAGCCCAAGCTCAGAGCCCGTGGGCCAACGACCATTGTCCGGAGGAGGCATGGGGCCTTCTGTGAGCACAGTCTCCAAGGGGACCGTGAGGTCAGAGCTGCTGGTGAGAAGCCGAACGAGAAGACTAGCTTCCTGCGGCTCCAGGGAGACCGGGCTGTCCTTCTTTCCTACCCCAGGTTCCCGCTTGGCATGGGGCAAACCAGCTAGGTTACCCCTTCCAGACGGTGGGGAGAACGGCCAGCCAGGGAGGAGTCAGTTTCAGACAGGCATAGTAAGTCTCAGTGTTGGCTGCAAGCAGTGTCTCTTGTCTTTCTCCCCCTCCCCCTGCATTCCAGCTCTGCCCAGTCCCAGGAAGCCGCCAGCCATGGAGAAGCTTGGGCCTCCTTGTTGCTTTCCCCCATGACTCCTGCTTCCTACTCCTTCAATACTTCATCATCTTTCTAAGCATGGGTGCAGGGCTCTGCCACCTGCAGGGACAGGGTCACATCAAAGGCCCTACCTCCCATTTATGTATGCAACATCTAGGCCCCAATGCCCAGTGGACCTTTGTCTGGGGTCCTATGTTATGCACGTGATCCGTGGTTCCGAGGGTGTCTGGCCATTGCTTCCAGAGAAGGAGGCTGTGTCAGCTGCTTTCGTATTGCTGTTATCAAACACCTACAAGAATACCCTTAGGAAGGGAGGGCTTACAGTTGGGCTCACGGTCTGAGGATACTGTCTGTCATGGCAATAAGGCATAGTTACAGGGAGGTGGCTTGTCATACTGCATCCATGACAGGAAGAAAAGCAAGATGAAAGCTGGTGTTCAGCTTGCTTCCTCCTTTTTATGCAGTTCAGGACCCTGGCCAGCATTTAGGGTTGCTCTTCCTACCTCAGTGGACCCAATCTAGAAACTCCCTTACAGACATAACCAGCCCGGTATTTCCTAGGTGATTTTAGCTTTTGCCAAGTTAATGGTGTTAACTATCACAGAGGCCCATTGGAAAGTGGGGGTGAAGCTTTGGAATCGGCAGACGCTGGGTTCAAATCCTTGTCTTACCTGCAACTTACATAGCTATCTGTCTTTGGCAGAGTCACCAGTCCTCTCTGGGCCTGCCTCTTCTTGCTGAAAATGTCTTGTTAAGACATTGCACGTGAGAGCTGGGGTGTGGTTCTGTGGTAGAGCACTTGCCCAGGGTGCCAGGCGTCCTGGGTTCATCCCCAGCGCTGTGAAAATAAAAAGCGCCTGCTGATGGCGCAAAGGAGATCTCCAGACATTCCACTCTGCTTTCTCTCCATCTGCAGTGTGCGTTTTGCCCTTTATGCTCTCCCTCTGCACTTTTCCTATGGAGCTCAAGAGGCCATTTCTGAGTCACTCACTGCCAAGAGCTGGGGTTACCTACCTGGGCTTGGTGAGCTCCACCTGGGCAGTGGTACCCAGGATGGGCCGGTTGTGTCCTGCCTCTCATCTTGCCCTCAAGCAAGCAGGGAGGACATGGGCAGGGCTCTGAACATTGACATGGCAGTTAGGCTATGCTTGCAGCACGGAGAGCTCTGGCAGAAGTGCCTGGCTGCCCGGCGGATGGTTGGGTAGTACACTCTTGTCCCAAGCTCTTCCACTGAAGCCGGGGCCAGCTGTTCCTGCTGTGTTTCAGGCACTCAGACTTCTTGAGGTTTCCCAAAGCCCCAGCAACCAAAAAGGTTGGGGCCAGAGCCAGGCTAAGCACAGGGTAGCATTGCTAAAGCCATCAGGAGCCCAGAGCTGAATAAAGGGCAGATCTTGCCATGGCCCTTACTGCCTCCTCTTCCTAGGATGGGCCATCAGGCCAGGGCTGGCGGGCCTCAGTCTGGGGTACCGAGTCTTCTGGGTCACATCTGCTGTCTCTCCATGCCCACTGCTCATCTTGTTTCTTCTAGATAGTCCTCTGATGGCCTAATTCACCTTTTGTCCCCCAGAGAAGCCCCCTGTCACTGGTGTGGAGCTATTTATACACTTGTCTGCTTGTCCCTCAACCCCCAGCTCACTGAGCGAATGCTCAGGGCTGATTAGATGCAGCATTTAGTGCCGAGTGCACATATAAAAGGCCTGTAGTCCTTCCCTCCCACAGGGCCAGGGCCAGGGACCGCACTGATGAGCGCAGGGCCGGGGGAGGGGGGGAGCAGGGGCAGGTGACATTGTCACACGGCTGCACTTGCTGAGTCCCCTTGGGTGTCAAGCTCATTCTTTTTGTGCGCATTCTTATCGCCAACCCTGAGTGTGGTAGAAGTAACTGTCCCTTTTCTACCACCAGGCAGTGACGTAGAGAAAGGATAATGAGTCACCTGGGTAAGGTCCCACTGCTAGTAAGTGGCAGAGGTGGTAGACTTCAGAGCTGGTCCTGAGGGAACAGGTGCGACCTGGGGTGGGTGGGCCACCCCAGACCTAGGGACCGGGTCAGCAAAGAGGCCAGAAGGCCCGGTTAGCCTCAGGAGGGCTGCGCCTGGCTGTGTGGTGTGAAGGGCACTGGAGGCATCTCCTCCTGCTGCCCCTCCAGCTCTGCTCCTCCCTCCCATGAGCCCCTGCATCATGGCGATTCTTCTGTTTTCTTCCCTTTCCAAGGTGGGCCTTAATGTGCTGGTTCAGAGAGCCAACAAATTCACCCCAGCCACCCGCCTTCTTGTGCAGAGATTTGTGCCCTTTCCTGCAGTAGGTAAGGCGTGTGTGTGTGTGTGTGTGTGTGTGAGTGCGTGTGTGTGTGTGTGTGTGTGAGTGTGTGTGAGTGTGTGTGTGTGTGAGTGTGTGTGTGTGTGTGAGTGCGTGTGTGTGTGTGTGTGTGTGAGTGTGTGTGAGTGTGTGTGTGTGTGTGAGTGTGTGTGTGTGTGTGAGTGTGTGTGTGTGTGTGTGTGTGTGTGTGTGTGTGTGTGTTTGCATGGTGGGGGTCTGGGGGTGGATGGTGGCTTCTCCCACATGGTGGATGGTGGCTTCTCCCACATGGTCTCTCCCTGATGTTTGCATGTGGCTGGGAGACCTAAAGCAAAGTTTACACAGATAGAAACAAACACAGGACCTACCAGATCAGCGGCGAGACACAGCTTTGGCGCAAATGCTTGTGTGATTGTTTTGTGGTTTTGGGGATGCAACCTGGGACTTGGTGCACACAAGGCAAGCGTTCTGCCAACGGAGCCACACTCCCAGCCCTTTGTCTGAGGCAAAGTCTCAGTGTGCAGCTTAGGCTGGCTTGGCACCAACTATGCGGTGCAGGCTAGCCTCGGACTCCTGGGAGACTGAGCACAGAGGCTGCTTGTTTGCTCATTTGTTTGAGACAGAGTCTTATGTATCCCGGCGTGACCTCAAACTTGGTATTGCAATGGAGCATGACCTTGAACGTCTGGTCCAGCTGCCTCCACCTCCCCAGTGCTGGGATTACGTGTGTGCACTAATAAACTCTTGGTGTTTTGGGTGCTGATGATCTAAGCCAGGGCATCCTGCATGGCAGGCAAGCACTCTGCCAATACCTCCAGGCCAGCACAGGGAGATTCCTAACCTGGGACCCCCAGGTTACCTGGTAACCACCAGGAGTCAGAGCACAGTGGATCCTGGGAACTGTGGAAAGTACTCACAATAAACTCTAGTAATAATAATAAAAAAAGTTTACCTTCTATCTATCACGAGTATGCCTAGCAAATAGTAAAAACTAGGACGTGGGGCTTTGTCAGCAGGAAACCCAAGGTGCTCCACACCACATGGCAGATGTTACTCAGAGGCCTGGAAGTCTTGCTTCTGTGCAGGCTAAACCCCGGTAACCATGTGTGATACTTCATCTGCCACATCTCACTTTCTCGTCAGGTCACAGGCACGTTGATTAGCTCGCCTTGGGAGTGCGCATTTGTGATACCAGCACACGGGAGGCAGAGACTGGAGGTTGAGGACTCTAAGATCATCCTTAGCTATATGGTTAGTGAGCTTGAGGCCAGCCAAGCTGGACCATAGCTAACAACCAAAGTTCTGTTCCTAAGACCCACGTGATGGAAGGAGAGAGCCGATCCTTGAAAATTGTCCTCTGGTGCTCACACATGCCTCTGCCAAGTAAATACATTTAAGGCACATCTATTACTGAATCACAATTTAAAAAAATTCGATATAATCTCTTTATAAATCTTTTGAATTTTGTTTTATACACGGGCAGCTCAGTTTCTGCTGGGTCCCTAGGATGTTGCAAAGCTTGGCCTGGCTCTCAGGAAGCAGCATCCACAGCATCCAGTTTCAGGGACGGAGAGAGATCACCCTGCAAAGTTTTGTTTTGATTTAGAAATAACTGTGGAAGCAGCACAAAGCAGGCTCACGTTTGTTGTTCAAAGACCTATGAACCCCCAAGTCAGAGCTCCCCTTCAGAATCTTTGTCGGAGGACAAAGGTGGGGACCAGCTTACCCCAGGGCCGGAAGGTTCTGTAACCTTCTGTTGTCAGTGCCCACTCTGAGAGCCAAGCACGCCCCCCCCAAGCTCATAGCCCTTCTGCCCGGGCCTCAGCGTCCTGTATGTAATATATAGGCTTGGTACACTCCCATCTATGACCCAGAGCTGCACAGGAGGCCACAGACCAGACCCCATCGACGGGAGCTTGCTGTGGAGTACCTACAGAATGGGGTGACCTCACCCACTCCATGCCCAGCGGCTAACAAACTCCCTGAACCAACCACCCAGTGGAGCCTAGCCAAACCAGATAATTGCTATAGCAACTCCACACTTGTAATGAACTCTTAGCTATTTCTGCCGTGGGCCATTAATGGAATAACTCTTTAAAGCCGACTTCGTCATGGGGTCTAATTGAGCAAAAAAAAAAAAAAAAAAAAAAAAAAACGTGGCTACTCAGTGGCTGGGCTTACAGCTACCAGGGGCTAGAGGGTCCAAGGCAGCCTAGACTGGATCTGAGGCTCCACTGAGATGTAATTGGGACTTGGGGGATGGGGTTGGTGGCAGCAAGCCTCAGATAAGAACTTTGCCAGTGGCTTGTTCCAGCCGTGTCCAGCGTCCATTGTGCTTGCTATGTAACCTTGAGCTGGTCTTACCCTCTCCGGGACTCCCTCAGGAGGAGAGGCCTTTCCTCGGTTCTGGAACTCTGACCTGCTCCTCTCAGCTTTAGCCTGATTCCCTTCCCATCTTCTTCTTGGGACAGCCTTCAGCCCTCCCACTCAGGTCCAGCCTCTGCCACGCAGCTTGAGGTCCCTATGTCCATGGCCGGTTGTGCTTTGCAACCTGCTACTCGACACCCCCAGGACCTTGGGGCAAGCAGGCCCATCTGTAAAGAGGCTTCCGCTCATGGCCCTGGCGAGTGATTGCCACAGTGCGGTGTGAAGTGAAAGCTATCGTCTGCTCCCTGCACTTGGTCTCCCTGTACCATACCCTGCCCTGACCAGCACGGAGAGGGACGGAGTATCTCAAAGTCACTGGACCCTTACTTTCTACAGCAGGCTGGCTAGCCACTGTCAGCCTCAGAGACGCTCGCTCCAAAGCTGCTTGACCATGTAAAAGGCCACTTTCCCATTAGGGCCTCAGCATGATGGGAGGGCTCCGTCATAGGAAGGAGTGGGAAGGGAGAGGGCGTCCTGAATGACCACAGCCGCCCCTCTGTCCCTAGGCAAGCAAGGAAGCTCTCTGGAATCGCTGTGTCCCCCATTCCGCTGGCTTGCTCATTAGGCAAGCAAGGAAGCTCTCTGGAATCGCTGTGTCCCCCATTCCGCTGGCTTGCTCATTAGGCAAGCAAGGAAGCTCTCTGGAATCGCTGTGTCCCCCATTCCGCTGGCTTGCTCATCTAGATGCCTGCCCAGCTGAAAATCTAGGTGTCTGGCATCTCTGGGGCCTCTGCACTATCCAGAGCCCAAGTCCCCCACCCCACCCCAGCTCGTAATGCTTGGTCCCTTTGTCCAAGTCTGCTGCTCTGTCCTGGGATCACCTCAGCAATGTCACAGGCCTGCACAAAGATCGCAGAGTCCAGACCTCCCAGGGACCACCTAGGCCTCCTTCCCTTTACCCTTCGGTGCCTCGTTCAGTGCTGGGAGGGACTGAGGGCAGAGCTTACCATCTCTTTCTGCAAAAGAATATCCAAATTCCAACTGGGAACTACACCTTGCACCCAGAGCTGAAGCCTCCCAAGGCCCACCCAGGGCGACTCAATCTTGTAGTGAAACCTGCCTTTGGAGCTGAAAAGTGTGTCCTGGAGGCGGCCAGACTATGCAGTGTCTTGCAGTGAGCATTCATTCCATCTCCAAGATTGCCCTGACTTTTTATCTAGGGTTGTGTGAGCATTTGTGTGCACGTGAGTGCTGAGTGCTAAGAAGCAGAACCCCAGATGCTCCCTGCAGCCACTTCTCTCTCTCTCTCTCTCAGAGAGGTTTTCTGCACCCACAACACCCTGCCCTGGTCTAGAACAGCAGTCATGTGGGAGAGCTCGGTTTCTATTTATGCATGGAGACGGCAGGAAAGAAGGTGAGCCTGGGAGCAGTGTGCTGGCACCAGAATCGATTGGGGACTGGTAATTAATTTGTTTAGACCTTAATTAATTCTCCAGTTCTTTCTTATTTGTGGACTGTCACGCTTAATTGTGTTCAGGAGCTCAAGCTTGGAGCTGGCCCTCCGTTAATTGATGTGTGGCTGCTGGGAGGTGCAAGTTAATGGTTTGGGAAGCTGGGCAAACAGTGCCATTAAAGGTCAACAGAGGAGATGCTGGAAAAATACACATCCCTGGGTCCAGCCACTGATCGCCAGAGCTGAGCCCGCTCTACGGGAGGCAGGTGCCACAGAGAGCCTTTCTGTGCCGCCTTGCAGGAAATGTGCAGGGAGGCAGCCTGGAGAAAGGAGGCATGCCTGCGGTCAGAGGTGGATGGAGCAGGGCCTCTGGAGCCGTGGAAATACCGGTAGTCACCTGCCTCAGGGCGTCTGCTAAGAGCTGGTGCCCTGGCTTCACGTCTGCCTGACTGTCCCCAAGGAGAAAGAAGCAGCAGCAAGTGCTCTTGGGTAACGGGGACGTCATCCGGACCCAGTGCCCCCTGAGCTGGAGCCTCGTTGTTAGTTACTGTCCTCATGCTGTGACAGAGGCACCTTAAGGAAGGGCAGGGTTTGTCCAGTCCGGTAGTTTGACAGGATTGTCCATCGTGGCAGGACGTCATGGTGGCAGGAGCTTAAGTCACCTTGTAAGTTCGGTGAGCGCGCACAGGGAGATGAATGCTGGTGCTCAGCTCACTTCCCCTTTTCATTCAGTCCTGGGCCCCAGCCCATGGGATGGTGCTATCCACATTCAGGCTGGGTTTCCCCACCACGGTTAACCCAATGTAGAAACTGCCTCCTAGACAGATCAGTCTCCTAGGTAATTCTAGATCCTGTCAAATTGAGAATCAGGGTGAACTGCCCCAGACACCCGCAGGATCGTAATCTTTCACGGACCAGAATGTTCGTCCTTGGCTAGGAAGTCTTCTGGGTCTTTCTTTGGGTCCCTTTCATTACTTGTCAAAAAGTGTTTCTTGTTCTGTGTTCTAGAAAGTCTGGGGTGGGGGTTGGGGTGTCTCCTGATTATTCATACCCAGGGAGCCTTACGTCTGCCCCTTCCATGCCCCAGGCCACCGAGGTCTCCGAGACATTGACTCCCCCATTGCTCTACTATGAGAGGTAGCTGGCCGGTGCCGCCTGAGCCTCAGACCCCCATCGAAGCATGGCTCCCCATTACCTGTGGCAGCTGTGATCCTGTGACAGGTTCTCTCACAGGGTCTGTGGCGCTTCATGAGGCACCCATGTCCCTTTGAGGTGCCTCAGGAGGCTGGAAGAGCCTGCTTGGGCCTGTTCTGTGCTTGTTCCTGAACCACGGCAGCCGTGGCCGCTGTCTTCCTCTCTACCTCTACCTCTGCTGAGCTTCGGGCACATGGCCATGCTGGCCCGGATGCCCACTCTTCCTGGTGCCTCAGCCCTCCACCTGTCCAGGGCACCTGTCCAGGGCAGGCTGCTTGAGTTTAGGTTTGCTTCCCTCATCAGACTGTGTGGGTGTCTTGGGTACCATTTCTCAGGCCCCTCAGCCCAGCATGTGGTAAGAGTGCATATTAGTTACTTTCCCGTTACTGTGATCAAATACCTGCCAAGAAGAAACTTCAGGAAGAGAGGAGGGTGGTGAGGTCATAGCAGCAAGAGCCTGGGATGGCTGGTGACATCGAGCCTACAGTCAGAAAGCAGAGAGAGAGAGAGAGAGAGAGAGAGAGAGAGAGAGAGAGAGAGAGAGAGAGAGAGAGAGAGAGAGAGGAAAATGGTTAGTGCTCAGCTTGACACATGCCCCATGTTTATGTGTGAGGCACGCATGTGTGTGCATTTGAGTGTTTTTGCATGTGCACACATGTGGAGGGCATGTGGAAATGTATGTGTGTACGTGTGTAGACCTGAGGTTGATGCTGGGAATCACCTTAGTCAACAATAACAGCCTTGCTCAGTCGGATCCAGAGCTCATTATGTGGCCAGTCCTGCTAGGCAGCTTTCTCTGGGGATCCTTTACCTTTGGAGGCTGGAATTACAGGTGAGTCACCACACCCACCCAGAACTCACATGGGTGTCTGGGGATCCAAGCTCCTGTCCTCCATTACCTGCACATAGCAAGCATTTTAACTGCTGAGTCATCGCTCCCACTGTATAAATTTTATCTTTTTTTATTCAGCCCAAAGCTGCAGCCCATGGCACGATACTATCCACATTTAGGGTGGCTCCTCCCGCCTCAGCTGAACCTCTCTGGAGACACCCTCATAGACACATCCAGAGGTGTGTTTCCATGGTGATCCTAAACCCAGTCAGGTTAACAGTGAAGCTGAGCTTGGCTCATGGAGTTTCAGAGCTTTGTTAATGCTCAGTCAAGTGCTTTGACACAGGGTCCAGTCACTCGGAGTGAAACTCTAGACCAATGACACTGGCCACTAAATTTTGAGTATTCTGGATCTTTATATCCTGGTCTTTTCTTTTAGTTGGTGGGCGCCGGGAAGATGATTAGGAGGCCATCCCTAGAAGCTTATCCCAGGCATATGCTGGTCTTTCTGGTCCATGGACACTACATCTTTCACATGAGATTCTGGGATCATCATGTAAGCTTTTACTGGGATTATACCAACATCCAGAATCTCACTACACGCTGGCCCTTCCTGACCAGGGTAGCAAGAACCAAAGACAGTGGCACATGCTTATAATCCCAGCACCTGGGAGGAGACAGAGAAGGATCTGAGTTCAAGATTAGCCTTGGCTACATAGCGAGTTTAAGGTCAGCGTGCATGGCAGGAAATGCTATATCAAGAAACCAAAGCATGAGACTGGAGGGATGAGTCAGCAGCTAAAAGCACGTACCGCTCTTCCGGAGGACTGTATCGTGGTTCTCAGAGTCTACATTCACGCTAGCTGCAGGGGGTCTGACACCTCTAGCCTCTGAAGGCACCACACTCATGTGCACAAGCCTACACATAGGCACACATAAGCCTGGCATTATGGAATACTAATTTGGAGGCAAGCATTGGTCAGAAGGTCAAAATGGCACAAAAATACATGATGGCACAAAAATACATGTTCTTGTGACAAGTGCTCTAACATTTCATGGAGGCCAGGGCTGGGCCTTGGTACTGGAATGCTCATATAACGTGCCTAGGATTTGATTACACTACCACAAGGTAGGCATGGTGTGTGTGTGTGGGTGTGTGTGTGTGTGTGTGTGTGTGTGTGTAGACCCAATAAGTCATTGTTTCTGGACAGTCTTCCACATCTTCCTGGATTTTAGGAATTTAACCTGAGCTGATGTTTTGTGAAGTGTGTGTTTCATTTGAGGAAGGTCGCCCACTGGCTGCTCCATCAGAAGGTTATGTGGCTGAGTGACAGAGTCTGAGTATCTACAGAAGGACCTTCATGGCACAGCTTCCTGGAAGGATGATCAAGGACCCAGATTGGGGCTGCCTCAGAACTGGTGTGGACTCCCAGCATGCCTCAGGCTTCCCGAGAACTTGACTACTGGGTTCAAAATGGAAAGAAGTCTTAAGTAGTGTGATGCTAGGCATGGTATTAAAAAGTGGAAGAGAGCCTGGCATGGTGGGTGGCACACTCCTTTAATCACTACATTTGGGAGGCAAAGACAGGCAGATCGCTGTGAGTTTGAGACACAGTGACATAGTGAATTCCAGGACAGCCAGAGCTACATAGTGAGACCCTGCCTTTAAAAAAAAAATTAAAAAGCTGGAGGGGAAGCTGGCGGCATTGGTGGCACACACCTTTAGTCCCAGCACTTGGGAGGCAGAGGCAGGTGGATCTTTGTGAGTTCGAGGCTAGCTTGGTCTGCAGAGCTAGTTCCAGGGCAGGCTCCAAAGCTACACAGAGAAACCCTGTCTCAACAAACAAACAAACAAACAAACAAACAAACAAACAAACGCAGTTGGAGGGGCTGGGAAGATGGCGCAGTTGTTTCCTTTGTGAGTACAAGGACCTGAAACTCAACCCCCAGAACCTATGTAAAACTTCAAGGCATGACAGTATGTGCCTGTAATCCCAGTATTGGAAAGGCAGAGACTGGAGGCTGGTCATGCAATCTAGCCTAATTAGTGCCTTCCAGGACAATGAGTGCTCTTGTCTCAAAGGTGGTGGATGGCATTTCTACGGGTGACACCTGAGGTTGTCTTCTGGCTTCCTCAAGTACACATACATATGTGCCCACACATGCGTGAACACATATGTAGTTACACAAATGTAAAGGTACCATGACCTGACTTGGCTGAGGGACTTAGGGGGTGAGATCCTGGAGGTCAGTGGAGCTCTGTGGGCTGCATTTGAAGCAGATCCATCTCATGCATGGCTTATGTTAGTCTTGGCTGTGTTGCTGAAGATAGGACATCCAGAATGAAGGAGTTGGTTTCCAGCGTGGCCTTGACACATGGGAGTGACCCCTGGGTTTTAGGAATGTGTCTGGTTAGCAGCCTGACCTAGAGAGCCCTATGGCATAGACACATGTGACCAAGTCACCACTTGCTGGGCAGCTTACCAGGCCCTGGCATGCTGCAGGTGCTCAGTACACATTACTGAATAAATAGCTTCTAACGCAAGAGATGTGACCATTTCTAAAAGCTGGAAGGCAGAGAGCTCCAGAGGCAGAGACGGTAGAGAGGCACGAGGCTGGGGGGAGGGCAAGGAAGGCAGGAGAGGGTGGGGCGAGTGTAGGGCAGGAGAAGGTGCCCTGGATCCTTGGATTCCAGCTTAGGGTTTAAACTGGATCTCATCATCCAGGAAGCCACTGCAGTGTCCAGGCAGGGAACTGCGGGGCAGGCGAAGCCGTGCTCCACTCTGTCCTACTTCTAGTGTACCCCCAAGAGGGGCGTCTTAGCAGGAATGTCTGTCACTGTGTGTGCATGTGGAAGCCAGAGGACGGACTTTGATGCCATTCCTCAGTACCTTCCACCTCTCTCTCTTCTGTCTGTCTCTCTCTATTTCTCTCTGTCTCTGTCCCTCTCTCTTTCTCTGTGTCTCTCTCTGTCTCTGTCTGTCTCTCTCTGTCTCTGTCTCTCTGTCTCTCTGTCTCTGACTCTCGCTCTGTCTCTCTCTCTCTCTCTTTCTGTCTGGCCAGCTTCATTGTCACCCCCCTCTGTCTCTCTCTCTCTCTTTTTGTCTGGCCAGCTTCATTGTCCCCCCCTCTGTCTCTCTGTCTCTGTCTCTCTCTCTGTGTCTCTCTCTGTCTCTCTCTCTGTGTGTGTGTGTGTGTGTGTGTGTGTGTGTGTGTGTCTCTGTCTCTCTGTGTCTCTTTCTTTCTGTCCGGCCAGCTCCAGTGTCCACCCCCCCCCTCTCTCTCTATCCAGCCACCTCCAGTGCCCACCTCTCCAGTGCTGGGATTTCAAGCACATGCAGTCACACACATCCTTTTCCATGGAAACTAGGGATTGAGTTTAGGGCCTTGTGCTTATGCAGCAAGGACACTACTGAACTTTCCCCCAGCCACCTTAGCAGGAATCTTATATACAGAGACTACAAGCTTCAGAGTTAGCTATACCTAGGATGTACAACCTGATTTTTTTTCCAGTTTAGTAATTTCCAGTCCTGAGTTGGTGACACTTTAGTATGGGCTGTGAAACTCTCCCCTGATTCTTAAGCAATTTAAAAGAAAATCTGGGCCATTTAGAGCTGCCTGTCAGATGCAGTATTGGGACACGCTGTGAAGTTAAGCAAATGTTAAGGCAGTGTTTCTCCAGAGGCAGAGGCGCTGTGTTCCGAGGGTTTGTCAGTGTGGTGGTGTGCATATGTGTGTGCCTGTAAACGTGCAGGTCCCTGCTGTATGACCTGAGAACCTGGCTGTGGTGGGTGCCTCTGAAGAGGGAATGAGACCAGGGGTGACAGGAGACTCACCCCTGTTTGATTATCCACCTTTTTGTGTGGTTGGAACTGTTCACCACGCCGCGGTAGGTTAGTATTGATTGTCATCTAGCAGTACCTAGAGTCACCAAGAGACAAGCCTCTGGGCATGCCTGGGAGGGGTTATCCAGTTAGGGATTAGGTTAATTGAGGTGGGAAAATCCACCCTATGTCTGAGCAGCTCCACTGCTGTACAGAGTGGGAAAGGGAGCAGAGTACCCAGCGTTCATTGCTTCTTGGTTTCTGACTGCATACAAAAGAGCTCTTGCTCCTCCCATCATTCTGTAAGTGCCAGGATGCACTGTAACCCCTGGAACTATAAGACAAAATAAACTTCATGACCCATGTGCAGCTATGTGGGCTGCCTTGCCCTGTGAACTGATGGAGGAGGGAACGGGGTGGGAGCAAGTTTGCCTGACCATCCTTGAAGGCGAGGAAGTGGAGTTTGGAAGAACCAAGTCTGTCTGGAGCTAAGAATGGTAGCTGCTCTCTGTTACTACTACAGCAACTTGGCTTGTTTATATGGAAAAGACTATTTTTTTCCTGATAATATATAATTAATGCATATAGTAAATCCTGTTTCCAGACACAAGTTTGTCCGTATCTTTCCAAAGTCAAGTAAAGAGCTAAAAGTTTACACTCAAACTAGGTGTGGTGATGTCTGCTTATATCCCCAGGAATAGGAAGGTGGAGGCAGGAGGATCAGAGGCTACAAGGGGCATCCTTGATTACAGAGCAAGGCAGCCTGGGCCACCTGAGACTGTCTCAAAACAAAAATGACAGCAAAAGTGTATGAATGTTGCTTATTTATTGTATTCATTTAAATGTAACCAAGTGTAGTGGGATCAAATAACCACGCTGTCCTCACAAGCAGACAGGGTCTCTTATAGAGTCCACGCTGGCCTTGGACGCACTGTGGGACGAACCTAGAGCTTTCTGATACTTTTGACTCCCAGGTGCTGGAGTTATAGGCATAAGCAACTACACCTGGCCAATTTTGGAAATCTTCCCACGAAAGTCATAGAATTCTAACTTGCCCCTTTTCAATAGAATCTAGCCACAGTGATTTTTTTCCATGACAGTTTTTGTCTGTTTTTCAATTTTGGAATACTGTAGCCAGACATCATAGTCCACATCTATAACCCTAGCTTGTCAGAGCCAAGAGGATCATGAGTCTGAGGCCAGCTTGGGCTATGGCTCAAATTCTAAGACATCCTGGCTTATTATATAGCAAGATTCTGTCTCAAAACATTGAGGAAAGTGAATGAATGAATAATGAATCATGAAATGTTTCAAATACAAAGAAAATTAATTGAGGTAACGGAAAAGGTTAGATACATTCGAAGCCCTTGTGTCTTGATGGTGATGTCTCCAAAGAAGCTGCTGGCCTGCCACCTGTGGGCGGTGCTCATTCGAATTTCTAGATCCCAAGATATGTGCGTGCTCCAGAAATGACCACTGCTACTGTTCATGAATGATCTGCATGCACACATTTGGTTGTGTGTGCTGTCTGGGGAACTCCAGGGGTGTTCCCCAGTGTTCCCCAGACGGCACTGAGGTGTCCCTGCCTGTTTGGGTTACAGCACAAACAACCCCATAGGGGTTTCTTTTTTAACATGGGCTCTGGGAATCAAGCTCACATCTTGACGCTTATGCAGCAGACACTTAGGTGACTGAACCATCCCAGCCCTGAGTGTGCATTTAAAACTTTGATGTGAACCGCATTACCATTGATTGTTTGTATCAGTTACTTTTCTATTGCTGAGATAAAGCACCAGGACCAAGACGACTTATGCAACAAAGTGTTTGATGACTTTAGAGGATTAGTACACAATGACTACAAAGTTACAGCAGCAGGTACAGCTGAGCGATCACGTGCCCAGCAGCAAGCAAGAAAGAGACTACTAGGAATGGCAGTGTCTTTTTAAAATGTGTTTTTAAGCTTCAAATCCCACTCCCCCATGACACGACACACCTCCCCCAACAAGGCCACACTTCCTAATCCTTCCCAAACAGTTCTACTGACTGGGAACCAGGTATCAATCATGAACTTAGGGGACCATTCTCATTCAAATCACCACACTGTGTCCCTAGTCCCTCTCATTCTCTCTGTCTTGCTCTGTGTTGTGTTTGTATGTGTTTGTGTGTGGCTGTGTACATACACTCGGGTTAGTAGACATCTTTCAGGCATCAGTCCTCTCCTTTAGCTCTGTGTGTCCTGGGAATTGAACTCAGGTGGTCTGGCTTGGTAAGGAGTGCCTTCACCCTCTGAGCCATCTGGTCCGCCATGCCCATGCTGGTCTTTCAGACACTTGCCTTTCATTATGTTTTGAGATTGTTTTTTTCTGTGTTAATGCACACACTGCCATTTGAGTTGCCATCGGGGGTCTGCAGTGTGACTGTCTACGGTAGATGATTTGGGACTGTTTCCTCTCTCTTTGTACAGCTGTGTACACACTCCAGTGAACACATATCCGTGTGCACAGGAATGGGCTTTTTCTGGACGAGGCTTTGAAAACCCACAGATCTGAGCTCTACCTCGGACTGTATCTCAGCAGTGCGAGTATCCAGGAGCTCCAGCTAGAAATGAAAAGGGTGTGTTAGCAAGGGAATGTTTCTGGCTTTGTAGGCTCTTGCCAGACAGAAGGCAGGTTTTCAGACCCACAAGGTCTGGATTTCTGTTCCTCCAGTCCTGTGTCCTCCGGAATATCTCTCAACATTCAGTATTACTGAGCGTTCACATTTTGTGTCTATCTGAAATAGTCTCTTCTCATGAACAATCACACTTATCACACTTCGGTTCTGTAAGATTTACTTTTTATTTTTAATTGTGTGTGTGTGTGTGTGTGTGTGTGTGTGTGTGTGTGTGTGTGTGTGTGTAGGTGCCTGTAGAGGCTGGAACAGAGTGTTGAATCCCCTAGAGTTTGAGGCAGTTGTGAGGTATCTGACATAGATGCTGGGAACCAAATTCGGGTCCTCTGTAAAAGCAGAAAGTGCTCTTCACCTCTGATCTGTCTCCCCAGCTTGTGTGTGTGTGTGTGTGTGTGTGTGTGTGTGTGTGTGTGTGTGTGTGTGTGTGTGTGTTAAGCTGTGTAGCCCAGGCTGGGCTATGTGTTGATTTTCCTGCCTATGCCTCATGATGCTGAGATTATGTTTTCATGCCCAGCTGCTGTTTCTCCTTTCCATTGACTTGTTTTTCCTTTTAATAGCTGGCACAGTTGAGAATGTTCTTAACTCTATTCTTCATTCTGGTCTTCAGATAGAAAAAATGAGGTGATCTGATCTTCGTATAGACAAACAAATTCCAAGGCAAATTACAGATCTAAACGTGAAAAGTAAACATTCTAGGTTTTTTCAAGAAAATATAGATGCACAATGACAGAGTTTCTTACCGGCACAGGAAGTACTGGGAGAAGCGAAGGGTTGCTTATTTGAGGACATATTACACTGTGTGACAGACGATAGCATCCACAAAGTGGGAAGACCAGGCCACAGTCCAGCAGCAGCCATTTGCAAACTGTTTGACCAATGAGGATTAGTTTCCAAAATATAAAGAGCTCTTGCAAATTGATTTTTTTCTTAGATTCAGAAGTCTGTCTTTGACTATTCATAAGATTGAGTTCATGTTTATCAGGGTTTTTTTTATATTTCATTTCATAAAACTCTTAGTCTTACATCTACTGTGATTCTGACCAGTGGATCTTTTTCTTAATGTGTGCGTGTGTGCGTGTGTGTGTGTGTGTGTGTGCGTGTGTGTGTGTTGGTTTAAATAAGAATGGCCTCCATGGGGCTCATATATGTGCATGCTTGGTCTCCAACTTATGAACTGTCTGGAAGGATTAAGAGGTGTGGCCTGTTGGAGTAAGTGTGGCCTTGTTTCAGAAGTCTATAGCAGACCCAGAGTCTCTCTCTCCTTCTCTGCCTGTAGATCTAGATGTAGCTCTCAGCTGTGGCTCTGTCACCTGTGTTTGTGCAGCCATGTTCCCCACCATGATGATAATGGGCAAACTCTGAAACTGTAAGCCTGTCCCTAATTAAATGCATTCTCTTGTAAGAGTTGCCTCGGTCATGGTGTCTCTTTACAACAATAGAAACCCTAAGCCCTAACACATGTGCAATGCTGGCAGAGGTGGGGGCGTGTTGGATCTACTGGAGTTAACAGGTGGTTATCAGCTAAGCAAATGTGTGTGTGCTGAAACTGAACTAAGGTCCTCTGCAAGAGCAGAACTCATAACCACTGAGCCAACCCTCTAGTGACCCTCCTTTTTCCTCTCTTTTGAGAATTGGCCTGGAATTCACCAAGTAGGATACCTGGCCAGCTGGGTGGCAAGTCCCAGGGATCCACCTGTTTCTGTTTCCTCAGCGCCGAGGTCACAGATTCATAGCTCAGCTTCATACATGAGTTCTGGGCAGGAACTCCAGTCCTACACGACAAACTCGTGCGTGGTCAACTGAGGAGCTCCCCACTTCCTTTTCTTAGAAATTTTTAAAGCTCTTATTCTGTACAGATGTTTGGGGCTGAAATCAACAAAGTGGCTTAAATAATCACAGAACTTACTGAATGAGTCTCAGGTGACACTGAGCCGAGCTTCATCTCTGCACCTGTCCGATGGGCTTCATCCTCAGACTAGACCTCTCATCATCATGGTGTCGGCCGTAGCTCAGGGCATCACAGCCCAGCCTGTCTGTGCCCAGCAAACAAGGGGCTCTGCCTCTGGTCTGTTACCCCTCAGATGGGAGGAGATCCTTCACAATACCCCCAAAGACATTCCTCCCTAGCTAGGGTTTAGATCACATGTCTCTTTCTAATCACTGGCACGGGGAAGTCCTCAGTTAGTTTTGGGGGGTGGAATAGCTCCTTGGGAGTCAGTCACCTTCACCCTCCTTATAAGGAGACTTTTGTCTATTATATTTAATCAGTATATGTCCCTAACTTCTCACTCATCATATGGAGTAAAAAAAAAATAGATCTTAACTTCCATATTTCCTTTTTACTTAAACAATTTTTAATCAAACACATTTTTTTCCATTTTTCTTTTTGAGACAGTGTTTTACTATGTAGCTAGCTGGCCTGGAACTCATTACATAGATGCAGTTGGCCTGAAGCTCACAGAGATCCTCCTGCCTCTGCCTCTGTCTCTGCCTCTGCCTCCCAAGTGCTGGGATTAAAGCATGCACCGTTACACCTTGAGTCTTGTATCTTTCTAAGATGGATTTTTAGGTACATAAACCACGATTGCATTCCCATTGTACAATTTAAATAATATAGAAACATTTAGTGTAGAAAATATAGAAGTCTCTCAAAACAGGTCGCAAGTCTCAGATTGCATTCTTTCTTCTGTCGGCAGCTCTGGGAGACAGACAGGTGCCTTCCAGAGCATTGCCTGAACATTCCCACACACGTGCCCTTGGCTCTGTCTATGACAGGGCTTGACACAGTCACCTGTCTGCTCGTGACAGCACTCTTCATGTTGTGATTTGTTTTGGAGGGAGTTCAGTGTGAGTTCCCTAATGGTGGACATTTAGCTTGTTTCTAATTATTTGCTCCTTACAAACAGCGCTATAATTAGCACCCTTGTAAATGTCTCTTTGTGCATATGGGCGAGCATTTCTTTAGGGTAGCTATCTATGGTTTGGCAATTTCTACTGCCTTTAATTGCATTGCCTGGTATCTGGCAGACGATCTTCTGCATGTACAATAACTTTTCGTGTCCGTGCACCATTATAGTGTAAGTTTTAAAAAAGATGTTTCAGGCAACAATTAGGAATCTAAGTTTGAGCGCAGTTCTGTGTGGATTGCTGTGGTCGACTGAGGTGACAACTGAATGAAGTGATCCTCCTACCCATGGCTAAATTCACATAGACCCTGTCAGTTGCCTTGGGTAGCAGGTAAGGTTCCCCTGCACCCTGACAGCTGCTAAGATTGTATGTGTATGTATGTATATATGTATGCGTGTGTGTGTGTGTGTGTGTGTGTGTGTGTGTGTGTGTGCGCCGCGCGCGCGCGCGCGCGTGTTGTGCACTCTCGTACCATTGCACAGGTGTGGAGAGGTCAGAGGACAACTGGGAGTTGGTTCTCTCCTTTTACCAGGGACTGAGCTCGGGTCGTCAGCTTTGGCAAGTGCCTTTACCACTGAGCTTTCTTATTTGCCCACATGCCTTGAATTCGGACCGTGGTCCCTCACCGATGCCTAGTGATTGCCTATTAGGTTGATGAGGCTGGACCGTGGTCCCTCACCGATGCCTAGTGATTGCCTATTAGGTTGATGAGGCTGGCAAGCCAGCCTTCCGTAGGCATCCTCCTGTCTCTGCCTCCCCAGGACTGAGATTTCAGGCATGTGCCACCACACCTGGCTTTTTACGTGGGTTCTGGGGATCGAACACAGGTCCTTGTACTTGCACAGCAAGCACGTCACGAACTGCACCATCTTCCCAGCCCTACACACCTTAACTTTTAGGACATTAAGATGTGGCGGAATGCATCTCAGAGTTGAGTTATGGGATCTCATTTTCCACAAGTCGGTGGCCTGTGGCTCTTTGTGAGAGTGTCTGGGCAGTCCTCCTCCTGTGTGGGCTGTGTGCCTGCCTTCCCAACAGTCCGTTTCTCACACAGGCGTGTGCTGCTGGCCAGGGCCCTGCTGATGTCCCGCCTGTCCCACGCAGGTTCACCGGTGGGCTCACACTCTTCCACAGCTTTGCTTCTCATGCTGTCCCTTCCTCTCTGGATGCTCCTTCATCAGCTCCATCCCCCCATCTGCTCGGGCTTGCATGGCAATGGGTCCATGCAAGAACATCTGTGACAGTCAAGAGCGTGTTTTTGTCCTCCCCCATTTCAGGATGCTTCCCGGTACTGCTGCTCCATGTCAGTCATGCCTGAGCCTTGAATGGTGTCGATCTGAGTTGAAAATGTGCCAGTTTCTGTAACATTATCGCTAATAGACTGCTTAATTAACCTGCTGATATTGTCGATGGTAGACATGTTGGTGTGTCAAAAGGGAGACCCATGCATATTCTCTCTCTCTCTCTCTCTCTCTCTCTCTCTCTCTCTCTCTCTCTCTCTCTCTGTCTCTCTCTCTCTCTTTCTCTGTCTGTCTCTCTCTCTCTGTCTCTCTCTGTCTCTCTCTGTCTCTGTCTCTGTCTCTGTCTCTCTCTCTCCTCAGAGTGGGAAAAGAGAGATTTAGGAAGGTCTTGGGGAGATGCCAGAATCAAACAGTCCAGATGAGGTGGTAGAAGTGTAGTCCCACATGGGGCATGTGTCCATGCTTATTGCTGGGGATGATTCCTACAAGGGCTAAATGTAACTAGACAACTACCTTAGGGTCCTCAAAAAGACTGTAATATATAAACACACACAATAGAGGCTGCAGTCATTTGACCTGCATCCTACCCCCCTGCCCCCTTCCTCCTGCCTCCCTGGTGGATGCACAGCCTGGCATTCAGTGGTGAGTGTTGCCTGTGCCCTTAGGTTCCCCTGGAGACTCTAAGTGCAGTACTGGGAATGCCCAGCAGGGGGATAGTGCTCACTGTCTCCCGGTTGGGGACAGGAACAGCGGTGCTGGCAGTGGTGAAAGGCGTTCTTGAGGATAAGAGTTGATCCTCTCAGGCAGAAGACCCTACTTTCCCGCTCAGTGATGTTCTCATGTCTTCTGAGAACTCGGGGCCTGGGCAACCCAAGGCCAAAAGGGTTGCAGATTATCCCCGTGGCCACTAGAGGGCTTGTCACCAACAGAGGCCAGGAGCGGCTTCCCCAGGCCACCCTATTTGGGTCCTGGGCATTCTGTGTCTCTGTCCCCAAACTCAGGCATCATGCCCATCTTCCATGACTTCCCTGCCGCCCCAAGTGTTCACCTCAGAACACCTTCCTAATTCTCTTTGGATGTGGTTAAGGTGTCCTCAGACGTTGTGGAACTACACGATGACGCGGGAGAATTGTCAATTTGAGAATGGCCTGGGCTACATGGGGAGGACCCCATCTCAGACCAGGGTGTGAGTGTCTCTGTCAGAGCGTCGTTGACATTTGGGACCAGGTGATAGCTTGTTGTAGGAATGACCTGTGTGTTCTAGCGTCGTTCCACAGAAGCTGTGTTTCAAAGCCTCAATGGTCTCTACCAGCCATGTGCCAGTAACACCCCACCCCACCCCCCAAACCACAGTAATAATAATAATAATCTCTCCCCACATTGCCCCTGTCTGAAAGCCACTGTTTAGACAGGTAGACGTGTCATATTGTGGGGACAGGAGCCATGAAGCTCGAGTCCTTGCCACAGAAGGTCTGCCATGGTTAGCGCCGATGAGCATCGTGTGGAAACGGTGGAGACGCTCAAAGATAGCATATGTGCTCGAAATACATTTCAGAGCTTGTTTGCTCTCCTGTTTTCTGTCTCCAAAGACTGCAGTGCCTCCTGGTCTTTGCCTCGGCTTATCCCCCCCACCACCACACATACACTTTATTGCAGAAGGAGGACGAGACTCAGAGACCCCCTGGTCCCACCCCAGCCCTCACCTGCGGGACCCTGGCCCCAGCTGTGAGCACCCTGCACTGCTGGGCTCCCCAGCCGTTGGCTTAGGTCCCAGGAGCATCTGTGGGCTCCCTCCCACTCCACTTGCCCACTGAGTCCCACCACCCTCCAGCTCCCCAAACCCGGGCGCCCCCCCACTGGAGAGGGGGAAGCAGCAGGTGTTGATGCTAATCAGCGTTCACAGCCCAGAACTGCAGTAGCTCCCAGGCTCACACACTCCCCAAAATTAAACACTCATTATACAAAATTAATTGACATTAATTAGCAAAAATTAAAACTTTAAACACAGCAAGGCGCTTTGGGGGGAGGGATGGAGCAGGCAGGCTCTGCATTTGTCACCCCCCCCACACACACACATTTCCCACCACCCACCTACCACCCCCAAGTATCCCCATTTCCATCATCCAGCAGGGCTGGCCGACTTCAGGCCAGATCTATATCTGTACACCACCGTAAGCCTGGGCCTGGCCTGTGAGTCCCAGTTACGGATGCAGGGTAACTGTACCAGCCACCATCATATCTACTGCTTATCTAAGGATCCAGGGATGTCTTCTCAGCCATGGGTCCCCAGGAGCTCAGCTGACAAGAGGGAGAGGCATGGCTAAGTGAGGTGAGGCAGCTCAACCACTGGGAGGGCTCAGCTTGCTGCCCCGACACACCCCCACCAACCCCACTCCTGTCTCTGGGTACGTGATGCTCAGCGCCACGGCCTCCCCGCTTTCCACTGTGTCCCCTTTGCTGTGTGGCCTCAGTGAAGTCACCATTGCTCTGTGAGCTTGTGCTCTGTTCATATGATGCGGGGGCGACGCTGGGTGAGCACAGCGGTCTGCTCTGTCACCTGCTGTTGTGGACGGGAATCTGTTGGTTTGCTCCTGTGAGACATGAGGGATTGGATATGGGAAGCGGCATTTAAAAGCGCATTAGAGCCTGAGCGTGTTAGGGGCTGAGCGTGTTAGAGCCTGAGCGTGTTAGGGGCTGAGCGTGTTAGAGCCTGAGCGTGTTAGAGCCTAAGTGTGTTAGGGGCTGAGTTGCTGGTGGTGAAACACCAGGCCCTGTGGGGGGACACAGCTCAGGGACAGAGAACTCTCTGGGTGCACATCTGCTTCCCTGACTAGGGACCCTCCCCAGAAGAGGTGAACAGCGCCCTTTGTAGGTGGCAGCCCCCAGAGCCTTCACCGTTTCCACCTGTTACTTTTGGTCCATGCTTCCTGTGTGTCCAGGGGTCTTGGTTAAAAGCACAACAGAGAGCCTGGTGGTGGTGGCACACGCCTTTAATCCCAGCACTCGGGAGGCAGAGGCAGGCGGATCTCTGTAAGTTCGAGGCCAGCCTGGTCTACAAAGCTATACAGAGAAACTCTGTCTAGGGGTCTGGGGTTGGGGGGTGGGGTGGGGTGGGAGCACAAGAGAGTACTCCGCCTTTGTGCTTGGGGTTGGGAGTCCTGGCTAGAGGGTGGAACCATGTAGGAAGCCATCCATGCCTCACTACAGTCTCTGTATCCCTCTCTCTCCAGCCAGTGCCAATATCTGCAACGTGGTCCTGATGCGGTACGGGGAGCTGGAGGAAGGGATTGATGTCCTGGATGCTGATGGCAACCTCGTGGGCTCCTCAAAGATCGCAGCCAGACATGTGAGTTTCCCAATGCTATGCCCCGCCAGGAGTGGAGTGGCGTTCTCAGACATAGCCTGTGTGTTCCTTGAGATCTTTCGGTCACAGAACCTTGGCTTGGTTCTCTAGATGTGTCCTCTTCCTCATTCCAGGCCCCAGCGTGAGCCCTGGGCCTCAAAGTCTGTTCTCAGGCAGGCTTGTTCTGGACAGTTCTTCCCTGATCTCTAGGCTCCACTGTGAAATGTCCCCATTTCTTGTCCCAGCCCCTCAGGGCACGGCTCCTCTGAGGAGGTGTTAATTGGAGAGGGCAGAGGGGCTTCCCCAGGGCTTTCTGTCCGTGCGCTCTGGGCCTTCACATCCCCTTGGCTTGTGAATGGGAAGCTGCAGGCAGTGGTGTGTGGCTTGCTGTCTCGCTGGGGAATGGTTAGGCTGTGGAAAATGTTGTGGCCCCTGCAAATGGTTCCTTATGAGGCCCTGTTCACTAGCCCTGCCCACTGTAGCTCTTGTGTTTCACACACACACACACACACACACACACACACACACACACACACACACACACACACACCCTGTGCTTTCTCAGCCTTCTGATGGTGGTTGGTGGCTTGACTTACTGTCCTGGGTTCTAGCCAGTGCATGGTGGGGTTGAAACAAGGGGTCAGCTGTGAGAGGACAGAATGTCCCTGTGGCTCAGCAGTTCTCACACGGAGACTGAGATGGTACCCTGTGTGAAAGACCTTATTGGTAAGCCTCTGATCTTCTAGTCCAGCTCAGGGGAAGTCAGGGCCCATCTAGACCCTGTACGGGGCCAGGGCCGGGTGCCATGCCAGCAGAGTATTCTTCGTTTCCCCGCCCTGGCCGTCACACCTTCCAACAGCTGTTCTGGGGCCTGAAAAGACCCTCTCCTAGCCCTTCCTGAGGATTCCTATAAAAGGATCAAGTTTCTGGGGCAAACTTCAGCCCCCAGTCATCATCAGAGAGAATCTACCTTCAGGTTCCTACTCTATCCCAACCCCATCCTTTCAGAGTGCCCTGTGGGGGGAGCAGAGGTGACAACCCTTCCTAAAGGCCACCCAGGTAGGTCACCCAGCTCCTTTGCGGCCCCAGTCTTCTTTCAACCTTCTTGAGAGACGTCTCCTCTCAAGATGGAGCAGCTTGAAGATCTGTGAGCTGAGCCATTCCTGGACATTCCTCTAAGGGCGGGAACCAGGAGTCAAAGGAACTCTGCTGTGTCTGTTCAAACACAAAACTGCCACTTAGCTAGGCCTCAGGCTATGCCTCCCAGGATTCTGTGGGAGTCACCATCTCCACTGGATCCTGAGCATGGTCAGCCAAATCTTATGCCTCTTACAAAGCTGACCTTTTTCTCAGTAAGGCTCACCAGGGCTCGGGAATATAGCTCAGTTGATAGAGTCCTTACATAGCACATATAAAGCCCTGGGTTAAATCCATGGGTGGTGACTCATGCATGTAATCTCAGCACTCAGGAGGTGAAGGCAAGAGAACTCAGGAAGTGAAGGCCAGCCTGGGCTATAAAAATAAAAAATAAAAAAACACTTAGAGCTCGAAGACAAAAGGTCTTACAGATCTTTGTCTTTAAGGGATGCAGTTTTAAAAAGTAGCCCCCAGCTTCATTTGGCTTGGGAGCCCCCTGGCTTTGCAGGCCCAGTATCTTAGGTACTCTGGGTACTGTTCTCCCAATCCCAGACCTCTGCATACCCCAGGCTGGGGAGGCTGTCCTCTGCCACTCTCCCCCATGCAGAGAATCTGGTGAGGGTGGGACCCAGCTCTGTGTGCACTGCTGTGAGCCAGGGCTGCCAGAAGTACCGAACAGCGGTGCACACCTCAGACTCCGGGTGGGATTTGCTTCCCTACAGGCCTTTCCCAGCCCCTAGCCCCCCTCTCACCCCAGCCTGTCCCCATCCTCAGGCCCTGCTGGAGACAGCACTGACACGTGTGGTCCTGCCTATGCCCATCCTGGTGCTTCCCCCGATCGTCATGTCCATGCTGGAGAAGTAAGTCAGGCTGTGGGGGCAGAGGGGATCCTGGGGAGGGACCCATGGGACTGGAGGCGAAGGCAGGGGAGCCGTGGCAGCCTACCTGGTGCGCTTCTGGGGTTGGAAAGCACCCACTCTGCCTTCTGCTGTACTGACAGTGGTGTTGAAGTTCATGACTTTTCCTATGCAAACTGGCTGGTGCCCAGCGCTACCAGGTCACCCGTGGATAAGTATGGTTCTGCCTTGGTGGAGGGGGCAGGATAGCTGGTGGTTTTGGTAGCAATGTGTGTGACCCTGTGTGTGTGCATGTACTGTTAGTGGAGACAGTCTGAGATAGGAAGCCTGGATTTTCAACCTCACCGAGTCTCTACATACAACTAGAACAGTGGTCTGACGGTGGCTCACTCTTGTCATTTGGAAGATGAAGCAGGATTGCCAGGGGTTTGAGATGACACGGGGTATACAACAAATCCTAGCCAGCCTGGGCTACATTGTTAAGAACTTATCTCCAAAAAAAAAAAAAAAAAAAAAAAACAAGAAGCAGGCTTGAAGTGGCCTAAGTCTTTAACCAAGCACTTAGGAGGCAGAGGCGTACGGATCTCAGTGAGCTCAAAGCCACCTGCATTAAAAAAAAAAAAAAAAAAAAAAAAAAAAACCAAAACAACAACAAAAATAAATTAATTATAATAAAGCAAAACTAGAACAATAATAATGTGCCTGGCTCCTTCAGAGGAAGATCAAAGGACAGCTGTTTGCCATGCTATTGTTCATGTAATATAGGGAACACTACAACAATAATAGTAGAGGGTTTCTATATTTATTTATAGGATGGTGAAGGCTAGGGTGCACCTGGGGAACAGGGTGAAGAGGGAAGGAGGGAAAAACCAGGGTCTGCCTGCATTTGGAGGCCTAGCAGGCCTAGAGAGGGGCAGGGAAGGGCTCTGGGTGGAGGGAGGCTAGAGCACAGAGCGTGTCTGGTACATACGTGTGTTGATGAGCAGGTGGTCACCCCTCGCTCTTGGGCTCCTGCCTTGTGGAGACCCTCTAGGATCCGGCACGCTTGAAGGAAAGCGTGACCTTTGGGGCAAACAGATAAGGATCCTGTGTGCTCATCAGAGAGGCCCTCCAATCCCAGAAATGGGCAGAGCCCCTGTGTCTGAGCATTGAGATTAGAAACTGTCTATCTGGAACTCAGAAGGATTGCCATACGTTTGAAGGTAGCCTGGATTACGTAGTGGGATCCAGCCTGGGATAAAATGCGAGACCTTGTTTTAAAAACACATTAAGAAAGGAGGAAGGGGGCAGGGAGAGGAGGGGAAGGGGGGGGAGGAAAGAGAAGGGATAAAAAAAAAAGTCAACTTAGCATAAGACTTGACAAGTGAACAAGAACATAGGTAGTTGTGAGGAGGGCAATCTTTTGTGTATCCTGGCCGTGCACACAGCCCTCTCCTGAGCTGAGGCTGTCCCCAAATACCAGTGGCTGCAAGTACAGACATGTAGGCCAGGAGCAGGTGAAGAGGGTACAGTTTTGTTCAGGGCTGACGCCTGGGCTGGGAAAGCATGGAGGGTGTTTACTGGTTAGTCACCTGTCACTTGTGCAAGTCTGGTGGGACAGAGCCCTCACCTGGCAGATTGGGCAGAGACATTTTCTTATACACACAGCCGTCAAAGGACACTGGAAGCCAGTGAAGCGTAGGATTTGCTACAAACCAAGGCTCAGGAAAAGCTGCTGTGGGAGAATGGAGTCTCATCTGCCCAGACTAGTGTCACAAAGCAGCTGAGGAACCCAGAAGCCCTTGGCTCTGGGTTTTATAGCCTGAGAGGGCGTGGCTTTCTGGGATAAGCAAGGCTAACTAACCCACTGCAGGCAGTTGGAGCAGGTAGAAAGCTGGTTCAGCCAAGGCCAGCCAGAGGCCTGTCCTTTGCCATGAATTTGCTGGAGAGGAGCATGACCTGTGATGCCTTCCCAGTCTGTAAAGGAACTGACTTTGTAACGGCTTGAAGGAGGGTTGCTTTGTGGGCTTGCACTTGTTTTAGGAGCTATGGGAGGTGGCATGGGGATTATTGGCTGTGAACCCTCCCCGACCTAGTGTCCAGAGTACTGTATGGCCAGCCCCATCCCGGACTCCAAGGAAGCTCCAGGGTAGGGTAATAAGAAGTCAGTAGTGTGGTGCTCCATGCAGCTTACTAAATAATTGATCCTTCCTGGGGGTTCCTGGGATGATTTTGAGGGAGAAGAGTCCAGGCCCGGTTCCCAGGACTGGACTATCCCGGTTATCCAGGAATACTTAGATGGATAAGACCCAGTTTGTACATGCAAAGGTTTATTAATCTCACACCCACTACAAAACCACAGGACTGGAGGAGAGAGAGGCTGGGCACTGCAGCAGAGCTGGCTGAGGCTTCTCGTGGGGAAGAATGCCTTCCCAGCCTCAGTTTCCCACATAGAAAGCGTGGGCACTCCTTGCTTTTCCAGGCGCGCCCTGCCCTCTGTACCCAGGATGGGTGGGGAAGTCTGGATGGCCAGGGAGGAAAGACAAAAGCACACTTACAAAGCAGACTTGCAAATTAATGGAGCGCAAAGCAGGGCTGCTCTGCAAGTGCTGAAGGAATGCAAGTAATGGGGGGGGGGGGACCAGCTGTTGTGTGGCGGGCGGGTGGGGCCCCCTCGCTGCCTCTGGCCTCAGTCTATCCTCTCCGTCAGGTCTGGAGCCTGAGCCTTCAGCTAGGACTAGACAGAGGCGGGAAGAAGTGTGTCCTCCCATGTCTTTGCCCCTGAGATCAAAAGAAGTCTGAAGTTCCAAGTAGAGAGGCCTCCACCTATGCTGGAAGCATCCTCTCTTCCCCTGCACGCACCCAAACCCCACACTCCTGTCTTCCCTGCAGTCCCTAGCAGCCAGTGTTCGGGGTTCGGGTCCAGGGCTGGGAGGCCCACAGATGTAATCCATCATCGCAGAGACAGGTGTCAATGTAGGGACAGAAAGGCTCTAGTCTCTCCCCAGGCCCTGCAACCCTGGCTCAGGATACACTGGAAAAGCACAGCGGGGTGGGTAGAAGCGGCTTGGAGGTCCTGGCCCTACCCACGGTAGATCCCTGACTGCGCTCGCTCCCCAGTCCTTCGCTGCCTGCGATCCGGGTCTTTCCTTTTTCCAGGCATTCGCACATCTCTCCATCTGCATATTTTAACTCCCCCAGCTGCCTTTCCAATCCCTGCCTGCCATTTCCCTCTCCCCCCTCCCCCATCCTGCTGTGTTTTCTCTTGGGGGCTCTGGACCGACTCTCCGGGCTTCCCAAAGGTTGCAGCCCTGAGGCTCCCTGGACCCACTTAAGCCAACTTCCCCTGAGAGAGGTCAAGGTCACAACCTCCGTGGATGGGAGTTTGCCCAACATTACTTCCAGGAAGTCCCAGAGGGCCTGTCCCCCTTCCCTGCTCTAGGAGACCCTTAGAGCTGTGTGCCTCCAGGAACCCTATACCCACTGAAAATTGCTACACTACCAAGAAGACAGCCCCGAATCCTAGACATGAGAGATTGATCAGAGCTGCGAGCTTCACAGGGCTGGGCTTGGCCTCGCTCCAACCCAACCCGTGACTCCAGAGGAAGCCCGTGAGGCCTTGAGCTGACACAGACTGGAGAGATAATGAGGTGCTGCTCCTCTGGGAGCTGAGCTTCGTTTCAGCACCTTTGCCTTGCTCTTCTCATTCCCTGGAAGACCTCCTACCCCGATCTCCAGTATTTGAGATACCTTTATCCAACATCCACCAAGAGCATGGGGTCCAGGCCAGCTGAGAAGGCCAGAGAAGAGTTCACCCGCCAGGGTTGGCATCCCCTGCGCAGACAATGGCAGGTCCCAGCAAGGATGATGTACACTTACCTGCTGCTGAGCTGGCTGACCTTTGCATTTGCCTAGAACTGATAAGCAGTTGGGTCTTGGTAACACCTGAGTGCGAACATGGAAAGGCAGCCGCCTCTCCGAAGTGTGAGCTGTAGATTCACAGATGCCAGTTCCTGGGTCTAATGCCAGCTGAAGGAGGGTCCCATGGAATCAAGAGCCCTTGGGAATTTACACCTTTAACTAGAACATTCCAGCATGCACTAAGGTCTGAGAACTGTCTCCCAACTGTGCTGTCTGCTGGGGGCCAGGTACTCTTGAGTTTGCCCCAGAAGGGAAGGGTGCCTGTCTCCCAACACTGGGACCCTGGCCCAGAGGGATGGATTAGTCGGTTTTCCCTTATTCAGATAAATATCTGAGATAACTTAGAAAACATTTATGTTGGCTCTCAGTTTCAGAGGATTCAGCCTGTCTTCCAGCCTTAGCCCTGGGGCAGCAGGCCACCTTGGTGTGAATATGTGGCTAGCGTGTTGTGAATATGTGGCTAGCGTGGTGTGAATATGTGGCTAGCGTGGTGTGAGTAGGTGGCCAGTGTGGTGTGAGTAGGTGGCCAGTGTGGTGTGAATAGGGGGCCAGTGTGGTGTGAATATGTGGCCAGTTTGGTGTGAATAGGTGGCCAGCGTGATGTGAATAGAGGGGCAGCATGTTGTGAATATGTGGCCAGCGTGGTGTGAATAGGGAGCCAGCGTGGTGTGAATATGTGGCCAGCGTGGTGTGAATAGGGGGCCAGCGTGGTGTGAATAGGTGGCCAGCATGGTGTGAATATGTGGCCAGCGTGGTGTGAGTAGGAGGCCAGCGTGGTGTGAATATGTGGCCAGCGTGTTGTGAATATGTGGCCAGCGTGGTGTGAATATGTGGCCAGCATGGTGTGAATATGTGGCCAACGTGGTATGAATAGGGGGCCAGGAGGTGTGAATATGTGGCCAGCGTGGTGTGAGTAGGAGGCCAGCGTGGTGTGAATGGGGGCCAGCGTGGTATGAATAGGTGGCCAGCGTGGTGTGAGTAGGAGGCCAGCGTGGTGTGAATAGGTGGCCAGCGTGGTGTGAGTAGGAGGCCAGCGTGGTGTGAATAGGTGGCAGAGCAACCTGGTCCCTTCACAGAGTGGGGAAAGAAGGTGTAGGAGAGGGACTGGAAACCCGTTTGCTCCCTCCCCCTGGACCCTAGCTCTTAGTTTCTGCTGTCTCCAACGCTGTCAGGTTAGAGACCAAACCTTTAATATGTGGCTATTTGAAGACATTTAAGGTCTAGACTGTGTACAGCAAGGGCCTCTCCTCTAAGACTGGGCTCAGGCTGCTCCTGTTGGGGATGGGTAAGAGCTCCCCGTTATAATCTATCCCTGGGGCTGGTCGTGCGGGCTGCTGTGGCCACCGAGGTCACTGGCCACCTAATATCTCTGGCGGAGTATCCAGATATTCTGGAATTGCCGGGTCTCCATGATTGCAATACCATAGATCTTGCCCAATGGTGTTTTCTGCTGAGTGTGGTGACTAGTTTGGTGCTCGTCAGCTAGCGTGGCCCCCACTCTGTCCCAAGAACTCACTCAAACTCCGCACACTGAAGGGAAGTTTTTCACACTTCTCTCCTGTTCAGGAATCACCCCCTGCCCAGAGTGGATGACCACCGCATTATGTTTGGGGGTGTGGGTGTTCAAAGGGTTCTGAAGCTGGGAGCTAGGAGCAACTCAGGGTAATAGCCACCACAAGAGTCTAGGCAGCTGCCTGCAGAGTTACCCTTGGCCATGTCTGCCCTCCCTGTGGCTCTTGAATAGAAGAGGTAGCCAATGGGATGCCTTGAGTTCCCATGCGTAGGACAGGGTCGCCTCTCCCTGATTGTGTGCGTGTGCGTGTGCGTGTGCGTGTGCGTGCGTGTGCGTGCGTGCGTGTGTGTGTGTGTGTGTGTGTGTGTGTGTGCACAAGTGTATTCTGTGTATTCTTCCTGGATGGCACATACTGGGCTTTCCCTCCTGTTGAGTACATCTAAAGGCCATGTCACATACTTAACATGTTCTCTTAGGAGGCACAATTGACAGGCTCTTCTGCTCACCCCGCCCCATGTACAGGACCAGACAATTGTAGATGTGTGTCCCGCTGTGAGACTTGTTTATGATTTAGGTAGCTGGGGCTCCTTGCTGGATCCAACCATGCCCTCCATAGCTGGGTGTGGGGAAATCAGTGGTAACTACTGAAAGCCCCAAAGTTAGCGTCCACTTTTCTGCTTAGCTAGAGGAGCACTGGGCTGCGGATCTGCTGCCCGGGCCCCGAGGTAGCCTAGGGCCCAGCTTGGCAGCTCACAGCCAGCCAGCCCAGGCTGTGCACCTCACATGGCCCTCCTTCTCTCCACAGGACAGCTCTCTTACAGGCACGCCCTCGGCTACTCCTGCCTGTGCAGAGCCTCGTGTGCCTGGCAGCCTTCGGCCTGGCCCTGCCACTGGCCATCAGCCTTTTCCCGCAGATGTCAGAGGTCAGTGGGGGTAAAGGGCAGGGCAGGGAGGAGTCATTTATTAACTAAGACTTAACTTGTACTGACTGCCGGTACTGAGCCAGGCCCTGTGGTGAGGACCATGAAGGAAGCCAGGTGTGACGGCTCATGTCCTCATGTCCTCGATCCCAACATTTTAGGCGATGGCTGCACTCACGGGGTGGAGGAAATGAGGCAGCAGGCTGTGAGTCTGAGGACAGCTTGAGCTGCAGAGTCAGCTGGAGACCAGCCTAAGCTGCACAGTGAGATTTTTTTCTTTAATAATAACAATAATGATACTAGTAAATAAATAAATAAAGGAAAACAGAGCGAGACTAACTGGGGCTTAGACCTTTCAAAGGTGACTATCCAGCAGCAACGTGAGGTTGCTGTGGAGTAAAAGCAAATAAGGTTCAAGGAAGGTTAGGGTGGGAGAAATTGAGATAGCAGAGCAATCCTGAGGGGCAGCGGTGCGTCCCTGGGGCCTGCAAGCTGGGTTGGAGTTGGCCCACTGAGCAGGGGCTGTGGGGACACACAGGCTAGGGATCAGTTGGTATAAAGGTTCTGAGAGAAGGCAGTGGTGGCATTCGATACCCGAATGAAGTCTGTGCCATGAGCAATCGTGGGGAGAGATGGGGTAAGGCAGGTAAAGCTGGACGGCCCCGGGGGTGCTGGGAGCTTGAAGGCTGAGGCATCCAAAGGGTTGCACAAAGAATTCTCGATTGTGAACGGATGGTCTCCGCGGCTGCTTCTTGAAGCTGACTTGGAGCTCCGGAGAGGCAACCATCAGGAAGCTGTGGCGGGCATCCAGTGAGAGATGATGGCGGCTTGGACCAGGCTGTTGGCAGTGGGCATTGAGAAGCGGGGCCATTGTGGGAGCCGGGCGGCCGCTTCCTCGGGATTTTCGTGAAGAATTGCATGTGGTGGGAGGAAAGGGAGCCCGCAGGGTGTGTGCCTGGCTCTCTGGTTTTGAAACCAGAAGGCAGATGTAGTCATGTTGTCATGAGATGGAGACGACGGAAGAGGGGAGTGTTGAGGCAGGACAGACAGTTGAGTCGGTTAGATCTGTGGACGGGAGGAACCCGTGGACCAGTGTCTCAGGCCACAGGGACAGGATGGAGGCCACCAGGCAGGGGCTGAGCCAGGCTCACTGAGATTGGGATGCCCAAACTCCTTGAGGTTAGACAGTGCTCCTTGTGCTTAAACTATACAAGCAAACCTATTCCCCATTGATGGTAGCGGGGAGCTGCAGCAGACCTGTAGAGCTTTCGTTTGGTAGTTTTGAACATGGAAGGGGGAAAAACTTGTATGCATGTAAAATGGGAACACCAGGAGAGGACAGGGGACTTCGGGGGGGGGGGAGAAAGCAAGGTCCATGAAGAGAGAAAAGGTCAAGTGCGTGGACCGAGGGTCCAGCCTTTACAGGGGCAAGCCCTGAGCTCCTGGTGCTTGTGGAGAGGGGTGGGCAGATGGCAGATGCGGGTGTAGGTGGAGAGTACAGGTGGTGACAAGCCGGAAGCAAGGGCCAAGAATGTGAAGAACCAACCTGCAGCTTAGAGCAGCTGAGAGTGTGACTGGAGAGGGTCACTTCTGAATGAGGGATTTTAGGAAAGGCCCTGCTTCAAGGAGTACCCAAATGGAGGATGGAGGGCGAGCCAGGGTTCCTGGGGGACAGTGGCAACAGACTGCAAACTCGGCCTCAGTGTGGGAGCTGAAGTCACTGTCCCTACTAAGCCTTGAAGTTTGGGACACTCAAGGTTGGGAGCCTGGTCTGCAGTTTCGCGTGCCCTCGGGTCTTTTCCAGGAAAGCTGAGCCTGGAACCCCCACCGGAGCCCATGGCTTGTAGGCACCTATAAGCCCTGGAGACAGGGCAGAGGTTACACTGTGCTGGTAGCTCTGCCTACAGAGAGGATCCAGAACAGACAATCTCCAGATCACCAAGTCAGAGGCTGTCCCAGCTGGAAAGTATCATCTTCCTGGCTCTGCCAGAAAACCAGGCCGAGGACAGCCATGCATGGGGCCAGCCCTCAGTCATAGAAGCCAGAGTTGATATGAGGGGACACTCTGGAGGCCATACTCCTGTACAGATGGGGAGGGTCTAGTCAGCTGCTTCAAGAGGCTCTACTCAAGGCCCAGAATCCTGCCTCCCTTGCCTGCTAAAGTAGATGTGGATGTTAGTGCTTCTGGGTGTCTAGGAAAATTCGTCTTACTGCAACCCAAACCTCTTACAGGCTGGGAGGAACTGTATGGAGTCTTTGTCCTTCAGAAGGGAGGGCAGTGCCATGCTCTTCGGAACTCCCTGCTCAGCTGTGCCTTCTCCAGCAGGGTTCAGGCCAACCTGGATATTACAGTATTTCGAGGCCTGTCTGCAACCCAAGGCACCAACCACCAGCCACTCCTTCCTTCACCTCCCAATTAATTCTAACGAGATGCTTCTCCTGCAGTACAGGGATCATGTCTCACGTCCCAGAAGCCAGGGGAATTCGCCATATGAGTCTGGACTTGCTTGAGTTGACCCAACCTTGCCAAAAATCACCAAGGCTGTCAACAGCAGTAATCGCCGGTGTACTAATTAATTAACTAGGAGACTTGGAGACCAAGTTCAGGGACTGGTGCCTAGGAGAGCCAGCTTGCTTGTGACTCTCTAACCTCAGAACTGGAGCTTTCCCCTTTCTATGCCTGGAAGAGAGCTTTGTTCTTTTCAAGTGGGTGTTTATGCTTATTGAAATGGCATCAAGGTCAACTTGCAAATAGTAGTTATGGCTGCCTTGACTTGAGGTCACATGTTAGGTCTTCAAGTATAGTTAAGTATGGAGAGATGTTACCTAGTCAGTCAGAGGTCGCTGACAGCTCTGGGGAAAGATTTGGCTGGAGACACACAACCTTTGGTGAAGGGACTCTAGCTGGCTGGAGTATGGCAGACATGGCTCTGGCAGGCCTTGCCCTGTCCCCATTCACTCTGCCTTGCTAAAAACCATTAGATTGCATTCCTAAAGTTAGCAACCAAGATGCATTCCTTTGTTTAGCCACCTCCTCCTCCTGCAGCTGGCTACCAGGGCCCAGCTATCAAAGGGCCCCTTTTGGCTGCCCTAATTAAGATGGCCAATCAAAATTAAACTCCTCATCCTAACGCAGGGTTTGCTCTTAAATCTTTATAAACAGCCATTTTCCTACGTGCCAGATCTGTCTCCTCTCTATCCCTCGGGGACAAGTATCCCTTCCCCTCTCCCTTGGTCCCTTACCCTTACCCCCATCCTCTCTCTCCCATTTTCGACTCTTATTCCCTGCCCTTTGTCCCTGTGGGGCAAATGATGTCCTTTGTGCTGAGGACTTGGTCTTGGTGTGTTGTGCCCAATGTCGGTCCTTTCATTTGGTGCACTGGAGGGACTGAAGGAGGAGAAAGAAAGGTCAAGATTAACCAGAGGTAGGGAGCGAACCCACGGGGAATAGGTTCTGGGGCGCCAAAGGTGAGGACAAGGGAAGAGGGTGGGGGAGGAAGCTTAGAGATGGCCACAGCAAAGAAAGTTTTCCTATTTACAAAGGAGGGCACTGAGGCAGCTTACGGTTAAGGTTTTATCTGTGTTGGTCCTAAGACAGGCAGCTTGCCCAGACAGGATTCTGTCACACTATCCAGCCTGCCCACACCTTACTATAAGAAGAGGGACCAAGCCGGGCGTTGGTGGCGCACACCTTTAGTCCCAGCACTCAGGAGGCAGAGGCAGTCGGATCTCTGTGAGTCTGGGGCCAGCCTGGTCTACAGCGCTAGTTCAGGACAGGCTCCAAAGCCACAGAGAAACCAAAAGAGAAGAAGAGGGCTCAAGCCTGTGCCCCAGACTCTCTGCTGCTTTAATGGAGAATGCGCCTCCATAGCTCAGGGACCTCCTGTGGGGTGCCTCTTTGTTTTCTCAGAACTGGGCAGGGTGGAGATGGTATCTAGGGCCTCAAACTCATGGACTGGACAGCGAGAATAGGATCTTCTCTGTGACCTGCAGGGCAAGGTACAGTGGAGCACTGGCTGGACAGGGGTGTCCCTAGGATAAGTCCCCTGCCTCATGGTCTCCCATGAAGATTAGGCTACTGTTTTCTAATCTCCAGAACATGCATTCTGGTATTGAAAACAGTCAGGAACTAAATGTCCCTGGGTGTGGTGGCTCACACCTGTTATCCCAGCCCTTTCCAGGCAGAAGGATGGGGGCCCCACAGATTCAATGCCAGCCTCATTTACATAGCGAGTTGTAGGCCAGCTAGGATCACTCGGGGTAGAAGGGGGGATGGGGAGTGTGGCTCCTGGGTCTAAAAATACAAACAAGCAAATAGGGTAAAGCTGAGTTCGATAGCACACACCTGAGCCTAAAGGATCAGGTGTTCAAGGCCGTCCTTGGTTACACAATGAGTTTGAACCCAGTTTGGGCTACGGTGAGACCTTGTCTCACAAAACGCTGAGATAAAGTCATGAGGACGGCAGTTAGGATGGAGGTAAAGCCAGGGGCTGAGCTATGCTTTCTTTAATGCTCCTTGAGGTGGGTTGTGGAGGGTTCTGTAGTTGACAAGGTCCTAATTTTGGGTGGCCTTTCAGGCCATGCATGTCCATTATGAATATTAGGTCTCTGAACAAGTCAAACGTGGCCACCTCTGTCCCTCTGTCCCATCTGAACGTGCACTGGCGTCTGAGACTCCCGGGGGGGGGGGGGACATCCAGAGCCCAGTCTTTGGGTCCACGGGCTTGGAGTCTGGACTGGGCAACGCCGAATACTCTTCCTATTCTGACAGCCCGTGTTCTCTACCTGGGAATGTTTCCAACCCAGCAGTTTAATGAACCTCAGGTCTCCCAGGGAGCAAGAAGCAGTACCCTGGCCAAGCCTCCCTCACCCTTGCCTCTGTCTTTCTTAATTCCTTGAGTCCGCTGGGACTCTCCCACATCCAGGTCCTCCCCTCCCCCTCTGCTCCCTGGGGAGCTAGGGGGCTAGGGGAAGGGGCTGCCTGCATGCGGGAGCTATTGTTACACAATCTGGTTTTGTCCTCATCTTGTTGGCAGGCGGCAGGAGAGGAGCGAAAGGTTAATGAGGCGCTGTGAACAGGGACTGCAGCGGGCGGGCGCAGGCTTGGTGACAGGGAGCTAATTAGGAGCAGTTTAACAGGAGGAAAAAGTGAAATCTCCTCTTCACCAACTGTCAATAATTAGCCGATTTGGTGAGGTTGAAATGTGTCCACAGAAGAAGGCGGGGCTTGTGTGGGGACCAGTGGGGGTGGGGTGACAACTGAGGCTCAGCCCTGTCTCTAGGTGTGTCGGGATTGTTGTCTGGGGCCACCCTGCAGCCTGGGGCCTCCTCCTTCCTGCCCTCTGATTGGCTTTTCCCAGCTTGAGCCCTGTATGGCCCCCGCCAAGACCTCAGTCGAAAGGCAAATGTTAGACTGAAGTTCCTTCCAGTCTCTGCCCTGTCGGAGCCTGGAAGTGAGAGAGAGGCAGGTGCTTGATCAGAAGGGTGGCAGCTCTGCTACCCAACGCCATGCTGATCCTCAGGCGCCTGCCTTTCTCGCCGTCAGTGCCCTCTGAGTGTAGCTCAAAGGTGCCAAGAGGAGGCCGGGCAAGGCCCTTAGCCCACTGTGCAGCATGCCTTCCTGGTGGTCGACGGCCCGTCCTCCCAGCTGCTCTGAGGCGGGGCAGGAGAGGAGGGTCAGGCCCCAGCGTTTAAACAGTGACTGGAAGGGTGCGGCTGCTGAGGCCTTTTGGGGGCAAGGAGTCACGTTCACAAGCCCGAGGTTGCTTCCCACTGGGCCTGTTTGCACTGTCTTTGCCTTGTCTTTTGTCGGCCCCTGGCCTTTGGCCTTTACTGACGTCTTGGCAGATGGACCCCTCCTCCCCAGTCTCTGGCTTTTGCTGAACACCTTAACTGAAAGAAAAAGCATCAATCAGCAGTGCCAATCCCCTCCCTACCTAACCCTCCAGCTCAGCTCCAGGGGCTACCAGGACCCAAGGCACGATGGGAGGAAGGCTGAAGCCCTGTTCTGATACTCAGCATTCTATGCATATGGTCTCTAAAGTAATTCCTGGGGTCACATTCAGTCCCTACTCAGTGCCTGCTCCTCACCTCTTCTTATCCCTCTGTAGTTTTCAGAGTCATCACACACACACACACACACACACACACACACACACACACACACACACACACGCGCGCGCACTTATGCAGTAAGGATGTGCCCCTCCCATGGGTACTAGAACCATGATGCCACCCTCACCAGCGCCATGGAAGTGAGCGCACTGCTGGACTCGCTTGGCTAGGCAGTGTGACAATCGTAAGGCACTGCCCTCCCCAGTTCGCCTCCCTTTCTCTGAGAACAAATTTGAGGGAAGAGTTGGGACTCTTGTAGAACGCTGTGTTCCTGGGACCTTTTTCCTCCATGTTCTGGTCCCATTTCCAACCTTAGGACAGAGCCTCTCCCTCCCTCCCTCCATGTAAGGCTGAGGACGGGCGTCCATCACCACCTGACTCATTTGGCTCGAATTGACTCCGTGGATTCCTGTTCCTTCTGCTTTTCCAGGACCAAAGCAGGGCCAGAGACAGCGTCTAGTGGGCACTGGGTCTCTTCCGAGTCCACAGGACCTTCCACTGTCTCCAGAGTATTGTCCCTCTTCTCCAGGCTCGCATCCATCTTTGCTTAGAGATGTTTGTTTGGGGTTTTTCTCGTTTGCTGGTTTAATCAATCCCCACTGAATGCTGAAGCAGGCTATTTTTGCTGTCAGAAATCTGCCGCCTCCCGCCCGCTGCTTTCTTGGAATTTGCCCACAGGACCCCCCAGGAGGGACAAACGGGGATGGCAAAGCCACTTGGATCCCAGGAACGCCAACGCCACCTGTCATATTACTGCTTCCCCACACCCCCATTCTAACCCATGCATGCACACAGGCCTACCACACACGTGCATACACGCCAGTATGCACACGTTCTCCGTGACAGGTTTCAGGATAGCTGCCTCCCAACCTGTCCTTCCCAGGTCTCCCTCCCGGAACCTCTAGATATATTCAAGATGGAGTGGAGGCTTAGCTGGGCAAAGCTTCCACTGAGTGAAAAAAGTTCTGGGAGCTTGCCTGGCCCAGCCCTGTAAGAGGAGTTATTGGCTAAGGCTGGGCAGGATGGCCACGACCTTACCGTTTCTCCATAACACCATGTGGGTGTCTACCCCCTCCTAAGACTCGCCCACCCACTTCTAGCTGTTACCTTTGTCCTAGAAAATTTTTCCTGGCTACATATGGGGAAACTGAGTCCTCAGGGCTGAGAAGACAAAGAGAGAAGGACGCTGAGGTCAGTCCACCAGAGGGCACCCAGGAACAGTATGCAGTTATGAAGTGAGGGTGGGGCTTGGAAGACTCAATGGGTCTACACAGCTCAGGGAGGGAGCCCCATGTGGGGTGGGTGCGGGGGTGGGGGGCTTTAGTTCAGCTTAATTGAGTTGGGACATTGAGCCGTCCTGAGGGGCTGTTGGTGGTATGGATGTGGGAGCTGTGGTCTGTCTCCTCCCAGCCCGTTTCTTTAACCAGAGATGTGATGAAGATAAAGGCACGTGCTGGAAATGCTTAGGGCCACAATCTTGGGTGTGGCATGAGATCAGGGGACCCCTCCAGGAAGAGGCAGAAATAGCCTAGACTCATGTCTCAAGAGCAGAGCATCCCAGGAACCCAGAGAAACCCCAAGAGGCCTTGAGCAGGCAAGACATGCTCTTTGTTCGGTGGAAGTTCTGCCCACCCAAACTTCTCCACCAAATGTAACAGGTATTCTAGAAGGTTCTGGGAGGGACAGGCTGGGAGGTGGCTTTGCTGAGTCTGGAGTCAAAGAGTCTGGTTTTGTTTTGTTTGAGACAGAATCTTTCTATGAAGACCAGGCTGACCTAGACTCTGAATCCTCCTGCCTCCGCCTCCCAAGCGCTGGGATGATAGGCATTTGCTGCCATGCCAAGCTGGAGTGTGGCCATCGTTAGAAGGTGGTTGGGGTCTGTCCTGGGTACCAGAGGCCTAACCTAGGCACCCAGAGGTCCCAGCCCAGTACTCACCTGCTTCTGTATTCCGATTTACCCCGGCCATTCAGAGACTCTCAGAGCAATCGCAGAGACTGGTGTGCAGTGTGTTTATACAGGCAGAACCCAGGGTGGCCCAGTCCTTGTCAGAAAAGTGTAAATGACTGCCTGCTGGGCCAGCGAGGCTTTGGGAGCCTATGTCAAGTGCTATGCCACCTGCCTGCCTCAGAGGCGCAGACCCCTCCCTGGGCAGGCACGGAAGTGGCTTTAGGCTGTGTCACAGGGTCAGGCCGAATGCCCCACCCCTCTGCCCTTCTCTTTGAAAAGGAGGTAGAAAAGCCTGCCAGGGCATCGGAGGCGGGAGGAGGGAGCGCTTTGTAGTAGGGAAAAGCCCCCGAGAATGGGGCACGGGCTGGGGGATCCAGTTTCCTGTTTATGTCTCTGCACCTTAGCTTCAGGTTCAAATATGTAAACTATCCGCTGTGCCTGGCTGCAGGTGTGTGCTCCCAGGCTGGGAGGCTGAGGTGCCCCAAGGCATTCCTGACTTCTGGCCCCCACCCCAACACAGGCTGCAAATAACTCAGAGTTAACCCTTCCCAGGCCATGAAGGATCGCCTTAGGGAGCCAGGGTTCTGGAGCTAGCTGGGCCTTGAGTTATTCAGGGGAGATACGGGACATGGTGCTCTGCATTTGGGAGCATCTCTTGAGAGGGGTTTGAGCTTGGGCTGCAGGATAGATGTGGGGCTGGTCAAGCAGGCCCAGCCGAGTGGTAGCGCTTATTTCATGACAGGCTGGACATGTTCATAGCATGCACAATTCTAGGACGAGAGGTGCCACCCAGCATGTACCGAGCGATACCTTCAGTGCCCTCTGTGGTCCCTGCATCTCCTTCTTTCTGAGGCTCTGGTATCTTCTTCCAGACACTTCTTTATGAAAACCTCCACTCAGCTCTACCAGCCTGGGCTTGAAGGAGCCCACCAGGTTAGACACAGATTCCTGGTTGCCTCAGTCTGAAGCTGGGGGATCTCTTTTTCCTGTGGCTGTTCAGTACCATCTCATCTCCCTGGAGCCTGGGGGAGTTGCCCTGTGGATATAGTCAAGTCCCAGCCTTCTCAGCCCAGCCCCCAGGATCTCTGATGCTGGTGCCCTTTCGGGCTGTACCTAAGCCTCTCTGAGCCTTTACCTCTTGGTCCCTCCACAGCCCCCACCTCCCAGTTACTGTGGCGACTGTGCCATTTCCATTGTGGCATGTGAAGCCAAATCGTTGCTTCCTAAGTCACCTCTCAGTCCCACTCAGCAGCAGAGGAGTCCTCAGTACTTGTCCTTTGCTCTGGGGAGCAGAAGGGGTCGGAGCTGGTCAGGGCAATTGGAAAAGCTGCAGTGTCAGGCCGTATTGTGAGGACACCGCCAGGCAGGGCCTGGGGAAATTGCTCAGGAGAACCTTTCCTTCCTGCCTTCATCTCAGAAAGCTGACCTACAACAGGTACACTTGGTTATGAGTAAGAGGAGGAAATGGTGGCCCAGTGGCACAGGCAGCAATAGGGTCCTTGTCCTGGCCTCCCCCGGTTGAGCCCAATGGCGATGGCCCTGTGGCCTCTGCACACATGAGCTCTGAAGACAGCACATCAATGGCCCCACACCCAGCCATGGCCCGAGAACTCGAGGGGTCCTCCCAGGTGTCTGGCTGACTTGTCACAGGATGGAAGTAGGACTGCATGCACCCAGAGTCAGCACTGGGTCTCGTCTTTGGGAGGCTTCACACAGTCCAGCTTCTAAGAGCAAAGCCATCTCTGGGGCCACTGTGAGACACCATTCTCTTGATACCCAGAGCCTTGAGGTGTCTGGGTACCCCATGTCACTGTTCAGCTGTTCGTGCTGGCCGCCTAAGGCTGCTTTCCTGGGCTCATTCCCTTCCCCACCCCTCGAATGTGCCTGTTCCCCTCTATCTGCTCTTCCGGGCAGGCTCCCCCACACTGGAGGCGCTGGCTGTGCGCACACATCCGGCTCCCTCTTGCCCAGAGCCCAGAACCCTGGCCCGTCTGTCTCTCAGGCCTTTCCACCCAGAAGACCCACAGGCACCCCGGCCTCAGCATGGCCAGCCCATCCCCTCCTATTCCCTGCCTCCGAGAATGGTATCACCACCACCCCAGCTCCCGAGCTAGAATTAGGAGTCATCCAACGCCCAGTCATCCTCGACACCTCCCTCTCACCCCCACACGCAATTGGTCATCAACTCTGTGGATGTCATCTTCAGAAAGGCTCCTTGGCACACTCTTGTTCCTGCTCCCACGGGCAGCATCAGAAGGCAGGACCTAAGAACTTTCTGGTCCCAGCAGCCGCTCCTCTGGGAGGCCCCCCAGCCCCTTCACACTCTCTCCTCCCATCCCCCCACCCTGCCCCGGCCAGAGGGGCCTTTCTGAGACCTGGGTGTGTGCGTCCCTGCTCACAATCTTTCCAGGGCTCCCTAATTCTCTTAGATAATGGCTGACACCTCCAGGTAGTGTAAGATGTCTTGCCTGTCCTAGGCTGACGTCCCTGTGTCCCCTATGACCACCACTGCTCTTCTGGCTGGCTGGCTGGTGTCTTCCCCTTAATCTAGCAAGTACTGCCTGCCTTCCCTTATCCAAATCCTCCATTCTCTTCCTGGCCCGCCTCCTCTGAGAAGTCTCCCCTTCCTTGTTCCTCCACCAGAACACGGTAACCCCAAGGCCCTCCCCAGTTTCCATGGTACTCTGCTTGTCTCAGGAATCCATCTGCTTTCACTTTCTGACTCCTCCCCTAGACTTCCAGCTTCTCCAGGGCAGTGGGCTGGCCCTGTCCATCACTGTTCACCCAGCCTGAGCGTGTGGAATGGCTAATGTGAACGTATACACACACAGAATGAAAATGAGCAGGGATAGCGGCTCTGTCCCCTAGACCCTAGTCTAAGATGCCTGGGCCACCTCCCCCAGGAGGCTGGCACTGCCTGCTGCTCCCCTCACTTGTTTCCAGTCTACCTGCTGCCCTCTGCTCGGTGGGGCCCACGGGAGCCTGGGTGCCACGATGGAGAGGCCTCCGGCTTGTGTGGGGGTGCTGTGTTCTGTGGGCCCTGCGGGCCCTGCGGGCCGCGGCCTGGGCCTGGGTCCTCCACCTCAGCGGTGAGCAGCCTCTAGGATTTTAATGCGGGCCTCAGTGCTTCAGGGAAAGCTGCATGGGGAGCTGCTAATAATGGCACTAAAATAAAATATGCTACATCTGTTATGGGTAGCAGAACAAAATTAGCTGCTCACACCTCTGACATCCAAGATGTCTTAACTTAAAATACTCCTTGGCTTACTTTACATCATTTACTGATTATATTTAAAAGAAATACAATTTTGCAATTACTGTTCTTTCCAGTGTGGTATCTATGCATCATTTTCCTTTTATGTTTATATATTTCTCCTTCATTAGTGCAGTCTGAAGGGTGATTAGGATTCTTCAAACATTTTACAGAGGTTAAACGTTGATTAAGATTTAATTATTACTGTAAATAGCTTGGAATGACATATGGTGCCAAAGCCTGACATATGTGCATTTGAATAAATGAAGTGCTATTTCCCAGGATGCCTCGGTAGCTGTTTAACAGCTTTCCCGAAGGGTTATGTTACACCTCATGGTAAGATTGCTGGGATGTTATATTTTGTTGGTTTTTGCAGCTGAAAGCTAAGAACAGTTTTCCAGTTTTTTAAAAACATTGAATATTTTAAATACCTAAATTGTTTTGCACAAATTTTTGCTAATTTGTCTAACTAGGTTAAACATTTTCAAAAGCATTTAGATTTTTCAGCGTGGGCGCTGTGCATTGTGTCAGTGGCAGCATGGGGACGAGGGGAGCTGGTGGGGTGGAGGGGATCCGGGGTAGAGGGGTGGGGCAGGAGAAGGCAGTTTCAGGGGAGGGGTCCTGGGTCCTGAGCCTAGTTCTCCTCTGTTTGGACATCTCAAGTAGCTAGAGTGTTAGGGTATGGTGGAGGACAGGGGATAGGTGCCCCTTCTCCAGGGTCCCATCCATGCCCGCCAGTTCGAATCCTGACCAAACTCCCTCTGCCTGGACCTTGACCTATATACTATGTCTTGACTGAGTTCCCTGAAATGTCCCTTGTCTGTGCTACCCTCTAAGGCCTCCATGACTTCACATATAGCTTGTACCCAGGATGGAGTTCAGTTGAGCGACAACATAAGGACCTGGTAGTTCTATGATCTTGCCTGGGTCACATGCCAAGCTTGGGGGAGCAGAGGCAGTTGTCACCAAGAGAGCAGCTCCCTCACTGGTCCACCTCATGCCATCCTTCTGGATGGAGCTGAAGGCCAACATGTGGGCTGCTGAGGTTTCCAGAAGGGCCTCGTCGCTAGATGCTTGCCGCTCATTTTCTTTCTACCCATTAATTCGACCAGAGGGACTCTAGCACTGTGCTAGGCCTTAATGACTCGGAGTGAACAAGGTTCACAGGTATGCCTCAGGGCAGTTCTTGGATGAGTGAGCTGTCAGCCCCCCAACGCTGTGAATATAAGAATTTGAATTTCTTGAATGTAAGAATTTCAGGGGTCCTGAACCAGAAAGCTTGTCCTACCCAGTCTAGATGAACAATGGTCTACAGCTAGGCCTACGAAGCTGACGACAGAGAAAAATAGGGTGGAATTGGGAATGGTGGTAGCAGGTTGCCTCTAACAGACAGGGAAGCCCGGGCATATTTGGGGTGAGGCAGGGAATAGAGCAGTTTGTCTAATGAACCCGAAGAAGTACATATGCCCTGTGTCTTTAAGATAATAGGAAGCATGGCAGTGGGGCCCCGAGGGCATGGGTTCAAGCCACTGAACCAAGTTTTAGTGAGGATAGGGGCAATTAGGCCACACATTCAGAAGGCAGTGGGCTGAAATTGATGACTCTGTGAGGAGGGTAGGGGAGGACAGGGGAGGGCAGGGGAGGACAGGGGAAAGGAACGACAGAAGGGAAGGGAAGGGAGCACACGGTCTTTGGTTAGACAGCCATTTGATAAGGGTATTACTGCCCATAACATGGAGCTGGGGGTGGGGCAGAGAGAAGTAGCAGATGCAGTCCCATTTCAGAATAGTTGAGTTTATGTACCCATAAAGCATCCATTATCGTGGACTAGCCAGCAGTCAGCTGCTGGGCACCCCTCAGACATGACAGCCACTAGGGGCCCAGCCAGGCCAAGCCCCAAACACTCCAGCAAGTGTCCAATAGGTTTTGTGACACGAGGGCAACAGTGACCTTGCAGAGAGACGTTTTAGTAGATAATGGGGACAGGAACCAGATTTGCTGTGGGCTGAAGCCAGTGGGAGGTAGACAGGTGGATTTGACCAGAATGGACAATTTAAAGAAACACGGTTGCTGGGGAGAAGAAATACCAGGCCACAGGCAAGCCTGCCAGGGTGCAAAAGGAGTTTCCTCAGAGGCAAGGTTCTTATGGCACGTGGGGACACGCCAGGGCGGAGCCAGTGGCAGCAAAGTTGGAAGAGAAGCACATCTAGGAGAAGCCTGTGCAGAGGCAGGGAGAGAGAGTGGCTAGGTGGGTTTCTGTCTTCTGAGTGGGAGGGGAGAGAGGGAGGGGCAGGGTGTGAGCCCTGGTGGGCTGTGGGCTTCATTAGGGGGGTCTGAGAGCAGTTCCCCACTAGAGCCCTGGAGTAAGCAGCTCACAGCTCAGGAGCGGGGAGCTGTGGGTTGAGCCGCTGAGGTGACCGAGGGGACTGTGTGTGGTGGCTTCTGTAGAGGATGGGAGTGGACCTGACTAGGCGGTGGGCTAGTCACCAGGGTCAGACTGAAGTCAGGGACAGGGGATTTTGAGGATCTCTGCAGTGGTCAAGTTGAAAGGCGGGTGCATGGGCAGACCTCTAAAGCAGAGTCTCTGCCAATCAGGCTACAGGGAGTCTGAGAAGGAGCTGAAGTAATGGTCCCCGAGATCTGAGGTGGTGTGTGTGTGTGTGTGTGTGTGTGTGTGTGTGTGTGTGTGAACAGAGATGGGGTATCTGAGACCCGCAGTATTATTGGTCCAGGAGAACAGTGAGTATAGTGCTGCAATGGGGGAGCCTTGGGTGGGTAGTGGGGTTCTCACGTGTGCTGGAAGTATGGGGAACAAGGGCATTTGCAATGAGGGGAACCCAGAATCTAGACAAGAAAGAGGCTAGCCCTGAGCTGGAAGGGCAGGGTAAGAAGAAACACGGATACCCTTCACGAGGACATGTGGGTACTGGCAGGGGGCCGGGACAGGCACAGGGGCAGCACCGTGGGTACCAGGGAAGCCTTAGATCCCCCACATATCTCTTCCTGGCCCTCCCACCTCTGCACTCTTCTCTTTCTCTCCTCAGATTGAAACCTCCCAGTTGGAGCCTGAGATAGCCCGGGCCACAAGCAGCCGGACAGTGGTGTACAATAAGGGGCTGTGAATGAGGACCAGGCGGCCTGGAAGCAGAGCACTGTCCAGGCCGGACGTTTGGGGCGGGAAAGGCGTCTCAAGAGCTGTGTCTGCAGGGAGGGGCTGCCGGGAAGCAGCCAACCTCCAGCAGTAGGGAGACTAACCATTCACATTTTAACACAGGGGAGAGGAATTCTGACACATTTCCTACACAAAAAGAATCAAGTGCGTTACACGGGCCTTGCACGGGGTCGTCTAAACTCCACTCGGCACAATTGCGTGCGAGCTGAAGAACTGTAGAGTTCTCCTGGAGTAGAATTAGGATCCTTTTATATGTTGCTTTTTTTTTTGTTTTGTTTTAATTTTTTTATTAGAAGCAAGTCTGAGCCTTGGTTGCAGTTGACCAGAAGCAGCAGGTGGACAGGTGGAGGGAACCAGAGGAGCCTGGAACTGGGTTGGATTATGGAAGGAAAACATAATGGCTAGGCCCAACGGGCCCCTGAGTTAGATAAGGGGAAGGAGAGGAGGTGGTCTGCACCCACAGGATGAACTGGCCATAAGCAGGTCCTCAGGAATTGGCTGTCTTGCTCAAGGCACACTAGAGGCCTCTGGGAGGTTCTGGGAGCAGCAGGCTCTGAATGCAGGCGGCTGCTGTCTACACCACAGTGGATGTGGTGATCCAGGCATGGGTCATCTTTCATGGAGCTCTTATGGACTCCAGGCCCCTGAGGGCACCCCAGCTCTAATCACAGAGCCCCACGAAGGAACACAGAAGGCTCTTTTCTAAGAGTAGATGGAGTTTTATACTGGGGCAAAGGTGGGCTGAGCCCACTGCTGCCCAGTGTGTAGCCACTACACTGTCACATCCCACACCTTCCTGCACAGGGGCGTCTCCTGCTTGAGGGTACAAGGCCAGATCCCTGGCAACTGCCTGAGAGGTGGCATCGCCCTCGCTCTGGCACTGGCTGGCTGTTGGCGGTGGACGAGCCACCCACATCTATGGGCCTCCATCCCCTGCCTGGAAGCAAATGACTGGATGGGGGTCCCCACCAGACCTTTGACTCTTCTCTGCCTCGTTCACTCAGATGCTGCACGTTCCAAGCGTATCTCTAAGGTGGATTCTGGTCTGGAAAAGGCATCAGGCCTCTCTGCAAATGGCCAGCACTTGGCCTTAAAAAAGGACCTTGCCATCCCCACATCCTGGAAGACCAAACACTTGTGCCAAACACTTCATGGGCTGTGGAGGAGGTAGAATGGGTGCCTAAGACAAGCGTGAGGTGTCACCCCACATGCCAGCCCTCACTGTTACAGACTTGGAGGCCTCTTTGCTATTGGCTCTTGACTCTATCTCATTTGTAGGCCATAGAGGAAGAGGCAGGTCTACCTAGGGAGGCAGGGCCTGGGTGGCAATAAGTAGGGTGACTCCTGGTTCAAAAGATCCCCAGAAAGGAGATACGCTGGTCTTCTTCTAGCCCTCATCTGACCCCACTAGAATGGGAGCCCTGGCTTGTGACCCTGAAACCTCCCCCTGGTGACTCAGGAGGGATCAGGCTGAAGGTAGATACCTATGGTTGCAGTTAAAGGCTGGCACGGGGCAGCAAGGTTGCCTGCCAGAATCTTAAGGTGGATGTAGCTGCAGTGGGGGGGGGGTACATCTGCCATGGGCCTTGGCACCATGGTCTCCAGGCCTTAACTGGGGACTGGATCTGTCTGGAGCCTCTTCTGAAATCTTCGTTTCCAGCTCACCCTGCCCTCATTTGTCATGAAGCCTTGTCCTTGTGTGTTTTATCTTGGGACCACAAGCACCCTCACCCAGCTCTGCCTGCTCACTCCGGAGCCCCACAGACCAGGACCTCTTCCAGCTCTCCCTCTGTGCTGGCTATCACTGTGCTGTTTGAGCATCCCTCATTGGTTTGTTTTGTGTGGGGGTGATTTCTCCCACACTCTAAACCCAGGTGAGCTGAGGGGGCAGCTCCTTTGTGGCAAAGGGTCCTTCAGGGTGACGGTGACTAAGAGTCTTGAGCCACGCTGCTAAACCCTGTTCTGGCTTCATAAAATCCATGAGGGAAGCTTTCTGTGAATGCAAATGTAAATGCCCCTACTTACTGAGGCTAAAGGAAACAGGCCTGGGGGGAATGGGCACAGATGAACTCTCATTGGATCTGGTTTTGGCAGCAGTCTGGGTATTTCTATATCAGGCTCTCTAGCCCTAACATTCCTGATCACCTCTCCTCTGGTTACTTTAAACATTCCCTAAGGCTCCAAGGATGCTCTTCCGTCTCTGGAAAGCAATTCGAGAGCATAGGAACCAAAAGTCCAAGACGCTAAGATGGCCACCAAATCAGGGTATCTGCACACTCTGTCTCGGTTCCTGATTGTGGACGGCTTCTGTCTGGAGCTTCTGGCCCAGGATGGTGGGGGTGGAGGAGAAGACGAGCCCGTGGGGGTGGCAGGTCCATGGTGGGCTTCCAGCCTTGGGCAGGTATGAGCGAGGCCCCAACACGTATGCCTCAGCATACCTAGGGACTTCAGACTGTCTTTTTAACCTCAGAAAATTTCTCAATTTATGTGATTTATGCCATACTAATGAGCTGTGGGCAATAAACATGGATTTAAAACACATGGCTGTGGCTTTGTAAATTACGGGATGGTGAGCCCGGGAGAATGAAGAAACACAGAGGGGCAGGTAAAGGCAGCCTGGGGACGTTGTGGGCATGCTCCCAAGGGAAGGCACAGGCCCAGGGCCCAGGACAGGAAGCCGGGAAAGAAAGTGGGTTGGAGCCACAGCAGAGGACCAGCTTGGATGGCTCAGCAAGGAAAAGCCCGAGCAGCTGCATTTAGTCCCCGGAACCCATGGAGGGGGGAAACTGATCGGCACATGTGCACCCTAGCATGTGAGACGCTGGCCCTGCCACCCCGGCCCCACACACATAAAAACAAAGAAAAAAGAAGGATCACAGTGGCTGGAGAAGAACCACAACACACTGGGATTTCCGTATGTTCCTGTGCTGTGCGGACCAGGGAACTGGACGTGAGCAAGGGGACCACCCTGGCCTGCCGGTGGCCTGGGGACCTATGAGGGACCTGCACCAACGCAGGCACCAAGTTTTCTGTGTTTGGCTTCAGCCCTGGAACTCTGCCCCACTCCAGCTCCCTCGTATTCCCCCACATGTTGGCTATTTTTATGTCAACTTGGCACAGCCACAGCACTGAGGAGGGAAAACGTCTCCATAAGATCAGGCCGTAGGGCATTTTCTTAGGTGGTGATTGGTGCAGCAGGGCTCAGTCATTACGGGGGCTGCGTCCCTGGCCTGGTGGTTCTGGGTGCTGTAAGAAAGCAGTCTGAACAAGGGTGGTAGGCAGCACCCCTCCCTAATGTCTGCATCAGCTCCTGCCTCCGGGTTCCTGACTGTTTGAGTAGTTCCTGCCCTGGCTTCCTCGGGTGACGGACCTGTGGAGAGTAAGTGAATAAATCCTCTCCTCCCAGTTTGCTTCTGGCACAGTTTCATTGCAACAACAGTGACCTAATTATGGCACCCCAGGACCAGGACCAGGACTATTACCCTAGTCTCCCAAGCTGCCCCCTACACGTCTCTAGGGGGTGGGGGTGGGGGCTGCTCTCTTCTCTGGGACCACTGAGCGTCTTCCAGCCCTGGAGAGGGAAGCTGAGGTGGGTAGAAAGCATGGAGTAGCAGTGGCTGTTGTAAGCACTTCTTGCGAGTATGTACATGTTTGTAAGTGTTCGTGTCCACATCTGTGTGCACATGTGTACAGAGACCAGAAGTCATCGTTCCTCAGGAGCCATCCTTGATTTTGAGGTCTCTCACTGCCATAAGACTCACCAAGTTACCTAGACTGCCCAATGAGCAGACCCCAGGATCTGCCTATCTCGACTTTCCCACTGCTGGGTTACAAATAATGGCTCAGCACATCACCACCACCACCACCATCACCACCACCATCACCACCACCACCACCACCACAATCACCACCACCACCACCATCACCACAATCACCACCACCACCACCATCACCACCACCATCACCACCACCACCATCACCACCACCACCACCACCACCACAATCACCACCACCACCACCACCACCACCACCACCACCATCACCACCACCACCACCATCACCACCACCACCACCACCACCACCACCACCATCACCACCACCATCACCACCACCACCATCACCACCACCACCACCACCACCATCACCACCACCACCACCACCACAACCACCACAATCACCACCACCACCACCATCACCATCACCACCACCACCACCACCACCACAATCACCACCACCACCACCACCATCACCACCACCACCACCACCATCACCACCACAATCACCACCACCACCACCATCACCATCACCACCACCACCACCATCACCACAATCACCACCACCACCACCATCACCACCACCACCACCACCACCACAATCACCACCACCACCACCACCACCACCATCACCACCACCACCACCACCATCACCACCACAATCACCACCACCACCACCATCACCATCACCATCACCACCACCATCACCACAATCACCACCACCACCACCATCACCACCACCACCACCACCACCATCACCACCACCACCACCACCACCATCACCACCACCACCACCATCACCACCACCACCACCACCACCACCACCACAATCACCACCATCACCATCACCACCATCACCACCACCATCACCATCACCACCACCATCACCACCACCACCACCACCACAATCACCACCACCACCACCATCACCACCACCATCACCACCACCACCATCACCACCACCACCACCACCACCATCACCACCACCACCACCACCATCACCACCACAATCACCACCACCACCACCATCACCATCACCACCACCACCACCATCACCACAATCACCACCACCACAATCACCACCACCACCACCACCACCACAATCACCACCACCACCACCATCACCATCACCACCACCACCATCACCACCACCACCACCACCACCACCACCACAATCACCACCACCACCACCATCACCACCACCACCACCACCACAATCACCACCACCACCACCATCACCACAATCACCACCACCACCACCATCACCATCACCACCACCATCACCACCACCACCACCACCACCACCACCACCACCACAATCACCACCACCACCACAATCACCACCACCACCACCACCACAATCACCACCACCACCACCATCACCACAATCACCACCACCACCACCATCACCACCACCACCACCACCACCACCACCACCACCACCACCACCACAATCACCACCACCACCACCATCACCATCACCACCACCATCACCACCACCACCACCACCACAATCACCACCACCACCACCATCACCACCACCACCACCACCACCACCACCACCACCACCACCACCACAATCACCACCATCACCACCACCATCACCACAATCACCACCACCATCATCACCACCACAATCACCACCACCATCATCATATACAGGGTCTCTCTACATAGCCCTAACTGTCCTAGAACTCAAACAGATTAGGCTGGCCTCAAACTCATAGAGGCCCACCTGCCTCTGCCTGAGATTGAAGGCATACGCCACCACACCCAGCCCCTTGGCTTTTTAAAAGTGGGTTCCATCACTTTTCCAGCTGAACCATCTACCCAGCCTCCAGTGCAGTTTCTTCTGAACTGAGACTTGGTGTACTTATCTACCACATGGCAAGGACAGGGGCATGCACTGGCGTATTGGAAGAGTAGAGAGGCCAGTGGGGGCGCCTCCTAATTATCCTGGGTATATGTAGGAAACGTGGGCTCTGGGCCTCACTGGAAGGGTGCAGAGGAAAGAGGATGGGGTCTCCATTCAAAGTGGTTCCTGAGGTCAGAAGGCTACTGGTCTGTGGGGAATTTCTTTGCTAAGGGGCTCACCCCCCATCAGTGCGGAAATCCTTCACTCTCAGGACATTCACAAATCCCTCCTGGGAACTGTTTGTTGTTTTTAGCTAGACTGGGGACTCAGCTCCAGCCGAGCTCTGAGATCATTAACACTAGAAGAATGCAGCCTCTCCTTTCCTGCATCCCTGTGGACGGGCCTGGATCTAGGGGGGAGGGGGAGGGGGCGGGTGTGGGAACAGTGATGAGTGACCCTTTCCTGAGGCCTGAGGAGCCTGGCTTTATATTCAGAATGGGGCTTCCTTCAGCACCTCCCGCTCCCCACCCCAGCTACCAGTTAAGCCCTCAAATGGGAATTTCTCATCTGCTTCTCTGAAGTCTTTCTACCATTTTCTGTAGTGCCACATATCTCTAATGTTGATGACCAAAAGCTGTCCCTCCACATCCACACCAAGACCTCCAGGCAACTGCTGTCAGCTTTTTCTAAGGTCAGAGGATGCCTCTTCAGTCGGTACAAAAACCGGGGCCCCACTGCAAAGCTCTGGGAGAGGTGGAAAGATGGGAAAAGGCCCATAGGGAGAAGGGGAGGCAGTGGATAGACTGGAGGCCACAGGTTCTCCCGGGGTGACTCCATCACCCCTGTGAGGACAGAGGGGCTGCTGTCAGTCCCAGGCCACCTGACACTGCTCTCATCCCTCTTCCTGTGCCGGCATGGGGGAGGGAGGGACAGCACAGAAGGCTCTGGCCACTCCAAAAGTGACCCACATGAAATCCAATGTGTTTCCAGAGTAAAACCCCGGGCAGGTGAGTGAGACCGCTGAGGCCCTGTGGAGAGAGTGTCATCATCAGAGAGCAGCATGGGGTTAAGGTGGACACAGTGCAGCTGCTGAGAGACAGCACTCAGCACTGCTTGGTCATGGGAGGTGACGAAATCAGGGCCTGGGCCAGCATGGTAGAGACAAGAGTAGAGAGAAGTAGAGTCATTGGGAAGGGTATGGTAGCAGAGATGACTGTCTGCTCTGTTTGGGAGACTGAGGAAAAAGGACACTGTTTCTGTGCCTACAAAGATAGAAAGGAGATGGAATCTGCGGGAGGAGCCATACTGGGAGCCAGTAGAGGTGGCTCATGCCTGCTGTCATCTGAACGCTTGGGAAGAGGAGGGGATGAAGGATGAGGAGTGCGAGGTCAGTCATCCTCACTGATCTCAAAAGCAGAGCAAAAGCCTTGTACGGGATTTATTTATTGACTGCTTCTAGAATTACAGTATGTTAGCAAGAAGAGAGGGTGTAGGGTAAAGTCCTGTGGAAGGAAGCTCCGCCTATGTGGAGAGACCAGAAGCTGCCCAGAAAGCTCAGCCAAGGAGAGCTGAATGGTCATAGTGTGGTCAGGGCAAAAACAAGCTTTGTGGGTTGGTGTGTATGCGTGCGTGTGCGCGTGCGCGCATGCGTGTGTGTGTGTGTGTGTGTGAACATGTGCGTGTGTGAGCGTGTGTGCATGAGCGTGTGTGTGTGTGTGTGCATGTGTGCGTGTGTGAGCTTGTGTGTATGTGTGTGAGCATGTGTGCGTGCGTGTGTGCGTGTGTGAGCGTGTGCGTGTGAGCATGTGTACGTGCACGTTTGCGCGCGTGTGTGCAAGTGCGTGTGTGAGCACGTGTGTGTGCGTGTGTGAGCATGTATGAGCATGTGTGCGTGTGTGAGCATGTGTGCGTGCGTGTGTGTGAGTGTGTGTGCGTGCGTGTGTGAGCACGTGTGCATGCGCGTGTGTGCGTGAGCGTGTGTGTATGTGTGTGTGAGCATGTGTGTGCATGTGTGAGTGTGTGTGAGCATGTGTACGTGTGTGAGCGTGTGCGTGTGTGAGCGTGTGCATGTGTGAGCATGTGCGTGTGTGAGCATGTGTGTGTGTGTGTGCGTGTGCGTGTGTGAGCATGTGTGTGCATATGTGTGCACACGCACACGTGTGTGTTTAGGCACCCCCAGAGGCCAGAGGCATCAGATCCCAGAGAGCTAGAGTTGTAGGCAGTTGTCAGCCCCACAACGTGGGTGCTAAGAAGTAAACTCAGGTCCTCTACAAGGGCAGTGTGCGCCCTCAACTGCTGAGCCATCTCATCTCCCTCTTTCCTGCCTCCCATCTTATTTTTCGAGCCACGGCCTTTTACTAAACCCAGAAGTTACCTATTTGGTAAAACTACCTGGCTTACCAGCTTCTAAGAATCCTCCTGTCTCCCCAGCACTGGGATCATGATTGGGGATGATTTTTTTTTTTATTTTTGCATGGGACCAAACTCAGGTCTACATGCTTGCATGGGAAGCCGTCTCCCTGGCCCTATGTGGAAGTAATTCTTCAGATATGGGTAGAAGCTGCCAGAGAGAGATGGCTGTGTGTCACAGCAGTCTGACACTGAACTCAGTAGACAAAGGAGGGAGACTAAAGGCAGGAAAAAGGCCAGAAACCGAAGCGTGTGTCCCGGAGAACAGACAGACTGGAGCCCACATCACAGAGCTCTTGAGACCTTCAGGAGGGCCAGGAGGTTACAGGAGGCAGGTGGAGAGGAGGAAATAGACACAAGAAGTGACCCGAGAGGATGGAGAGCCAGCGGTGGGGCCCTGTCAGAGGCCCCTGAACCCTCATTCACAATCCTGAGAGGTGGGCTCATGAGTCTAACTCCCCCATTGGAGTCACGATTGGCAGAGCAAGACCGCAGGGCTTTATCCTTCCCGACCCTCCAGCTTTTGTAGACTTCTCTCTGTCCAAGGTCACAGCTCCTGTCTGGGGTCTCCCTAACCAGCTGTCCTCTCCAGGTTCTGCTGATCACTGCTCCTGCCCCTTCAGGCCTAGGGGCTACACAGCCTTCCCATGGTTACTAAGGGCTCTCCCGTTCAGGCTCCCCATCTTACAAGGGGCGCATCAGCATTCTTCATGCCTGTTTCAGATTTGTTAGTCGTTCCTTTTTGTCAACTCCCCTCAGCTGGCCAATCTAAACTTCCCTTCTCTAAGTTATGCCTTCCCGGGATCACTTTTCTCTCTGAGGATGGGAATCACAAAATTGGGGATGTAGGTGAGTTGGTTGCCTGGCGTTCTTAAAGCCCTGGGTACAAGCTCCACCGTTACTCAGGAGATGAAGGCAGGAGGACCAGAAGTTCATGTTCATTCTCAGTTGTATATTAAATATGAGGCCAGCCTGGCATACATGGTACTCTGTCTCAAAAGGGAAGGAAGAAGGAAGAAGGGGAGGAAGGGAGGGAGGGAAGATGGAAATAGTGTTCTCTCTGACGACGGTAGCCAGGAGAGGCTTATCTAGAGGGGTGACAGTGTAAGGCCGCCATTGTATGGAGTGAGAATTGATTCATCAAAGACAGTAAGGGTTGCGCTGAGAGGTATGCAGAGGGTGTCACTATCATCTGGTGTCCTCATGGCTCAACACGTAGGTCGAGAAGTGGTCTGAACAGACCTGTAACTCTGCTCGCTTGGTACAACCAAGGTTAGCAGGACAAGGACATATCAAAGAGAATAGGGGAACGGCCGGGAGGGTCCTGAGGGGTCCCACACTAATGTGGATAGAAGAGTGAGCAAACCAGGAGCAGCTGGCAAGGGGCATCCGAACACGTGACGGAAAGTGCTCTTCCCAGGCATGAAGAGAGCTGGTGACAAGAAGCTGGGGTGCTAGGTAGTTTGTCCACGGAGACCCCAAGGTCTTTGGGGCAGGAAGGACGTCCGGAAGCTGCTAGCTTCAGTCTGGGACAAATGAGGGGGCGCGGCCAGGATGTGCAGCCACACTCCGAGCACATGCACAGCCACACGCCCACACCCACCCACACAGTCACACTCTCGCGCACGCCCACAGCCCTCCCAGACACTCCAAACACCCTCACATGCACTCACCCTCACACGAACCCCAGACAGCAGATGGGGCGCTCGGGTAATTGGTTAAACCTGTTCCCGATGTCTGGCTCCGCCTTGGCAGCTCCGTCTGACAGGAAAGCTGGCTGGGCCTGCACCACTAAAAGCCTGCTGCCCCCCATCCCCTCCCTCTGCGTGGCTGCCCTGGAGCAGGGTCCCAGAGAGGCCTGTGGGCTAGCTGGCTCCTCTCAAGCAGAACCCAGCCCTCCAGTCAAAGAATGCTTGATGTCCTGTGGGAAGCAACCACAGCACCTGTGAGGAGAGGTTGGTAAAGAGGGCAGGCACCATGCAGAGACCAATCTGGGAAAGTTCTGTGGACAAGAGGAAACAGTGGGGTTTGCTCCCCCCCCCCAGAGGAAGCACGTGGGCTGGGCCTGAAGCATGAAGAACTCCAGCTTGCCACACATGGGGCTTGTGCAACTCTATGCTCTTAACAAGAGTTCAGAAGAATGGGGCCGTCAGTCCTCGGGGCTCTGGAGGTCAGCACCACTGATAGAAATGGCAAAGCAGGCTTGCCTAGGGAGCTTGCTGGTCCAGCAGCTCACCCAGACACAGATGCAGGGGAGGAGGCCAGTGTCCACTCTCTGGCCCTTTGCAGGCCTCCCTCTCTAGGCAGGAGTCTTCGGGACGAAGGAGCAGCAGTCCTGTCTTCTCACGGTTCGGCTGCATCTGCGCGTCTTCGGGAGAGACTTCGGTTTGTTCCCTGGAGAGGGCCCAAAAACTCCCAAATTAGCAAACCTGGCAAGCCCACAGCTCAGAAAATAGTTCATCCTGATTCCATGTTTTTCAGGCTCACAGAAGCCTTTATTAATGAAGTCACAACACCAATATTTACCGTCTGCGGGAGAGGCACAACATGGGGGGGGAAGGAGGGGGCTCCCCGCCCCGCCCCAGCAGGCCTGCCGAGGAAGATTGGCAGGTTTCCGGTCCTTCTAGTCCTTTATCTTCTTGACGGGGCAGTCTGCTGTGATCTTCCAGGACCCATCCCCCACCTCCCCACCCCCAGCCAAGCATGGCAGGATCTTCAGGGGAAGTGCTCACCCACTCTGTCCCACCACCACTAGTGCTGAAAGGGAACCTCTCCTCATTCCCACCCTACCTGTTCATGCACACACACACACACACACACACACACACACACACACACACACACACACACACACACTACTGCACTTGCTTGGCAGGAAGAGTTGTTGAGGGTTTAATTCAGACTTAGCCAGGTTAAGACTTAGGATTGGAGGGATGTGTCGGAAGAGGGGACAGGAACAGGAGAAACAAAGTCTTTTGGTTCCTGGGCTTTGGAATGAACATCAGTGAGATGGGCAGAGAAGAGGTGCCCAGAGACAGGGGAAGTGTTCTCAGCAAAAAGAGCCCGTGTGCGTGGATTTCTGCACCTAGCCCAGGCAACGCGAATGGGCCTTCAACCTGGCTCAGCTGTGTCCAGGGCACTCACCAGCTTCCCAGGTGGGAAGAATAGTACAGGCCCACAAAAGCTGTAACAGCTCATCGTGGGCCCTCGAGGGCACCAGGAGCAATGCAGGAGAGGCCACAGGTCAGCACGGGACGGGGAGAGGTAGACACCTCCCTGCCTGACCAGGGGACAGACCCCTCCTGGCTACACAGAGGCCACTTAATGTCCATGCTCTTCCCAGAGGGCAGACTGGGCTCAAGCGGGTGGCAGAGACCCCTGAGGGACGCTGCATTGACCAACTGTAAGTGGTCTAGCCAGGAATCCATAAGGGGGTGGGAGAGATGTGGGGTGCGGATGAGAAGCAGGGGAAGAGGAGATGAGGGACCCAAAATGGAGACAGAGGGGTTAGGGAGAAAAGGAGGGCGTCCCTGGCAGGTGAAGAAACAGATTAACTCAGGCAGGAAGTGGATGGCTGTGGCCGCCAGGGGCAGTGGTGGCTGACTGCCATTCACGTCAACCGAGTGGACAGGGGGGCAGTTCCAGGGAGGTGAAGTAGAGGCAGGCCGCCTGGGTGTTGGCTGGGGGCAAGACTGTCGGAAACACAAATCGGAACTTCTCCAGGATGTGTCACGGGGTGAGGACAAATAGACCAAGTAAAGGTTGGAAGGACAAGAGTCCTGGGCCCGCCTTGCCTTTCTTTGTTGATGGCCTCTGCAAGCTCCATCAAGACCGTGGACACCATGTGTGGCGGCCCATACTCACAGCCCAGCATCAGGAGGCTGAGGCAGGAGGACCGATGTGACTAGCAAGCCAGGTTGGGCAACAGAGTAAGATCTTGCATCTGAAAAAGAAACAAACAAGCTGCCTTGGGTTCTTCAGGGCAGGCGCACATCTGTGTAGGGCCCGGACTTGGGACCTCCCTAACCTATCCCAGGGTTCTCCTCAGCTGGAGAAGCCACTAGACTCTCTGTGCAAGGACTCTCTGCCCTCCTAGCCCTCCATGAGTTTGCAACAACCCTACTGAGGTGACCCTTCGGGATCCTCTGCACTGAGAACTGAGACCCACCAGCCCAGGCTCTGTAGTTGAAGATGGATGGCTGTGTCATTAAGAGAGAGATTTTTATTATTCCCATAGGGAAGGGGGACATGAAAGGATCACTAAGAACTACAGCAGGTACCTGGAAAATAAATTAAAACAGAAATACCTCAAAACAAAGACAGAAAGAGACATGGAGAGCAGCTGGGAGGCCACAGTAATGGGCGGCCCACCCAAGCAGCAGGCTCTCCACCAGAAGGCTGAGCAGTCCCAGGCCTCAGCCAGCCCATTTTCTTGTCCCTCTGACAGTGATGGCCCCAGGCTCCAAGCCCTGTGGGGCCGTGACTCGAGGCCTCCCTGCAGCCTGGCTAGGGACTGGCCAGAGTCCAGCTTGGGCCCCCTGGGGCCCCGGCCAGCAGCAAGCAACACTCTGCCCCTGTGGGCTCATGACTGTCCCCTTAGTCATTAGAGGTGACATCAATGTCTTCCCCGTTGGCCTGCTTCGTGGCGATGCGCCACCGGTTGATGTGGTGGGAACCCTTCTTCTTCTGCTCGGACTCAGGCCCTTCCTCCTCCAGCTTCTGCCGTTTGTACTTTGTTCTCCGGTTCTGGAACCACACCTTCACCTGGGCCGGGAGGGAGGGAGGGACACAGGTAAGAAGCACCCAAAGCAGCCAAGATGGCCTCCACATCCAGCTAAGTTGGGGGTCGGATGGGGAAACGGGCTACACAGGCCGGGTTCCTGTCTTCTCCATATCTTCCACTTGGCAGGTCTGGAGGGCTGCTCTTGACATGCAAGAGAGGAGGCAGGGAAAGGGCTGGCCCAGAGATAAGGGCAGTTTTCTATCCTCTCCCAAAGAAAGACAAAGGAGCCTCCTGGCCCCTGCAGCCACATTGAGCAGACAGAAGAGAGCTCTGTCTATATCCAGAGCCCCCAAAGCACACTCCATCTCCTGTGCTGGTCCCACAGTGCTGCATAGAGACAGACAGGGCTTCCTAGCCTAGAGCATGGCCTGTGACAGCCAGACTACATCCAAGATCCCAGAATCACATGGACACTGAAAGCGCACATGCTGATTGCCAGCTTTCGTTACCTGGGACCCTATCCCAGCAGCACTGTGAGCTCTTCCTACCCACTTCGGAAGTAGAGCTGTGCAAACCAGAGCTGTGCAGTAGGGGACCTCGTCCCTCAGGTGCCAGCTCCTTGGGGCGGTCTGAAATTTACCCATCAACCTCTGATTTCCTTGGACAGACAAACATGGGGAGAGTTCTGTCTGAGGCCACACCTCCACTCGCAGGGTCAGCTCTGCACCTCCTGGTCCAACTGAACTGTCCCTTGTGGCCCATCCAGATGCCACGGGTCATTTAACAGTCAGAAGAGATATTGGAGGACAGAAGTGAGTGCCTGTTCGAACATAGGGAGCCCCCACTTCTGTGCCAGGCAGTGGGAGTCCCTGGGAAAAGAAGGGTGGATCTTGCGTAGCTGGACTGTGGTTCTAGGCATCTCCAGGAGTCCCATCTCTACCATCCTTCCTTCCTCCTCTCCCACGAGCATTACTCCCATGAGTGGCTCCTCATGCACCCTCCGAACTTCCACACCATGGAAAAAGCATGAGTCTACCTGCTCTGGCTGTGCAACTCTTCACCTGGCCTGGAGGACCAGCCAGTTCCAAACCCTCCTTGGTTCTAGCAGGAGAAATTTGGGTACCCCCCTCAGCTAGGACCCTTCTGTGGACTTGCGTCCCTCACCCTAAGCCTTGTCCTGTGCCACTGGATCCTTTGAGTGGGGTTGTGGGGCAATGCCTTACATGTCCTGAAGTATTGCTGGGAATAGCAGCATGGCTGAAAACAAGCAGGGGCTGCCCGCCGTGGCTGTGCAGACGGCATTGCTAAGTCGTGGCGGTGCACATTTCAGTTCTGGCAACAGCAGTGACGGCTGAAGGGGGATCTAGAACTCATGGCAGGGCCGAGGGCAGCCCTCCGAGGCAAGCGCACACACAGCTGCAAAGGCAGGCAGTGGCAGACAGCAGTGGGCTTGGTATCCTGGCTGTAGGATGGTTTCATGCCTAGAATGTGCCAGCCTCACACACCCTTCCTCTCTGTCATGGAGGCCCTCCCAGATTCTTCTCTCAATCCCCAGCAAAAGACCTCCACGGAGCCATCTGTCCTGCTCCGAGGTTGGTGGTGGGAACACTGATGCTCAGTGCTCCAAATGCCACCAGCTCAAGACAAGAAAGCTGGTCCAGGGAGCATCTGGCACCTGGCCTCGGTGAATGACGTTAGGGCAGGGGTCAAACTTGTAGCCTGTGCACCTTTCCTCGGGCAGACGGGAAGGGTATTGGGTGCTCTGAGCACAGGGCTTCTGGACTCCATGCCCACCTAGGTCCTGGATGGTTCTCAGCACACCCCTGGCAGCCAGCCCAGCTCCTGCCCTCCTCCCCAGAGCACACTGTGGCTGTGCCAGCCAGTGGGTGGATGAGCTTACCCTGCCTCCTGTGTGTGACTCAGATCTGGGCACAGGGCGTCATATCTGACAAGACCAAGTGGTTTCAGGTGGCCACGGGCAACGCCCAGAGGCAGAGGGTCACTTCCTGCACCTTTCTCCCTTGCCCCATCCTCAAGTCTCCTTCTGGAGACTCATGATTACAGTGGCCTCTAGTGGGACAGACCCAGCATGCTACCCTTGCCTGGCAGCTTTCTCCCAAAGAAGAGAAGGGTCAGTGGCAGAGCAGAAGCCCAGGGCATGGCTTCAGGCCTGGCCAGCATCCTGCCACACCACATGAAAGGGTCCCAACTATTATTTTTTTCCATAAGAGAATTAAAGTCACCAGTACTCAGTTGGAGTACTCGCCTAGCATGCACCAAGCCTTGTGCACCAAGCCCCAACACCAACACCACACAGCCCAGAGGTAGTGGTGCATGGTCATAATCCCAGGACTTGGAGAATCAGAAGTTTAAGATCATCCTCAGCTATATAGTGACTTTGAGGCCAGACTTGGTTCCATGAGACCCTATTTCAAAACCAGCACTGGGGCAAGAGAGCAGCTCCATCACTCTCCAGAAACCAGGGCACAGGGAGCAGCTCCATCGCTCTCTAGAAACCAGGGCAAGGGAGCAGCTCCATCGCCTCTAGAAACCAGGGCAAGGGAGCAGCTCCATCGCTCTCTAGAAACCAGGGCAAGGGAGCAGCTCCATCGCCTCTAGAAACCAGGGCAAGGGAGCAGCTCCATCGCTCTCTAGAAACCAGGGCAAGGGAGCAGCTCCATCGCTCTCTAGAGACCAGGGCAAGAGAGCAGCTCCATCACTCTCCAGAAACCAGGGCACAGGGAGCAGCTCCATCGCTCTCTAGAAACCAGGACACAGGGAGCAGCTCCATCGCTCTCTAGAAACCAGGACACAGGGAGCAGCTCCATCGCTCTCTAGAAACCAGGGCAAGGGAGCAGCTCCATCGCTCTCTAGAGACCAGGGCAAGGGAGCAGCTCCATCGCTCTCTAGAGACCAGGGCAAGGGAGCAGCTCCATCGCTCTCTAGAGACCAGGGCAAGGGAGCAGCTCCATCGCTCTCTAGAAACCAGGGCACAGGGAGCAGCTCCATCGCCTCTAGAAACCAGGGCAAGGGAGCAGCTCCATCGCCTCTAGAAACCAGGGCAAGGGAGCAGCTCCATCGCTCTCTAGAAACCAGGGCAAGGGAGCAGCTCCATCGCTCTCTAGAAACCAGGGCACAGGGAGCAGCTCCATCGCCTCTAGAAACCAGACTGCAGGCCTCTTCTCAGGCAGCTTGGCTGCCTTCTGCAGAACAGCCCTGGGCTGGGTATCCAGACGCTGTCTAGAAAGCCTGTATGTAATAGCAGGGATGGTTGTGACTTAATAATAATACAAAATCCAGGGCAAACAGTGTTGGTATGGCATACTCACAGGCATGGGAGACAAAAATCTATGCCTGGGCGAGAAAAACCAGATGGGAGTGGGCCCAAACCACCAGTGACTTCTGTTCATTCCCTCAACTTTTCTGAACTTTCTTTAGCCCGTTGCTGTTATCAAGAGGTCTTCCCCTGCTACGTTGGATTAAAAATAAAGAAAGGAACTGACATGGCAGGGTAATAGGAGATGATAGTTACACCTTATAACCTAACCCCTTTGCTAGAGGGCAGAGGCCTGTAAGGAAGGGAGATCACGAAGTGTGGCTCCCAGTTCCATGGGAACCAGTTTTGGAGGCCATGCCTGGCTATGTATTCTCCCCACCCAACACCAATAGGTGATTCACCCCTCTCAGTCCCAAAGACATATGTGCAATGTTGGCTGGAGGCCCCACCCACCCAACTTGACCCCCCCACCCTCCCCCGGGGGTTTGAGGGAGAAGCTCTTGTGGTCTCCTGAATTCCCACTTCACTGACTATCTCCCAATTTCTTGGTAATCCAGACAGACCCATATTGGACTGGGTTGTGTGGAACTCTCACTTGGCCTTTACGGGCCTGCTCAGGCATTCCTGGACTCTTCTTCTGGCTTTGGAGTTGAGTCTCAAGGCCCAGAGGCCTGTCCATGTATGGCCACCCAATTGGACAGAGGTGGAGTGACCCAGCCCTATACTCTGAGTGAGAGGTGCCAGGGACAGATCTGAAAAATGGGAGGAAGCAGCAGAAAAGGTGCCAGAAAAGGGACCATAGACAGAAAAGGGACCATGAATGTGCTAACGCTGAAATGCAGAGTCCTTTAGGGACATGCTTTTGCATGAGGATTTTTTGTTTGTTTGTTTGTTTTTGCTTTGTTCTGGTTTTGGTTTTGCTGAGACAGGGTCTCACTACGTAGCTCTGGCGGGCCTGGAACTCCTTATGTAGACCAGGCTGTCCTGAACATCAACTCTTAATCTTCTGCATTAACTGTTTAGGGAGAAACCAAACTGTCTGGGTTACCAGTTTAACACCCTGGAATTTTTCTGAGAAGATGCCTAAATCAGGATGGCCAGTGGCCATGTCTGTGGGAAATTCTCTTGCTGACTGACGTAGGGTGGCCCAGCCCATTGTGGGCCATGCTGTTGGCTGGCTTGAACTGTGTGAGACAGCTGAGCATAACCTGCCTGAATTCCAGCAAGCAGCATTCTCCAGGGTCCCTGATGCACACTTCTTTGGCTGTGAAGAAGTGAGTTTTTTGGTTAAAGGCCACCGTATGTGTGAACTAGCTGGTGGGCCTATTACCTTCAAGTACTTCCCTTGACCTCCTGTCTTGACTTCCCTCAGTGATGAACTGTGATCTGGAATTGTAACCAAATAAACTCTTTCCTCTCTTAAGTTGTTGCTTTGTTTTTGTTTTTTGGGTTTTTTTTTTTTTTTTTTTTTTTTGGTCAGGATATTTTAGTAGCATCGATAGAAATAAAACTAGGAAATTTGTGTGCAGGAGATTTGAAACCAGGAAGAGCACAAGAAAGCAAGAGACAGTGGGTTGACTACTTGCTGGAGAAAGCTGGTGGAGAGAGAGCCACCGTAGAGAGGAGCAAGGCTCACTTTGGGTCATGTGGGTGGACCAACAGGCCGAGTCCTCAGAGGACTGACTGGTCACTCACTATATGTTATGGTGAAGACACGCATGTGCGAACGCATGAGCGGCCGGACAGCGGGCCTACAGATACGTGGAAACAGGTCCTGCTGGTATTTCAGCGTTCCTCACACTTAACTTTCGCACGATCCGCTATTCAGAACAAAGGAGGGCTCACTCCACCTTGCTCACCACGCCTGCAATCTCAAGCCTTTCAGCTCCAGCGTCCTTTCCAGGAAGGACGCTGCCCCGTCTTTAAGAAGTCCAAACGTCCCTGTCACGATCTTACAGCTTTACATGGGAAGTTCCTCTTTATGTTCTACCGTGCTCTCTTCTGCTTTAATTTAAGCACGTCATCTGAGCCTGCCGGTCTCAGACACAGCAAGTCCTTAGAATAGACAGCAGCTTGGAGACATCAATCAAGCCACCCTCCAGCCTGCTCCCTTCCCTGCCCTCTCTCGGGGATCCATTTCCTATCATTTGATCAAGTCAGCCTTCCTACATGAGAGTCAGCTCAGCCCTTACTCCCCCAAGCTGAGGTCACCTCCAGCTTGCCCACTAGCTGTAGCCCTCTCTCCTTCTGAGCCGTCTTGAACCCTGCACCCTCCATGCCCTAGATCCTCACCCCCACTCTACTAAACTCACCTGCCTCTCAGGACTGTGTCCCTGTCCTAGCACCCCAGGGAGCCCCTGTCACCTCTCTGTATCCCACCATGTAGGTCTTCTAGACTACCAGGAACGTGGAAACGATTGAGCCAACACTTAGGAGAAAGGGTGTGTCATCCCAGAGCCACAGTAAGTTCCTGTCACAGGTTTTGTTGTTTTGTTTTTAGTTAGTTAGTTTCTTACTTTCCCCTAAAATTCAGGTCACTTGGACATCTCCCTCTTATCTTTCCCTTCAAGGACACCCCACAGCAGGAAGCACCCACCCCAAACGTCTGCGAGGAAAACCATAGGTAGGTAAGGACACACTGGAGCCTCCCAAGCTCTCCTCCCCTCTCTGCCTTCAAGCCCCAAGATGGCAGCTGGTTCTGGCATCGCCGCCTCCATTTTAATCTGCCCTCTTCAATCCTGCTTTTCTCTCCTCCTATCTGTAACCCTACTCACCCCTCCAAACTTCGCAGGCCAGAAGCCTGCTGAAAGCCTCCCCCCCACCCCAGTCTGCTATCCTGACTCCCTCAGCCTGAGCTGAGACTCCGTGCTCGACCCGCAGACATGCAGCGCTGCATTTATCTCCCACCATTATGTGAAGACTGTCCAAGGTCCAAGGCCACACTCCTGCCTTTTCCCTCGCAGCTCAGCAAAAGTAAAAGGCAGACACTGCTAGTCTATTCTAGGGGTCACGGGGACACTTAATTAGCCAGGAACAGCATTCATTCTCGTGTGTCCTGTGACTGCCCACTGGCATCTGAGGGGTCCCCGAGGTACAGCCCAGCACATAGGTGTCCAGAGAAGTCAGCCTGCGGGTGTCTTGTATGGCAAGCACAAGCCCTTCTGGTGTTAGAGGTGCAGGTCTGACTCAGGCCTACATTTGCCAAGCAGCCATAGGGATGCGAGCTTAGATGAATCCGGTCCTGGTCAGACCCCCAGGGCTGCATGGCAGTGGTGAGGTGAACTGGGAACAAAAGGGAGAGCTGCCTGTGTTCCCCGGGGGTCTGTCTCCCCTCCTATTGGGCAGAGCGCCTTGGAGGTCATCCCAGCATGAGCACCACTGCCACTCCGAGCTAATCTACACAGCGCTATTGCTGCAGCAGGAGCTCTGCCCACACAGAGCTCCCCACCTCAGACTTACCCACAGTCTGCCTCTGTACCACCAACACCAACAATCAACTGTGACAGTGTGGCTGGGTAGCTGGAGGGACGAACCGTGAGGAGCCAGCAGCCAAGAAAGAGAGCAAAGAGCTGACTGACGGAGGCTGGCCACACGAGTGGAGTCAACAAACGTGCCTGCTCAATCGCCTGCTCAATCAGTGTAGTTTTGTTTGTTGATGGGAGACAGGGCCTCACATAGATCAAGATGGATTCAATGTATCTCAGGATGACCTTGAGCTTCCTGCTTCTGCCTCCTGAGTGCTGGGATTATAGGTGCACACCAGCCTGCCTGGCTGAAAACATTTTTTTTTTTTTTTTTGTTATTTTATATGCATGAATGTTTTGCCTACCTGCATGTGTGTACCACAAGCATGTAGTACCCACAGAGGCCAGAAGAGGGTGTTGGATCTACTGGGATGGGAGTTACAGGTGGCTGTGAGCTGCACGTGGGTGCTGGGAACTGAACCCTAGTCCTCTGGAAGCACGGCTAATACTCTTAACCAAGGAGCCATCTCTCCAGCCCCGTGCCTGGCTTTTATTCATTACATGTAGAGAGCCGTAGTGCCACGCCTTAAAGTGGCGCTGGTTTCTGCCTTACACCTTCCCACAGGTGAAGACTCTCTGGGTAAACAAGCCCTTAATTGGTTAAGACTGTTCAGCCTATCTGCTTCTGCATTAGAGTAGCCTATCTGCAGGGTCCACGTGGCTCACTGGGGTTGGTTAGCTCAAGGGTATTTAAGCCTGTGCAGGGGTCCCCCCCCCCCGTCAGTCAGTCTCTCTCTCTCTCTCTCTCTCTCTCTCTCTCTCTCTCTCTCTCTCTCTCTCTCTCCCCCCCTCTCTCTCTCCCTCCCTCTCCCCCTGCGGGCCAGAAGCAACATGTTTAAAGGATCCTGATTAAAACTGCATGAAGAAGATCTACCCAGAGTCGCATCTTCCTTGCTGGCGAGGGCAGGCGCGTACAATTACACATTATTCGCTGAATATCTCCTCCGTGCTGAGCACTGTGCTGGATCGCATGAGGAAGTAAACTTGACCTCTGCTTCCCACAATTAAGATGTTCACCCTAATTACCCAGGGAGCGGTTGGAAAATGACCCTCCCTTGGACTGCATCTTGGATGTCCTAAGAGCATCTCCTGGGTATCCTTGTATTTTAAGAACTCCCTGAGAGATGGATGCAGCTGATCTACAGAATGACATATGGACATGATAGATAATTAAGTCATAACAGCAAAATGTGAGGCATATTAGGAAAGGCAACGGAGACACTGTGGGTTCCGGGGACATGGAGGAGGGATATCACACACACACACACACACACACACACACACACACACACACGCACACGAAATTAAAAGTGGGTGGAGTTTGTGAGCCTCACAAATCAAAGATGGAGAGGACCCTGACATGCATTTCATTCTATCACAGCAATGTGACAACTGAAGTCTGGGGAGAAGTTTAAGTCAGAGCTGAGTTGATAGAGTGACGCTATTTGTCGGCAGGTGTATGAAGGTGCTGTTGGTTGCCAATAGCTCTCTAGGGATGGGTGGTGGACATACAGAGGACAAAATGGATGAGATAATCAACAGGTGGGCACATGGAGGTTATCATCAGGAAGAAAAGCATGTAATTTGGAGAAAACGTTTGCCAATTTGGGGAGAGAGTTTAATGACAATAGACAGATACAGGTTGCCAGATAAAAGACAGTTACACGTGAGGGACAAAGGCCTGAGAAGTGTAGGTATCATATTAGAAACACATAGCAGGGGAGCTGACTGGAGTAACAGACACTTGGCAGGAGAGCTTGCATGTCAAATTCTGAGAGATGGATAGTTAGTTAATTACACAGTATGCGTCCAAACAGTAAGTTTCAAGGACAACAGAAAGGTAGCTCTGATGATGGCTATTGAATGTGGCAGGAAGAATGCTGGCCTAGGGGACACCTCGGCAAGGCCTTTATTATGCTACTTATGGGACATGTTACTTTAAGCAAAGAGAATGGACCCAACAAGGAATGAGGATGGATGCTACTTGAGATCATATAAGATACCTCAAATAACTTTTTCTGGATGAAGGGACAGCTGAGAGAGGTGAAGCAACTTTCCCATGGAACACAGCAGGCAGACTGGCACATCTGCTGGCCTGGATACGCTGCTTAGCCCATCTCTCCTCCTTAAGGTCTTTGCCTGGAAAGACAGGGCCCCTCAGGTACTGCGGTGAGGGGAGAGGGGTATTGTTCTGTATGCAAAAAGATCTTCGCTCCCAAAGGAACAGGGTTAACTGAGACTCCTGATGGGTAGCAGAGCTAGACACATCGTATCAATCTCTTAGGTTTTGTTCTTAATGTATGTTTGAAATGTCCCATAAGAAAAATGAAAGCAGCAACCAGCCTGTGAACTATGAACTGGCATTGCTAGAAGTTAAAATTGACAGGAAGCTAGATTCCGTTTGAAAGAAAATTAATTAAACACGCTCTCATTGTGTTAAAAAAAAATGGAAAGTTTAAAAACAATGACATGATTTCAACAAGTGCTAATCTGTGGGTGGTAGAACTATAAACTGTTTTGTTTTCTTGCATTTCTGCAATTAACATTTAATAAATATTACTTTTTACATGAAGTTAATTATAAACACCATTCTTAAGTTGACACCTTGTTTTAAACAATAATTGTAAAGCACTGTTTGCCAGGAGGGAAAAGAGGTGTTATTTTATTAGCGTATTTTTTAAACAGTGATTTCTTTAAAACAGTCTTTTAAAATTAACTCTGTTGTTTTGTAAGATTTTTTTTTCTTCTTCTTCTTCCAGTTAGAGCTGTAAACCAGCAACCCAGAAAACCTACAGGTTCTGCAGTCCTGTGGTAGCCTGGAAGGAGGCCATGCTTCAACTGTTATATCTGTAGAAGCAGATACTGTAGCCAAAATGCCAGGACCAGTGGGTAAGAACAGTATAGGGAGCTGGGGTGCGGCTAGGGCTCCGTCTACCCGACTAGTGCCCATGTTACCCCAGAAGCTAATAGACCCCCTACCTGAAGAGGGGCGTTTGGTTGTGAATTGTCTAGCAAGGGCAAATTAGGAGGAGAGAGCAGGGGAAGAAGGTTCAGTGCTAGCAGATAAGGAGCTGGGCGTCTTGGAGCTGGCAGGGTCGGAAGGCCCAAACTGGAAAGCAGTCCAGTACACCAACCAGGTTGGGAGTCATTCAGCTGCTTGCTTAGGCCCTTGTACACAGGAACAGACCAAGCATTTGGTGGCACTTCCAACCCATGTTCATATATGGTGAGATTCAAAAAAAAAAAAAAAAAAAAACAAAAAAAAAACCTCACGCTTGCCTCCTTACCACTCTCTAGACTTTTCCCTTAAATGATTAAACCCTACCTGGGAATTGTAATATCAGTTCACGCAAAGGTCCCCACCGCCAATACAGTTCACTCCCTCCTCCACTCAGCAGCCCCTGCGCGCTTACGGCTACTGCCTCAGTTCCCAAGACATTTTCAAAGGCTTGTGGCTTCAAGGTGAATAGTGCCACAGCGCTCAGAGCCTAGCTGCTGCTGCTGGCCCAATAGGGACCAGGGTCACTCTCACACTGTAGGTACGCTGACCTCTGAGTAGAGCTTCTGTGGTGAAGCTGACACAGGCCTTCTTTATCCACACACCACAGCTGCTGGAGGTCAGATGAGGTCTCACCGGCGTTGCCTACTAACATCAGCACAGGCCGGGCAGTAGAGACCAGATCACGCCCCACCTCCCAGCCCCCAGACTTGTGGGTGCTGTGTCATTTAGACAGGATCTTTAGGCTAGGGATCTTCGTTAGCCTGGGCGAACTGCGGGTCAAATTCCTTATACCATGCACCTGGTGCGATCCTTAGCGCTGATTATAAGGCCTGGGAAAGCTGGGCAAGTTAGCTTATTTATGTGATCCCAGCTCGCAGGAGACAGAGACAGGAGGATTGCTGCGAGTTCGAGGTCAGACTGGACTACATAGTGAGACCCAATCTCATTACAAACAACCCTTCTGCAACTTACTGGGGCACATACAAAGAAAGAACGGGTAGAGTTTTGGGGACTGCGACGCTGCAGGTGGCTTTTGGAACCCGATGGATAGGGAGCCCTACACCCAACCGCCCACCTCAGGCACTCTGAGGGCTAATATAGCAGAGGGAAGCGCAGAGGGATGCTTACCTGCGTCTCGGAGAGGCTGAGACTGCCAGCCAGCTGCTTCCGCTCAGCGCCCACCACGTAGTGATTCTTTTCGAAGGCTCGCTCCAGCCTCAGCAGCTGCGAGGGCGAGAAGGCCGTGCGGATCCGCTTGGGCTTGCGTGCGAAGGGCCCGTGCAAAAGCAGCCCGTCCTGGGGAACGTCGCTTGCTGCAGCCCAGAGGCGACAGCAGCACACGCAGGTACAGAGAGAGAGAGGAGGGGCGCCGTGAGTCACAGGCCTTTGCCGCGAACCCCCTGCCACTTGTGCAATTCTGCCACTCCCCCCCTCCACTTCTCCATTTTTCCCTTGCTGCTGCCCTGAAACCACACTCTGGAGCTAGCCGCAGGGGATCAGACAACAAGCAGAATCCACTTTGAGCCAAGTGTATGTATATATATATGCATATATATTACAGAGATATATTCGTTTCCCTATGGGTGTGTGTAAATATACACTCCAGCTTCCCCATCTTTTCCTCCCATTACTGTACAAGATTTCAGAGTGTGACTGTCCCTTGGCAAAGCTCCCACATTCTGCTCCTACACTGAAAGGGACTGAGTAAGACTGGGATGGTGGTCAGAAAGTATAAAGGCCAGAGCAGGCTTCTACCCACAGCTCCAGCTTGGTGACACCCCCCCAACCTCCACACACAGTTACACATCCCCAGGTACTCGAAAAAGCCCTGAGACCCCCCCCACACACACACACACACACACACACACACACACACACACACACACACACACAGTGGCCTTTATCAGTTCCCCTGACCCAACAACACAGAATCCTAGACAGGATGTTTTGACAGAGTTAGCTGTCGAGATTGACTGATCCAATTAATTTCTTCAGAGATGGCTACCGAGTTGACTCAATTGGACCTATGTTTTACTCTGAAGACAGTAATCTGGACAATTCAGGAGAGAGCGCCCATTTCTCCAACAGCTATGTAAGCGAAAGAGTCAAGGCAGGAGGTGTCTTTGTTGAAATTCAGCCAGCACACTAACCACATCCCTCTCCTGGCCGACTGACCCTGGGCTTTGGAGGCCTGCACCAGGCCAGTGGGTTGCTGGAGTCTTGTCTGGAACTCAGTTGTCTGGGATTGACCCTCTATCACCTGACCATTTCAAGTGGTTGGGTCTGCACTACTATACAGCAGGATGAGGTTGTCACTGAGGGGGAAATGAGGGGCATCTGCCCCCGAGCCATTGGGAGTAAAAGCAGAGCCAGGACCCTCTGTCCTGACTGAAGAAGGGGGAGATTCAGCTGGGTAGTAAAGGGGCAGTCAGAGAGGTAAGAGTAAGAGAGGGAAAAGTGAAACATTCTTGGGCTGAATAAGAAGACTTGTAGTTCTGAGTGAGGGCCAGTCTGGAAGTCCAGGGTAAGGTGAGAGAAATAGATGAGAAGCCTTTATTGAATGAATCTCTTAAAACGCCAACGTTGTTCAGAGTCCAGGTAAAGCCCCAACTGGGGTTTCCTCTGGACGGATGATCCAGCGAGGGGGCTGGGGGAAAGAGATCTGTGCGGAGAGACCTGTCTGTCTCAGCGTTCTGTTCTGGAGGTTTGTTCTCAGTTGGTGTCTGGCGCAGCATGGAAAGGCCACAGGGGTCTGGGTAAGTGGGAGCACTTACTCCACTCGGTGCGGAGCTGAGAAAGCATGACTGAGTTCTGTTGCAACACTCTGCTCTGACATGGCTGTCCTGAGGTGAGTGAGTAGTGAGGAAAAGTGCTCTCTGCCTTTTTAAACCCCACAGATGAGGATAACCAGAACTGGCTCTGTCCTGACCAAAGGCTTCTTTGCCTTCAGTCCTCAGTGTTGCTTGGCTCAGGTAAATGTGTTGTAGAGCTTAGCATGCACTCCACTATGTGTCCATATGCACAGGCTGAAACATAGTCTTCCAGACCCTACTATGAAAGAAGCAGGAGGCTATAAACTTATCCAAAATATTGATAAACTATGACAAGTTATTTCATTAAAAAAACAACAACAAAGCTTTATCCAGCAAGAAAGATGATGTTTAGTACAAAACTAAATATCCGACGATATTAATCAATAGCTACATGTTTCTGTAAAGACAAGAGTAGCGAGGTATCTGTGTACCTGGGCGCTTCTTTCTTGGACCTATGAGAAAGGGTCCACCCCTCCTTATCACTTGCAGGGGAGCCTACGCAGGCAGTTCTTAACTGGACCACAGGACAGAGCAAGCTTGCGTTTGGGATGCAGCCTGTTTGGACTCAGCAATTTCAGGCTGTGAGAGAGGGCGTCAGTTTCAGACACCCATCGGAGAGGAACATGAACCCATCCTCCCCTGGAATTAGGAGTTAGGATGTGAAAATTCCCACATCTTTTCTCTGCAGGCCTCTGCAAGGCAATGACTGGGAGCTAGCAATGGAGACTCTAAGAGGCGGGCTGCGGGATGCAGCCGCAGCGAGAATCCACAGCGCCCTGGGCTGGAGCTCCAGTCCTAGATAGAGAGGCCGTTTTAGCTAGAGACTTGGAGCCGGTGCTCCTGCGGGATGGCCTGGAGCTAGAACCGGGAGAGGTTGACCGCAAATCGAGATAACCTCTTCCCTCCTCCTCCTCCTGCGTGAACAAAGGCGCGCTTTGAAGCTGGTACCCACAACCGCAAGGGGTTGGGAGGGCTGGGTCTCCTTTAGTCCCCTTCAGACGTAGCCCTCCAATCCAGAAAGTTCCCGATCTCTGGGAAATGTCACCAAAATGACGCCAACGTCGCTCAGTCTTAGTGTGTTCCTCCCGTTTGGCCCCCAGCTCGGAGGTCGGGACCGTGCACCCGACTTCTACTCTTCGCTTAGGGGGAGAAGCGGCTTTCAGGCACCACCGGCTCGCGCTCCCCGGAAAGCGCTGAGCACAGAACTCGGACGCGGTTCCTTTTCGTTCTGGTAGGGTTTCGTTTCTTGCATCAAAACGGGACTGAAATGAACATCGCGGAGACCCGGTTCTCTAGAAAACGCGGCGCCGGAGGGCCTGGGACGGCTCGGTTTTTAGCCCCGAGGCCCGGCAGGATCTCGAGGAGGCAGCGTCAGGGCCACGGCGTCTCGGAGTTGAAAAGGTCGGCCAGTGCCCATCCGAGTTTGCTAAAAACAAAAACCAAAAAAAACAAAAAAACAAAAAAACAAAAAAAAACAAAAACAAACAAACAAACAAAAAAAAAAACCCAAAACGGCCGCACTGGAATCCTCCGCGTCAAGACGCGGTTCTGGAGAGAAAAGGCCCACTATTCGTGCAACTCCACATCGTATCAGCTGGGACCGATGGCTCAGAGAGCAGCGGGAATTTACGAGAAGGTTTTGCAAAGAATGTATTGGCTTCGCCTGGCTGAGGATGGTCCGAGTCCCAAAGCCGCACCTTTCAAAAAGGCTCCACCAGCCACGGGCCAGCCAGCCTGATCAGCGCTCGAGGCCAGAGGTGCGAAATATGGAGTGAAGGGCGCAAGACTCCGGACCAAGGGCGGCAAAGTCCCGTCCAGGAGGCACTTTGAGTATTTCTGGACTAAACTAGGAACCCGCAGCACCCTCTGCTCAGGGCCCCTGGTCCTTCACCAGCCCAGGTCCCTTCATCCGTGGTCTCACAACCTCGAAGACTCAAAACTCCGTCAATGGGCGAGAAGCTGAAGATAGAGCCCATGAGGAACACGGGTAGTTAGCTAAATCTGAATAAAACCTCATTTTAGTAGTAAGCATTGATGGTAAGTGGTGGGAAATGTTAGCTAAAGCGGCTAATACCGTAGGCTTTTCACCTCCCGCCTAGGCAAATCTTTGAGGAGAAAAATCTGCCCACCTGAAATATTTGCTGAAGCAATCAAGCTATTGGCTGAGTGGGGTTTTTCTCTGTTAGTATGTGGTGGCCAGGTATGGCTGGGGCATTGTCTGACCAACCAAAACCCTTTCCACACAGCTTTCTCCCAGGCAGTCAAGCCAAAGCTTCAGAAAAATTTTTATGTATAACTAATTGTACCAAATATCAGATTCACTTTGGCGGTGTAGCCCTGGCTTACTGTCAAAGTAGTTCCTGGAGCCAGAGTGCCAACCTTATCATCTTTTTGCTGCTGTCTCACGAAACGCCGAATTTACCTATGGGAACTCAGGAAGCTGAGGTTCAGTCTATATCAAAGTAGGAACTAAAGCAATTGCTGTATCAACGCCAATCTTTTTTTATTTTTCTTAATGAGCGAAAGGAAAAACTACAAATCCAAGGAAGAAAATGAACAGCAACAAACACAACTCCTTTTTTTTTTTTTTAAAGAAAGTCAGATAACTGGTGTGTGTGTGTGTGTGTGTGTGTGTGTGTGTGTGTGTGTGTAAGGCGTTTGGAGGGGTCTTAATTAGCAAACCAATTGCGGTTGCAGACCCTGGGGAAGGGCTAAGACTAGCTATGACCTTAAAAGCCCTCTTTCCCTGCCCCCCACCCCAGCTTAAGAATGGTAGTCCTGAGATTCTAGCAGCTCAGTGGGCTCCCGGAGTAGGTCAGCGGCAGAGAAGGCCAGTTTGCTAACCGCAAACCTTCCCCCACTTTAGGTCCGAGAGGCCACGTGTGACTTGGGGAAGTGTGGCCAAGGTTGCTGAGGAACGTCCCAAAACAGCGGAGTGAACACACGACGCGGCCCACTGCCCTGCTTCCCACAGAGCCAGGGTGCGCAGGTGGACTTTCCCCAGCCCAGAGTTGTGATGGCCACGAGAGCCAAGTACGGTCACAGCTCAAAGCTGGCGCGGGAAGGGCGCAGGGCCACGCACTTTCAGGGACGGGACCAGTTTAGTCATAAAGGAAACTAAGGTTGACCAAAGAAGGGTCAGGAAAAGCTCCTAGGATGCTCGTGGGCGTGTGTCCTAACCAGCATCGTTCTTTGGAAAGCGTGGAGGTCCCAGCCTCACCTCCCGGGTGGGAGACCAGCACAGCAGAGCACATACAGGCTAACAGCCAGCGCACAGCCAAGGCTGACAACCGAGCCTTGTCTGCAACAACTTCTGAACAGCCCCGCCGCGGCACCAAGCATCTCCCGCGTCCCCGGGCCAGGGACCCAGCATGGACACTCACCCTGGAAGCGGTGACCGAAGAAGCGATTCCGAAGCACCCAGGGGTAGAAGTGGAGAGGGTCCCGATGCTGGGCGCCAAAGAAAGAGTGAGGGGGTTGCAGCGAGGAGGCGCCCAGCTGGTGCGCTGGGTGCACCGTCAGCGCCGGGTGGTTCATAGCCTCGGGGAACACAAGCTCGGGCCCTCCGTACAGCGAGCGGCCGGCACCCGCGGCGGCAGCGGCCGGGAAGCCACTCACGAAGGCCGCCTCGGCCGCACTGGGGTGAGGGTAGTTGAGCGCTGTGGGCCTGAGCGGTTCCTCGGAGGCGGCCACGGCCAGCGGATGGGAGCCGGTGCCCCCACTGCCAGGGCTCCCGCCGGTGCCACCATCCTTGGCCACCAAGGATTCTATGGTGAAACCCCGCTTGGCCGCAGGCTGGAACATGATCGCGGCCGCCGCCGAGGCAGAGCGAGGGGCTTTGGGAAGCGCTCGGTTCCCTGGCGCTGCAGCCCTGCGGGGTGTGCACCGAGCCAGGCACATGCACTCACGCCCGCACTCCTCACCTCCCCCGCCCGCCCGCCCGCCCGCGCTCGGCCCTTGCGGGCGAGCCAGGCGCGGAGCGGCGAGGGGCGTGCGCGAGTCCTAGCACCGAGTAGAGCCACTGCGCACCACCAGGAGCGTGGTCCCCGCGGCCCAGTGGGCAGCGCTCAGCAACCGCCCAGGCTCGGGCTGCGTGTGCTACTGCGAGCCGCTTCTGTGGTCTCCCTGGCTCTCCCTAACGAGTCTCGTGGAGACCGACCCCCGCTCGCGATCCTCCCTGCACTGCCCCGCCGGGCCTGGGCTGCGGCTCTGCTAGGAGAGAGTTAGCGGGCACCTGCCCCGCGCTCGCCCATTGGCCGCCGCTCACCTGCCCCAAGGTGGGGGGCGGGGCGGGGCGGGGCGGGGCGACGGATAGCGGGTGGGGGTGCGGTCCCCAGTCGGAGGCAAAAACCGGCCTGGAACGTCGGCACTCGAGGTAGCGTCTCCCCACCCCACCCCACCCCCTCTGCATCTTGATTCTCTCCGACTCGGCCCTTTAGCTGCCACCGCAGCCTAGTCTGAAGGGGACATCTGCAGAGCCTGGGGTCAAGGACAAACCATCAGCTCCTCTAGAGTGTGCGGCACGTCCTTTCAATTCTTAGGGAACTTGGATCCCAGGGTAGGATGGGTGTTTGGGGTCCAGCCTGGATTCTCCGGAGAAGATGCTCTGCGTTCGCCTAACCAAAGGGAGCCCTCCCGCTCTGGAGCCGTATTCCGAAGCTGCGGTCATGTTCCCGAAATTTCGCGTTTCCGGGATCTTTCGGGGTACAGCGCTTCAAACGGGACTTGATTCCTTCCACCAGCGGCCAGGTCCACACGGTTCTGGAAGAAACCGCAGAGCCCGTCGCTCCGCACCTCTCCCCAGCAGTTCGCCCCGACGCAGCGGTTTTGCCGCCCCCCCCCCCCCTCGCGCGCACCGCGGCGACTGTCTCCCATCCGACCGCGCTCCCCAAGCACAGAGCGATCTCAGGCGCCAGCGTTCGACGACCAGGCCAAAAGGGGGTCTTTGGGTCACTGTTTCCTAAGTTGGAGCTGGCCCTGCCTCCCCTGCCTCTCAAAAGGACAGGCTAGCGGTCCCTCGGTAGCAGTGGCAACCTGGCCTCTTAGACGTTACCCTTCCGCCTGCCACCGCAGGGCAGTGAGCCAGCCTGCTTAGGTCAGTTTCCATTGCATGCACTAAGCCCGGAGGGCGAGGGGGCCGTTGACTATTAGAACCTGTATCCTGTAAACTTTCCATCCCAGTCTTCTAAGGTGCTGTGGCCTAAGAGAACTCTGGTTTAGGGGGTCCGGCCCCAGCCCTTGCTCGCGTATGGCAGGGAGGAGATCCAAGAGAACTCTGCTTTCTTGAGTCCGACTGGCCAGAGCGCGGCCCGAGCGCTCACATCCGAGCTGGGCCCCTCGCACCCGAAGGGCAGCGGGGTCTACACGCTTTACAACTCTGCGGGAACTCCAGGCCAGGTCTTGCAGAGGCCCGCCGGCATGCCGAGAGCCTTGGTCCGGTAGAGCGCTCCGGGCACCCTCTCAGCTACAAAGCGGGTTAAAGTCTATTTTCCACTCGACTGCTCCGAAAAGCCCCCGCAAGCCAGTGCCATTCCGGCCGCCTTGGGCGAGTTAGGGAGGAGGTGGTGAGAGGAGGTTGAAAGGGGACCGCACCTTGCAGCCCTTTCGCGTCCTGAACGACCCAAGGCCGGGCATTCGGGCCTCCCTGGGAATCGATGAGGCTTCCTGTGATGCTCCCCCCCCACCCCACCCCCCCCCCCCGCCTTCTCGTTCCTGTCTAGTACTGTCCTCTTTCACCTCCCGCTTCTCTGTCCACAAAATGCCTAATTCCTCCCCCTTTTCCTTTGCCATATCCTGGGTCAAAGGGGCGTGCCTGGCTGGTGGGGGTTTGATCACTAAGATGGCAGGGGTGGGACCTGGAAGATGGTCTGCCTTGTTGGAGCAGGGCCTGGGCAGGGACTCGGGTTCCAGAGACTGAACTTGTCTAGGGGCAACAACCAAGTGCTGGGCTCTCTATGAAGACATAACCTGTACCCTTGCTGGTCTCCGGAGGCTGAATCCTATCGGCCCATCCTTAGGCTCCCATCTTCCCCCACCTTCTTGTCGAGCCTGAGCAGTAGCTAAGAATTATTAAAAGGAGGCAAATCTCCTCGGGGAGTTGGGACTGTCTTCACCATCCCAGTCTTGTATCTTAAGTACCTGCTCTGGATCAGGACTACTCCTACATCACAGACTTTGTAGACCACAGCTTTCCTCGTAGTGCTTTTGAAATCCTTTGATACCCAGTTGTTGTTGTTGTTGTTGTTTTTAAATCCCCTTCTACAGAAGATAAAGTACGTGCAGAGGAGCCTGACCTAAATCTGCTTATCGTCTGGGTGGAGCTGGAGCTGCCTAGTGATCCTGACCCAAGCCAGGTTCCACCCTAACCTGGTTTCTGGGGCTAGGGGCTGCCCTGACTCATATCCCTAGGATAAGATGCTGGCTTACTCTGGACAGTGTTTCATTCACCCTTCCTCGATATTCCTTGCCTGTTATTCCCTGCAGGCATTAATCCCTTGCCTGGTTCCCCAGTTTCTGCTCACCTTAGGGCCTCTTCTTTCTAGCTACTGGTGACATCGCTAAGGCTTCCATCCCTTACTGGATTTTGCTTCCAAGTTCCAATCTTCACCCAGTTCCCTCTTCAGGCTCTACCCTGCTCTGCTCCTCCATGGCCTGCAAACCTCTCCTACTACCTTCCCTCACAGAATACCCCTTGCGTTCACCCTGTGCCTGCTGGTCACTTTCTCCAAACCTGTACTCTCCCTTCCCATCCAAACTGATAAGCCCTGCAGGAGACAGGGGCCCATCCCTCCTCCCTCTCCCTCCCCATCTCCCTCTCACACACACATCCAGCCTGTTATCATCTCACTCTACATCTGTCCAACCCATTGTCTCGCTTTCTTAGAAGCCTGGCTCCCACTCTGCTGATCAAACCTGAGCCACCTGTACTAGGTCTGCCTCTCTCCCTTTCCTCAGTCTCTGAGATGCCATGGACCCAAATCCAGACTTCGGGTACTGGCCCATGAGACTTGATCAATACTCTTGCTTTGGAGTTGGCTGTCGTGGTGCTCATCTTTAATCCCAGCACTCAGGAGATAGAGGCAGGTGAATCTGTATGAGTTTGAGGCCAGTCTGGTCCACAGAGTTCCAGAACAGCCAAGGCTATCCAGAGAAACCCTGTCTCAAAAACACGAAACAAAACAAAACCTCTGTTGCATACCCGTTCAGAGGCAAGCATTCCAGGAGAAGTCTGCAAAAATCAAGTCAGGTAACACATGATGCTCAGGGCCAAGCCCCAGTCCACAGAAGCCTTGGATTAAAGTTTCTGCTTCTATTTTGCTGTGGTAAACTAAGCAAGCATCTTCAAATCTTCCCTCTAGCTACAAGGCTATGGTGCAATGTCTCCATCAGAGCCTCTGCTGGGTGGGAAACTCCATCCAACACCCTGTCCTCATCCATATCCTTCCGTCTCCCTGCTTCCTCTTCAGCCCACCTCTCCCCTTGCTTGTCTCTCCACCCTCCAGAAGACGTTTCTGTCCTCATGTTTCCCTCTGTCTCTTGACTTTTTCTCTTAATCATCATTCTCTCTCTCTCTCTCTCTCTCTCTCTCTCTCTCTCTCTCTCTCTCTCTCTCTCTCTCTCTCTCTCTCTCTGAGACAAGAGCCCACTTCATTAACCTGCAACTCACTATGTAAATCAAGCTGCCCTTACACTCAAAGGGGTTCCCTTGCCCCTGTCTTCTGAAAACTGGGATTTGGCAAGTGTAGCCAAGGATAGCTGACCATCCAGTTTTCTGAATAACTTCAGCTGTTTCACTCATTTCCTCTGTGCTCAGGCCCTTGCAGCCAGACTTCTACACCGCCATAACAGTACAGCAGTATGCAAGAGTCCCAAACTTTCATGACCACATCCTTGCAAGAGCAATATATGCTTAAGAGGATGACAGGCGCCGCCTCCTGGAGTTATTATGAGGATGAATGAGCTACTGTCCTTACACTTGGGGCAGCGCCCAGCACAGACCCTTGATAAATGCTAGCCGCTATTGCTTTATAGAGCTGTGTTCGCCAATTTGGGAGCCAAGAGCCACACATACTAATTAGGTGAATAAAATGTTGATGGTCCAAATTTTAGTGTTCTGAAAATGTGCCATGCTTGAACACACAAGCAAGAATTCTGACAATATAAAATAATATACACCATGTCAGGTAACTGAGTATTAGTGTTTTAAGGCGTAAAATATCTTATTAATATTTTCTATATTAGTTGTACATTGTAATGAACATATCAGGTTAAGTGAAATTTGTTAAGAGTTTTGTTTTTCTTGATCTTTTCAGGATCTTATTATGTAGCCCTGGTTTGTCTGGAACTCGCAGAGATCTGTCTGTGTCATCACACCCAACCCTGTTTTCTTTTAACTATTCAGTATGGATGTTGTAAGACTTAAAATTCTGTGTCTTATATACATTTCTACAGAAAATAGATTTAGAAATAAAAAAGGAGCATGGGGGGGCAGAGGTAGAAGTGGCACTCATTTTTAATCCCATCACTCGGGAGGCAGAGGCAGGTGGATCTCTGAATTCCAGGCCAGCCTGGTCTACAGAGAGAGTTCCAGGACAGCCAAGGCTACACAGAGAAATCCTGTCTTGGGAGGGGGGATTTGGGAATAGGGAAATTGATTTAAAGTATTTATTCATTTGAGACAGTCTCATGTATTTCAGACTGGTCTTACTATGTGATGGAGGATGGATAGCCTTGAACTGTGCCTGTCAGTAAGCTGTGTTCCCAGTGCTCATCAGGAAAGTCTTGGAGTAGATCCATAGATAAGTGCAGTTCTTTATGTCTTAAAAATTAAGAAGTAGATCTGGACATTGGTGGTGCACACCTTTAATCCCAGCACTCAGGAGGCAGAGGCAGGTGGATCTCTGTGAGTTCGAGGCCAGCCTGGTCTACAGAGCTGATTTCAGGACAGTCTCCAAAGCAATACAGAGAAATCCTGCCTCAAAATCCTTCCTCCAAAATTAAGAAGTAGAGAAAGAAGGGGGAGAAACTTGGGGACCCACACATGTAATTGAAGCACTCAGGAGGCTGAAGCAAGATAGTCTCAAACTCAAGCCCAGTCTCAATGGGAGAGAGAGCCTGCTTGCACAGTTTTATAGCATGCTTCCTTATGCTTCCCTATCAATAAAAAGCATAGTTGCCTCTCATTAAATACTCACAGTTGGATATTTTTATTCTTTATAACATTCACTGGGTCGAACTCTCTCTCTGTGTGAGTCCATGTGTCTCTGTATGTGTGTCTGTCTGTCTCTCTTTTTCTCTCTGTGAGTCCATGTCTCTCTCTCTCTCTCTCCCTCTCTCTCTCTCTCTCTCTCTCTCTCTCTCTCTCTGTGTGTGTGTGTGTGTGTGTGAGTGTGTGTACTGGGGATAGACCCCAAGGCCCTGTGCATGCTAGGTTGCTAGGTTAAGTTTTCTATCACTGAGCTATGCTGCCACCTCTTAAACAGCCTCCTAGTTGCACCTTATTGTGACTTTATCATATGTATCTGTATTATTCCATCTCTTATTGTATCATATGTCCACATTTCTTTTCTATATAAATCTCCAGAAGTGTCTTTTCCGGTCATGATTGCCTTTGGAGTCGAAGGCATCAAATACCTCCAACTGTTTTTGTGTTTTGGAAATTCCCTTCCCTAATTTTCCAAAGGTCACTTTCCTGGGCCCACTGCTCATTCACTGCATCCATCACAGTAGATGTCCACCACAGCATCCATCACAGTAGATGTCCACCACAGCATCCATCACAGTAGATGTCCACCACAGCATCCATCACAGTAGCTGTCCATCACAGTGTCCTTAGTTTAAGTGTCTTCGCATCACACTCGGTTATTCTGTTATCGTCTAATCTGCCTATCTTCTATTTACCTTTTTGTAACTGTGTGCACATATGTGTGCATTTGTGTGGAGGCCACAGTCAGCACAGGATGTTTTTCTCAATTACTCTTCACTTCTTTTGTTTTGTTTTTTTTTTTTTTTTTTTAATACAATATCACTATGTATTTCTGTTGGTTTAGAATGAAGAGGAAGCCTCAAACGCACGGAGATCTCCCTGGCCTCTGCCTCTCAAGTGCTGAGGTTAAAGGCGTGTGCCACAATGCCCAGATTCACCTAATTGCTTGATTGAAGGTCTCCCTGAACTGAGTTCACTAGACTGGGCATGGTCAGCAAACCCTGGGGATCCTCATATCTCTAGTTCCCTAGCTGTGGGGGGTTTCAATGCCAATTTGCAACAACTTAGAATCGCCCAAGAAGACAGCTTCAATTCAGAAATTGTCGAAAGCAGGTTGACCACTCTGTATGCCTGTTTATGGAGGTTGTCTTGACTGTTACGGCTGTCGGAAGACGCAGCCCATTGTGGGAGGCTCCATTCTCCAGGCAGGGCGTCCTACGCTAGATGAGAAGGAAGGGACCTAAGTGAGAGCAAGCAGGTAGCGCTTGAGTGTTCTGTGTGTCTCCTCGATTGACTGTGGACTTCCCTAAAATGATGGATTGTAGCCTGGAAACTGTAACCCAAACAAACCGTTTTCTCTCTGGTGTTTGTCTGTCAAGGTGTCTGTCACAGCAATAGAACTGAAAGTAGGACCGCAGTGCTGGGATTACAGACGCGTTGTTGCTTGCACCTGACTCTTTACGTGGATGTTGGGGACCAGAGATCAGGTCTTCCAGTTTGCATGGTAAACGCGGCATTGAGTCCATCATCTCCATAACCCTCTTGATGCAGGTTCTCCACTGGTTTGTAGGTTTCCCCAGAGCAAAGCACTAAACTGCGCATGCTTGCCACATCTTCTTGGGTACAGCAAGGGCCCTTAGACATTCACTCTACTCCGAAATTGAGCTCCACACCTGCCTGTCTCCGGAGTTCTCTCCTGATTGTGGACCACCTTTCTGTGGGACACCGGGGCTGGCCACGCAGAGGCGCTTATGGGAGCCTATTTTTCTCAGCAACCTGCAAGCCCGCTCCTTTCTTTCCCACGCTTAACTTCCCCTGTTACTGCCCTGATTCTGGCTTCTGCTTCCTTATCCTAATGGTTCCCTTATCATAAACCCTTAAGAACTTTGCTGTTTCTCCTCTCTAAAATTTATTCTATACATGACCACTAGACTCCAGTATTACAGTTGTACAGGTGGTGACTCCTTCCGATGTTTCTCAGCACTGTGGAGATAATAATAAAGCGCTCTGCCTGAGTTGAAGGAGGCTGTCGATACCTATTCATACACTACTGCTAGCTACCCACAGTTGCACTCAGTAAACAGTAGCTGTTAGTGTGACTATTTTCTTTTCTACGTTTATTTTATGTACATTGATGTGAAGATGTCAGATCCCCTGGAACTGGAGTTACAGCCAGCTGTGAGCTGCCATGTGAGTGCTGGGAATTGAACCCAGGTCCTTTGGAAGAGCAGCCAGTGCTCTTTAACTGTTGGGTCGTCTCTCCAGCTCCTATTTTCTTTTCTTTTTTTAAAAATCCCTCCCTGTCAGGACAGGATCTGTCTGGCCTCAAACTCACAGACAAGTTTCTACCTCCCAGACTTAAGCACATGTGTCACCATATCCAGTCCTAGAGAGTTTAGGAGATAACCTTTTTGTTTGCTTGTTTGATTGCTTTGAGACAGGATCTTACTGTGTAACAGTCAAGGCTGGTCTCAAACTCACGGAGGTCTGCCTGTCTCTGCCTCCCAAGGGCTTCCATTGTAGAGAGCCGTGAAGTGCCACGCCTTAAAGTGGCGCTGGCTCCCGCCTTACACCTTCCTGCTGGTGAAGGCTCTCTGGCTAAACAAGCCCTTAATTGGTTAAGTCTGTTCAGCCTGTCTGCTTCCGCATTAGAGTAGCCTATCTGCAGGGTCCACGTGGCTCACTGGGGTTGGTTAGCGCAAGGGTATTTAAGCCCATGCAGGGGTCCCCCGGGTCTCTCTCGAGGGTCAGAGGAAACATGTTTCAAGGATCCTGATTAAAACTGCATGAAGAAGATCTACCCGGAGTCATGTCTTCCTTGTTGGTCAGGGTAGGCGCATACATTCCATTAAGGGACTGCACCCGCACACCTGGCATTAAGCGTTTGGCCTGCATGCATGGTGTTCATGGATGTCAGAAGGGCCTGTCAGATACCCTAGCACTGGTGTTGTAGATGTGGGTTCTGGGGGCTGAACTAAGTCGTCTGCAAGGGCATTAGGTAAAATTCTTGGCCATCTCTCCAGCCCCCTTGTTTTCTCTCTTAAAGGTTAATAAAAATTTTAATTATGTGTTTACATGTGCATGTATGTGCATGTCTATGTGAAAGGGTGTGCAGGTGCCCTCAGAGGCCAGAAGAGGGTGTCAGATCCATTGGCGCTGAGGTTGCAGGAAGCTGTGTGTGTGTGTGTGTGTGTGTGTGTGTGTGTGTGTGTGTGTGTGTGTGACACATACGTGTAGGTACTAGGGAGTCCAGAAGGGGGAATTGGATCGGATATCCTGGACCTGGAGTTATAGGAAGTTATGAGCTACCTGATGTGGTTGCTTGGGATTGAACTCCTGTCCTTAGAAAGAGCAGCAAGTGCTCTCCACTGCTGAGTCATCTCTCCAACCCCACCCCACCCCCAGATTAACTTTTCCTCGTGGGAAATTTCAGTCATCCTTCATATAGACAAGGTATTAAAAAAACATCTTTTTACCATTCAACATCAAGCACCAGTATTGTCCAGTCTTAGAATGGCGTCTTTTTGTTCCAGGTTGGCTGAAGTAGCACAAAGTTAAGGGAAGCATCTTCAGTGGCCCAGGGATCACAGGAAGCTTGGATTGAAACAATGAGTAAGCTCCAGAAGTGGGGTTTGGCTGAGACAGAAGCCAAGTGAAGCAGAACTTGGACCTTAAAAGACCAAGAGTGAGACAGACGAGACAAGGGTTTGGAGCAGCCATGGCAGGAAGTCAGCTCCAGATCCCTGAAAGTAACAACCTAAGGGTCAGAAGAAAGTGGGGCTCGCAGGAGGAGTCTGTGGCAGACATGCCTAGCTGTCTCTGACTGCACCAGGGGGAGGAAAAAGACCTGGCTCCTGAGGGTCTCTATTCACACCCTGCTCTGTCCCGAATCTGGGATGAAAACTGTTAGGAGAGCCTAAAAGATCCAGAAGCTGAAAAAAGATCCAGAAGCTGTGTTAAAGAAAGGAGACAATGGAGAGAACACCGTATTTTATATGCAAAAGAGAAGCCTGAAAAGGATATTAAGGAGAAACTTAGAGGACCAGCAAGAGGTCTTAATGGGTGAGGGCACTGGTGGTAGCCGGATCCCTCGAACCGCTGGAAGGACTGAACTAACTCCTGAACACTGCTCTCTGAGCTCAGCTGGTAGAGAGCCTGCCTGGCATGCAAACCTCCCCAGAACTGCAGCAACTGGGCTTGGAGGTGCACACCAGTAACCGCAGGAAGGCGGAGGCAGGAGGATCAGTTCAGCATCAGCCTTGGCTACATGAGATCCTGTCCCTAACCACCACCACGACCACCAAATGATCTATACATAAATAATGCCAAAGAGAAAGAGACCTTACAAGAAGCAGAGAGCAATGCTGGGCTCTTAGAAAGTAAAGACAAACTAAATTTCAAAGGTGCATGCCAGGGGAGGGCAGGGTGCATTGTCAAATCACCGAGAGGAAATTACTTACAAGCTAGAATTGTGTTTTAGGCCAACAGTGTCTTTCAAGAATAAGAATGAAATAAAGACATTTCAGACAAAAAAAAAAAAAAAATGAGCATCTCCATCAACTGACCCTCACTGAAGAAACTGCTGGCAGAAGGAAAGAGCTGCAGAAGTAAAGAAACGTTAGGAGGTGAAAGGCGAATGGTGGGTGGCGCGTACTGAGAGCAGGGAACCACGACGCTCTGGTAGAATTCAGACCAAAGCAGCACAGAGGCTGGGGTGGTGACAACCAAAGTCGAAGCACACCGTATCGCAAATATCACACATTCTTCCGAAGGGAGGTCAGCACAGTGACACGCTGTGCACTTGAGGGAGTCAGGGGCCAGTAAGATGGCTCAGTGAGAAAAGGCACCTGCCGCCAAGCCAAATGACCTGAGTTCTATCCCCGGGACCCACACGGTGGAAGGAGAAAACCATCTCTACAAAGTTGGCCTCATATACACAAGAATAACAAAACATTTACAAGTGGGAGGGAGTTAAACATACTTGGCCACCACCAAAGGGACACACACGGAGTACTACTTCCAGATCAGCAAAGGAGGGAAAAGGAGGGTGAAATGATAGACGATTAAATAACACTAAAGCCATCCCCCAATGGAAATTAACATCAAGAGCACTGGAGAGACGGCCCCTCTGCTTGGAACACTTGCTGCTCCTGAGTTCTGTCCCCAGCTCCCACATCTGCTCACAACTGTTTCCAACTCCAACTCCAGGGGATCTGAGGTCCCTTCTGTCCTCCTTAGACTCTGCACTCACATGTGTATGGCCACATAGAGACACGCTTACACACATACATTCACAAAGAAAAGCTTTTAAAAGAAAACTACAATAAATAGGAAACCTTGCACCCAAGGTTTCTAGGACAGTGCAGGAGTTTGTCACAAGGTTGAAAGAGCCCCACTCTGGGACGCTGTTCTTCATGGAAAACAACTGAGAAAACATGGAAAGCATCTTAATAAGAAGTGTTAGAGAATCTGTCACTGGCGTTCTCTTCCCAAAGATGGAACACAATCGCCGAGCAACTCTAAATAAACACTTAAGTCACAGGAATCTAAAAATTGATGTCAAAACAAAAGTTTGCGTCTCTATTTCTCACAAAAAAAAATTTCCAAGGGTTTATCATTGAATTACAATGTGAATAGTAGGAGAGAGGGGGAAGGAGGGGTTTCTCCAGAGGAGGAATGTCGGGCAGACATGAGGGTGGATATAGGTGGTAGCTCATTTCTAAACAAGGTTCCCCATGTGATCTGAAATTTGAGCGGAAGAAACAACTACCACTTACCGCCAACAGCCTCTGATACAAAAAAGCTAAAGGCAAATGTAAACATTTTTTTGTTTGCTTGTTGTTGTTTCTATGTGTTCGTGCACACCTGTGGGGGTCATTGGTGGCCCTTGGTTGCCATGGTTGCCTGGTTGCCATTCACCTTAGGCTAGGTGATGGTCAGTAAGCGCCAGAGATCTGCTTGTCTCTTCCCCCCTAGCGGTAGGCTTACAAGTATCATCCACCAAGCCTGGTTTTTAATGTATGCTCTAGGGATGGAATTCAGCTCCTCGTGCTGGTACAGGAAGCACTTCTCCATCTGAGTTATCTTTCAGGCCCCGAGGAAAAACAATCCAAATTTATGTAACTAGTTGAATATGGTGGGACGTGCCTGTCCGGTCAGATTTTTGAGGAGAGCAGGCAGGTAGATCTCTGAGTTCAAGGCCAGCCTGGTCTACAGAGTGAGTTCCAGTACAGCCGGAGGTAGACAGGGAAACCTTGTGTTGAAAAACAAAAAAAGAAAGAAAATATTCTTTTGCTTGGAAAACCACTCCTGTCATGAGTGTAGGAACCCAGTTTATAACTGTGCATGTTGAATTCTGCATCATTCAGGAAGAGGGAACCGTATTTGCGGGACTGGCTCCGTAACATTGACCTATGGGCATATCTGTGGGGCATTTTCCTGATGAGAGACCGATGTGGCGAGAGCCCAGCTCACTGTGGGTGGGGCCACCTTGCAGTAGTATTTTCTCCTTGGGATCACCTGCCCTCAAATAATGACACAAAGAGTTCTTACTAATTATGGATGCTTGGCCTTAGCTTAGGTTTGTTCCTAACTAGTTCTTGTATCTTAATTAACCCATTTATATTAATCCACATTCTGCCACGTGGTGTTACCTCCTCTCCATACTGCCCATCCTGCTTCCTCAGAGTCTGGCTGGCAACTCTGTTTTTGTGTCTAGATTCATCCTGAGTTCCTCCCTTTGCACTAAGTCCCTCCTAGTCTCTCCAGGCTTGCTGTTGGCTATTCAGCTCTTTATTAAACCAATCAGAAGGTGCCTTGGCAAAGACAGGCCTTCACAGTGAATATAAATACCCTGCAACTTCATCTTCTGGGAGGTGGTTCTGGGTTATGTAAGAAAGCAGCTTGAATGAGCCTTGGAGAACAGGGCAGTAAGTAGCATTCCTCCGTGCCTCTGCTTAGTTCCAGCTTCCTGCTTGAGTTTCTGTTCTGACTTCCCTTATGATGGATGGTGATCCTAGTTGGTTTTGGTCAACGCTTTATCACAGCAAGAAAAAAAGTAATGCCGAAATTGGTACGGAGGGTGGGGTGTCCCTGTGATATACCTGACTATATTATTTTGTAGAGGACTGTTGAAAGATTTTGGAGTTTTGGGGCTAGAAAATACCATTGAGTGCTTAGCTTTAATGAGCTACTATGAGTGCCTGGAATATAGGAAATATTGAGAGTGGCACTGCTGATGAAGTCCTGGCTTATGACATTGCAGAGGGAAGCAAGGACTCCATTAGGGCCCTTCATGGGATGGTTTGGATCACAATTCTGCAGAAATGAAACCTTTGCTTTGCTGGGACATTTAATTCTGGTCAATGGGAGGTGAAAATTCAGCTGTAGTTAATAAGAGACCACCATCATAGGTGGAATCATCTAGGAAGCTGTGACGGCTAATTTTATGTCCCCGTGACGCAGGCTAGAGCCATCTGAGAGGAGGGAACCCCAAATGAGAAAATGCCTCCGTTGGGCTGTAGGCAAGCCTGTAGAGCATTTTCTTAATTAGTGATGGATTAATTAGGGAGGGCCCAGGCCATATAGGTGGGTCATCCATGGGCTGGCGATCCTGGGTTCTGTAAGAAAGCAGACTAAGCAAGCCATGGGGAGCAAGCCGGTAAGCAGCACCCTCCATGGCCTCTGCATCAGCTTCTGACTCTGGTCCCCCAGAGTCACGTGACACAAAGTGGCGGGCCAGAGAGGGTTAAGACTTCACCTAAAGCCGGAGCCCGAATTTGGAATTATTTAAGAGTCTGCCATGTGGTATTGGTTTTGAAGGCAGGAAGGGGGCATTTTCTCCGTAGCAGTTGAGGTTTGGCACTAGGAGACACCACCGGCAAAGCTGTAGCCTCGGCTGCAATGGAGGCCCCAGGATTGAAGGGGTCATAGAGAGTCTGAGGCTCGTCACCATGTGGTGGTAGATTTGGAGGCCACTGGTGTGGCTTCAGTGGCAATAGTGATCCCAAGATACTGGAGATACCACAGCTGTGCGAGGTCCACGGAGGATTACCAGCGAATGTGGCCTGGAGCCAAGAGACACGCTGTGTGGGCTGTGAATAGCAGAGCTGGGGAAGTAGAACTATGGAGCTCAGAAGATCACAAATGAGTCCTAGACACTGGACATGGATCTATTCCCGTCTGATTATAATTGTGCTCTGGTTCATTTCACTTGGAATAAGAATCATTTAGCTTGTTCTGGCGTGTCTGTGGAGATCAGAGGTTATCCTTGCCTTCCACCTCGATGGAGACAGAGTCTTTGGTTGCTCACCATTACCTACGCCAGGCTGGCTGGCTCACAAGCCTTCGGGGATCCCCCTGCTTCTGCCTTCCATCTCACAGTAGGAGCACTGTGATGACAGGTGCGATTATACACAGAGACTAGAACTCGTGTCCTCCCCCTGGCTTTGCAAGTACTTTATCTACTGGGCCGTCTTTCCAGCCCACAGATTTAAGATAATTACTGAGGACATTGTTTCCAGGGGTTGCTCACGAGTCGTAGCGAGGCAGCTGATGGTGCGCTGAGGCTGAGCTCTCAGATCCAGCTGAAGGCAGTCTTGAACTTCCGACCCTCCCTGTCCCTTCTACCTCCAAAGTATTGGAAACACCAGCACTCCTTAATTATGGCAGTAGGCGCGTGGGTGCTCCGGTGTGTGGTTAAAATCACCAGGGAGGCTCTTCCACTTGATTCTGATGGGAATAATTTTTACAAAATGCATGGCTCAGGCTCCACCGCAGTCATGTCCACCACTGGAAGATTTGATGGTGTTTCTCCACCTACAGAGGCTAAAGCCAAGAGCTCTGTGCACACATTGTGCTCACAGAGAGGGGATTTAATGGTGTTGCGTTTGTCAGGATGGAAACTCCATAGCGATTGCAGTGCTGTCAGCTCTGTGCATGAAGCTGTTCATACATCTCTGAAAAGCTGGCAATTTTTCAGAACATTCGTGTGTAAAGTGGAGGCACACACAACGCACAGCATGCCCAGGGGTTGCTGGAATGTGCTGGATTACTGTGAGTGAGTGAGGGCCTCTGCAGATTGTTTAAACCTGGGGAATTTGGATCAGGCCATCCTTGACCAGCACAGGTGGCTGGGGCAGGCAGGGTTTGGCTGACTCTGCTTGCTAAAAGTATCTTCACCTATTGTTTACAAGAATCCAAAACAATGGGTAAAGCGTGGCAGCCATTTTTTTTTTTTTTTTTTTCCTAAAGAGCTTCTATTTGAAACTACAGACATTTTTTTTTTCTCTCTCTGCCGTCAAAGGCTGAAGCAAAATTTCATGGCTTGTCATCTGAGAGAAGCGATAAATATTTCAAAACCAGTTGGGACAGAACAGAGAAACCATGCCAATAAGCAATCCCCCAGGGGCTCAAAGTGGGAAAATTGTTTTCCAAGGAAGAAAATGTTCGTGCTAATTCAGGTAGTACACATTCCTCATCATGGCGTCAGAAAAACATTTTAGAATAAACGTTTATTTCTAGTAAGTACTGGCCACAATGATTAAACTACTGCTTTTCAGAAAACCATAACAGCTGATGATAGATAGTGCCACACACAAGATGCTAAGGCATGAGTTTGAAGGCAGCCTTGGTTATGTAGCAAGTTCAAGGCCAGCCTGGGCTGCATAATGAGATTTGGTCTCAAAAAGCAGACAGGCTGGGAGCTGGCTGAGCTGGCTGTGTAGGCATGAGTACCTAAGTATGGATTCCCAGCACCATGCAAAAAGTCGGGCGCAGTGATGCATGCTTGTAATCCTTGTGCTGGAGGGGTGGAGACAGGAGGATCTCTGGGACATGTCAGCCAGACTTGCACAGTTGTCAAGGTCCAAGTTCAATGAGAGACCCCGTCTCAAAAAATAAGACACATAGAAAGAGCTTGAGGGGTTGCAACCAATCAACTTTTGACTTCTACATGCATAAGAACACACGTATGAACACACACACACACACACACACACACACACACACACACACACACACCAAACAGTGACAGCAAACTCTGAGATAGCGTATTACATGAAAAAAAAAATAAATAAAATACAAGCATTCAAAAACTTCCAGCATTTTTCCAGTTACGCCCACACCTCCATACATGCAGCCGTGGACTTTGGTGGGCCCTACAGACTTCCTTCTGATCATAACTGTACGTTGGGAAGGTCTCTGTGGGCTCACTTGTGATTTGGGGCAAGGAGTCTCTCTCAAAGGCCTCCGAAATTAAGTGACACTAGAAGTGACATCTGTAACAGGCAAGGGGGGCTGTCTGATAATGAGTACCGTCAGCCAGGGAGTCAGGGTGGCGCCTGAAGCGCCGAGGGCTGGCCCTACAAAGCCCTCCTCTCTACAGTGCCTGCCTGCCTCGCTTCCACAAGTCAGTCGGCATCCTTTCGAGTCTACAGGCCACAACTCCCCATGGTTGGCATTTTTGTATGTCAAGAAAGGCGTGCGGTGGGCACGAAGGTCTCCTGGAAGTACGGCAGGACAAGAACAGAATAGTAGCTGGGCGTGGCTCTGCAGGACTCCAGCCCTGCCACTGGGTGTGTGTTCAGTGGTGGTGAGCGCTGGCAGGAGGACAAGGAGCTCGAAGGCATCTATGGCTACATGTAAATTTGAAGCTTGTCTGGGTTATGAGTCTCTATCTTAAACATCAGGAACGGGTGGGGCAGGGTGGGTGCTAGGAGGAAGAAGAGAGTAAGAAGAGGATACATGCCTCTTCCCCTTTCTGTCTCACTCAACAGAACAGGAGTCCGGGGGACCTCTCTCCATATCTAGGTTCTGGTTTCCCCTCATCTATCCAGAAACCATCTCTCACCATCTGCCCCCGTGGAGGCATGAAGATAAGCCTACCTCCGGCAGCAGCCCATAGCATCCCATCTCTGTCTCACGCTCCTGCTGTGCTAGCCAGGCTCCAGCCCCAGCATCTTCTACCAAGCTCACCTTACCCAGCACATTTGTGCTCAGGCAGGAAGAGCACAGGCCTCTCAGCAAGCCAGGGCGACCCCTTCTCATCCTAGCAGTCCTGCTGGAAGCCCTCCTGGAGACCCTTCCTACATCACAGACAGGTAATAGATTCTGTCCCATCATCTTTACTCTGCGGTTCTGCCACGCCCTCCCTACCAAGCTGTCATTTGGCAGCACTGGCCTCAATCTTGCTGCTCTGGCCTCTTATTTTCTGGACCCTCTCCCTCCGGCCACCCCCTCCTCCATCCTAACAATGGGGATACAACAATAACCACAACACAGGCCGGCCAAGCATTCTCCTGCTGCCATGGAAGCCTTCCTCTCTTCCTTCTGCTGCATTTGTTTTTTCCTTCGGCATGCTTTCCATAGCTGTGCTAAGTCAAATTTAGCCGGGCTATCCAGTTCTAGAAGGAAAAGTCTACAGCCCCCAAATAAATGGCTTTGCCACATGTGCTTGCCTTGTGCATTCCCATGAGACCCTGGTAAGCACACATAGGTGTGTCAAGACCGGATGCACTTCCTAGTGGTCAGTAGAGACTAGGGTAGCACCCAATCTGTGCCAGCTAGTGTGCTGGGGCATTGGGACAGAGCCAGGAGTATGGCCGAAAGAACATGGCTGCCTCTCCTACAGAAGTTATCATTGAAGCCCTTTGGCTGGGATAAAACAAGCAGGATGACAGCAGTATGGTGGGAATACAGAGTGGGGGCAGCAGGTGTTTGGGGGAGCATGATATCAAAGATGCTCGTCCTTTCCTATCTCCCATCAGACCCCTGTCTGAGAAAACTCTGTCCCAGACAGTTATATTCTGAATCACGTGAACCTGGCACCATAACCCAATCACAACACAATTAATCAGCTTAACCCTGGAAAGCCAATCCACACCCTGGCCAGGGACCTACAAAGGCAACTCCAAAGTAGTCCTGGGTCAGCTGGATTCTCACTCTCAGGGTTGGGATGTGGGTCAGTTGTTGAGGGCTTGCTTAGCAAGCTTAAGGTTTTGGGTCTCATCTCCAGAATGGCATAGAGCCTGGTGTGAGGCTGAGGTCGGAGGCTAGCTCGGTCTATGTATCAAGTCCTAGGCTAGCCAGGTTACACAGGGAGACCCTGTCTCAAAAACAAGCAACAAAGAAAAGCAAAAGTCAAAACAAGGAAGTCCAGCAAAACTGTGTTCTCGAGAAGGACGAATACATCTTCCATCTCTCTCTCCTTTCCTTCCTGTCCTCTCCCTCCCCCATCATTCTTCCTTCTCTCCCCTCCCTCTTTTCCTTCCTCCTTCCCTCCCCCTCCCCTTTCCCTCATATTTCTCCTACTCCTTTCCCCAGAAGTTATATCATCTTCTATTACCAAGTAACCCATGGTCACTATGGGAAACATTTTCAAGATATAGAAATGCAAAAAGACCTAAATACAACTCTTCTAAAATCCTACCACCCAGATAACTATCATTTCATAACCTATTACTGATACTAGCTACCATTTTCTGGGCTCTTTCTTGATATAAGAGTCTGTTCTCGGATTTCCTGTGCTTTTCCACAAACTACTTGAGTGGTCTTACTTAACCTATCAGATGAGGACCTTAGAGCAAAAACTGAATCCAGGTAGGTTGACTCGCGTGTTAAAATTCTGATGTACATATTGCTAGCCTTAAAAAAATGACCATAGGTGGGCAGTGGTGGTCACGCCTTTAATTCCTACACTCAGGAGGCAGAGGCAAGTGGATCTCTGAGTTCCAGGCCAGCATGGTCTACAGAGTGAGTTCCAGGATTTCCAGGGCTACACAGAGAAACCCTGTCTCGAACATCCCCCACTCCCACCCCGGCGCCATGATCATAAACTTACACGACTCCCTTTTCTTTCTTTGGTTTTAAAATGCATTTATTCATTCATTTATTTAAGAGTGTGTGTATATGTGTGGGTACTCATATCACAGAGTACGTGTGGGGACCAGATGGCAACTTTCAGGTATAGATTCTCTTCTCTTACCTTATGGGTTCCAGGTATCAAATTCAGGTCATCGGGCTTGGTGACAACAGCTTTTACACACTGACCTATCTCTCCAGCCCCTCTGTTTGTACAAAAACATTTTGAAAAAACTTCAAGTAAGATATTGTCATACTTTACATACTATATGCATGGCTTAAGTAAGCTGTGTTTTAATTAATAAAGTTTTAAAAACTATGAGCCGGGTTTGGGTCCCGGTATAGAACCCAGGCTGTCAGGCTTGCATACCAACTGCTCCCCCCCGCCCCCCAGCCATCTCTTGGGCCCTCAAGTAAGACGTTCATGATAAAAAAACAAAAAGATGAGTTTAGAGAAAACAAATCTTTGGCAATCCTATGACCTGAAAGATCACCATAGCCACTGAGGTGTCACCGCCATTGCCGTCATGGATGTAGGATAAGAAACTTAGTCGAGGTTCTGAACACAGCACGGCCAGCCCCGGTAAACTTCTGCGAGCTGGAACGCATGGAGGGCTTGGCAGTTGGTGCACACTGAAGTGTGTGAATGCGTTTGAAACCAGAACACTGATTCTGATGGCTGCAAAAAGTCCTTGCCCTGTGCACAGGATGTTATAAACCACCCTAGCTACCGGAGAGAGGGAATTGGGCCCAGTGACCAGCGGAGCTGGACTCCGTACCTGAGACGCCTAAGCTGGGGGAACCACTTCTGGCTTGGCCTCAGCTTTCTCATCTGTGCGGTGAGCAGCTACAATTCTAAGGCGGAGGGAACACCGCTAGCACTTCGTTTTTGGGTTATCTGCGGCACTGGGGACGATTCCGGACACCGTTCCCACCCAGTGCTGGCACAAGAAACAAGAGGCCGGGAATATGAAAGGGCTGGGGTCAGGGCACACCAAAGGCTTAAGGACCCCCAAATGAGGGTATGAGTTCTATTTTCCTGGAGGGCTGGGCCAGCCAAGCCGATTAGGGGCCCCGAGCAGCTGTGGGCCCGGGAGGCCGCTGGGGGTGAGGGGATTCAAGCGATTCTTTCCCACCGTCTCCCCCACCAGCCTGCTCTGTGTAAAAATTCCAAACTCCTAATCAAACCCCCTTCTCTTTTCTCCTTTCATTCACCTGCCCATCTTCCTCTCCTCTTCTCTCCTTTTCTATCCAAACTCATAATTAATCGCTCAAGGCAAAAGTAATGAATGTTAATTGGCCATCTGTAGGAAGACTAATTAAAATCTACCACGCTGGGGTTTAAACATACCTATAGCAACGGAGTGAATCGGGAATGAGGCGAGGAGGGGCTGAGGTAACAGCTGAAAGACTGCAAAACACCATTGGGCTTAGGTGTGAGGGAAGGACGCCAGAGAGGGGCCGAGATGCCGGAGAGGGAGACACGGAGACAGAAGGGAAAAACTCTCCTGGACCCACCACGCCACTGCAGGGCCTGGCATTTTGTCACTGTTCTGTTTTGTGTTTAATGAACACATTTGCACATTTTCCTCTCGCTGGACATGGCTGAAGGGGTGGCTAGAGTTTGTCAACACACAGTTGTCCCCCAGCCATAGGTCTGAATGCACTTAGTTCTTCAGGAACACCCGCCCTGTGTAAAATTGTTCATATGCATATGGCTTTACAGATTCCTGACTAAAAGGTAAGACAGCTCCGCGCGCATGCACACACGTGCACACCTGTTTGTGAACTAAGGGCAACCTAGGGACACAATATGTGATTAGACACAATCACTCATAATCTTTGTGTACACGCTGTTGCATGTAGCATGTGGCTTAAACACACAAACCGGAAGTTAGTGGAATACAGGTGGCGATGCACACTCGGGTAGCTTGTTATATTTAGATGCCCCGACTGGCCTCACAGGTGCTCGAACCCATGTCTGTGAGTATGTATTGTTAACTGGGACATTCGGCCTCACAGTACTGACAGGGTCACATAATACATTTCCATGCACAAGAGAAGCTAAATGCTCACACTCTGTGTGACTAATAAAGGAGGAAACCACACACACACACATACTCACACTCACACACACAGACACACACAGACACACACACACACACTCACACACACACAGACATACAGACACAGACAGACAGACAGACACACACACAGACACACACACAGACGCACATACACTCACACACACACACAGACACACACACAGACACACACAGACATACACAGACACACACACACACACACAGACACACACAGACATACACAGACACACACACACACACACACACACACACACACACACACACACACACACACACACACCCTCCCTCTGTGGGCATTCTTCCCTCTGTCCTCCCCCATATAAGCTTCCTCCTCTCCATAGAACAGAACTGCTTCTTCCCAGAAATGAGCACAGAGACCAGAAAAGACCCCGCCTCAGCTGAACCCATCTGTCAACCCCCAGGTCATCTCTGGTGTTTTCCTTATAGCCTGTGTTCACTTTTGCCCAAAGGTCAGAACATGTAGCGGTCAGAGGGTAATGTCAGGTACCTTCCTCTGTCACCCTCCATGTTAATTTTTGAAAAAGGATCTCGCCCTGAACCCAGAGCTTACCAGTTCTGCTAGACTGTCTGGCAGTGAGCTTACGGGCCCCTCTCTCTCCCTTGCCTTCCCTTCTCTGGGGTTAAAGGTATGTGCTGCTGTGCTTGGCTCTAACATGGGTACTGAGAATCTGAACTCAGATCCCCATTCTGGCCAGCAAACACTTTACCTGCTGAGCATCTCCCTAGCTCAGGAGCAGGGGCTTTTGGTCTATCGCTCCCATTTCACCATACAGGGATAAGGGAGTTTCATTGCTGTAAAATCCTTTCTAATGGGCGGAAAGCAGGAGAGAGATCAAAGACAAAAGAAGATTCTGGTGTCTAGGTGTGAATACCTAGAAACGGCGTCCAGAGAGCACGGCACAGGGCTCCACCTAAGGGACCTTGGCAGGGGACGGCTAAGTGTTCCGTGCCAGCCTTTAGAGGCTTACAGTCTGTGACTTAAGATCTCCTGAAGTCCAGATTCAAGGCCCAAAGATCATACTCAGGTCCACCGAGACGACAGGACAGAGGAGGACGATATCCTTGGGTCCCAGATGGGCCTGTCCATGTCTCAGAAAGGGACTCCTAGGAAGCCACTGAAGGCAAGCCCCAAAGGAATGTGGGGAGGGCACTGAGATACTGGATCAGTGGGTAAAGGCACAAGTTCTGGAAGCCTGGGGACCTGAGTTCAATCCCGAGAACTCCTGTGAAGGCAGAAAAAAACAAAACAAAACAAAACAAACAAAACCTGACTCCACAACATGGTCCTCTGACCTCCATATACACACCCCACACACACCATACACACTCCATAATAGTAAATATTAAAATTGCAAGAAGAGCTGGGTAGTGGTGGTCTACGCCTTCAATCCCAGCACGCAGGAGGCAGAGGCAGGTGGATCTCTGTGAGTTCAAGGCCAGCCTGGTCTACAGAGTGAGTTCCAAGACAGGCTCCAAAGCAACACAGAGAAACTCTGCCTTAGAAAAACAAAACAACAAAGAAGAAAGAAAGAAAGGAAGGAAGCAGGCCAGGAGGCAGAGGCCTGACAGACACTACCCCTCCCCCTGGCACACACATGTGAGAACAACAGGTGAGTTTTCAGGGCCACCTGGCTGTAAGGAACCTAATCAGACTTTCCTGGGTCTCTGCCTGGGAGGCACAGGACCTGCATCCTAGGGCATGGATTTCTGGAGAGCTCCTGGAGGGGGGGTTTTGGGAATCTCCTGCCTGCTGAGGCCTCTCAATCCCCTGGAGGACCAGCCCCCCCCTCCATTCCCGCTCACACACTCTCACACTCACACTCACACACACCCCCTCTGACAGCTTCTACATTTGGAACTGACAGATGTGCAAGGTAGCAGCTCGGCACCGTCTGTGCAGCTGAGGCCCCAGCGTTGCAAATGAAAAGGGATTATTTCCAGCAACGCTCAGGACGGCTGGCTGCCTGAGCACATGCCTGGTGTGTGTGTGCGTGCGTGCGTGCATGTGTGCGTGTGTGCGTGTGTGTGCACATGTGAGAGAGCATGCATGTGTGGCTTCTCCTATCATCAAAAAATCTGTCTTACTGTATCTCTGGATCTTACTGCCTTCCTCTCTGGGTTTCTCCACATGATTTTGCTCACCTGTTCCAGTCTTTGACTCTCACTGGGTCTGGGTCTGGTTTGGTTTCTGTGTCCAAATTCTCCAGGGAGAAAAGTGTTTCCTCTCCCCAACGTTGCCCCTCTTCCCTTTTGGGTCTCACGAAAGTCTTGGGGGCTGAGGAGACGCCTCAGTGGGAAAACATTTGCTGCTCAACATTACAACCTGAGTTCAGATCCCCAGCAGTGTTGTAAAAAGCTGGGTGTAGTGATGCAATCGGTAATTTCAGTGCTGGGGAGGTGGAGACAGGAGGATGCCGGGACTCTCTGACCACCAGTCTCGCAGTCTAGCTAACTGGGGAGCTTTCGAATCAGTGAGAACATTTCTTAAAATATAAGTGAAAGGAAGATGCCTGATTTGGACCTGTGGCCTTCGTGTGTGTGTGTGTGTGTGTGCGTGTGTGTGTGTGTGTGTATGATCCTGCACACATTACTTGAATATACCATACACACAACACATGAACATGAGAAACAGCAAGTTTTCCTCCATTCTGCATCAGCATGGGCTCCCTCAGGTGGGCGGGCAGTGGCTGGGATAGCTGTCGTAGGGCAGTTTGGAAAGCAGGCCTCCAGCCTGGGTCCCTGCATTCCTAGCCCCCAAGCCTGCTGACCTTCAAATCTGCCATCCCTATAGCACTGACATGAGCTGAATACTGATCACTATGGCCTTACACTGGCCCCAGTCCTGACCCTGAAGGACTGTTCCTTGAAATTCCCTTCTCTGAGGGACTGCCTCCTTAGTTACTGAATACTCCGGAGCAAGTAGAGACAGACACACTGAAACCCACAGAGTTAGAGGAACAATGGGAGGGTGATGCTTACCCATCTCCTGGGGGATTCTGACTCACTGCAGCCCTGTATGTTTGGGGGAAGGCATGAAACCGTCCTTGAGGGCTGCCGGGTGGGCCCTTCCCCTTGAAGCTTGTCTGCAAAGGCAGCCGGCCAGCTTCACACGCAGCTGTCCCCTGGCCCACTAGCATGACTGTGGTGAGCTGGATCTAGTTAAGTCATAGGAAATGGCTTCTCCGGGCTGTTTGGAAAACTCCAACCCTAGCAGCCTGAGCCTCAACAGCCAGAATGCGGGCCAGAGACTTCTGATGCTCCTGAGAGCATGCCCTGGGTCTGGAAGTGGGAGCCAGGCCCCTCTTTCCTTGGCTTTAGGGGACTTTAAACTGCTTTCAGGGTTCTAGCTGAGGAGGTTCTATGATGTGGGTTGCCCCACAAGCAAGAAAGGAATTTCTCTTTCCCAGTCTCCACTAAAAATTAAGCCAGGCCTCCCAACTCCCGCTAAGGCTACTAGGGCCTGAAGATGGCTTCCCATGGGGCAAACGAGCATTTCTGGGAAGGAAGGTGACTCGGGCCGCCTAGGGCAGGCTCCACTATGTCACAGAGACGCCCAGCACCTGCCCTGCCTCCAGTCTATAGAGAGGAGACAGGTGAACAAGGCAAGGATGGCTTCCTCTCATTTCGTCAGCACCCCCCTCCCTTAACCCGCTTCCAGCCCACCCCAAAGGCTTGCGGGGTCCTCCTGCTAATTCTCCAGTCTGCTGTCTCTGGGCTTCTAATCTCGGCACTATCTCCCTTGCACAGCAGGTCACTGAGATGTGATCCATGTTGGAGTGTTGTGGGATGCCTCCTCTCCAGTGACTGGAAAGGCTCACGTCTCTCATTCTGAGTGAAGGGCACAGCTGGTCCTTCCTGGCATGCTCACACAGGGCTGTGCACACATGCCACATGGGTCAGAACTTCTGCACACGCATTAGCATGTGAGACCATGTTCTCTGGGGAAAGATGTGTGTGTGGGGGCAGAAGGCAGTGTCCCACGGTGTCATGCCTTGAAGTGAGACTTGGACATGGGGGAATGACCCAAAGTCAGATGTTGAGGGGCAGCTGACACCTCCAGGCTTTGCTGATGATGCACCCACCCCAGCTTTGGTGTGAGGCATGTGACATATGTATGGGGGAGGTTCCTGCCCACTCTGACCCCAGCTGGTTCCACTCATGGGTAGAGATACCACAGATCCGTGGGAGTAAGCCAGGAATATTTCCCGTCCTAGTTCCTCAGGAGGCAGCCGCTGGCCCCTAGCTCAGACTATTAAACAGAAACAAAAACCTACCCAGCTCAATGACAACAAAGACAAAGAGAAACCCTGTTTGCCTTTTGGCTAATCCACAGCCCTGTTCACCGGGCAGCTGGACTCTGTGCATGTGCAGGCATGTATTTATGTGTGTGCTTACATGTGCTCTTGTGTGGGTTGGCTAAGGCCAGGCTATGAACTCTAGGAGACAGATGGCTAGGCCCTGGAGGCCAGCACAAAACCGCAGTCTGAATGTTCTGGAGACACTGAGGCCAGGGCTGGGGAAATCTGTGGGCAGAGATGGTTGGGGGTGATTAGGATGGCCTTGGGGCCTGCCAAGGGAGAGACTCTATCCCTTTGTGACCTCCCTCAATTCTTTGAGTCCCTGTGAGTCTGGAGGACAGACTGCTTAGAATACTCTAAAGCCTCTGTAATCAGAAGACACAAGAAAGTCTTGCCACCTTGTGGACACATGTGGTATTCCTCCCTGAACTCCTGGTCTACCAAAAATAAAAGGTCTGTCTCAACCATGGGGCATTTAGTGCCGAACATTTGCAAACACGAGGCCATTCTCGATGACCCATTGGGAAGGATGTGGTGCTTCATTTAAGTACATTGTAATACAGTCTTTTTGGAGGTACCAGAATGACTTACTGTGCGTTACCAGCTGGTGAGAACAGGTCTGAACCCAGCCATTTCCATTCCAGAGTGGGTAAAGACTCCACGGGGAAAGGTGATAGAACGCACCCCCTTCCACCTTGGGTAATCCTGTAGGACCCCAGATGGTTGTGCAGGAAGGGCAGACCCCATCTTTCCACTCTGCACAGCCCCAGTGTGCCCTCTGCTGGAGACAAGGAGGACCAGGTCTTTTAACAAGCAGATGCTGGGCGCAGGCTTTTTATTTTGTTTGTACATTCTCGGGACCCTTGAGCTCCTTGTCAAAGGTAGGCTAGAGGCTGGATGCAGACCAGTCTCACAGAGGAAGTTCCCACCATGACTGTAGGCTGCACAAGGTTCGAAATCTCAGCACTTCATTCACGGATCCTTGTCCATCTCCCCACAGCAGACCATGAGCCACAGGGACAGGGTCAAGAGGGGTCACCACAGGAGCTGGGGGCTGTTTTCAGCACTGCCAGGAGGTAGAACTGGAAATCCCAGCACTCACTGGTGAGGGCTGTCTGCCTTGTTGGGCCCTGAGCATAGATGGATACTCATCAAATAGCTATAGGAACCTAAGGAAACTCAGTAGAGTGGGTGAGTGTGGACAGAAGCAGGACAACAGCATAGGCGTCCAGGTGGATCCATCTTGATGACGTTGGCCCTACACTGATCACTGTGTGGGCCTGGACTCCAGGAGGCAGACAGATCTCTGGCAATGCTCTGGGAAGTACCAGAAGCAAAGGGCTCAGGACACCCTTGCTAAGAAGCCAGGAGCCCTCTAGAGAAGGTCAGCGGCATTGGTGAAGGGCTCCCCACACTACTGCACCTGCCTTATACCTGTGTATGTATTTGGACTAGAGTCACGGGGGAAACAGGGGGCACCAGAGGAAGAAGGCAGCAGAACAAACATAGGAAATTCAAGGAACATTAATGTGATGCCCTCTGTCCTCTTTCTGCACCAGATCCCACACTCCTCACCCCACAGACAAGACACTCAACCTCCCCTGTCCAATGTTTCAGCCTCTCCTCCTCTTCCCAGGGATAGAGAGCTCCACCTCCCTCTCAGCCTCTGCAGAACCCATCTGATGACCGGTAGAGCCAGCCACTCTTTTCTGGCTGTGTCTGAGGCCTTATCTTTGTGTTAGACCAGGTTGGAGGGGGGCACTGTGGCAGGACATGGTCTTAACAGTCATAGAAATCAACGTGGGCTCCAGACTGGAAGGCCTCCTTTTGCAGCAAGTTCAACAGTTTGTGGGCTGAGGTCCCACAATGCACCAGCTGCCTCTTGGACTTCAGCTCCTGCAGTCTGTTCCTTAACTCTGGGTCCTTGGAGGTCTCTCGAGCCAACTGCTGCATGTCTGTGTCCAGGGGACCTAGTGGATGGAAAGTACAGGACAGAGACACAGGTTGTAGGTCCCCACTGTGTGTGGAGGGTGGGGCTGAGTCACGTCTAGCCCAAGGCTCCATTATGTTGTCTTTTAACCTTTTTCCTCTTTCCAGTTGTGCTCTGTGTTGAAATTCAGGATCCTCCTGCCATAGCTTCTCCAGGACCAGGAGTATAGGCAAGGGCCACCATGCCCCATCACATTACTACTGAGATTTGAACTCAAAACTGAAGTCCATTAAGCATGGTTTACAATCAAGCTCATTGACTCTTATCCACGTGACACCTCTTCCTGACTTTTCCACTTTATCCATAGAAACTCGGACCCCGCAGGTGTCTTACTGCACCTGCAGCCACCCAGGGCCCAGGTGAGAGCGTCAGCATGGTCTCCAGCAGGTCCATGCCATAGCTGTGCTTTCTCCTTATTTCAGATCCTCCTCCAGCCCTCTGATACCTTCACCTGGCTGCTCTCTGCAGGCTCACAGCTCCTCAAAACCCTGGATAGGGCTCAGTTGGTTAAGTACTCACTGTACAAGCATGCAGGCCCTAGTTCAGATCCCCTGTACAAAGCTGAGTGCAGGGCATGAGAGAGGAGATGCCTCCCTGTGAAAAGTACTTGCTGTTCTAGCAGAAAACCAGGGTTTGATTCCCAGAACCAACATGTCAGCTCACAATCACCTGTGATCCAGTAACAAGGGAGATGATGCCCTCTTCTGGCCTTTGCAGGCACTGCATGTGATAAATAGATAAGGCATCCAGCAAAATACCCATAAACACAATATCCTCTCTCTCCTCTCTCTCTCTCTCTCTCTCTCTCTCTCTCTCTCTCTCTCTCTCTCTCTCTCTCTCCTCTCTCTCTCTCTGTCTCTCCCTCCCTTCCTGTCTCTGTGTGTGTCTCTGTCTCTCTTCTGTCTCTCCTTTCTATCTCTCACACAAATCTGTCACTAAAAACTTCCTCAAATTCACTTGCATTTCTGTATAATGTCTCCCACCTGCTAATAAACAGCCCTCAAGGAACTGTGTAGGCCTACACAATTTTAATGGTGATCAGAAAAACGGGGAATCCATGGCTGGAAGAAGACTCACTCTGCTTCACTAGAATGTCCTCTAGCCTTCCCCTCCCCTTGCTCTGAAACACAGTCTCGTGTAACCCACAGGAGCCTCTAACTTGCTGTGTGGCCAGGGCTGACTTTGAACTCCTGCTCCCACCTCTCAAGTGCTCTCTCTACCATGCCCAGTTTATCTCCTTGAGCACCTCTGGGGACAGGCTTGCTATCTTTCTACACAGACTCCTCTCTCCTTGGAAACCTGTAAGAGTATTCTTACTAGAGAGGTTCCTGCTTGTCTACAGGCCATGGGGAATCCTAGACCTCTTAGTAGATTCTCCACGATGCTGAAGCAGCCTCCAGGGAGCTAACTTAGCTCTGAGCCCATCTGCAGTCAGCTGCCCTCGCCCTCCTAGCTGTGATCACTGCTGTCTGTATGAGTATGGGCTGAGCTCAGAGCTGGAGAACTGGAACAAGCAGTCTCATGTATGTGTGTGGAGGGCAGGTGCCAGGTAATACGAGGAGACCCAGGGAGACCAAGAAGTTAGAAGCTAGTTTGGATCCTGGCCTGCCCACTCAAGTAGTACACAGACCATTTTTCCCCTCCTCCTGGATCCTGACCTCTTCCTAACAGTACAGATAACTGGATCACACCCTTGAGATGCTCACACATTCCCCCACATATTGCTACTCTCTAACCACAGAAATCACAAGCCTAGAAGAAAGTCCCCAGCATGGTGGCAACTTAATAGTCTGGTCAGACGAGGACCACCTACCCTGTAATTTTGATGAGAACAGGGGCCCTATCTTATTCATCTGAGCACTCTTTTCCCACCCCATTCAGGTTTCCAACATAGCTCAGCCTGGCATGCTCACAACTCAACAATGTCTGCCTGCTATTCTTTGAACAGTTATTGTGGCCAGCATCCATGAAGCTTTGCTAGGTGTTTGGAGTACAAGGATGAATAAGATGTGGCCCTTGAGGGACAAAAACCACATAGCTAAACATACAAAGGTAATATAATCTTTTGTTTTTTTAATTGTAATTTTTTTATGTGTATGGACGTTTTGTCCCACCTGCTAGTCAGACATCTCCTAATGCTGAGTACCTCTGTCCCTGACTGTTCTAACTTTTACAGTCTGTATTTTCCTTGCAAGATGAGGAGTCATGGGGGCAGATGCAATATATTCTTTCTATTACTGAGAATACAGACCAGTCATCTCCCTACCTTGCCAGGCCCCAGACAGGTGCCAGCCATGTCGGGGGATCACCCACCTACCTGGAGCATAGCTTAGCACCCTCACACTGGGTTCCTCAGCAGCCAGGACCTGGTACAACATGTCTCGGGCAGCCTTCCCAGCACAGTACAGCCCCCAACCCTTGAAGGGCTGCAGAGCACACAGGGATGAGATGTTAACCACAGTCTTGCTGAGCCCAGGGCTATCTGAGAAGGCCTTCAGGGTGCCGGAGGTCAAGCAGAGCATGGAGGTCAGGTTTAGAGCCCAGTAGTTGTTGACCTCAGCCGGGTCATTCACGTTCAGGAAGCCTTTGGAAACATCCCCAAGAGAGCCTGAAAACACAGGACCGAAGAAGAAATGACACAGCAGGGGGGCCTCTTCTCAGGCTCCCGCAGTTCCACCTCCTATCCATTTTACCCATTTACTCCAGCTATGCAGACAACCCTAATGCAAGCTAAGAATACACCTGTCTGGGAGCTCTTTAGAAAAGCAGGGGGATTTGTTCAGAGACCTGTTCTCAAGACTTCCGCTCCCGCCAGGAGGCACTGTTCAAGGCGATGGAGAACTTTCTACAGGAGTTTTAGACTGGGAGGCTGGGCTAACCCTGCAGGGACATCCTGTTTCCGCTTGGAGGCTGGACTTTTAGGGACTGCCCAGTAGCGAGAGGAGCCTCCCTGGTCTGGCCGTTAGTCTCACCTGCACTGTTGATGAGCAGCAGGCGCTGCAGCCCTTCGGGCCTGGGGAGCTCGCGCACAGTGCGCAAAAGCTGCTGCACTCCGGTCTCGGTGCCCAGGTCCATGGCTGCACGCACCACTCACAGAACAGGATGCTGTGCGCCCAGCTCCTCCTCCAACTGCAGCACCGCCAAGTCACTGCGTGCGCTCAGTAGCAGCACGGAACCGGGCGCCAGAAGCCCGGCCAGCAGCGGGGCAAGGGCGCGGCCAAAGCCTCGGGATGCCCCGGTCAGCACGCACAGAGTGCAGCCCAGTCCTCGTTCCTCCATGCCTGGAACTCAGAGACTATCAGAGCCACTAAACCGACACGGGGCGGGGCCTATCCTTGGTATTGGGTAGAGGAAGGACGGGCTAGCACGCACCAGTGTATGGGTGTAGAGAGCAACCAATAGCCAGGGAGGCATGGCTTGACAGGGAATCCCAGTCACCTTCCCAGAGCAGCAGATTCCACTAGAGCCACTCCCCCAAGCTCAGCTCCTTCCTGGAACCATCTGTCCTCAATTTCCACTCCATGCCAGTACCAGCGTCCTCCACTAGGGTTGGTTTGTCTTCATCCACACAGGGCATACCAGGAAGGGACCAGTGACAGCAGTGGCTCAAGTCCTTCCTTACCTGTGTAGACTTTGGGGACCCCTTGCACCTGCATGACAGAAGCTTCTTTGGAAGAGCACAGAACCCCCCTGAGGAGAAAACGAAGAGGACACAGGAAGAGAAAGACTAATGCTCACAACCATCTCACGAATGAGATAAGGACCCATCTAACAGTAAAACCACACCTTGATTTCTCCGGAATTTCGGAAAGCCACTTTATCTCGTAAATAGTGTCATGAATGTATTAAACCATCTAATAATGGCAAATGGTAAGGAAAAAAAATCTCTAGGGTACCGTGGTGGTACACACTTGTAGACACAGCATTTGCGAGATGTAGGTGTCAGATAAGGAGAGTAAGAAAGATTGTTACAGTCTGTTCTCAGCTTGAGTCAAGGTAGACTTGATCTGAGTGACAGACAAGCAGGGTGCTCCAACAGCGTCTTCCCTATCTGGGTGCTAGCACCTCTTTGTATCAGAATGTTAACAGTGCTACTCATTAATTTAGCCAGTTCAGATTAGGGAAGGTGGCAATCAGAAGGGGCAGTCTCAAGTCCAACGTTATTTATTGCATGAGGTCTCTGTCTTAGGCAAGTGAAGTGGGGAATTAGGGGGATATAAGTCCTACAGGCCTGCAGGAGAGAACAGGAATATGTCTCAATATGTTTTAATAAAGCACTGTTGTGCCAAATCTATGACTTTTCTCTATGTTGGAGTCCCTTTCTGCAGAAGTGTATATTGAAAACCTCTTAGTGTTTCACTAGTCTCTTGAGTTTGTTATAGTCTGATTTCCAAAAGGAATTGCAGGATCCTCTAGACTACACAGTGTGGTCAAGGTCAGGTGGGTAAATTAGCCCATGTCACAAAACAAACCACAATAGAGCAAAAGGGGATGGGGTGTGTGTGGAGACAGCCCAGTCAGTGTAGTGCTTTCCTTGTGTAGTTTGATGCCCAAAATTCAACCTAAAAAACTAGGTGTGACTGAGGGATGGTGTTGCTGGCCTTTAATACCAACACTCAGGAGGCAGAGGAAGGCAAATGTTTGAGTTTGAGACTAGACTAGACCAGTCAACACAGAGAGTTTCAGGACATCCGGGACCTCAAGAGACCCCTGATTCAGATACCTATATACCTATACCTATACCTATACCTATACCTATACCTATACCTATACCTATACCTATACCTATACCTATACCTATACCTATACCTATGCTTATACCTACACATATACCGATACCTATGTCTGTCTGTCTGTCTGTATCTGAATATTTAGAAAGAGTCTGGAAGAATCACAGAGACAGAGAAATGGAGTGTCTGTCTTAACAAACTATTAGTTAATAAAAGTGAGGTGATGTGGTTCTGACACCCCACACTGGGAAGGCAGTGCCAATCCCTGGGACTCCCAGGCCAGCCAGCATAGCACATTTGGTGACTTTTTCTGGGCCAGTGAAAGAATCTGCCTTTTGAAAATGTTTTAAAGGTGGATACACAGAACTACACACATTGTCCTCTGGCCTTCATAACCACCCTGACACTCACTGTCATCCCTACACACATGAGAGGACTCATCTGTAAATACACAGACACAAAAACAGAGAAAAAGGAAGGAAAAATTCTTAAATGAAAGTAAGCATTTGCAGATATGATTACATGTTAACAAATCTCTTTTTAACATTTTATTTATTGTTTTCATGTGTATGGGTGTCTTGCCTGCATGTATGTTTGTGCATCACATGTGTGAAATGTACAATTGAGGCCAGAAAAGAGCCTTGGATCCCCAGAACTGAAGATACCGACAGTCTCCAGCTGCCTTGTTGCTGCAGGGAATAGAACCCAGGAGTTCTGGCAGAGCAACCATGTGCTGTAATAGGCATTCTCTTGAGCCAACAGACAGCTCCCAAACCACGACACAGAGATTTCTTATTAGTCATGAATATGCAGCCTTACATTAGGCTTATTTCCGGCTAGCTCTTACAACAACTTGTATGTCTTCATCTATGTTTTGACTCTGGGGTTTTAACCAGTGTTCCTTATCATTTAATTTTGACGAAGGAGGATGCGTTCAGCATTTCAGGTTTTTAGCAAATATATGCTGCCTAAAACACCAGTTCCATGGGATCCCTTGACATCTTCTGAGCTCCCCAGACATAGACGTACACACAGTCAAACATTCACTCCCATAAAATAAATAGATTTTATTCTCACTATTGAAAAATTAAGCTTATTTTTATGTGTGCGAATGATCTGACTGGGTGTATGTTCATATGTACCCCACATGTGTATGTATCCATGTACATGAAGCACATGTGTGTGTATGGATGTGCACGACATTTGCCTGGCATGTAAGCAGGTCTGGAGATAGGTCTGGCCCCAGGAACTGGAATTGCAGATAGGCTGAGATGCCCTGATGGTCTGAAGATTGAACTTGGGTCCTCTGGAAGAGCAGCAGATGATCTTAACTGAAGAGCCCTCTCTCCAGGCCCTTTAAGGAAGGGCTCTCACACAAAACAAGCCTAAGAGCTGCTGGGATAGCAACTGGCAGTAGCAAGCTTAGGGGCTCAAAGGGCAAGAGCAGAGAACTGGCAAAATCCCACATCTGTGTGCTGGTTTATTTTGTAAACTCCAACTAGAGTCCTCTGAGGAGGAGACCTCAAATGAGGAATTCTCCCCATCAGACTGGCTGGCCAGCATGTCTCTGCAGGAAGTTCTTGACTGACACAGGAGAGTACAATCCACTATGACTGGAGCCACTTCTGGGAAGGCAGACCAGGGTTCTATAAGAAAGCAGGCTGTGAGGGCTGGAGCGAATGCTCCATGGGTAAGAGCACTGGCTGTTCTCAGAGGTCCTGAGTTCAATTCCCAACACACAAATACAGGTTCACAATCATCTACAATGGGATCAGAAGATAAACATGTGTATGAAGTTCTCATCTACATAAAACACATAAATAAATCTTTCAAATAGAAAAAAACAGAAATAAAGACAGAGAGAGAAAAAAGAAAGGAAGGAAGGAATGAAATAAGGAAGAGAAAGAGGAAGAGAGACAGGGAGAGAGAAGAAGAAGAAGAAGAGGAGGAGGAGGAGGAGGATGAGGAAGAAGAAGAGGAAGAAGAAGAAGAAGAAGAAGAACAAGAACAAGAACAAGAACAAGAACAAGAAATAAATCAGAAAGAAATAAATCAGGCTGAGCAAGCCAAGGAAAAACAGCCAGGAAGAAGCTTTTCTCCATGAACTCTGCTTCTGGCTTTTGGTGAGAAGTCTCAGGTCTAATGGGGACCATGTGAAGAATGATGTCATCATTATCCCTCACAAATGTTAGTCCTAGACCCTGTGGTGCTATGGAATACAGTCTTTCATCACAACATCCCAATGTAGTCATTGTTTAGGACCCTGAAATCTGAATTTAGAGAAAGATATAGATAAATACTTAGGATGTAGCAATGCTGAGTTTTTACAATCTGGTACAGAAGGCAGGGTCCAAGCATAAAGCAAAAGTCCAAAATACTATGCACCCGCTCACTGGAGAGACTATCAGAGTCCATCACCAAGAGAGGGCCAATCCCCTGGCACCCACTGTCATTCCTATGATTCCCTGTTTCTTTATTAAAGTAGAAAGCATTCTGGTTATGGTTTGAGTGTCAATGTCCCACAAAGAATCAAGTGTTTGGGCATAGTTTCTACTAGGAAATACAATTTAGGGAAACTTGTGGACCTCAGGAATTTGGCTTAACAGGAGGACGTGGCTCTCTGGGCAGCATTGGGGACAGCCATTTGAGTGGAGCCAGAGTCCTCAGTCCCCTACTGCCCCACTGACCACACTACCCTACCTGTCCTTGGCCACAGAATCTAAGGAAAACCAGTGAGGTGTGCAGAGCCGCCATTGGCCCATTTCTTGCTGTGACCTCACAATGACAGACACTTGTTCACTAACAGCTCTGGCTGAGGCTGACTCCAGTCTGTACTGTCAGACGCTGTTAGTTGGTTGGAGATACTGAGATTTGTATATTAGTGAACCTTTTTTACTTGGATATTCTGGAACTACTGAATCAGAACACAGTGAGTTGTCTTCTAAGTTAATAGATTCTGTGTTTAGAGCTTTGGTTTCTCTGGATAAACACACTTTACCTTCCTTTTTCCTTGGTATGGGGTACCACTTGGGGCAATTTTTATGTGACTTTTACTCTATTTTAATGTGTCATTTTATTTGGAGTCATTCCTTCTTTCACCATGTAAAAATATTAGTTTAGACTAACTATACAACATTCTCACAGTGACATTTACCTACATGTACAAAAATTTGGATCATATTCCCCTAATCTCTCTGCATCCTTCCTATCCTTTCCAAGTCCCTCAGTGTCTCTCTTTTTATTCATCCTCTTACTTCTGAGTACAAATCAAGTCATGTGGACTCCGTTGAGAGTCCTGACAGGCCACACTGGATGGTGTCTTTGGTAGGGCACCGATGTGTCTCTGCCTTGGCAAGAAGCCTTCTGCTAGGGTGTTTACCTTAGGATCTTCTTGGCAATTCAATTTTATGACTGGAAAGGAAAGAGGGAGTAGTCAGATCCCATCCTTTGGATGTTATGTGTGGAACATGGTAGCTGAAAATAATTCAAGGACAGATAACTGAAAGTTTAAAGGGAGCAGGATCTTCCAGGAAGAAAAGAATAATTCTTGTTGGGACAAGCCACTCACCCATCACCTGTCCTTCTGTTGGCTTGAAACTGTCTTTTAATGGGACAGTTTTATTACGTACCTTAAGGGGTGGTGTGATTATTGTAAAAATGTCATGGTGCTTCATGACCAGGGGTTAGAAACAATAATGGTTTTGAAGAAAAGATCAGTTTTGGGGCTCAAAGAGCTCAGAGAACAAGTCCAGGAACAAAAACAACCTAGTGCTGGAGGTCCTTGTCTCATGGGATCCTGTGCTATGGTGAGACTTTTCAGGCCTCATGCAAATCATGGGATGACTGATGTCATCTTTATCCCCCATAGATGTTAGTCCCAGACTGTAGGGTGCACAGCAGGTCAGTATTTTATGAGAACATCCCATGTAGTCAGGAGCTGCATCCTCCGTGTGAATGCTCCTGAGCCATTTCCTCACCAGGTCTCTGTGGGTTTTGGGGTGTCTGTTGTCTTGGCAACTGCTCTTTCCTATGGTTTTATTAGAACCTCCTCTTAAAGTGAGTGTTGAGTGCAGTAATAGGATCATGAACTTCCTCCATGTGCAGCTTTCTGCTTGTCTGACCTTTGTTTTATTCTCTGAGCTTCCAGTTGATTCCTGGCAACCATATTGGTGTCTTAATCTGCAGTCCTCTGCTGTGGAAGGTGCTTTCTTCCCTTCCTGGATGGTAAGTACCTGGTTAGGTTGTCTGCATTGTCGCTGAGTGTGTTTTCTTTGGGACATAGGAACTTGTAGCTATCGACATTTTCTGGGGCCTGGTTTGAACCTTTTCTTTAAACTTTCCCCATTGTGAATTTGTTTCCAGCCATATCAAGGAGGACCAACCATGGAGCAGAGCAGGAAGGCCTGCGGCTCCACTGAGGAGTCCTTCCTGACTGACTATAAGATGATGATGACCCTGGGCCAGGGAAATTTTTCCCAGGTGAAAATGGCTTTCCATGTACCCACTTTAACCTGTGTGGCTGTTAAAATTCTTAGAAATAAGAAGAACTCCTCTCTTGTAGCCAATGAAGTCAACATCATGAAATGTCTTGAGCATCCGAACATCATAAAGTTGTTTCATGTGGTCCAATCCAGAAGTAGCACCTACTTGGTGATGGAGCACGCCTCAGAGGGAGATCTGCTTCGCCACATCCTGGAGCTGGGGTCCTTAGAGGAGGATGAGGCTCGACGGCTGTTTACCCAGATCCTCTGTGCAGTGCAGTACTGCCATAACAATCACATTGCCCACAGAGATATTAAGGCCAATAACATACTACTGGACTGCAAGGGCAATGCAAAATTGTGTGATTTTGGCCTTGCTGCTGTAATGCCCCCTGGAGGGAGGCTGAAGGATTTCTGTGGCACTCTGCTCTACTGTGCTCCAGAACTCTTCAGAGATGAAGCTTATGATGGCCGCGCCTCTGACGTTTGGAGTTTAGGTGTGCTCCTCTTCCTGATGGTGGCCGGGCGCTTTCCTTTCCGGTCGAGCTCTTCTGAGGGTTTGAGGCGTCAGATCCTTGCTGCGAACTTCAGCGTACCCCAGCATATTTCCATCGATATTTTCAATGTCATCGTAGAACTGCTGATGATCAACCCGAGCAGGAGGCCCACCATTGACCAAATCATGAGGCGCCCCATGATCAGAGACAGCAAGACACATTCATCGAGTGCTTCTACCCAGAGTCTCCCAGGCACCCCAAGCCCAAGTATCGTCAGCGCCATGACAGACATGGGGTATAAGTCTGAGGAAATCATTGATTCTCTGAGACACCAAAAGTACAACCAGGTGATGGCTACTTACCTGATTCTCCAACACCAGTCACCAGGGGGAGACTGCTGCCATCACCAGGTGAAACCCATCCATGTGCCCTTAAGGAGAGCTACTGAGAATGCTCCCCTGACCTGCACATTGCCATCTGTGCCCCAGGAGAAAGAGGGAGAGAAGAGTGCCAGACAGGTTGGCACAAGACATAGCATGCCTGCCAACCTGTGTTACCAGGCAGGAAACACCCACCTCCCCGACCTATTATACCTGGACAGGCATCGAGCCCTATTCCTCATGTGCAGCAGTGAGGAAATGAGTGAGACTATGAGTGAGACTTCCTCTGAGGCCAAGATTGGGTCAAGTGTCAGCCTGATGGCCAGTGTCCAGCCTCTACTAATGTACAATGCTTCTTGTAAGACATACAACCTTGAGACCAAACACGACACTTACACTATATCTTCCTGCAGTTCCCAAGGGCAACTCTGGAATTCCCTGGAGACAGCACCGAGTATGACAAGCAGAGGCTCCTCTCTTGGGGATCCAATGCAGGTAGACCCCAACACACAGGAAGAACACATTACTGAGAAAGTGAACATCGGACAGGGAGGTGCCATGAATGAGGAAGAACTCACCACACAAGAAACAACCATAACCCAGGACGAGACCATCACAGAGGAAGTGACCTTAACACAGGAAGAAGTCAGCACAGAGGAAGCAAACATCGCCCAGGAAGTGGCTAGCCCAGAGGAAACAACCATAACCCAGGAAGAGGCCATCACAGAGGAAGGGACCCTAACACAGGAAGAGGTGAGCCCAGAGAAAGCAACCATAACCCAGGAAGTGGCAAGCCCAGAGGAAGCCACCATAACCCAGGAAGAGGCCAGCACAGAGAGAGTGAGTTTAACACAGGAAGTGGCAAGCCCAGAGGACGAGACCATCACCCAGGAAGTGGCTAGCCCAGAGAAAATGACCACAACCAAGGAAGAGGCCAGCACAGAGGAAGGGACCATAACCCAGGAAGAGGCCAGCACAGAGGACGGGACCATAACCCAGGAAGTGGCCAGCACAGAGGAAGGGACCATAACCCAAGTAGAGGCCAGCACAGAGGAAGGGACCATAACCCAGGAAGTGGCCAGCACAGATAGAGTGAATTTAACTCAGGAAGAGGGCTTCACAGAGGAAAGGACCACAACCCAGGAAGAGGCCAGCACAGAGGACGGGACCATAACCCAGGAAGAGGGCAGCACAGATAGTGTGAATTTAACTCAGGAAGAGGGCTTCACAGAGGAAGGGACCACAACCCAGGAAGGGGCCAGCACAGAGGAAGAGACCTTTACACAGGATGAGACCATCACTAAAGGAAGGACCTTGGCAGATGGAGTGACCATGAATCCAACTGTGGTCATCACAGAGGAAGAAGCCATCATGGAGCATGAGGATATCAATCAGGAAGCTGCCATCACCTTGGAAGTCCCGATAACCCAGCAATCGACCATGACTCTGGATGACATCATCACACAGGAGGAGGACATCACCTCTGTCCAGCCTGAGGACGCCAACCCAGCTTCCTCCCAAAACCGGAGGCGCCCCAAATGGAAGAGAGTGAAGAAAACCATCGTGAACTGCCTCAGACACCTGTGCTGCTGCCTGGCACCTGCAAAGAGAAGACGCGACTCCTCTAAGAACCTGGCTCCAAAGACACAGGGTCCTGGAGTCACCCCAAGAAACAGGTGGGGCATTGAATTTATTTAATTCCTTCTCTTCCTCCTGTCCTTTGTGACAGAGAATGACAATGCCCACTTGTGGCACACTTGTTAATCCCTCAACCTGCCCCTTCACAACACCAAGCCAGACGCTCCCGTCAATGGTGACCTCAGGCTTGGTTATTGAGAATTGGACATCAGGGATGCGGATCAATGCAGGGAGAGTAGGAGGTGGGGCAAGGGCCAAGGAGGCAGAGATAGCTTGGAGGACCAGTGGCTGTTTAGGTGCTGCTGCACGGCCAGCACAGTAAGTTCTTTTTGTTCCAAAGTCACTAAGACTCTCCTTCCTGTGTCTCTCTTCTTTGCAGTCCTGAAGAGGTCGAGCCCCAGCTCCATGGCTTGTGAGCCACGGGTTGGGGTTTGGTCTGGCTGAGATGCTTACAGCCCTCACGATAGCCAGGCCAGATCCAGGAGTCTGTGTAGCCACAGGCTCCTCTGCAGAGGAAGAAGAGATGTCGACCCCAGCTCAGCCCTCACCAGGTAAAACCTCAGGCAGGAAATGCGGATTTTTGGGGTAGTGTTGTTCAGAGGGCAGGGTGAGTACAAATGTGGCCAAGGCTGTGTTGTGGAACAACAGACCTTTGCCCTCTCCCCTGCCTGAGCAAACATCACAGATTGCCTTCTGGGTAGTGGCTGTCCTTTCCTCCCTGTTTCATGACATGGAGCATGGTTGTCTGCATGCTGTGGAACTTCTCACCCCACAGGAGGGTCTTCCTAGTCAGCCTGTCCTGCCCCAACAGGGGCACCCAAGTTGAGTATGTAGCCTGCAGGCAACCATGTAGATCCTTTAGAAGGCAGCCTCTTGCCAATCACTTGCAAAAAACACCAAAAGTCATAATAGCAAGATCCATTCCCTGAGTCCTCAGAACCCACTCAGCAGAGCTTGGGAAAATCTCGTCTGGGGAGTGACTCCAAGGCAGATGAGTCCTGTGTCTTTCCCAGTTCTCCCTCCAGTTATTCACCATCTGCTTCTCTATGTTTGCTTCTTCAAGGCCACCATTCACATGGGGAACTGGATCCTGCATTCGACATCACTTGCCACAATCTGAGGGAGAGATGGGTGTCCTGATATGGTCCCACCTGAAACCCCTCGGAGGTGACAGCAACCTGCAGTAGGCCCTGCCTGAAGCCAGCCAAAGAGTGCTCTCAGCAGGGCAATAGTTGCTTCCATCCGTTTATTCTTTTTCTGTCTCTGCAAGTTGCTTGTTCTAACACAGGTAAGCAGCTTCATGCACAGATTGCCAGAAACTTCCCTGGCCACCACAGGGTCATCTTGGTAAGATTTCATCCACTGTGCTCTTTTCCCTAGATTGTGCCAACATGCCATGTCATGAAGCACAGAGAAGTCTGTGTATTGACTTGGATTGTCTGGCTGTCCAGGGTGTCGGTAAATGAAACCCAGAAGAAAAGTATCCTAGATTCATCACCTTGCTGAGACACAGTTGTGTCTACAGCATGTTTTTATTGTGTTTCACTATGGTGAAATCATGTTTTTCTTCTGACGTATCTTCTGAGCAACACTAAGTTCATAGGAAAGACCTTTTTGTACTGAATCTGAGATAAAAGGTGTGTCTTACCCTAGGTTGTGATGGGAAGAGCATCCAAGAACCCCATGCTTTCCAAGCTATTATGTTCAGATCTGGGAAAGGACATTGTCCATGATCTAGAGCTGGCCATAACCACTGGACCAGGCTGAGCAGCTAAGAAAGCACTGAGGAGAACATCTCAGGAGACTCTGTCAAACCTGGGAGGGAGATCTGGCTTTGCATTCTGATCCCCATAATTGAAGTATATAGTTCACTGTTCTCCATCCACTGGAATACTGACCCACTGTTGAGTCTCTCACTCTCTCTCTCTCTCTCTCTCTCTCTCTCTCTCTCTCTCTCTCTCTCTCTCTCTCTCTCTCTCTCTCTCTCTCTCTCTCTCTCTGTCTCTGTCTCTCTTTCTTTGTTTTTGTGTGTGTCTCTGTTTGTATGTGAACATCTTTCTGGCACGGTAGCTAGTCAGACTGAAAATGTACCCCTAAAAGATCACCAACACTGAGGTGGCCATACACAGTAAACCCAATACAATCATAAAATAAAACTGAAAGTGACTGGAACAGATTCATGAAATTATAACCATGAAAACAAACATGAAACCTTGAATCACCAACTTATTAATAAGAGACTCATAGAAGTATGGGAGGGGAATACATTCTGTGTACAATCCAAGATGAAAATTGGCTTTCATTCCCTGAGAGGTATGTTAAGATGTCATGTCCACAGTGCCATTTTATTTTCTGACATTTGGTCATGTCTACAATGGTTAGTAGGAATAGTATTGACACAACACTTTTCCTTGGCTTGTTTTAGTGTTCATACAGAGAGTCTTGTCCTATAACTCAGACTGGACTGAAACTCTCTGTAGTCCAGGCTGGCTTTATATTCCTGCTGCTGTGTCAGATCCTATTCAGGCGCACTGAAACACTGTTAACATCTGTGGTTTAGTCAAGGTCTCATCTGTCCCATGTAGGCCACTCTGTAGGCAAAATTGACCTTGACCGGGAACCTTTTCTTCCTGTCTAACTCTTCAGTGCAGAATTACAGATCTGACCACTCTTTCCTGTTGAGTAGTTACACCTGAAGGCCAGTGTAGGAGTTCCAGGCTGAGTGCAACTCCATCTCACAGAGAACATGTAAATTCTGAGAATTTTGTACTCTCAGACCTGGGGGTGAACACACAGAATCTGAAATCAGGATGTGGAAGCATCCTGGAGGCATTTGTGACTGGGGGTAAAGAGAGGCAGGTGTGGGAGCATGGTGGTCTGAGATCAGTGAGACACCCGATATGAAAAATAAGGGGAAGCCCATTGTAGTGGAGCACACATTTAAACCTGAGCCTCGATGTGGGGGCAGACTGATCTCTGTGAGTTGTGGTCTGGAGACTGTGCTACTGAAGCAGTTCAGAACCGCAAGGTATATAATAGTTAACAAGCAATATGAATTAAGGTGTAAACCCATTTGATAAATACCACTGGTGCACATGTGTGCTCAAGAATGAGCAGAGAAAGACAGAGACAAATACACAGACATATATCCCTGTGCTCATTGGTGGGTCATACTCCCCCCCCACACACACTGTAGAATTCTCCATTCCTGCCCTCACCCATTCTCCAACTTAGAATTGCACTCATGTTATTTTCTTCTCTTTCTCTAGGCTCATTACTCCTAAACCCTATGGTGATGTAAGTTTCGGTCTCCTCTAATGAGGAATCCTTTCTTTTCTCCTCCCCTCCCATTTTGACACCAGCTTTCTGTATTAGTACAGGCTGCCAAGGACTGTTGCTCCTCCCACCCTCAACTAACTGAGTTTTGGTGCTATACATGAGCATCCAGTCTTAGTGGGATTGTGGCTTTGTTTTTAAATGATGTATGTAGCTGTGGATGATCTTCAACTTTTAAATCTTTTGTGTCCATGTACCAATAGAAGGAACTCCATGGATTGGCCACCATGCCTGGCATATTTGCCCTGGGGACCAAAGCCAGTGTTTCCTGCAAGCTGCCCAAGAGCTGTCCCAAGCAAGTCACACCTGAGTCTCAGCCTTGCTTGGGATTCACTGTGTAGCTGAGGAACACCTGGAGTTCTGGATCTTCATGATGGGTTTACAGATCTGCACATTGACCTGAGTTCTCTCTTTTAATCTTTCTACAAGACCATTCTTTACTGAATGACTCTTGAGTACCACAAACATGACCTGTGGTCAGATGCCACTCTTCTTCTGAGGTGGAGAGCGGTGATGTGGATGGGAGGGAGGTAAAGGAGGCTGTTTCAGTCCCATGCCATCTCAAGAACACTCAAGACAGTGTGCAGGACAGTCACCCTTTGTAGCCAGGTAGCTTTGAGGCCTGTTCTGATTAGCATCCCTCAGGATGGTCACATCTAAGTCTCTGTGCAGCTCCATGGGACAGAATGGAAGGCAGAAGTCTCACCAGTGCATGTCCATATCTGCATCTGATGACACTAGGAAGATGGAGCCTCACCCCACTGCTTGAAGGGTTAGTTCCCTTACTCCTGGGGGGTCTCATTTCCTCACATTTGCCCTTCCTATGCAGTTTGTGGATTTCTCTGAAGACCAGATGCCAGAGTCAGGGTGAAGGTATATGCAGATAATCCCAGGACTCTTGAGCCTTAGACAGGAGACTAGACATAGACATAAGGCCAGCCTGGGCTATATAAGGAGCAGTAGTGTAGGTTTGGTGGCAGTGTGAGGTCGCTCTCTAAAAACAGAAAGTGACAACAGGCCTATTGATTAGTGTGTGCATCATACAGAGTGGTTCTTGTCAAGGGTTCTTGCCCAGCACAAATAAAACCAAGTGCAGCTTGCCTAGTATTTCTGGTGGAGACAGCAGAATCATGTAGTCAATGTCATCTTCCAACTAAAGTTTGAGACTAGTCCATGGGGAATGATACACTATTATGATATAAACAATCCCTACTCCCAAATATTAATGCCCATATCTGAGTAAACTATGACATGGCAACCCATCACAGCTCATATTCTTCGTGAATCAGAAGTCCTATCGTCTACAAGGAAGAAAACCAGGAATCTAGATGTGCAGTAAATATATGGTGTGATTCACATCTGGAATTGGCCTGAGCATTGAGTTCATCCCCTGTGCACTGCACTGAAGAGCTGTTCAGTAAGTACTTCGTTTGATCATGTGGGATACAGTAATGACGGAGGTATGGAGGGCAAGGTGACCCCCCACCTGTGGCACCAAAAAGTCAGAATGCTGCAGTCCCTGCCACCTGTGAGAAACTCTGAGGCTGCGCTGCCTCCTTGTGGCAGTTCTATACCAGTTTCCTGTAGTACATCTCCTTGAACTCAGGAAAAAATTGGTGTGGTTAGGTGGGTTGCTGAATGTGGTAAAAGGAGGCTGGACCTCCTGCGCTCACTAAACACAATCATTTCCTTACTTCTTTTGTTCCCTTTTCCCATTTATCATAATAAAGTAACAAAATATCTTTCAGAGCTGGGCTGCCCAGGCAATGCCCCTGAAGAAATTTCAAAGACACACTGCCACTCCAGGATCTGCTCTTCACAATTTGACTGGACTTGATTTCGAGTCAAGTCTGTGAAATCCACACCTGAACACAGTTGGTAGCACAAGATGGTTGGGACAGTGCCTGTTCATACAGTGCTTGCTTCATTGAGAGATATTTCTTCATTCCCCTGATTGCAAGGGGAAGAATCATCAGGCTTGTTATCTCAGCAGGTGAAGATGGAAAGAGGTGCATGCCTTTTTTGTTTTGTTGGTGTTTATTTTATTTTTTGGGCAAGTGTTTCTCTATTTGGCCCTGTCTCTATATGACATACTGGCACAAGCACATAAGAGTAAACATATCACAAGTGAGTGTATCCAAACACACACACACACACACACACACACACACACACACACACACACACAGACACACACACACTCAAACACCACAGATACACACACAGACACACACACACACAGACACACACACACACACAGACACACACACACACACACACACACACACACACACACACACACACACACACACACACACACACCTACCTTAAGTAACCATGGGGATAAAGAAGCACAAAATTCCTTGAAGGACCAGGTAGCCTTTGGGAGTCTTCTCCTTTTCGGCAGGTACATCTTGTGCAGTAAGACCCTGACAATGAGACAGGGTGATGCTGCAGAGAATGCTGGGGTGATCCTCTCTGGATGCCTGATGGTTGTCATGGCTCTGCATGACAAGATTTTGGGATGATTTAGTTGCTGAGTAGATCCAGTTGGTCGGCTGGCAAGGTGATTCCCCTTTGTTATCACTGTGGTTTACCTGATGTCTCAATTATCTCTGCAGCTTGGGACTAAATTACTAAGAACCCAAGGCAAGATGCTCCTGCACTATGGAGACAAGAAGGTCACCTCAGTTATTTCCACTAGCATCCCACCCCCAAATCATTGCAATATGTTATTTATGTTGTAAATAAAATGCATTGTTTAATGAGGTTTTTGTTGGTTTTTAATACGATATTTATCTTTTTCTTTTTACATGGCTATCCTAGTTCCTCCTCCCTCTCCCATTCCTGTTCTCCCCTTAGTCTCCCCCCACTCCTATTGGCATCTTTTCCTCAAAGTGGGTAATGCTTCTCATGGGGAGTCAATGAAGTCTGTCCCATCAAAAGTTGAGACAGATCTAAGGCCCTCCTCCCTGTGTCTATGATGAGCAAGGTTTGTCTCCAAAGGGAATGGGCTGCAAATATCCAGTTCATGCACTAAGGATAGATCCTACTTTCACTGCCCGTATCCTCGCCTTGCTGCCCAAGACACAGCACTGTCAATTGCATTCAGGTGTGTCTGGTTCAGTCCTATTCAGGTTCCCCAGCTGTCTGCTTGGAGACAGTGAGCTCCTGTTTGCTCAAGTCAGATGTTTCTGTGTTTTTCCCAGTCCTGGTCTTGACCCTTTGCTCATATTATCACTCCTCCCTCTCTTCAACTGGTCTCCAGGAGTTCAGTGCTTTGGTCAATTGCAAATCTCTGAATCTGTTTCCATCAGTTCCTGGATGAAGGTTCTATGTTGACAATTAAGGCAGTTCTCTATCTGATTATAGGGACCGTGCAGTTCAGGTGCCTTCTCCACTATTGCTAGAGTCTCATCTGTTGTCGCTCTTGTGCATTCTTGGCTATTTCTCTAGTGCCTGGTCTCTGGCTCATCCAATCATGGATCACTGTATCAAACCATTTCTATCCTTGCTCCCCTCTGTGCATCCCTCTACTTGATCATCCTGACCTCTCATGTTCTCCCCCCTTGCATCCCTTCCCTTCTCCTGTCTCCATTTCCCCTCCCCACCATACTCATTATTTTACTCAGGAGATCTTAATTATTTCCCCTTCCTAATGAAATCCATGTTTCTACCTGTTAGGATCCTCTTTGTCACCTAGCATCTCTGGCATTGTGAACTGTAGGCTGGTTCATCTTTGTTTTGTATCTAATGTACACTTACGTGTAAACACATACCATATTAAGCATTTCCGTCTGGATAATCTCTCTCAGGATATTTATCTAGTTCCATTCATTTGCCTGCAAATTTCAAGATGTCATTGTCTTTTCTTTATCCATTGTTTGTTCATCTAAGAGCACCTAGGTTGTTTCCAGGTTCAGGCTATTACAAATAATGCTGTCATGAACACAGTTGAGCAAATATCCTTGTGGTGTGTATGCCCAAAATTGGTATTGCTAGGTCTTGAGATAGACTCAATCCCAAATTTCTGAAAACCTCCATACTGATTTCCAAAGCAGCTGTACAAGTTTGCAATCCCAATAGCAGTGGATGGGTCTTCCCATCCTCTCCAGTATAAGCTGTCATCAATGTTTTTGATCTTAGCCAGAGGAGTTTGATTGGCTAAGGATGTTGATCAATTCTTGCAGTGTCTTTCAGCCATTTGACATTCCAGTGTTGAGAAGTCTCTGTTTAGATCTCTATCCCATGTTTCATTTTTTCTAGAGTCCTTTGTATATTTTGAAGATCAGCCCTCTGTCTGATATGGAGATGGTGAAGATCTTTTTGCATTCTGTAGGCTTACATTTTGTTTTGCTGACCAATTCCTTTGTCTTACCGATGCTTCTCTGTTTCAGGAGGTCCCATTTCAGAGTCTTTCTCACTTTCGGTGCTACTGGTGTCATACTTACCAAGTGGCCTATAGTGCCAAGGGGTCAAGTCTCCTTTCCATTTTCTCTTCTATGAGGTTCATGTGTCTGGTTTTATGCTGAAATCTTTGATCCATTTAGATTTCAGGTTGTACATGGCAATTGGTATGGATGCATTTGCAATCTTCTACATGTCAACATTCAGTTACGCCAGCACCATTTGTTGAAGGTGTTTCTATTTTCCATCATGTATTTTTTTCTCTTCTTTGTCAAAAATCAGGCATTCATTGGTGTGTGGATTTGTATCAAGGTCTTTGATTTTATTTCATCCTTCCACCTTTTTTATGCCAATATTAAGCTGTTTTCATTACTATAACTTTATAGTAGAGCTTGAAGTCAGGGATACTGATGCCTCCTGAAGTTCATTTATTGAAACGGTTTGTTTGACTATCCTGCATTTTTCCCTACATGATTTTGAGTATTGCTCTTTTGAGGTCTGTGAAGAATGTTGGGAGAGTCTGTGCCAGCAGGAGTAGTGGGAAAACCATGAGTTAAAATCTGATAGCACTCTGGGCATTCTTGCTGTGCTTGCTGCTCTAGCATGGTTGGGGACTATGAAGGGGCTTCCCTGGAGTCTGACCTCACTATGTCCCCCGAGTAGTGATGTCACCTGATGCCCTGCCTAGTCCCCTGGTGCCCAGTCACACTGACATCACCCCTGTTGTCTTGGGCTCAGTTCACATGTTGTTTCCTGAGACAACTTCCATGGTTAAAATATGGAGAGTTGTTCCTCTGTCTGAATCTCTTCCCATGACCGAGCTTCAGTGCCCTAAAGTATAAGTTTCACTCAGTACTTTGCTCCACTAACAAGCTGCCTGGAATCTCTGACACACCGGTCTAAATTAGAAAACACAGGGGATTTAAAATGAAAAAGGTGGTACCCTAGTGATTCCCTCTCAGTGTGTAAGAGGGAAAATTTGAACAAAAAGAAATTAGGACATCTTCTCAACTTTTCCAACTATGAGACCTTCACCAGGCTGCCATCCCTGTTTCATGCTGGAGACTCAAAGTGCTTTATGAGATTGTCAAATATTTCTCTGCTCTAATCACTGCTCAATTTCCTAGAGTCTGAACAATCTGAGCAACAGTGGAAAGGCTACCTTAAATGACCTTCCCTGGTAATGAGATTGATGACTAACTTATCTACTATCATAGAGCCCTCATCTAGTAGCTGATGGAAACAGAAGGAGACACCCACAGCTAAACACTGAGCCGAATTCCTGGAATCCAGTTACAGAGAGGGAGGAGTGATAAGAAGATGGGGACAAGACCAGGCTATAGGACCCCACAGAGACAGCTGATCTGAACAAAGGGGAGCTCATGGACCCCCAGACTGATAGCTGGGAAACCAGCAGTAGACTGACTCAGACCCCCTGAACATGTGTCTCAGTTAAAAGGCCTGTGCAGTCTAAGGGACCTCTGACAGTGGAAGTAGGATGCATCCCTGATGCAGGAAAGGACTTCATGAGCACATTCCCCATGGAGGGATACTCCCCTAACCTAGAAGCAGGAGGGAGGGCCTAGTCTCTACTTCATATGACTTGACAGATTTTGTAAATCCCTCCTGGAAAGCATCACCCTCCTTGTGGAGTGGGGGTGGGTGGGAGAGAGGATGGAGGGCATGGGGGGGCTGGGGAAGAGGAAGGGAGGGATTGAGAGGGAACTGGGATTGGCGAGAGTCTACAGATGCATCTTTTGGTGTGCTTGTCACCTAACAGGGCTGGCAGCCCCATGTAGCTTCAGGATGGGACTGCTCAATGTAAATATGAGTTAGGACTTTTGGCCAATCCCAGGGGAGCAGGCAAAGGCCTAATGTCAAGTTGATCTTCAGCAGATTGTGATTTAGTGAATCGCACCAATGTAACAAAGCTTCCATGAAAACCCAACAAGATGGGTTATTATAGGAGCGGTCAGAAGCAGACACATGGAAATTCCTGGATAAATGCTATGTTTGCAGCTACAGAGAGGATTAGCCATGCTCCTCTACAGCCTCTTCCATCCCTGGCTTAAGACAACTAGAGTCATATACTTATAACCTGACTTGTAACTTCATTAAGCAGCTAATCTCCTACTTTATGGTAGTGCTAAGGTCAGGCAGTGCAATCAGATTGGCTGCCAATCAGGCTCAAAGTAATTGTAGTTGTAAGTTGAGATCCTATCTTGAATCATCACTATAGTGCTGAGCTCAGAGATTCCTCCCTCTCTCCAGGAAATTTCATCTGAAATCCATCTGAATGATTCTCTATTAAGCCTGAAAAGAATCTTTAGTATCTAAGAACAGTAAGTGGCTGGGTTCTGGGAGCCCCCAAAGTATCCAGTGCTATGGAAATGGAGAGATGGCTGCGCAGTTAAATGTACTTGCAGAGAACCTAGGCCCAGTTCCCAGAATCCACATGATGGCTCACAACTCTCTGTAATTCTAGTTGCAGAGAATCCAACACCCTCTCCTGGCCTTCACAGGCACCAGGCATGCACATGGTACACACACATACATGTAGGTAAAACATTCATATAAACTGACATTATGACCACTCCATAATATGGTTAAAAGGAAGGTGTTTATTGTGCATATGAGAGAGAAAAAACATCCAAAGGTATCTGGGAGAGTCTAGAACAGAGAGAGAAAGTAGTAGATTGAACATAGCCAGCAAACCTGACCAGCTTAGGATAGAAGCAGAGATTGAGAGACAGGGAGGGAGGGAGTAAGAGAGGGAGGGAGAGAGGGATAGAGAAAGAGGGGGGAGGGAGGAGGGAGAGAGAGGAAAGAAACACAGTGAGAAGAGAGTGAGAGGGAGGGAGAAAGGGAGGGAGAGAGGGAGGGAGAGAGGGAGGGAAAGAGAGGAAAGAAAAACAGTGGTAGAATACAAAAAAGCAGAAGGGGAGGAGAGAGACAGAGAGAAAAAACAAAGCAGGGGAGGGGAAGGGAGGTAGGGAGAGAGAGAGAGAAGCAAACTATTAAGGATACAAGGAGAATAAATAGCTGAGGGGAAAGAAGCTGTGAGCTGGAAGCGGTTTAGGGAAGGGAAAGAGGTGAAAAATGCTTGGAGGTTGCATGAACTCTGAAATTATAACAGGTACTTATGATACTGAGGGGCCCTGAAGACCAGCATGCACTTTGGTATGCTAATAGGCACTGCAGATAGCCATTTTCCCTTCTGGAATTTGGGGAACTGGAGTTTCCATTGGACCTGACAACTCTCACATGTAAAATAAAAACAAACTAAAACAATAACCTCCCAGTGCAAGTCCCTACCATTCCAGGTCATGTGAATCTACTGACTCAGGGATTCTCTACCTCAAATAATTCAACCAAGGAAAATCCCTGTTAGGTGTGCCCAACTGTCTTGGTTTCAGTTAATTCCTATTTATTCAAGATCATTCATAACTAAGATTAGCTATCACAACCTCCCAACATCAGCCAGAGACCACCATCCATTCTTGACAATTTGAGTCTAGTGAGAAGGGAATGGGCTCTCTTGAGTGTGTATAAGAGCCTTGTGAGAAGATACTAGTTAGAGTGTCAGCAAGTGAAGAGGGAACCGTGCTACCTTTCCACTAGCAGATGAACATCAGCGTCCACACCCCACTGAAGCACAGCACCCTGATGCCTGTTGTAGGCAATGCCACCATTCCTTCTATTATTATTAAAGTGGAAAGTATCCTTAGGAGTTAGATTGCAGATGTCCCACAAAGACTCTGAGTTTGAACTCTGGACCCCAGCAGGTGGCGCTGTTTGGGGAAGGTGTGGACCTTAGGAATTGGGGCTTTGCCAGAAGAAGTAGGTCACAGACAACAAGGCAGAACTGGATGTAACCAGCTTCCTCAGGTCCATACTGCCCTAGCTACCTGCCTTTCCTGCTACCCGTGCCTTCCCTGTCCTTGAGAGGAGAAACTGAGGAAATCGGTGTGGTTTGTGCCCAGACATGGTTAGTTTATTTATCGCTGCTTTGTGGGAAATGATAGACACCTGGCCATATGTGGACCGCCCTGTGGATGGTTTCTGTTCATACAACGTTACACTGTGGGTTGGTAGATCTCTACACTAAAGAGCTGCTCATGGACTTTGCAGCTGCTCATGGATATCTACAGAGTGAGTTCCCTTTGAGGCTCTGGCTTTTGTGGCTTTCATATTTATTTAATCATTTATTAGTTTCATGAATGACTGTGCTTACTCTTATTTCTCTTTATAGTCTCCTGCTTTTATTTTTGTACTCTCTGTTGATGGCATGTTCACTTTTGTTTATTTCTTTTTCACAGTTAAATCACGCACTAGTTTATATTAGGTACACACGAGTAAGTAATCTCACAGTGACATTTCCTTAGATGTATATGATCTTTCAACTCATTCCTCTGATCTCCCTAAATTTGGCTCACTGATTCCAAGTACCTCGGTGTTTCTTCATCTTCTTCTTCTTCTTCTTCTTCTTCTTCTTCTTCTCCTTCTCCTTCTCCTTCTCCTTCTCCTTCTCCTTCTCCTTCTCCTTCTCCTTCTCCTTCTTCTTCTTCTTCTTCTTCTTCTTCTTCTTCTTGTTCTTCTTGTTCTTGTTCTTCTTCTTGTTCTTCTTCTTCTTCTTCTTCTTCTTCTTCTTCTTCTTCTTCTTCTTCTTCTCCTTCTCCTTCTCCTTCTCCTTCTCCTTCTCCTTCTCCTTCTCCTTCTTCTTCTTCTTCTTCTTCTTCTTCTTCTTCTTCTTCTTCTGCCTCTTCCTTTCTATTTATACAGCAAGTCATGTGGACTTCTACACCAAGGATTGACAGGCTACATAGAATGATCTTTATTTTTTCTTTTATTTGGGGTTGGTTGGGTTCAAGACAGGGTTTCTCTGTATAACTCAAGCTGTCCCAAAACTCACTCTGTAAGCCAGGTTAGCCTCAAACTCAGACACTGAAAGGGCTCTGCCTACCTAGTACTGAGATTAAAGGTATGTGCTATCACTACCTGCCTAGCTGGTGTCTTAAGGGCACACACATGTCTTGTGATTTAGCAGAAAACCTCCTGCTAGGGGGTTATCTTGGGATCTTCCTGGCAGTTCAAAAGTCATGACTGGCAAGGACAGAGTAATAGTCAGATCCCATTCTTTTGATGGTAGTGAAAAATTTCTACACCAGATAAGCCTCTCTGCAGTTGCAGCAATCCACATCAGACCAAATCAAACTAAATTAGAAAAAGCCCATGTTTAGTAGATACAGTGCTCATGGATGGCCTTCCAGTCCCCCAAAAAGAAATGGGAAAGGGAGACCGGATAAACCACGAGTCTGTTCTCTGGGGACAGTTTAAATACCCTGTGGGCGTGGTCTTGAGCATCTCTGGAGGCAGAGCCATCATTTGGTGGGCCTTCTGAGATGCTGATAGGTTTGGAGGGAGATGGGGGAAGGGGCTTGGGTGGAACCTCCTCCACCATAACATCTCAGACTCTTTGGGTATGGATGCCAGGGGCTTGGATGAACCTTCCACCCTAATAGTTTTTTATGGAACAGGGCAGCTGGAAAGGATTCAAGAATAGAATAAATAAAAGTCTAAAAACAGCCTATTCTTTGAAGAAGAAGAAGAAGAAAAGAAGTTTCCTTGGTGGGATATAACACCCTCTGTTCTTTCACCACCTTCTGTCTCTCTGTCTGACTGCAGCTGTCCTTTGATGGGACATTTTCATTTTTTTTTTTATCTATACAGGGGAGTAAATTCTAGTAGTAAAGCTACCTTGTTATCAGGCACAGTGTGTGGGGATAATAATGGTTTTGAAGCAAAAGATCAGTTCTGCTAGTCAAAGTACTCAAAGAAGTTGTCTAAGAACATAATATCCCAGCACTAGAATTGTTTGAGCAGCATTCTGGAGACCCAACTCCAAGCAACAGTGCCTTTGAAAACAACAGGGACATTTTATTGACAACCACAGTCTTTTCCTGATTTTCCCAAGCCTGGGTTTGAATAAAACTCTTTCATCTCATCTTTATTTTTCTAGATTGGGTTTCTCTGTGTGTGGCCCTGGTTGTCCCGGAACTCTCTCTCTGTAGACCAGGCTGGCCTTGGTATCACGGGAATCCACCTGCCTCTGCCTCCCAAGTACTGGAATTAAGGCCATGTGCCACCACCTCCAATTTTAAACTTTTCATCTTTGGGGATAAGTGGTTGGTAGCAGAACCTTCATTGTCCAACAACAGAGCTCTTCAGCCTCTTTCCTGGTTTTTCCTAGCATCGATGATGTGGAAGGGTCTACCTTTGTGACTTTCAAAAAGTCTAGTATCTGATAGAAGACTGGAAAGTAGGGCTTTGGTGCCCATTGCTGGACAATGCCCATGCCTGCCTTTCACCATGTGATGGTTTAGCTTGCCAGGATTTCTAGCCAGAGCTTGTGTGTGGAATGTGATGCCTTCAGTGGTGTGAATGTTATTTACTGAAAAAGCTGTGCTTGACCTCTTATAAAGGTCCATCCATTTTCTGTGGCTTTTGTCTCAAAGCTGGTTCTGGGTTGGTCTATGAGGTCCACTTAATGTGTTAAAATGATAACACCCAATGGCAGTTGACAGCAGCTTAGCTTCAAGAACAAAGAAGAGGCTGGAGGGCTCTCCTCAGGCTGGGCATAGCCAATCATGTCATTTCTGATTGTGGTGTGTGTGAGTGTGCGTGTTTAAGACACTATGTGTCTGTGTCTTTGTTCTTCTAAGTCACTATTGAAACTTCAATTCTAATATAACAGTATTAACATCTGGGGACTCATGATCATTAGAGACTTGCCACACAACAGAACACGTGGCCTCTAAGAAGAGGCTTCATAGACTGAGTTCTTGTTGAATTCTGCATTGAAACCTTCTGGCCCTGAGTTTTTTTGTTGGGAGAATTTTGATGACAGTTTCTATTTCCTTAGGGGTTATAGGTCTTTTTAATTTGTTTATCTTCTCTTAATTAAATTTTGTTATGTGGCATTTATCCAGAAAATTGTCCATTTCCTTTAAATTTTCCAATTTTGTGAAGTACAGGTTTTTGAAGTATGGCCTGATGGTCCTCTAGATTTCCTCAGGGTTTTTGTTATGTCTCCCTTCTCATTTCTGATTTTGTCAATTTGGATATTCTCTCTCTGCCTCTTCATTGGTTGGTTAAAGGTTTGTCTATGTTGTTGATTTTCTTGAAGAGCCAACTCTGTCTCATTGATTCTTTGTATTTTTTGCTTGTTTGTTTGTTTGCATTTTATTGATTTCAGCCCTCAATATGATTATTTCCAAGTATCTACTCTCCCTGAGTTTTCTCTTTTTTCTATAGCTTTCAGTTATTCTTTTAATTTGCTAGTGTTAGATTTCTCCAGATTTTTACATAGGTATTTAGTACTATTAACGTTCCTCTTAGCACAGCTTTCATAGTGCCCCATCAGTTTGGGTATGTTGTTCTGTCATTTTCATTGAATTTTAGGAAGTCTTCCATTTCGTTTTTCTTCCTTAACCCTGTGGTGATTCAGTTGAGCATTGTTAAATTTCAATGGGTTTGTGGGCCGTCTGAACTTAATATTATTGTTGAATTCTAACTTTAAGCGCTGACAATCCATTCTAGTACATTTTCTGAGTCTGAATTTGTGGATAGGTAGTGTTTAAGTCTTGTTTTGTTAAGGAATATTTTGTTTTATCCATCTATGGTGATTGAAAGCTATGCTGTGTATAGTAGTTTAGGCTGTCATTCATGGTCTCTTTAGGTCTGCATAATGCCTGTCCAGGACCTTCTGACTTTCATCGTTTCCATTTAAATCAGCTATAATTCTGATAGGTCCTCCTTTATATGTTACTTGACCTTTTTTATTTGAAGCTCTTAATATTCTTTCTTTATTATAATTATTATATTATATAATTCTTTCTTTATTATAATTTTATAAAAGTAATAGCCACCATTGCCATCAGATCACAAAGCTATATCACGGAAACACCCTCAGAAGAGGGCTTGCTGACAGTTGGCATTCTAGAACAGCATGTCCTGTGGGCACCTCTGTGGGAGACTGTCTTCATTGTTGAGGAAAGGATCATCTCATGTGTCAGGCTCTGGACTGCAGAATTAAGTTAGAGCAAGGCAGCTGAATAGCCATCAAGATGCCTATATTGTCTCTCTGCTCTTGACTGTGGCAGTGATATGTGTAGGTGATTAAATTGTTGCCTTGAATTCAGCTAAGTGACAGTGACCTGGATTGTAAACCAAGAAAACTCTCTCTTCCCTTGCTTTTTGTCATGATATTTTAGCAAAGCTATGACAGTGAAACTAGGATGCCTCTCTTGGCTTTGTTATGTTAATCCAGGGTGCTAAGGTGATCAGTTGTGTGGAACCCCAGACCAAAGTTAGCATCTTAACAGCTGTCCTTCCTACTACTCTCTTAGACACTAACATACTGGGAATTTTCCAATCTCCTACGACTGTTCTCTTATTAAACATATAATGCAGCCTGACCCTGAGAGAGTCCCAGCTGCATGCTTATCTTATAGCAACTCATTGTATAGCAACTTATCTTATAGCAGAACAGCTGCATCCCTCTTGGAAGGACATTCAGCCTCCCTCCCCTCCTCCCTCTGGCCCATTCCCTCACATCTCTACTACTTAAACCCTGTGTTTATATTCATTAAAAGAGACTTGATCAGGATACTGTCTTGTCTCCATCTCTTGCAACTCTTGTCTCCTCATTCTCACTCCCTCCCTCAGGGTCCCAGTCAACTGACCCCGTGGGCCTGGGCATTCGGCGCCCAACTTTATGCTTCATTAGGAGGGCTTCAGTGGAGAACGCAACAGGGAAGGGCGGGCTGAATCAAATAAGATAAAGAGGAAGTCATATACCAGAGCTGCCCCTCGACAAGGCCTCGTAAGTGAGCGGTGCAACTGGGACAAGAAATAAGTCAAAGGCCTTAAGAAGAAGGCACTCAGGGTGCGAGGGGTTATGCTTAAATTCTAGCATTTTTTATTTTTATTAAAGAGGTCTGTCCATGGTTTCCCACTGAAGGAACAACGGATGAGAAAAGATGGAAAAGAGTAGGAGACTCGTTAAAAGATTATTATAGGAATTTTGGACCTGAAAAAGTCCCCGTAACAGCGTTTTCATATTGGAACTTAATTGAAAAAATAATTTCTCACAAAGAAATTTACCCTCTTGTTGCCAATATTATAGAAGAGGGAGAAAAATGTCTTAAGCCATGTGGCTCTGACCTTGAAAAAATTCTGAACTTAAAAAAAAAGACTCAGAGGAACAGCCTAATGAGGAAAAGTCCTTTGAAAGTGATACTGAAGATATTAAAAAGACTAACCCACAGACCCAAGATAAACGTGTAACAAGACCCACTCTAAAAAGGATTTGAGAGCTACACCAATTTTTTATATATATATATATATATATATATATATATATATATATATATATATATATATATATATCTTCATCACTAAATATTTTCTCTAGGAACAAATCATCCACTAATGAAGACCTTAGTGATGGGGATTGGGAGGACTCAGAGGAGAAAGCAGCAGTGTACCATGAGTCAGACTGGCCTTCATTAAAACAATGGCATTCACCTTAAACACCTCTTCCCACAGTTTCTCCTCTAGCTTGTCAAGACTTAAAACCCCAGAAAAAAATTACAGAACAAAATTCAATAACTTAAGGAACAAATTCACTTAGAAAAAGAACACCAGGAATTAATTGCTCAATTAGAAAGTTTAAAGACTGGCAAATCCTCCGAGACTTCTTAAAAGACCACCACCAGGCCACCCCTTAAATGGGCTGCCCCCAGCATGTCTCTTAGCTATCAGCAACAGACAGAACCAGAGAATGTAACTGCCTTTCTGGTCTCTGAAACAACAGATGCACAAGGGGGTCCACGGCAACATCATACAGGTTTTGACTCTAATGTAATCACAGAGGTTAAAACTCCCAGTTTGGGGCCACAGCTCCTTATACCACTGCCATCGTACAATCTGTGGCTAATACTTGGCTTACTCCTTCAGACTGGTATATCTTAACCAGAGTAACTTTGGCAGGAGGAGACTACCTCTTATAGAAATTGGAATCTGCAGAGGCTTGTAAGGAAATAACAAAAAGAAACGCACAAGCTGGCAATGGCTGGAATGCTGATATGCTGATGGGAGACAGAAATTTTGCGGCAGAAGATGTTCTAATGCCATATGAATCTAGGCTATAAGCCCAAATTCAAGCAGCTGCCACCAGAGCATGGAAGAGGCTACCTGCTAAAGGGGATATGAGCTCCTCTCATACCAATATTAAGCAAGGGGCCGATGAAGCCTTTTCAGACTTTGTTCACTGTTTACTAACAGCAGCAGGAAGGATTTTCAGAAGTGCAGATTCAGGAACTGAATTTTTTAAACAATTAGCATTCAAGAGCGCAAATGCTGCCTGTCAGGCTCCCATTAGGCCATATCAAAAACAAAACAAAACAAAACAAAACAAGACAGATCTCTCTGGCTTCTTCATTCACCTCTGTGCTGAGACAGGAGCAGCCTACCAACAGGGGCTTGCCATGGCTGCTGCTATGCAAGGTACTACTCTTAAACAATTCCTATCACATCAGGGCAGAATAAATGTTTCATTTGTGGAGACTCAGGCCACATTGCAAATAATTACCCTCCAAAACAAGAAGGGACCATTAAAAAGGCCTCTGCCATAGGGCTCTGTCCAAGATGGTCTTTTGGAGGAGACTGGGGAACTATCCCTCAGTTTCCTGGCTCCATCAAATATGCTCAGGCTTCATGCTTTGCTCCACCTGGAAAACCCACGTGCTGGAATAACATAGCCCCCATTCATGTTTCTGATGGTGGGTCGACAGACCATGTCAGAGAAACCATAGTCCAAGAAAAAAAATCCAAACCACGATTGATTCTCTGATTATCATCCATTGTTAGTTACTTCCCAAACCCAGTGGTGCAGACATCGACTCCCAAACCTCAGATATACTGTCTGCTACCCATTATTCTTTAAACATTACCAACCCCAGCCTAGCAAAAGACTGCTGGCTATGTTTGACCTTGGGAACCTCCTAGCAGTCCCTGTGCTTAATGACTCCTTGTTGCCTAATTATGATTTCATGCTGAAGGATAACTGCACACTTAGTGTCCCTTTTAAGGTTCAGCCCACAGGATTTAATATTTCCTCATGTTTTTACAAACATTTTAAGAATGACAGTTTTGATACAGATGTAGGACAAGCCTCCTTTACCTCTTGCTTTTCAGTGATTCATATATCCACTGCTCTATGTGCTGGGTCTGGACAAGTCCTAGTTTGCAGCAACGACTTGGCTTATTCCTTTCTGCAAGCTGATTGGACAGGGTTGTGTGTTCTGGCTACCCTCCTTCCAGATATAGAAATAATTCCTGGGGATGAGCCCATCCCAATACCCAACCAGCATAGACTATTTCACTCCAAGGCCCAAGAATGCAGTCCAGTTCATTCCAATACTGGTTGGACTTGGTATTTCAGGAGCCCTAGCCACTGGTTCCGCAAGCATGGGGATAGAAATAAAATTATATTCCAAGAAGTCTCAACAGCTTGATGATGATGTACAGACCATCTTCAGGTCAGTCTCTCTAGTTGACTCTCTGAGAGTCAACTACAAAATAGAAGAGAGCTAGACTTACTACTGACAAGGGAGACATTTGTTTGACTTTACAGGAAAAATGCTGCTTTTATGCTAACAAATCTGGAATATTTCGAGACAGAATCAAGAAACACCAAGAAGAGCTTGAGAAGCATCGCAGAGAGCTGTTTGATTAACCCATTTGGAGCACCAGGAACTGACTCCTGCCTTACCTTCTTCCCCTGCTAGGACCCCTGCTTGGCCTACTAATTCTTTTATTGCTAGGACCTTTTCTGTTTAACAAATTGATGGCCTTCATTAAAAATCAAGTTGATGCTATAAAAATGCAACCCTTACGGGTCTATTATCACCACCTTGATATGGCCGATACGGGAGATAGCTCTGATGAACTGTAGCCAATACATAGCTAAACCTGTGTATCAACAAATTCGTCAGTCATCCACTCCCTGGTGAGCATTCTCTCCTGGTTAGCCAATGATAGACAGCAGAGGAAGGACAGAGAGTGTCCTGCTCCAATAGCCCCCAAGGACAGGAATGGTCATCACAAGATGTCATCTGCAGTGACACACTCCTGATCCAAGAATTCTTCTGACAAAGGCAGGCACAGTCCCCTCAAGGATATCCCACCTCATGGCCTTTTGAATACTATATTTAATAGGGGGACCGGTGGGGAACCCCAGAGCAAAGTTATCATCTTCACAGCCATCTTTCCTACTACTCTCTTAGATACTAACATACTGGGAATTTTCCATTCTGGTACCTCTTGTTAAACATGACACAGCCTGACCCTGAAATAGTCCCAGCTGCATGCTTGTCATATGGAAGCTTATCTTATAGCAGGACTCCTGCATCCTGCTTGGAAGGACACTCTGCCTCCCTCACATTTTTCCCTTTGGCCCATTCCTTCATTTCTCCACTGCTTAAACCCTGTGTTTATATTCATTAAATGAGACTTGATCAGAATACTGTCTTCTCTCCATCTCTTGTCCTCATTCTCACTCCTTTCTCAGGGTCCCTATTGAGTGAACCTGTGGGCAATCAATGATCAATCAGTGGTCACCAGAACCACCTGAGCCACTGGCTCTACAGTTTGCTCAGACATTGATGAGGGATAAGGAATGCAATGGAGAGAGCAAAGGGAAAGTTTTTTTGAGGGAAAGTGAGACAAGCTCCCGACCGTGCAGGTAGCCAAGATGACAAATAATGCCCAGCTACACTGTGCTGAGCTGGAGTGAAGTTGGTCATTTCTAAATGAGATTGGTCATTTTCTAGACAAAAATGTGGGTGGAGCCCGTGAGCACCACATGCTGTTTTATACCCTGGAACTGTCATGGGATGATCATGCAGCATTTGTACAGTCAGGCAAGAGATGGTCACTGGCCGTGGTGGCCATCCCTGTTCATTCTTGTTTGCTGGTTCTGCTGCCCATTAAATAGACCCTGTTCTCTTGGTCACATGACCAACTTGTTACCACAGACCCTTGTCCTTATTGCTCATCAGGAGCTGACTCCTAAGTCAATACTTATTTCTACTGATTTCCCTCTTAGACATATTCTCCAGGATTGGCACAAATTCATCCACAAGATTGGAAAGAAAGAGGATGAAATTGGCCATGTTAATGTTAGAGATTAACCAATGAGAGGCAATTTAAGCATCAATACAATTCTTCAGGTCTCTGCCTACTTCTGTGAGTGACTCTGGACATAGAGGTGCATACCTTAATCCCAGCATTCAGGAGTCAGAGTTCTGTATTCCAAGAGTCAAAGAGCTGTGGTACAGGAAGATCGCGAATAATTTAATGGCACCCTCTACCACATTGCAAGTTCAATACCAACCTAAAATACATGAGACTCTCTACTGAAACAGTAAAATAAAAGCAGGCCCATTTGAAGCAGAGAGTGATTGCGTACCTATCATCCCAGCCATTCAGGAAGCTGAGGCAGACTGCATCATATTTAAGGCCAGCATGGGCTACATAGTATCAGACCTGCCAAAAGTGAGCTACAGAAAAAAAATCCCGCCTCCAAAAATACTAGCCTCTCTGTATCCAGACAGCAGTGTGTTGGGGCTAAATGCCAGCCTCAAACAACAGGCATAGGACAATGAGGAGGGCTGGTGGCTCACAGACATAGCACGTAGGAGACTGAGGCAAGAGGTTGGCCTCAAGTTCAAGGCCAGCTCTCATTTGAATTTTTTTAAATTGGGGGTGTCAAGACAGTTTCTGTGTGTATTCATGGTTCTCCTGGAATGTGCTCTGTACACCAAGTAAGCCTCAAACTCAGAGACTCCCCTGCCTCTGCCTCTGGAAAGCTAGGATTAAAGGCCATTGCCCAGCTCCATTTTGAAGTTTGGTTTGTTTGTATGTTTGTTTGTTTCAAGACTAAGTTTGTCTGTGCAACAGCCCTACCTCTGTTACAGCAGGTTTCCCCGCCGGCCTCCCGGTCCCGCCGCCATGTGGGCCCACAGCCGCGCCAGCCCCAAATAACACTCAGAGACTCTGTATTTGATATAATCCTGTTGGCCAATTACCATTACTGTTTATGGGCTAGCTCTGCCTTAATTATTAACCCATTTCTACTTATCTAAGTATTTCCACGTGGTCATCTTATCGGGGAGCCGCGGCAAGCGTCCTGCTCCTTCCCCGGGCTACATCTCGACTTCACCTACTACTTCCTCTTTCCTCCTCCTGGTCTCCTAGCCCCGCCTATCTCGTTATCTCATTGGCCACAGAGCTTTATTAACCAGTATAAGAAACATATATACAGAATAACATCTTCCATCATCTAATGGTGTCAGAAGCGGGATTGAGAACTTTCACTTAAAACTTAACAAAAGCTTAAAAAATAGTTTTTAGAAACAAGGGAACAGAGACTAGCAAGACTTCTTGGTAGCAGCATTTTCTCGGTTGGATTTGTTTTGTTGTAGACAGAGATTTGCGCGGCTCCTTTAAGGGAAGTTTCCAAAATTAGCATAAGCGGCAAAAAGCCGCCTGGCTTCTAAAGAGCTCTGCTAACAATTCATTGGTGTGTACAAGAGCTGCAATGAAGGTTTACACTGTGTTTTAAAAAATACGCTGGCTTGGGAGAGAAAAAGAAACAGGATACAATGGTTTAAAAAAGAAAAAAGGAAGTAGAATTAATCCTAGTACTCGGCAGACAGAGGCAAGCAGATCTCTGTGATTTCAAAGTAAACCTGGTATGGAGTGAATTCCAGGACAGATAAAAGTTACACAGAGAAACCCTGTCTCAAAATATGCAAAAATAGAAGTAGAAGAAATAGAATAATAAAAAAGCCACGTAAAGATGGAAAACACAGAGAAATTTTGGATACTATACGTGCTTCTGTTGTCTTTAAATTATTTGATTGCTGAGAAAACAACTACTAATAAAAGAAATGCTGCTAGATTAATTCAATTTATATATTTTAAAAATGCTGTAACTCCAAAATTTAAGCATAAGGACAAGTTACTGGGGAAAAGGATTTCTATTTCTGTTTCCACAGAAAATGAAAAGCTATGGATTTCTTCCAGACTTAGGTGGTTTGATCAAGCCAGACCCCCTGAAACAGTGCCCCAGTTGATCCAACATTCAAAGCAGTTGAGACAAAGCCTTGCAGACTACAGCCAAGATTTCTGCATCTTCTTTGGACCCCCATGACAGCGCCCTCTACCAGCAGGAAGTAGTTTGGAAAGAACGACGCCCAAATTCCCAAATATTGTTTATAAATGTTTGTTTCCATTTAAATGGACTTGGTTATAAATGGCTATAGCCACAAGCAATCTTTTTAAAGGTAAAAAGGGAATTATGGTATGGATATGAATACTTTGCTTTGGAATGGATTTTCTTTTATTGATACAATTTAAGGTCAATTTTGTGATATGTATATTTCTCCTCTTGTTTAGGTATTGTGTTTATATAGCTCATTAGAAAATGTAATGTAATAATTTAGTACAGATTATAGATAGTTACCTATGGGAGTTAAGTTAGTTTGGATTTCTAGATATATAGAGATGTATTTGAGATGGATAGGCATTCTTCAAACCTTTCAAAGACCTACAGAATATGGCATTTAAAATGGTTTAGGGTTTTTCTTGACAGTGAGGCACAACTGCTCCTGGTAACACCACCTACAGAAGAAAGGAAGATGGACATTGAAGAAACACATTATGGAGTTTGCTTCTAATATGGCAAGACTAGCCATTTGGGCAAGGTACTGCTCTTCTGAACTGTTTGACTTTATGTTGTAGAAACTGGACATGCAGGACCCACAAAAAGGTAACTGCTGATGCAAGATGGACATTGCTACAGGATTCCTGCTTCATGGAAGAGGCTGCCAGACAGCCAGACAGTCTACAGGACACAGAGAAAAGTTTCCTGCCTTGTTGAGGAATCTGGACACACACTACGGCCTATGGGCTGAAGATGGAATATTACAGAAGAACTTCAAGTGACTGACCAGGCAATGAATTGTCCCTGTCATTTCTAGAGTTTATATATTATCCTTCTGTGGTCTTTGATGGAGTTGAAGACAGGTAGTTATGACTATAGTTTTCCTTAGTTAGGATTAAAGATAAGTTACATATAGGTCTTTAGACTGACAAAGATAGGATAGATGATATTTTCTTTAAGTCTTACAAAATGTTAATGGACTAAATATTGTTAACTGTGATTCTTATTTGATAACTGTTGTATGGTATATTTTGCTATGTTAAGGTTAAACCCCTTCTTTTTAGACAGAAAAGAGGAGATGATGGGAGATGTGATTCTGTATATATGTTTCTCATACTGTTAATAAAGCCCTGTGGCCAATAGAAAACTAGATAGGTGGGGCTAGGAGACTAGGAGGAGGAAGAGGAAGTAGTAGGTGGAGTCAAGATGTAGCCCGGGAAGAAGCAGGAAGCCTGCCGCGCGGCTCCCCGATAAGACGACCACGTGGAAATACTTAGATAAGTAGAAATGCGTTAATAATTAAGACAAAGCTAGCCCATAAACAGTAATGGTAATTGGCCAACAGGATTGTATCAAATACAGAGTCTCTGAGTGTTATTTGGGGCACACGTGGTTGCAGGACAATGACAGCAGAACCAGCGGCAGCCGGCGGGGAAACCTGCTGTAACATACCTCTTCTGGAACTCACTCTGTAGACCAGGCTGCTGAATTCACACAGAGATCTTCCTGCTTCTGCCTTCTGAGTGCCAATTAGAAGTTTTGAAACATACTGTTATTTATATTTGGGGAGGGGGCATGCTTGTGAGGTCAGAGGACAACCTGTGCAAGTTGGTTCTCTCTTGCATCATGTGGATTCTGCGGACTGAACTCTAGTGGACCATTTGGTAACAGGTGTCTTTGCCCACGGAACTCTCTCTATACCCACATTCTGTTTATGCTCACCTGTCCCAGTCTTTGACTATCACTGAGTCTGGTTTGTTTTCTGTATCTGAATTATTCAGAGAGCAGAGCTGTACTTTCTCTCCCTCATGCTGCCACCCCATCCCTCCCTTTTCAGTCTCATGCAAGTCTTGGGGGCTGAGGAGACGCCTCATTGGGAAAATGCTGCTCAACATTACAACTCCAGTTCAGATCCACAGCAGTGTTGGAAAAAGCTGGGTGTAGTGAAACAAGTTGGTCATTCCAGTGCTGGGGAGGTGGAGACAGGAGAATCCCAGGGCTCTCTGGCTGCCAGTCTGGAAGTCTAGCTGAAATGGTGAGCTTTAGAATCAGTGAGAGACCACACCTGAAAATACGAGTACAAGAAAGATGAGACGTGTGTGTGTGTGTGTGTGTGTGTGTGTGTGTGTGTGTGTGTGTGTGTGTGTCTGTGTTGTGTGTGTCTGTGTTGTGTGTGTTTGTGTGCGTTTGTGTGTTTGTATGTGTGTGTTTGTGTGTGTGTGTGTGTTTGTATGTGTGTGCGTGCTTATGTGTGTGTTTGCGTTTGGGTTTGTGTATGTGTATTTGTGTATTTGTGTGTGTGTGTGTGTGTGTGTGTGTACAGGTCGGCACAAACTCATGACTGCAGTCTATACAAGATTCAAATCTCTCAGCACTTCCTTCATGGATCCTTGTCCATCCCCCCACAGCAGACCATGAGCCACAGGGACAGGGTCAAGAGGGGTCACCACAGGAGCTGGGGGCCTGTTTTCAGCACTGCCAGGGCATAGAACTTGAAATCCCAGCACTCACTGGTGAGGGCTCTCTGCCTTGTTGGGCCCTGAGCATGGATGGATACTCATTGACTAGCTCTAGGACCCTAAGTAAATGGCAGTAGAGTGTGTCAGTGTGGACAGAAGCAGGACAACAGCATAGGTGTCCCGGTGGATCCATCTTGATGACTTTGGCCCTACACTGATCACTGTGTGGGCCTGGACTCCAGGAGCCAGACAGCTCTCTGGCAATGCTCTGGGAAGTACCAGCAGCAAAGGGCTCAGGACACCCTTGCTAAGGAGCCTGGAGCCCTCTAGAGGAGGTCAGCGGCATTGGTGAAGGGCTCCCCACACTACTGCACCTGCCTTATACCTGACTATGTATTTGGACTAGAGTCATGGGAGAAACAGCGGGCCCCAGAGGAAAAAGGCAGCACAACAGACATAGGAAATTCAAGGAACATTAGTGTGATGCCCTCAGTCCTCTTTCCGCACCAGATACCACCCTTCTCACCCCACAGACAAGACACTCAACCTCCCCTGTCCAGTGTTTCAGCCTCTCCTCCTCTTCCCAGGGACAGAGCGCTCCACCTCCCTCTTAGCCTCTGCAGAACCCATCTGATGACCGGTAGAGCCAGCCACTCTTTTCTGGCTGTGTCTGAGGCCTTATCTTTGTGTTAGGCCAGGTTGGAGGGGGGCACTGTGGCAGGACATGGTCTTAACAGTCATAGAAGTCAACGTGGGCTCCAGACTGGAAGGCGTCCTTTTGCAGCAAGTTCAACAGTTTCTGGGCTGAGGTCCCACAATGCACCAGCTCCCCCTTGGACATCAGCTCCTGCAGTCTGTTCCTTAACTCTGGGTCCTTGGAGGTCTCTCGAGCCAACTGCTGCATGTCTGTGTCCAGGGGACCTAGTGGATGGAAAGTACAGGACAGAGACACAGGTTGTAGGTCCCCACTGTGTGTGGAGGGTGGGGCTGAGTCACTTCTGGCCCAAGGCTCCATTATCTTGTCTTTTTAACCTTTTTCCTCTTTCCAGTTGTGCTCTGTGTTGAAATTCAGGATCCTCCTGCCATAGCTTCTCCAGGACCAGGAGTATAGGCGAGGGCCACCATGGCCCATCACTTTACCACTGAGTTTTGAACTCAAAGCTGAAGTCTATTAAGCATGGTTCACAATCAAGCTCATTGACTCTTATCCACGTGACACCTCTTCCTGACTTTCCCACTTTATCCATAGACACTCGGACCCCGCAGGTGTCTTACTGCACCTGCAGCCAACCAGGGCCCAGGTGAGAGCGTCAGCATGGTCTCCAGCAGGTCCATGCCCTAGCCGTGCTTTCTCCTTATTTCAGATCCTCCTCCAGCCCTCTGATACATTCACCTGGCTGCCCTCTGCTGGCTCACAGCTCCTCAAAACCCTGGATAGGGCTCAGTTGGTTAAGTACTCACTATACATGCATGCAGGCCATAGTTTTGATCCCCAGTACAAAGCATAGTGCCGGGGATGAGAGAGGAGATGCCTCCCTGTGAAAAGTACTTGCTGTTCTAGCAGAAAACCAGGGTTTGATTCCCAGAACCAACATGTGAGCTCACAAGCATATGCAATCCAGTAACATGGGAAGATGATGCCCTCTTCTGGCCTTTGCAGGCACTGCATGTGATAAATAGATAAGGCATCCAGCACAATACCAATAAACACAATCTCTCTCTCTCTCTCTCTCTCTCTCTCTCTCTCTCTCTCTCTCTCTCTCTCTCTCTCCCTCTCTCTCCCTCTCTCTCTCTCTCTCTCTCTCTTTCTCGCTGTCTCTCTCCCCTCCCTTCCTGTCTCTGTGTGTGTGTCTCTGTCTCTCTTCTGTCTCTCCCCTCTCTGTCTCTCACATACAAATCTGTCACTAAAAACTTCCCCAACCTCACTAACATTCCTGTATAATGTTTCCCACCTGCTAATAAACAGGCCTCAAGGAATTGGGTAGCCCTACACAATTTTAATGGTGATCAGAAAAACGGGGAATCCATGGCTGGAAGACGACTTACTCTGCTTCACGAGAATGTCCTCTAGCCTTCCCCTCCCCTTGCTCTGAAACAGAGTCTCGTGTAACCCACAGGAGCCTCTAACTTGCTGTGTGGCCAGGGCTGACTTTGAACTCCTGCTCCCACCTTTCAAGTGCTCTCTCTACCATGCCCAGTTTATCTCCTTGAGCACCTCTGGGGACAGGCTTGCTATCTTTCTACACAGACCCCTCTCTCCTTGGAAACCTGTAAGAGCATTCTTACTAGAGTGGTTCCTGCTTGTCTACAGGCCCTGGGGATACCTAGACCTCTTAGTAGATTCTCCACGATGCTGAAGCAGCCTCCAGGGAGCTAACTTAGCTCTGAGCCCATCTGCAGTCAGCTGCCCTAGCCTTCCAAGCTGTGGTCACTACTGTCTGTATGAGTCTGGGCTGAGCTCAGAGCTGGAGAACTGGAACAAGCAGTCTCATGTATGTGTGTGGAGATCAGGTGCCAGGTAATAAGAGGAGACCCAGACAGACCAAGAACTTAGAAGCAAGTTTGGATCCTGGCCTGCCCACTCAAGTAGTACACAGACCATTTTCCCCCTGCCTCCAGGATCCTGACCTCTTCCAAATGGTACAGACACCTGGATGCCACCCTTGAGATGCTCACACATTCTCCCACATATTTCTGCTCTCTAAGCATAGAAATCAAAAACCTAGAAGAAAGGCCCCATCATGGTGGCAACTTAATAGGCTGGTCAGACGAGGACCACATACCCTGTAATTTTGATGAGAACAGGGGCCCTATCTTATTCATCTGAGCACTCTTTTCCCACCCCATTCAGGGTTCCAACAGAGCTCAGCCTGGCATGCTCACCACTCAACAATGTCTGCCTGCTTGTCTTTGAACAATTATTGTGGCCAGCATCCTTGATGCTTTGCTAGGTGTTTGGAGTACAAGGATGAATAATATGTGGCCCTTGAGGGTCAAAAACACAGAGCTTAACACACAAAGGTAATATAGTCTTTTGTTTTTTAAATGTAATTTAATTTTATTTGTAATTGTAATTTTTTTTTATGTGTATGGACGTTTTGTCCCACCTGCTAGTCAGACATCTCCTAATGCTGAGTACCTCTGTCCCTGACTGTTCTAACTTTTACATTCTGTATTTTTCTTGCAAGATGAGGAGTCATGGGGGCAGATGCAATATATTCTTTCTATTACTGAGAATACAGACCAGTCGTCTCCCTACCTTGCCCAGGCCCCAGAAAGATGCCAGCCATGTCAGGGGATCACTCACCTACCTGGAGCATAGCTTACCACCCTCACACTGGGTTCTGTGGAGAGCTGAGATATTGTCGCCGCCATTGCAAGATGGCACTGATATCCGGCCCCAAGGTCAGTAAACAAGTTCCAGAGCATATGCGCCAGTTGTGAAAGCACGCCAAGTCGCTGCCCAGCCGGGGGCGTCACATAGGGTGATGAATGAGCAACCATCAGTGGACAATACGCCATCTCATGCCACCCTGATGCAGTTAGGGCTAAAAAAGCAGCACCACTCTTGGGCTCGGGGTCTTCCTCCTTTCATGGCTTAACTGCAATACAGCTTACTGCAGAAGGATCCTGTTGTCCATGGGCGTTCTTGCTGCTGAGATGAATGTGCGGGCTGGGACACCTGGTGCTGAAACCCTGGACCCTGGGGACCTGTCATCGTTGGTACCGAGGAGACCCCTGTTCGTGGGGAGGATTCAGAGCTGCAGCACTCAGGTAAGTTCTGAGAGGTATGTTTGTTCCTGATCAGATTCCCATTCCCCTTTTGGCTTTTGCAATTGTTTTGACGGCATTGGCCATCTTCCTTTTGGTTTTGTTTTGTTTAAAGGTGAGAACTCGGTCGCCATGGACTTTAGTAAAATCATGTTTGGAAGATGAGAAATGCCGCTCTTCAGTTGCAGCTGGCCAAGGGGTGTTAGAGGAACTTCAAGACAGCATGTCAGAAACAGAACGAGATAAAAGATTAAGAGCTCTTAAAGACAAGGAAAAGAACAAGAATAAAGGCCTAGCTACGGGTAGCAAGTCCTTAGATAGAATAGATAAGGGAAAGAATGCCCTGGGAGAGAAAGATGGGAAAGGAAACTTGAGCAGAAATAAAAGGCCTCTTTACCCAACAAGGGAATTAGAGGCTTTGGGGCTCGATGATTCTGAGTCAGAGGAACTGAGCCCCTCTGAGGAATCTGACCTAGAGAAGGAGGCTGCCCTTTATGAGGAGGAGCATTATCACCCTGATGAACGGCCATTGCAAATCTTTTGGGGAAACCGGAGGCCTATGTTACCTCCACCAACCGCTCCCGTCCTTCCTACTGCCCCTCCGCCCTAGAACCAAAGAAGCTGTCCTGATTCTTTCTTTTCAATGAAGGACACGCACAAAATTTTTCAAACTTTTCTGGTATTTGAGAATGTTGTAGGAGGCCATGTCCATGTCCCTATAGATTACCCCTTAGTCAAAGAATTGGCAGAATCAGTTATCAAACATGGGGTAGATGCTAATTTTACTATCATGCAACTTGAAAGGCTAGGTTCTACAGCTATGACTCCAAGTAACTGGCAAACAGTAGTAAAAGCTGCCCTCCCTAATATGGGAGTATATTTAGAATGGAAAGCCTTATGGCATGACTCCTGTCAATCACAAGCCAGGGCTAATGCTAATGCAGAGGATAATCAACAGCGCTGGACTTTTGAATTACTAACAGGACAAGGCCCACATGTTCAGCAACAGACAGATTATGATTGGGGAGCCTATGGCCAAATATCTGCCGCTGCAATTAAAGCATGGAAGGCCCTCTCAAAGAAAGGGGGGACTGAAGGACATTTAACAAAGATTGTCCAAGGCCCTCAAGAGCCATTTTCAGGCTTTGTGGCCAGAATGACGGATGCAGCAGGCAGAATATTTGGAGACCCAGAACGAGTCCGGCCAATGATAGAACAACTGGTGTATGAGAATGCTTCGCCAGAATGCAAGGCAGTCACTACTCCTAGAAGGAGCAAAGGGCTGACAGACTGGATAAAGGTCTGCCGAGGTCTCAGGGGCCCACTTACCAATGCTGGCCTAGCGGCAGCAATATTACAGAACCAGAACCACCCAAATCCTGGAAACAATAAAGCTTGTTTCAATTGCCGAAAAAAAAAAGGTCACTTAAGAAAAGACTGCCATAACTCGGCACAAAAGAAGGTTCCTGGGCTTTGCCCTAAATGTAAAAAAGGCAATCACTGGGCCAATGAATGCCGTTCAATTAGAGACATTCATGGGAAACTTATACAACATGATGCTCCCTCTGAGGAGAAAAATATGACTATTCCAAACAACGGGTCCCAGGACCCCCGGTCTCAGGGCCCCAAAAGATATGGGACACAGGCAGGCATCAGGCAGATTAATCCAGCTTCAGAGCAACAAGAGGATCAGCAGGGTTGGACCTCTGTTCCACCTCCCAATTCTTATTAATGCCACACGTGGGGTACAACCCGTCCCGGTGGAATTTGAAGGCCCTCTGCCGGAGGGAACTGTTGGTCTCATTTTGGGTCTCTCCTCTCTCATCCTAAAGGGGCTTATGGTCCATCCAGGAATATTAGATCAGGACTTTACAGAACAGCTCCAAGTGCTTTGCTCCTGCCCCCAAGGTATATTTTCTATCTCTCCTGGAGATAGAATTGCTCAATTAGTCCTTCTCCCTAGCCTTCATGGCTGTCTCCCGTCTACTGGAGCCCCTAGAGGGGAAAGGGGAATTGGCTCCACAGGGACCGATTTTGCTCATTTGGTGGTGGATCTTAAAACTAGGCCCACTCTACAACTTACAAATAGAAGGGAAAAACTTTACCGGTATCCTGGACACAGGGGCTGACAAAAGCATTGTTTCTTCCACCTGGTGGCCTAAGGCATAGCCTATTACGCAATCATCCCACTCCTTACAAGGGTTGGGATATGAGGCCAGCCCTGCAGTTAGCTCACGCCCCTTGATATGGCAAACGCCAGAAGGCCAAACAGGAAGCTTCACACCATATGTTCTCCCTCTCCCTGTCAATCTCTGGGGAAGAGACATTTTACAAGGTCTAGGATTGGCTTTGACTAACGAATATTCTCAACAAGCAGTTGATATCATGAAAAAGATGGGATATAAGGAAGGAAAAGGTCTTAGGAAGGAAGAACAAGGAAGAATTAGCCCAATTTCGCAAGAAAATAATCAAGGAAGACAAGGCCTGGGTTTTCACTAGCCACCATTGAGGGTTCCATGCCCATACCATGGATTACAGAGGAAGCCATATGGGTTCCTCAATGGCCCCTTTCCTCTGAAAAATTAGAGGCGGCCACTACATTAGTTAAGGAACAAATACAACTTGGTCATCTAGAACCCTCCACCTCTCCATGGAATACACCTATTTTTGTTATAAAAAAGAAATCAGGAAAGTGGAGACTCCTACATGATTTGAGGGCTATTAATATGCAAATGTGCTTGTTCGGACCAATGCAACGAGGCTTGCCTCTACTTTCTGCCCTACCTAAGCAATGGAGAATTATAATCATAGATATTAAGGACTGTTTTTTCTCCATTCCATTATGCCCACAAGATAGACAAAGATTTGCCTTTACAATACCCTCTATAAATCATCATAAACCAGACACACGATACCAATGGAGAGTTCTACCTCAAGGTATGGCTAATAGCCCAACCATGTGTCAGCTATATGTGCAAATGGCCCTTGAACCAATTAGGCAGCAATTCCCTTCACTGTTGTTGATTCACTATATGAATGATATTCTCTTATGCCATAAGGAGCTGGTCACCCTGCAAGAAACATATCCTCTGTTGCAGCAGACCTTGCAACAATGGGGACTACATATTGCCACTGAAAAGGTTCAGATATCAGAAATAGGCTCCTTCTTGGGAACGGTCATTTATCCAGATAATATAGTTCCTCAAAAGGTAGAGATTCGAAGGGATCAATTACATACCCTAAACGATTTTCAAAAATTATTGGGCGATATAAATTGGTTGAGACCGTTCTTAAAGATCCCTTCTGCCAAATTAAAACCCCTATTTGATATCTTAGAAGGGGATGCTCATATTTCTTCACCTAGAGCATTAACCCCAGCTGCAGATTATGGCCTACAAATGGTAGAAAATGCGTTACGAAAAGCCCAATTGATATGTATAGATGAGGCCAAAACTTTTGACCTATGTGTCATTAAAACCAAACATTTACCCACTGCGGTGCTATGGCAAGATGGACCCCTGCTGTGGGTCCAACCTCATGCCTCCCCTGCAAAAATTATTGAATGGTATCCAGATGCCGTTGCTCAGCTTGCACTCCGAGGGTTGAAAGCAGCCGTCACCCATTTTGGGAGAGAACCAAAATCCCTGCTAATACCTTATACAGCTCATCAAGTCCAAATATTGACTGCCACTTCTGATAATTGGGCGGTATTAATTACCTCTTTTAATGGATTAATTGACAATCATTACCCTCGTCATCTATTTTGAAATTCGCTTTAACCCAAGAAATAGTTTTCCCACATATCACGTCCCAAAAGCCACTTCGGGACGGATTGGTAGTCTACACAGATGGGTCCAAAACAGGAATAGGAGCTTATGTGGTTGGCAATGAAATCGTTTCTAAACGATTTCATGAGACCTCACCCCAAATTGTGGAATGTCTAATGGTCCTGGAAGTTTTGAAAAAATTTCCAGGCCCCTTAAATATTGTTTCTGATTCCAATTATGTGGTCAATGCGACTAGAATTTTAGAAGTTGCGGGATTAATTAAGGCATCTAGCAAGCTTGCACTGATTTTTCGATAGATTCAGATTGCTTTACTCTCTAGAAGTTCCCCCGTTTTTATCACACATATCAGGGCTCACTCTGGTCTGCCGGGACCTATGTCCCATGGAAATGATCTGGCAGATCGTGCGTGCTACCAAGATGATTGCATTTGCCCTCCTTTCCAATCTAGAATTGGCCAAAGAATTTCATAACAAATTTCATGTTACAGCCAAGACATTGCGTCGTCAATTTGACATAACTAGAAAGGAAGCCAGAGAAATTGTTACGCAATGCCAAAACTGTTGTCAATTCTTATCTGTGCCTCATGTTGGGATTAATCCCCGAGGAATTCGTCCGCTACAAATATGGCAAATGGATGTCACTCATATCTCCTCCTTTGGTAAGCTGCAATACCTGCACGTTTCCATTGACACTTGCTCTGGAGTGATGTATGCTACTCCCTTGACTGGGGAAAAAGCGGCCCATGCTATTCCACATTGCTTGGAAGCATGGAGTGCCTGGGGAAAACCCAAAATCCTAAAAACGGACAATGGGCCAGCATACACTTCTCAAAAATTTGGACAATTCTGTCATCAAATGGGAATGACCCATTTAACGGGCCTCCCATATAACCCTCAAGGACAAGGTATCATTGAACGTGCTCACCGTACTCTAAAAACCTACTTAATTAAACAAAAAGGGGGCGTTGAAGAGGCTTTGCCCCCTGTACCACGTGTGACTGTTTCCTTGGTGATTTTCACTCTCAATTTTTTGAACCTGGACAACCAGGGACATTCGGTGGCTGATCGCCATTGCCTGGAGCTGGATAGGCCCAAGGAAATGGTCAAGTGGAAGGACGTGTTGACAGGTCAATGGAAAGGCCCGGATCCTATTTTAATAAGATCCAGGGGAGCTGTTTGTGTTTTTCCACAGGACGAAGACAATCCCTTTTGGCTACCAGAACGTCTGACTAGCAAACTTCTAGCACCTAAAGAAGACTCCCAAAGGACATGCCTGTGGATGCTACTGATGATGACTTGGATCCTGCCACTCTGGGTTCCTAGTATTATGGGGGAACCCTGATGGGCCATTATGTCAACCTTCCCTCTGCCTATGCCGGTGTTGCATGATGCTCATGTCTTCCTGCGATTCTTTGCCACCAATAGAAGTTTAGGGCCTGCCTTTTACCTCCTAATATTGGTAATGAATTTAATAAAACCTTCCCAGGCTACAATTTTACGACATGGATCTAGACAAGGCCAATGCTAATCCCTTTGACCAATGGCTCCTTTGCGGAGTAAATGGCAGCTATACAGATCTTTCCCCCATGACTATGATTAAGGGAGGATACAGCGAAAAGGGACAATTGACTTTTGATTGGAAGGGGTCTCTAAACACTGTGCTGGAGTCAGGTAAAACCTCAGGAAGCTTTCATTGGATGACCTCTAATGTGGCCTATAAACCATTTAAGAGATCGAATTACTCATCCACACCTGTGTGTGTTTGGCCCCCATTCATATGGATTGTGAATAATGATAGTATATCAACTCTCAAGGATATGCTATCCTGTTCTCCCAAAAATTGCTTCTATACTCTGCTGGGATGCTTCTGCTTACTCCTTTGCTATGGTAACTAGGATGCCTCAATTTGTTCCAGTCCCGGTTGAGGCTCCTAATAGCTTGAATCTTTTTAGGGTAAAAAGAGATTTTGGGATTTCTGCTATAATCCCTGGACTGGTCATGGCCGCGGCAGTCATTCGTCCATAACAGCCTTGGCTATTGCCCTCTCGACCTCGGTGCAAACCGTAGAGACGCTCAATGAGCTATCAGCTCATGTCACCTCAGCATTGGATGTTCAGGCCTCAGTTAACTCACAAATACAAGGAGGTCTAATGTTGGTCAATCAACGCATTGACCTGGTCCAAGAACAAATGGATATATTATGGCAAATGACACAATTGGGCTGCGAATTAAAGCTACCTGGCCTATGCGTCACGCCTGTACAATATGAGAATTTTACAAGGGCAGCCAATTTATCCAAATCGTTGTCTCAATTTCTATTACAGAACAGGACTGCTGAATTTGAAAAGATGCTTCGAGAGCTGATATTTGCCATTCTTCAAGTCAATTCAACGCGAATGGACCTATCGCTGACTGAGGAATTCTCCACTTGGATGTCTTTGATTTTTTCCTATTTTAAGGAATGGGTGGGGATAGGATTGTTTCGTGCAGCCCTATGCTGTGGCCTACTGTTGTTACTCTGGTTGTTTTGCAAACTCAAAACCCCACAAAAAAGGGACAAGGTGGTGATCGCACAAGCACTAGTTGCTCTGAAACAAGGATCATCTCCCATGGTCTGGCTCTCAATGCTGAGGAACCACTAACTAGTCACAATGTTTTACGACAAGATCTACAGCCCTTGCACTCCCTGGGAATTTTCCCATTGCACGGGATGGGTATAGGTCAAAGTTGTCTTGTTTTCGAACAAGCCAATCTGGTAAGTCAATGAGGGAAGATTGCAAATAAGTCTCTCCCCACCTAAGACAGGACAACCTCGCCCTGAGGAGGTTGAACCAATGACGGGTAAGGGCCGAGCATTGCCTTCTACCAGGCTCAGATGTTGGCGCCACCCTTCCGATATTTGGTACATGACTATGTTAGTTTGAGACCTTACCTTTAATTAAACAATAAAGGGGGAGTTGTGGAGAGCTGAGATAATGTAGCCGCCATTGCAAGATGGCGCTAATATCGGGCCCCATGGTCAGTAAACAAGTTCCAGAGTGCATGTGCCAGTCGCAAAAGTGCAACAAGTGGCTGCCCAGCCCAGGGCGTCACATAGGGTGATGAATGAGCAACCAATCAGGGGAAAATACGCCACCTCATGCCACCCTGATGCTGTTAGGGCTTATAAAAGCAGCACCACTCTTGGGCTCAGGGTCTTCCTCCTTTCATGGCTTAACTACAATAAAGCTTGCTGCAGAAGGATCCTGTTGTCCATGTGTGTTCTTGCTGGCGAGACGACTGCACGGGCTGCAACAGGGTTCCTCAGCAGCCAGGACCTGGTACAACATGTCTCGGGCAGCCTTCCCAGCACAGTACAGCCCCCAACCCTTGAAGGGCTGCAGAGCACACAGGGATGAGATGTTAACCACAGTCTTGCTGAGCTCAGGGCTATCTGAGAAGGCCTTCAGGGTGCCGGAGGTCAAGCAGAGCATGGAGGTCAGGTTTAGAGCCCAGTAGTTGTTGACCTCAGCCGGGTCATTCACGTTCAGGAAGCCTTTGGAAACATCCCCAAGAGAGCCTGAAAACACAGGACCGAAGAAGAAATGACACAGCAGGGGGGCCTCTTCTCAGGCTCCCGCAGTTCCACCTCCTATCCATTTTACCCATTTACCCCAGCTATGCAGACAACCCTAATGCAAGCTAAGAATACACCTGTCTGGGAGCTCTTTAGAAAAGCAGGGGGATTTGTTCAGAGACCTGTTCTCATGACTTCCGCTACCGCCAGGAGGCACTGTTCAAGGCGATGGAGAAATTTCTACAGGAGTTTTAGACAGGGAGGCTGGGCTAACCCTGCAGGGACATCCTGTTTCCGCTTGGAGGCTGGACTTCTAGGGACTGCCCAGTAGCGAGAGGAGCCTCCCTGGTCTGGCCGTTAGTCTCACCTGCACTGTTGATGAGCAGCAGGCGCTGCAGCCCTTCGGGCCTGGGGAGCTCGCGCACAGTGCGCAAAAGCTGCTGCACTCCGGTCTCGGTGCCCAGGTCCGCAGAACAGGATGCTGTGCGCCCAGCTCCTCCTCCAGCTGCAGCAGCGCCAAGTCACTGCTTGTGCTCAGTAGCAGCACGGAACCGGGCGCCAGAAGCCCGGCCAGCAGCGGGGCAAGGGCGCGGCCAAAGCCTCGGGATGCCCCGGTCAGCACGCACAGAGTGCAGCCCAGTCCTCCTTCCTCCATGCCTGGAACTCAGAGACTGGCAGAGCCACTAAACCGACACGGGGCGGGGCCTATCCTTGGTACTGGGTAGAGGAAGGACGGGCTAGCACGCACCAGTGTATGGGTGTAGAGAGCAACCAATAGCCAGGGAGGCATGGCCTGACAGGGAATGCCAGTCACCTTCCCAGAGCAGCTGATTCCACTAGAGCCACTCCCCCAAGCTCAGCTCCTTCCTGGAACCACCTGTCCTCAATTTCCACTCCATGCCAGTACCAGCGTCCTCCACTAGGGTTGGTTTGTCTTCATCCACACAGGGCATACCAGGAAGGGACCAGTGACAGCAGTGGTTCAAGTCCTTCCTTACTGGTGTAGACTTTGGGCACCCCTTGCACCTGCATGACAGAAGGTTCTTTGGAAGAGCACAGAACCCCACTGAGGAGAAAACGAAGAGGACACGGGAAGAGGAAGACTAATGCTCACAACCATCTCATGAATGAGATAATGACCCATCTAACAGTAAAACCACACCTTGATTTCTCCGGAGTTTCGGAAAGCCACTTTAGCTTGTAAACCCGTGTCATGAATGTATTAAACCATCTAATAATGGCAAATGGTAAGGAAAAGAAATCTCTAGGGTACCGTGGTGGTACACACTTGTAGACACAGCATTTGCGAGATGTAGGTGACAGATAAGGAGTGTAAGAAAGATTGTTACAGTCCGTTCTCAGCATGAGTCCAGGTAGAATTGATCTGAGCGACAGACAAGCAGGGTGCTCCAACACCGTCTTCCCTATCTGGGTCCTAGCACCTCTTTGTATCAGAATGTTAACAGTGCTACTCATTAATTTAGCCAGTTCAGATTAGGGAAGGTGGTAATCAGAAGGGGCAGTCTTAAGTCCAACATTATTTATTGCATGAGATCTCTGTCTTAGGCAAGTGAAGTGGGGAATTAGGGGGATATAAGTCCTACAGGCCTGCAGGAGAGAACAGGAATATACCTGAATATGTTTTTATAAAGCACTGTTGTGCCAAATCTATGACTTTTCTCTATGTTGGAGTCCCTTTCTGCAGAATTGTATATTGAAAACCTCTTAGTGTTTCACTAGTCTCTTGAGTTTGTTATTGTCTGATTTCCAAAAGGAATTGCAGGATCTTCTAGACTACACAGTGTGGTCAAGGTCAGGTGGGTAAATTAGCCCGTGTCACAAAACAAATCACAATAGAGCAAAAGGGGATGGGGTGTGTGGGGAGACAGCCCAGTCAGTGTAGTGCTTTCCTTGTGTAGTTTGATGCCCAAAATTCAACCTAAAAAACTAGGTGTGACTGAGGGATGGTGTTGCTTGCCTTTAATACCAACACTCAGGAGGCAGAGGAAGGCAAATGTTTTGAGTTTGAGACTAGACTAGACCAGTCAACACAGAGAGTTTCAGGACATCTGGGACTTCAAGAGACCCCTGATTCAGATACCTATACCTATACCTATACCTATACCTATACCTATACCTATACCTATACCTATACCTATACCTATACCTATACCTATACCTATACCTATACCTATGCTTATACCTATGCTTATACCTATACCTATGTCTGTCTGTCTGTCTGTCTGTCTGTCTGTCTGTCTGTCTGTATCTGAATATTTAGAAAGAGTCTGGAAGAATCACAGAGACAGAGAAACTGTAATAAATCATCTTTACAGCAAATTATAAACAAAATATTTTGTTTATCCTCCCTCTCATATGGTCCTTCCCTTGAAAACAAATTTTAAGACAATTCATAATTTTGAGGTCACAGATGTTCCACCAAAAAAATCATTTTCAAATGTTATCATCCAGACTCTATGACTGGATGACATTCCCAACAGACTCCCTAGTACACATACAGCCTTCCTAGATGGCCCCTTTTGTTCCAAGATCAAGTTAAGTTAGTGCTCATGATAATTAGTTTTGTGATCAATCCAACACAGAGGCACCTTAGTATCCATTCTATTTAATATTTTTCTTAATACCTGAACCAAGAAATCAAATATATGATCAACTATAGAAATCACACAAAACTGATTTTATTCTTAAGACATGAAAGATAATCAAACCTGGGAAAAAATAGCTATATGAATTTAGGTGAAGAAAGAGCTTAAAATAACCTAAATATAATTGACATGGAAAAATGCTAACAAAACGCAATAAAATTAACAATGAAAAATAAAAGTTAAAGAAACACTACTTTGATAATGCCAAATTTTTTCATGAAGCTTAACATGGTAAGAGACATCTCTCTGAAAAAGCTACAATCACCAAAGTTCAATACAGGAACTAACAGACTATAAAGGGTCAAGAGATCTATTACTGCAATCTATTACAAACCTACTTTTGTCCCAGGGTGTATGTTCATCATCCAACCTGGTGGAGGTCACATTACTTCTTTAGAGAAGCTGATACTCTATACAGATTAACCCTAAACTAAAAACAATGATGATCTGACATAGTCCCAATCATTACCAAAAAAACCAAGACAGAAATAATTGCTTCCTCCAAAAATTCATATTTAAGGCATTCTAAAAGCTATAAAACAGCACTATCTCTTTCTAGTTCTTCAATGAATAGAGTAACTTGACTATTTAACTAATGAGGAGTAACATTTTTAATGATTAGTGATGAGTAACAGTTTTTAATGTTTAAGTTGCCAAAAATGGAAAAGAAAAATAACCTTTTAAAAGAGAAGTATGACTATTAAATAATTAAAATAATCAATTGGCCCAGAAAAGTAATAGAATTTTTTTCTCAAAAATTAGTAATATTGGAAATGCTGCATGGTCTAAGCAATTTCCATCCATATGTTTCATTTGGTAAGTATTTACTAAGCATAAAAAGATGTTTAAAATGTTTCAATTTGAGGGAACTTATATTGTAATTAATGAAGCAATACATCAGAAACTATAATTAATAGCAATTACAAGCCTATATGGAAATTAGCACTTAGGTGTTATACCAATATGAAATAAAACCAAGCAACACAAAAACATCTGTCAGAAATGGTTAGGGTTACTGAAAACAAATAATAAAAAGAAGCCAAGATTCCTAAAAGAAACAGAGAGCACAGGTGAAGGAAAAGACACAAAACAACTTCTGTTGACTACAGACTTCTCACATAAACTATGTAAGCAAGCAGACAATGGAAAAAAGATGGTCTTCTGGTGCTAAAGGAGAGACTGTAAACCTACAACTTTACATCCTTCAAAACTAAAGGACAAGACTGTGTAGACAAAATCTCAGAGAAAACATTGTCAGTAAATCTGAAATGTAAGAAATATTAAAGACAGTTTTGTATGTCAGAAACTATAAAATCTGATGAAAACTGGGTCTACATAAAGTAACAACATATGAAGTGGTAAATGTAAGAGTTTTATCATTTTTTAAATTCTTCAAAAGGTAACTTTAAAATGACATGGAGGAGGAAGAAACGAAAGAGGAGGGAAAATTATGGAATTTATAAAATGGAAAAGAGAACTGTATGTTAATAATGCCTCACAGACCAATGAGGAAAATGAAGCATACTGTTATAAGAATTTTACATCAAATGAGAAATAGAAGAGCAATATTTAAAAGTAGACTCTGCTAAGTAAAAAAAAATATATTGCATCCTACAGCAACTACCAAAAACATAAATATAAATCCCACATAAGACAAACCAGTAAACCAACAGAGTACAACTGAACCCTGAAAAAAATACCTGGCTATCCTAAGTCAGTTAATGAGAGCAACAAAAACCAGACAGGAAAAAAATAGACAAAGAACAGATACAAGAAAGATAATAAATATAAACCTAGCGTATAGTTATTAATGTAAACTATCACTCCCCCCCTTTTATTTTTTTGGTTTCCATTCCTGCCTCCCCATGTACAAGGCTACTGTTAATCTTTTAAGTGGCACTTTGGTGAAACTTCATTGCTTATATCCACCCTGCTGTGAAAATCTCTGAGCTTCCTGAATTTACTACTTTTATTTTCTTTTTCTGCTATTGTGTTCCCACTCTATAAAAAAAAAAAAAAATACAAAAACATTTATTATCTATTACATTATCTCTACTCTCTGATTCTTAGTGGTAGAACAATAGAAAAACAGGAATGAAAAGTAAAAAGAATGATTAAAAATATGACATATAGAGAATGTTTATGCAAGGTTCATGACTATATATATATATATATATAGTTCTTCATTAATTGCCGATGCTTTATTTTTGAGAACCATGTGAACTATTAAACAACTTTTGTATAACTTTAACTTTACAAATAATCTCGTCTTATAAGCCAGGTAGTTTATTAAGACTACCCTTCTTTTTTTTATTGGAATCTCTCTTTTGCTGGAAACCTTTCTTGAATCTCTCCTTTTCCTATACTCCAATCTAGACTGATCCCCTAAAGGCCTCCTGTATCTGTTTGTGATGTTCTTTCTCAGTTAACTGAGAAATGCTCAGGGAACCAGACACTAAGGAAACAAATACTGGAGAGGAGAGGAAGATGAGAAGGAATGAGCTAATATTCTTCAATCACTTCTTTTGCCTGCAAGGGATTTGCCAAATCTGTGCAGAAGAGGCTCAAATTCCACGTAAAGGAATCAAGCATGTCTAAGAGGTAAAGAAATCCACTTCTGACAGTTTTATGAACCTTAAGTAATTTAAATTAGAGAAATAAAAGATTAGAATCTTGTGGAGGAGAAACTGGAAGAAAGTAAATACAATTATCACTTCAACAAATTTGAATTCTTAAGCTATAAACTAAGCAAATGAAAATAAAAATTAAAAAAAAGACCTAAAAAAGCAAAATAATGACTCTTTATTTACTTTTGTTTTGTCCTAGGCAGATGTTTTACTAATTGAAAATAGGTTTCTTTCATACAATATATTCTGATTACAGCCCCCAACTATTTCCAGATCATCCCCACTTTACCACCCATCAAAATTCACATCCTTCCTCTCTCTCCCTCTCCCTCTCACTAAAATATAGACTAGCTATAAATATAGATAGATAGATAGATAGATAGGATAGATAGATAAATAGATAGATCAATGATAGATAGATCGATGGTAGATCAATGATAGATAGATGATAGATAGATAGATAGATAGATAGATAGATAGATAGATAGATAATCAGAAAAAATGAACCATGGAAAATGCACAAGAAGCACACACAAATGTGGAGACACATTTGTATACAGGCAACCCCATAAAAAAAAAAAATAAGAAAACACAATATACAGGCAAAAGATTTGTAAGGCTTTTATTTTTTTAAAAAAAATTGCCCAAACAAAGCAATGAGACAGAATATATATCCAAAAACACCACACTTCACTTTGTGTTGGCCATCTACTGCTAGGCATGTGGTCTGCCCTTTAGTAAATGAGACTTGATTGGAGAAAACTAACTTTTCCTTGGCTAGCAGTTATCAATTTGAGATAGTTTCTGGGTCAAGGGTAGGGCCCCTCTCAGCACTGAGATCCCATCTGGTTCAGACCTGTGCATGTTGCCACAGGCTCTGAGTTCACATGTGCATCAGTGCCATTGTGTCTAGAAAGCCTTGTTTTCTTAGTGCCTTCCATCTCTACTGACTCTTGCCTTCACTTCATCCCTTTTCTGCAGTTTCTTGAGCCCTGAGAGGAGGAAACTGGTGTCGATAAACTCTTTGGGACTGAGTATTCCAAGGTCTCTCACTCTTTGGATTATATCCAGTTACAGATCTTTATATTTGTTCCCATCTACTGTAGAAGAAAACTTCTCAGATGATTACTGAGTAAGATTCCGATCTGAGTATAGCAACAATATAACTTTATTAACTTTATTGTTACATTCCTTCAGCAGAACAGTAGTAGTATTTGGTTTTCACTGAGGTCCCTGAGCTAACTAGTTTTAGGGTCTTGTCACCCATGCAGTGTCCAAAATGAGCTCTACCTCATGGAATGGGCCTTAATTCCAATCAGACAGTGGTTGGTCCCTCCCACAACTTCTTGTGTCACTACTACACCAGCATATCATGCAGGCAGATCACCACTGTAGATCACAGGGTGTGTAGCTGGGTTGTGTTTACCTTCCTCTTCTGGCAGTGTATGAAGCAACATCCAGTAATAATGAGCATTAGTCAGTAGGGGTGATGGCTCTAAGTATGCACCAGCCTAACTCCACCATGTTCAGTGAGTTATGTCCAAGTTTTCTTAAACCCTGTTTCAGAAAACCAAAATAATAACAATAATAATAATAATAATAATAATAATAATAAAATAATAATAATTTGTTTATTTAAAAGCCAATATGGAGTGGCTGGAGAAACTGCTCAATGACTAAGTTCATCTGCTGCTCTTCAGATGGATCTGGGTTCAGATGGACCTGGGTTCAGTTCCTAGCACCCACATGGCAACTCACAACCACCTAGAAGTCCAGTTCCAGGAGATCAAAAACCCTCTCTTCTATTCATGTGTACTGTACACATGTGGTGGACACACATATACTCAAAAACATATACATAATAAGCAAATAGTTACTTTAAATGTTTTTAAAAACATAGAAATAACATTACTGGCAATTAAGCATGCTTTTCTTTTTGATATACAAAATACATTAAAATTTACATTAATGTTTTGTTAAAAAAACTTACATTATGGAAATTGCTGAAAAGCATAGGAATAAAGAAACTAATATGAATCTTCCCTTCCTGCACTTATCATCTATCTAACCGAAGAAGAGGAATAAACAAAAACAAAAGTGTAAGCCAAATAAACCCTTTCCTCCCTAACTTGCTGTTTAGTCATGGTGTTTTCATCACAGCAATAGAAACCCTAACTACAATAACAATGACTAATTTATTCCCAGGTATTCTTACAAAAAAAGAAATCATTTAGCCAAAGTTCATATTGTTTGAAAAGTATTTGGTGTTTGTGCAGGTATGTATGGATATCAGACATCAATGAGGAAGACAATGAGATGTCTTCCTCAACTGTTCTCCACTTTATTGTTTGAGATAGACTCTCTCCCTGAAACTGGGGCTCACTGCTTTGCTAAGCTAGATATCCAGGAAGCTCCAATGACCTCCCAGTTTCAGCTTCACAAGTGCTGGGGTCATAGCTGCTGCCTCCCTAGTCCTGGAGATGCACTCTTTCTCTGTGGCTGTTCTGTTTAGTTTGGTTTGGTTTTCAAGACAGGGTTTCTTTATGTAGCCCTAGCTAGAACTTTGCTCTGTAGACTTGCCTCAGAGATCTGCCTGTTTCTGCTGAGATTAACCAGGCTTAAGATGTATTCTTAATTAATCTATTTTAAGCTTTAATATTATGTAATTAAGCATATTATTTTGTTTCTTTTTTATTATATTATTTGGTATTTAATGTATAAAATGTTTACAGTTTGGGGATCTTGTTGTTATGAGGAGAGGTTGTTTGGGGTTCTTCCTTAGCATCCATAGGCTAGAATTATGAGCATGAGCTCCACTTCCAGCTGTATTAAATATATTTTAATATCAGAATATAGAGAAAAGAAACTATTTTTAAACTCATAAAAATATTAATCTTTTCCTTAAAAAAAAAAAGATAGGAAAACAACTGAACAAGTACACCACCAACAGACATGCTAACATGCAAGGGGAAATTTCATGGTACCCTAACCATAACAAAAAGCTACAGGCACCTAAGGAATGTTGAGAATAGAGAAATGTTCTTTCCCACAATGACCCCTCTTATTAAGTATCCAATAGCAAATTATCAACCCTGAAATCATATACATACAAGAAACATTATATGAAGGAGGTGAGCAAGTTGTATTACTATAAATGTGCATACATGCATAACAACTTTTTTAATTTTTAAAGAACCCTTGCTTGGATTTAAGAAAGCAAAAGTGGGGCACAAGAGGAATTGGAGGGAAGAATGAGAAGAGGGAAAGGGGAAAGCATCCTACCACACGGTTACACTCTCAGCCTAAGACGATTTTTCTTTATATTTTCATACTAGCTGGACATGTAGTTCAGTTGGTAGAGTGCTTGCTTAGCATGTACAAAAACCTGGGTTTGAACCCTAGAAATACATAAGTACATGCCTTAATCTTAGCAGATGGGGGTATAAACAGGAAGATCAGAGATTCAATGCTACTTGGAAACCAGTCTTTGAAAAAAAAACTTTAATTCAGAAAGAAAAAAGTTCCTTTTCATTCTAAAATTTCAATATTTTTCACTTTTTAATTCTTTTTTCTGGTTTGGTCTGGTTATGTTTTCTCTTTATGTAGCCCTGACTGTCCTGGAGCTAGTTATATAAACCAGGCTGAACTACAACTCAAGAGATCTGCCTGCCACACACACACACACACACACACACACACACACACACACACACACACAGGGGGGGGGCAGTACAAACTATTAAGGACAGTTATTTCCAAGAGGAATGACACTGAGAAAACTTGCTTGGCAGTAACAATGGAGGCTGGAGAAGAAACTGCAAGTGTACCTAAAAGCAGAAGTCCCCAGCCTTCTTCAGCCACTCTTTTCCCGGGGCAACTCTCCCCATGAAAGTGTAAGCAATGATTAGCGACCCGTTCTGGAGGGAGGAGCACTGATCCAGGATTGTACAAGGAGGGGTGAAGTGATTTCCAAAGCACAGACTGAGTGGGGAGCCCAGAAAGCTCCACGGGAAAGGCCCAGGAGGAGGAACTAGCTCTGGGGCACCAGGAAACTGCGGGGGTTCAAACCTGGTGCTGGTGAACAATTTCCAACAGGAAGTATAGCAGATGGTAATCCCAGACTAAGGCAGAACAAAAGTGGTGAGGAATCTGTGGGCTGGGCACAGTTCTGAGGAAGAGGGCTTGCCTGGCACGCTGCAGACATTGCGTTCCGTCCCCGGGCACCATAAAAAGGAGGAAAGGCAGCGCGTCCAGGTGCAGAATGCAGAGTCCAGGGCTCGGAACTAGAAGCCCACTCTCTCTCCCTGTGACCTTGGACAAGTCACTTCACTGCCCCGCGCCTCGTCTGACCCAGGGGAACACCAAGCGTACCCCAGCGGTAGGATCGCTCAGTGGCTTCCACAGGCGTATCTGCACATCAACGCCTTGCACTGTGTGTAACAAGTACATGGTAGTTAAGACGAGGAAGGACAGGTGCGTTCTGACATCTTCACGGGCAACGCCAGTACAAGAACGGGACAAGGTGTCCGGGGAGGGAGCAGGGGGCGGGTTCAGGTAGTGGCAGGGTCCCGAGGCTGCCCTCGGGCGGGGTCGTCCTCAGGAACGGGGCTCTCGGGTGAGGGAAGGTGGGGGGAGGCTGATCCAGGACCAGGTACCCAGGACGCTCTCAGAGCAGCCGTGATGGGCAGCTCCTCGGGGCGCAGAGCCGGCGCCCGCTCCTGACCGAGGGAGCGGCGGCCCAGCAGAGCCGCGCCGCAGCCTCTCCCCCCGGACGGGCTCCCCAGCAGGGCCTCGCCCAAGACCCGGGACAGCCGCGGCTCTCCCCCGGCCAGCCGCCGCTCCCGACCCCGCCCCGCCCCGGTACCTGAGCGTGGGCCCGATGCAGGCCGTGTCTGTGCTCTCGATCTCCCTCAGGATCCGCTCGTGCTCCGCCGCCGTCTCCAGGCTCTCCTCCGCCATCTTCGCCCGCTCCATCGCAGGGCACGGCCGCGAGGCTTCACTCGGCCAGGACCCCTCGCTCCCTCAGCGCAGGATCCGCGGCCGCTCCGCCAGCACCCCGCAGCGCGACCCCGCCCTCGGATGCCACGCCCCCCGCCACCAGGCGTCAGCCCGGCCGCGAGCGTCGCGCACAGCCCGCTGGGATTTGTAGTTCGCTGAGTCAGGCTGAGCCGAGTTCTATCCATTTGCGAGTTGAATCTGCGCTAATTGCTGAGACCTTGATATTGACCCCTGGCACTTTACGGCGCCTGTATACGGTGACACCAAATCAGGCAGTGGTATTAACTCTACACATTTTTTTTAAATATGTATGGGTATTTTACATGCGCTTATGTCTATGCATTACATGTATGCCTGGTGCCCCAGGAAGCCACAAGACTGTCAGATCACCTGGGATTAGAGCTACAGTTAGTTGTGAGGCACCCTGTGGGTGCAGGAACTACAGTTGTCTGGAAGAGCCACAACGCTCTTACCGACTGAACCTTCTCTTCAGCCCCTAAATATGAAACCCAGGCTATCCTTGAAGTCATGATCCTCCTATCTTCACCTCTATTTTTTTTTTTTTTTTGAGATTATAATGTAGTTAAAAGTTTTCTCCCTTCTCCTTCCTCCTCCCAAAGCCTCCCTTTCTCCTTCAAATTCATGGCCTCTCTTTTCACTGCTATTGAATTCATATACATATACATATAAACATATATTTCTAAATATAAACTGTTCCGTCTTATAACATGCATGTATGTTCTTAGGGATGATTTTTCTGCCTCCATCTCTGTTTTTTTTTTTTTAACCTATTTATTTACATTCCAGCCCCGTTGCTCCTCTTCATCTCCATCCAGGAAAGGACAATGAGTATGAGTATCAATAAAGCATGGCATATCAATAAAGCACAACGGAGCGCCTCCCCATGTATTAAGGCTGGGCAAGGCGACCCTGTATGAGAAGTAAGGTCCGAGAAACCAGTAGAAGGGTGGGAGACAGCCCCTATTCCTGCTGTTAGTGCAATAAGATGACCAAGCTACACTACTGTAATGCAGAGTGCCTAGGTCAGCCCCAGGCAGTCTGTTCAGTCTTTGCAAGCCCCTGTGAACCCAGGTTAGTTGACTGTGTGAGGCTTGCCATGGTGTCCTTCACCCCTCTGACTCCTACACTCCTTTCTCCTCCTCCTAAGCAGGATTCCCAAACTCTGCCTAATGTTTGGTTCTGAGTCTCCCTCAGTTGCTGGATGGCAACTCTCTGATGACAATTGGACCATGCACCAATCTGGTCACAGGAGATGGCCAGTTAAGGCTACTTGTCCACTATTGCTAGGAGTCTACGGAGGGGTCCTCTCTATAGACTCCAGGGAGATTCCCCTAGCCAGGCTTCCTCCCAACCACAAAATGCCACTCCCAACAGTCCCCCCTCAGCAATCTTCCCTCCATCTGCCCCCAACCTGGTCAGTTATGTTCCTAGCCCCACCTGCCCTCAGTCCATTCACAATCTCTTGTTTTCCCCTTCCCAGGAAGATCCATGCATCCCATGAACTCTCCTTGTTGCCTAGTCTCTCTAGGTTTGTGAATTCTAGCATAGGTATCCTTGATTTTACAGCTAATATCCACTTATGTGTGAGTACATACCATGTTTGTCTTTCTGGGTCTGAGTTACCTCACTCAGGATATTTTTCTAGTTCCAACCATTTACTTTCAAATTTCTGGTGTTCTTGTTTTTGAAAGCTGAATAATACTCCATTGTGTAAATGAACCATTTTTTCTTTATCCATTCCTACAGAGAGACATCTAGGTTGTTTCCAGGTTCTGGCTATTACAAATAAAGCTTCTATGAACATAGTTGAGGAAGTGTCCTTGTGGTATGATTGAGCATCCTTGAGTTACGCAGCCCAAGAGCGGTATAACTGGGTCTTGTGGTAGGTTGGTTCCCAATTTTCTGAGTAACTGCCACGCTCATTTCTAAAGTGGCTGTACATGTTTGCACTTCCACCAGCAGTACAGGGAGTGTTCCCCTTGCTCCACATCCTCTTCAGCATAAGCTGGTGCTTGTGGTTTTTGATCTTAGCCATTCTGACAGGTGTAAAATGAAATCTCGGGGTCATTTTGATTTGCATCTCCCTGATGGCTAAAGATGTTAAACATCTCCTTAAATGTTCCTTGGCCATTGGAGATTCTTCTACTGAGGTTCTCTGTTTACATCTGCACCCCATTTCTTAATTGGATTATTTGGTTTATTGATATCTAGTTTTTTTTAGTTCTTTATATACTTTTGAAATCAGCCCTCTGTTGGCTTGGGGTTGGTGAAGATCTTTTCCCATTTTTTAGGCTGCCATTTGTCTTATTGACAGTGTCCTTTGCCGTACAGAAACTTCAATTTCCTGAGGTTCCATTTATTAATTGTAGATCTTACTGCTTGTGCTATTGGTATTCTGTTTAGGAAGTTGCCGCCTGTGTCGATGCATTTGAGATTATTTCCCACTTTTCTCTTTTATCAGGTTCAGTGTATCTGGATTTATGTTGAGGTCTTTCATCAACTTGGAATTGAGTTTTCTGCAGGGTGATGAATATGGATCTATTCGCATTCTTCTACATGTCAACATCCAGTTAAACCAGCACTATTTATTGAAGCTATCTCCTTTTTTCCATTGCATAATTTTGCCTACTTTGCCAAAATATTAGGTGTCCGTAGTGTGTGGGTTTACATCTGGGTCTTCAGTTCGATTCTATTGATTCACATGTCTGTTTTTATACCAATTCTGCCTCCACCTCTTAATCATATCCTACCACAACCAGTTATTTTTGTTTTTGCTTTGGTGTTTGTTTGGAGACAGGATCTCATTACGTAGCCCTCGCTGAACTGAAACTCTATGTGGATGAGGTTGTCCCTGAACTCACAGAGACCAACCTGCCCTCCAATCTCTGGGTTTAATAATATGTACCACCACACCTGTTTTTTTTTTTTAATAAAATTATTTACCTTCATTCCCTCTCCTTCTTCCCACTCAATCTCAATCTATGCATGCCCCCCAGGCTCCTGGTCACCTCCTCACTAAGTGTATGTGTGTATATGTGTGTGTGTGTGTGTGTGTGTGTGTGTGTGTGTGTGTGTGTGTGTTTTTATAAAGGAGGACTTGGAAGGCTTCCTAGAGAGCAGACAAATTGGGCATTACATCAACAGAGAACTGTGTTGATATCAATCAAAGAAAGAATGTGAGAAGCCAGGAAATGCTGAGAGTAAATAATTTGGGTCACAGATATAGAACTGTATTAGCTGTTGATTAAAGAAAGACACTTGAGGCTGGAGAAATGGCTCACAGTTCAGTGCATTTGCCAGTCTTGCAGAGGATCCAACGTAGCTTTACTGTACCTGCATACTGGCTTACAACCATCTGTAACTTCAGTTCCAAGGACTCCAATGCCCTCTTCTAGCTTCTATGGGCACCAGGCACATAGATCCATACATCCATACATCCATACATACAGGCAAAACACTCACTTACACAAAAAATTATATATTATATAAAAAGAAAAGACACTTGATAGTCAGATACAAATTTATCTGCAAATCATAACTCAAGTAGAAAAGGCAACTCATGAAACAATAGACTATGTTCCCACTCCTTTATAATTTTATTTCATGTTTTTGCACTCTGAAGACCAGGCTGGCCTCAAACTTACAGAGACCAATCAAACTCAACTGGAATTAAAAGTATGTACTACCATGCCTGACCCTACTCACTTTTGTTTTTCAGATTTATTTTATTTTATGTGTATAAACATGTATCTCAAATGCACGTCTCTGTACCATAGGTATGCCTGGTACCCTTTGGAGGTCAGAAGAGGAAGTTGGATCCCCTGAAACTGCAGTTATGGATGGCTATGAGCTGTTATGTGGGTGCTGGGAACCAAACCCAGGTCCTCTGAAAGAACAATAAGTGCTCACTGCTAAGACATTTCTCTGCCCCTCCTTTTTAAGAAAAAAATATTCATGTATAGCTGAGCATGGGAGCACATGTCTGTAATTGCAGCTCTTGGGAGGTAGGACCAGGTTAGATGCTAGTCTGTGCTACATGAGAGCCTGCTGTAAAAGAGCAAATAAAAAATCATATGTATAAATAAATATATAAACATATATATGTGTGTATATAATATTACAGATATTACAAAGGTAAAATATTTCCAGTAAAAATACCCAAAAATCTGTGAACAGAAGTAGCAGTCAGAGGATCAAAAAGACACAATCCAAGGTGTAGCTGGTTGTTTTTAACTGAGGGTCCTAATACCGAGCTCCCAAATAAATCACATACAGATTATTACTTATAAATGCCTGGCCTTACCTTGACTTGTTTTTAGACAGCTTTTCTTAACTTAAATTGCCCCATCTATCCTTTTCCTCTAGGTTTTTATCTTTCTCCGATCAATATTCCTTTCTTTACTTCTTAATTTGTGACTTGCTGTGTAGCTGTGTGACTGGCCTCTGGAGTCCTCCTCTCCTTGTTTTTGCTCCTTCTCCTGCGTCCCAGATTTCTCCTCCTATTTATTCTCTCTGCCTGCCAGCCCCGCCTATCCTTTCTCTCTATCCAGCTGTCAGCTGTTCAGCTCTTTATTAAACCAATCAGATGTTTTAGGCAGGCAAAATAACACAGCTGCACAGAGTTAAACAAATGCAGCATAAAGGAATGCAACATCTTAAATAACACTCTACAACACCAGGGCAAGAGGACAGCAACTCTCTGTTGTACATACTCAGCTTCCTCCAGAACTTGATGGTTATTAACTAGAAATACATTTTAACAGTGCACAGACAGTTGTGAGCAAAATGACTCCAAGGTATGGTTTGCAGGGGGAAAAAAAGCAAGTTGCTAAACCTGTCCGATTACACACACTCCCTGACTCTCCTCACTTTAGTCTATTACTCATGCTTAAAACATTTCACACAAGTATAAAGAGTAAGGACTTGGAGCCCTTCCTATTTCTAAAGATCCCTTGAAATATATGACACAGGGCCCATTTTGGTTCCCAGTTTAGCATTTTACTCAGCAAAAAGCTTTTCCTCCAGGAAGCAAACTGGTCTGAAAGCCAGACATGTATGGTAATGATAAAAACCTACTCCTGCTAACTCAGCAGTTTTGGTTTGGTTGGTTGAGTTTTTGTTTGTTTGTTGTGTTTGTTTGTTTTGCTTTGTTTATTTATTTGAGGTAGCAAAGAGGTCAGAGGCTCGGCATCTTATTAACAAGGGTGTGTGGCTCTAAGCAACCAATACAGAAATATGGCACTCACCTGCAGTGAGCTCGTGAGTACAATGACCATGTCATATCCAGAAAGCAGTATTTTACAGCACCCCATCAAGCCTCTGGCTTTCCACCCCTTCTTCCATTATGTTCCCTGGCCCTTGCAAAGTTGAGGATTTACATAGATGTTGCAGGTAAGGATGCACTGCACAGTCACTTAAAGGTAGAGGCCAGAAGACCAGGAGTTCTAGGTCACCCTCCACTATTTATGAAGTTATAGGCCAGCCTGGGCTACATGAGACTCTATCTAAAGATAATAAATGGAAGGAAAGGAGGGAAGGAGGGAGAAAGGAATGATTTAATTATTTAAAACACAGATTTCAAGGTCACTCTTTTCAACATATAAGAATATGAATGAGGCTAAACTGTCTCAAAAACATAGATGAACTGGGTATATACTTAGGTATGTACTAGTTAATACCTTCTAAATAGAAAAAAGTGCCCATGGAGCTACCAGAAAAGCACTGGACTGAGGGTCAGGGTCCCTTCGAGACATTCTCAACATTAGCAGGGAGCAGATGCCTATATCAGAAGATCCAACCTGAGACTTTAGTATACGCTTTACTTTATAAACCTTACTGGTGTGGTACATATATAGCATAGGTGAGACTGCATGGCTGAAACCTAGCTCTCATTCTCAGTACTGCTATACTTTAAAACAACAACAAAAAACAAAAACAAAAACATGGTCTCACTATGTAGCTCTTGATGTTACAGAACTCCCTATGTAGACCAGGTTGACCTCAAACTCTCAGAGATCCTCCTGCTTCTGCCTCTGGGTGCTGACCAGCAGCATCTGCCAGGTCAGAGAGTAAAACACTTACCAGGGCAGATGGTCAGCAGAAAACCAAGAAGAACAAAATAAGTCAGACAAGGGCAGAGGGGACTTCAAAGTGTGGCCACCTCCTCCTGTAGTGGTTGAGCATTGTGTGATCATCTCTCTGGTTGGGTCAGGAAGACATGCACACAACCTTGGGCCCTCCATTGGTTGACTTATGAAATGTCCAGAGAATTAACCAGTCTCTACCAAAATCACTGGAATCTTCATTTAATTTCTCTCATGAGCCCAGTAAAATGCCCTTGAGATGCTTCTTCTCCTCTTGGAACCCTCCCCACACTCAGAGTTCCACTTTCCCCTTAACGCTCTTTAATAAGGCTCTGCATTCACTTTGCTTAACTCCAAGTTGTGTCTTTAATCTTCAATCAGCATGAAATGATGAGCATCGGAAGTCGCTGTCTCAGGCACACTGAGAGAGGAACAGAGAGGGAAGAAGAAAGGGCAAATGAAGAAAGAGAGAAGCCAGGACCAAGAGGAGAACCGAGAGAGTGCACACCCAAAACAGCTGTCATGTAGGGATCAGAAAGTGGGGGGTGTGGGAAGTAAACAAAGCTGAGGGGCCGCCCAGGTTTAAAGTGGAGTGGTGGTGGGAAGTGCTGAGAGGAGCTAGGACTCTGTTGCAGGTACTTGTGGTGCTGAGACTGATATCCAGCATCCACTTTGTTAAATATGTTAAATAGGCACACTGGTTAACCATTTCTCCCTCGTTTCCTTGAGACGCAACAGTGACCTGTGAGTGCCTAACATCCTAAGTTGTGCCTCGCACATCTGAGTTGAAAAGTGTTGTAATTCTCAAAAACCTGCATCGGAAGCTTGGGTATTTTTTTTAAGAATTAGGAGTAATGGTTTGTGGATTAGAATCACTGAGTCATGAAAGTCATAACTCAGTGGTACAGTGCATTTAGCACACCATGGTACTGTGTTCAATATCTAGGAGAATCAGTCCCATTAAGCAACTTGGCAAAGATGATTTTAAACTCTCCCAGTGTCCTTACAAGGACATGCTTCCAGTCTTCATCCCCTAGAGCCGAAGTCACAGCCTGTTGTGAGCCATCCAATGTGGGTGTTGGGAACCAACTCAGGTCCTCTCCAAGAGCAGTATATGTTCTTAACGGCTGACCCATCTCTCCATACTCAGTCTATGTTCTTGACATTGTTTTGCTACTGTTCACCCTTCATTCTGTAAAACTCCTCTCCAGAGTCGCCCTCTCCTCTAGGTGTTCTTTCCTATGATCTAATTTTCCCTTTTGGCTCAGCCTCCTATGTATACCCAGAAGCTCTGGTGTGACATTTTTACTGTCTCCACCCTTAGGTCAGCTCTGTCCTTTACTGCAGAGGAGCTGAGAGCACAGAGACTGGTGTCAAACAGTCTAGATTTTGTCAATTCTACTAGGTATGGCAAGATATACTGACAAAATCAACTAGAGGGAGAAAGGGTTTGTTCCAGCTTGCTGTTCCAGGTTACAGACCAGCACAGCAGAGAATTGGGACGTAGGGAGGGGAGTCAAGGCAGTGGAAATTTATGGCAACTGGTCACATGACACCAGTCAGTAGAAGAAGAACACAATGCATTCACACGTGCTTGCTTGGGCTCAGCTTGCCTTCCTCATTTTGTACAGTCCAGGATAATGAACCCACCCACACTTAATTGGTTCTCCCATATAACTCAACCTAATCAGGACAACTTCTAACAGATATTCCCAGACTCTGACCATAATCTAGACAACCTCTTAGGTGTCCAGTTGGCAATTTCAGCCGTCACGGTTCTAGTTCTGTTGTTAATCTCTATAGGGCTTCCTCTCCCATTTTATGAGGTTGATAATGGTGTCCAATTCCTAGGGGTAAACTGATCAGCAGAAAGAAAGAGCTTAAGGAAAATGTTGATCTTAATATTATTATTCGCCTGCTTGGCTCTAGCACTTTAGCAAAGGGCTTTTAAGTGGTACCATAACTCAAAATAATTGAATGTAACTATAAACCTAAAAGCCCCACCCACACCTCTTCTTCATCTTGCTCTCAATTCCATTCTTGACCCTGGACAGGAAACTACAGGCAGTTTTGAGGTGCTCACCTGAGTACTGGGAGCCCTTGTTGACATTTATTTTAGACAAGGTCAAATGCAGCCCTGGCTGGCTGCAGATTCTATGTACAGCCAAGGATGTCTCTACCTCCAGTTCTGGGATTATGGGCATGTTTATATGGGAATACTGGTATATATTAGAGAATGATGGAGCCTTCCTTGGGATTTCAGAAACTCAACAGTCACCTAAAACAATCCTGAGCCAGTACTTTCTGGTTGTCTTAAGAATTCAAATAATGAAATTCACAGACTACAGAGGATGGGTTTTGCAGAGAAGTATGTTGAAGTTTTTTATGGGTGGGCACTCAAATGTGGAGGACATAGAAAGAAAGACAGAAAGCACAACTAGAATTATAGTAGTAGGAGATGTCTCAGGGACTAGGGTACAATCAATTTCCTGGTTTAAGGGCTTTTTAAAGGACCTATGGCAAACACTGGGTGAGCTGGCTAATTTGATGTCAAACTTGACACAAGCTAAAGTTATCTGAGAGGATGCAACCTCAACTGAGAATATTCATCCATAAGACTGGGCTGTAGGCAAGTCTATAGGGCGTTTTCTTAGTGATGGGTGGGAGAGGGCCCAGCCCATTATGGATGGTGCCACTCCTTGGCTAGAGGTCCTGGGCACTATAAGAAAGCAGAACAAGCTAGTAAGTTAGCTGCACTCCTTCATGGCCCCTGCGTGCACCCCTGCTTCCAGGCTCTCACCCTGTTTGAATTCCCGTCCTGACTTCCTTCAGTGATGAACAGTGATGTGGAATCGTGAGCCGAATAAACCCTTTCCTCCCTGAGTTGCTTTGGTCATGGTGTTTCATCACAGCAATAGTAGCCATAAGACACTGAGGTTCGCGGCGGTGGTGGTGGTTTCGCCTGCTGTTCTAGTGTGACACCACAGCTGGCACTAGTAGATGAGTTTCTAAGGGAAGACATATGCCTCCCGACAAGGTCTAAACACCCTTCCTTCTGCCTCTCCCCACATGTTGGGAGAGTCTGTGCCAGCAGGAGGAGTGGAAAGACATGAGCTGAACCCTGATAGCACTCTGGGCATTCTTGCTGTGCTTGCTGCTCTAGCACGGTTGGGGACTATGAAGGGGCCTCCCTGGAGTCTGGCCTCACTATGTCCCCCGAGTGGTGATGTCACCTGATGCCCTGCCTGGTCCCCTGGTCCCCATCCACACTGACATCACCCCTGTCGCCTTGGGCTCAGTTCACATGTTGTTTCCTGAGACAACTTCCACGGTTAAAATATGAGGAGTCCGTTCCTCTCTCAGACTCTCTTCCCATGACCGAGCAACTTTTCTGCAGGACTTCAGTGCCCTAAATTATAAGTTTCACTCAGTACTTTCCTCCACTAACAAACAGCCTGGAATCTCTGACTCACAGGTCTAAATTAGGAAACACAGGGGATTTGAAAAAAAAAAAACAAACAAACAAACAAAAAAAAAAAACGGTGGTTCCCTAGTGATTCCTATCAAACTGTAAGAGGGAAAATTTGAACAAAAAGAAATTAGGACATCTTCTCAACTTTTCCAACTATGAGACCTTCACCAGGCTGCCATCCCTGTTTCATGCTGGGGATCCAAAGTGCTTTATGATATTGTCAAATATTTCTCTGCTCTAATCACTGCTCAATTTCCTAGAGTCTGAACAATCTGAGCAACAGTGGAAAGGCTACCTTAAATGACCTTCCCTGGTAATGAGATTGATGACTAACTTATCTACTATCATAGAGCCCTCATCCAGTAGCTGATGAAAACAGAAGGAGACACACACAGCTAAACACCGAGCCGAACTCCTGGAATCCAGTTACAGAGAGGGAGGAGTGATAAGAAGATGGGGACAAGACCAGGCTATAGAAACCCACAGAGACAGCTGATCTGAACAAAGGGGAGCTCATGGACCCCCAGACTGATAGCTGGGAAACCAGCAGTGGACTGACTCAGACCCCCTGAACATGTGTCTCAGTTAGAAGGCCTGTGCAGTCTAAGGGACCTCTGACAGTGGAACCAGGATGTATCCCAGGTGCATGAAAGGACTTTGGGAACACATTCCCCATGGAGGGATACTCCCTTAGCCTAGAGGCAGGAGGGAGGGCCTAGTCTCTACTTCAAATGACTTGGCAGATTTTGTTGATCCCTCCTGGGAGGCATCACCCTCCCTGTGGAGTGGGGGTGGGTGGGAGAGAGTGCACAGTCCCCTCAAGAATATCCCACCTCATGGTCTTTTTAATACTATATTTAATAGGGGGACCTATGGGGAACCCCAGAGCAAAGTTATCATCTTCACAGCCATCTTTCCTACTACTCTCTTAGATACTAACATACTGGGAATTTTCCATTCTGGTATCTCTTGTTAAACATGACACAGCCAGACCCTGAAATAGTCCCAGCTGCATGCTTAGTGTATAGCAGCTTATCTTATAGCAGGACTCCTGCATCCTGCTTGGAAGGACACTCTGCCTCCCTCACATCCTCCCTTTGGTCCATTCCCTCATTTCTCCACTGCTTCACCCTGTGTTTATATTCTTTAAATGAGACTTGATCAGAATACTGTCTTGTCTCCATCTCTTGTCCTCATTCTCACTCCTTTCTCAGGGTCCCTATTGACTGACCCTGTGGGCAATCAATGATCAAACAGTGGTCACCAGAACAACCTGAGCCACTGGCTCTACAGTTTACTCTGACATTGATGAGGGATAAGGAATGCAAAGGAGAGAGCAAAGGGAAAGTTTATTAAGGGAAAGTGAGACAAGCTCCCGACCGTGCAGGTAGCCAAGATGACAAATAATGCCCAGCTACACTGTGCTGAGCTGGAAGTGAAGATGGCCATTTATTACTGAGATTGGTCATTTTCTAGGCATAAATGTGGGCAGAGCCAGTGAGCACCACATGCTGTTGAATACCCTGAAACTGTCATGGGATGATCGTGCAGCATTTGCAAGTCAGGCAAGAGATGATCACTGGCCATGGTGGCCATCCCTGTTCATTCTTGTTTGCTGGTTCTCCTGCCCATTATGTAGACCTTGTTCTCTTGGTCACATGACCAACTTGTTACCACAGACCCTTGTCCTTATTGCTCATCAGGAGCTGACTCCTAAGTCAATACTTATTTCTACTGATTTCCCTCTTAGACATATTCTCCAGAATTGGCACAAATTCATCCACAAGATTGGAAAGAAAGAGGATGAAATTGGCCATGTTAATGTTAGAGATTAACCAATGAGAGGCAATTTAAGCATCAATACAATTCTTCAGGTCTCTGCCTACTTCTGTGAGTGACTCTGGACATAGAGGTGCATACCTTAATCCCAGCATTCAGAAGTCAGAGTTCTGTATTCCAAGAGTTAAAGAGCTGTGGTACAGGAAGATCGGGAATAATTCAAGGGCACCCTCTACCACATTGCAAGTTCAATACCAACCTAAAATACACGAGACTCTGTACTGAAACAGTAAAATAAAAGGAGAACCATTTGAAGCAGAGAGTGATTGCATACCTATAATCCCAGCCATTCAGGAAGCCGAGGCAGACTGCATCATATTTAAGGCCAGCATGGGCTACATAGTATCAGACCTGCCAAAAGTGAGCTACAGAAAAAAAATCCCGCCTCCAAAAATATACTAGCCTCTCTGTATCCAGACAGCAGTCTGTTGGTGCTAAATGCCAGCCTCAAACAACAGGCATAGGACAATGAGGAGGGCTGGTGGCTCACAAACATAGCACGTAGGAGGCTGAAGCAAGAGGTTGGCCTCAAGTTCAAGGCCAGCTCTCATTTGAATTTTTTAAATTGGGGGTGTCAAGACAGTTTCTGTGTGTATTCATGGCTCTCCTGGAATGTGCTCTGTACACCAAGTAAGCCTCAAACTCAGAGACTCCCCTGCCTCTGCCTCTGGAAAGCTAGGATTAAAGGCCATTGCCCAGCTCCATTTGAAGTTTGGTTTGTTTGTATGTTTGTTTGTTTCAAGACTAAGTTTGTCTGTGCAACAGCCCTACCTCTTCTGGAACTCACTCTGTAGACCAGGCTGCTGAATTCACACAGAGATCTGCCTGCCTCTGCCTTCTGAGTGCCAATTTCAAGTTTTGAAACATACTGTTATTTATATTTGGGGAGGGGGCATGCTTGTGAGGTCAGAGGACAACCTGTGCAAGTTGGTTCTCTCTTCCATCATGTGGATTCTGCGGACTGAACTCTAGTGGACCATTTGGTATCAGGTGCATTTGCCCACGGAACTCTCTCTGTACCCACATTCTGTTTATGCTCACCTGTCCCAGTCTTTGACTATCACTGAGTCTGGTTTGTTTTCTGTATCTGAATTATTCAGAGAGCAGAGCTGTACTTTCTCTCCCTCATGCTGCCACCCCATCCCTCCCTTTTCAGTCTCATGCAAGTCTTGGGGGCTGAGGAGACGCCTCATTGGGAAAATGCTGCTCAACATTACAACTTGAGTTCAGATCCACAGCAGTGTTGGAAAAAGCAGGGTGTAGTGAAACAAGTTTGTCATTCCAGTGCTGGGGAGGTGGAGACAGGAGAATCCCAGGGCTCTCTGGCTGCCAGTCTGGAAGTCTAGCTGAACTGGTGAGCTTTAGAATCAGTGAGAGACCACACCTGAAAATACGAGTACAAGAAGGATGAGACCTGTGTGTGTGTGTGTGTGTGTGTGTGTGTGTGTGTGTGTGTGTGTGTGTATGTGTATGTATTTATGTGTGTGTACTTGTGTGTATATGTGTATTTGTGTGTGTATTTGTGTGTGTATGTGTATTTGTGTATATTTGTGTGTGTATTTGTGTGTGTGTGTGTGTGTGTGTGTGTGTGTGTGTGTTGCGTGTGTGTATTCAGGCGGGCAGGCAGGCATGCACTCATGACTGCAGTCTATACAAGGTTCAAATCTCTCAGCACTTCCTTGATGGATCTTTGTCCATCTCCCCACAGCAGAACATGAACCACAGGGACAGGGTCAGGAGAGGTCACCACAGGAGCTGGGGGCTGTTTTCAGCATTGCCAAAGGGTAGAACTGGTATTCCCAGCACTCACTGGTGAGGGCTCTCTGCCTTGTTGGGCCCTCAGCATAGATGGATACTCATCGACTAGCTCTAACACTAAGGAATTGGCAGTAGAGTGTGTCAGTGTGGACAGAAGCAGGACAATGGCATAGGCTTCTGGGTGGATCCATCTTGATGACTTTGGCCCTACACTGACCACTGTGTGGGCCTGGACTCCAGGAGGCAGACAGCTCTCTGGCAATGCTCTGGGAAGTACCAGCAGCAAAGGGCTCAGGACACCTTCGCTAAAGAGCCTGGAGCCCTCTAGAGGAGGTCAGCGGCATAGGTGAAGGGGACCCCACACTACTGCACCTGCCTTATACCTGTCTATGTATTTGGACTAGAGTCACGGGAGAAACAGCGGGCACCAGAGGAAGAAGGCAGCACAACAAACATAGGAAATTCAAGGAACATTAATGTGATGCCCTCAGTCCTGTTTCTGCACCAGATCCCACCCTCCTCACCCCACAGACAAGACACTCAACCTCCCCTGGTCAGTGTTTCAGCCTCTCCTCCTCTTCCCAGAGATAGAGAACTCCACCTCCCTCTCAGCCTCTGCAGAACCCATCTGATGACCGGTAGAGCCAGCCACTCTTTTCTGGCTGTGTCTGAGGCCTTATCTTTGTGTTAGGCCAGGTCGGAGGGGGGCACTGTGGCAGGACATGGTCTTAACAGTCATAGAAGTCAACGTGGGCTCCAGACTGGAAGGCATCCTTTTGCAGCAAGTTCAACAGTTTCTGGGCTGAGGTCCCACAATGCACCAGCTCCCCCTTGGACTTCAGCTCCTGCAGTCTGTTCTTTAACTCTGGGTCCTTGGAGGTCTCTTGAGCCAACCGCTGCATGTCTGTGTCCAGGGGACCTAGTGGATGGAAAGTACAGGACAGAGACACAGGTTGTAGGTCCCCACTGTGTGTGGAGGGTGGGGCTGAGTCATGTCTGGCCCAAGGCTCCATTATCTTGTCTTTTAACCTTTTTCCTCTTTCCAGTTGTGCTCTGTGTTGAAATTCAGGATCCTCCTGCCATAGCTTCTCCAGGACCAGGAGTATAGGCAAGGGCCACCATGCCCCATCACATTACTACTGAGTTTTGAACTCAAAGCTGAAGTCTATTAAGCATGGTTTACATTCAAGCTCATCGTCTCTTATCCACGTGACAACTCTTCCTGACTTTTCCACTTTATCCATAGAAACTCGGACCCCGCAGGTGTCTTACTGCACCTGCAGCCAACCAGGGCCCAGGTGAGAGCGTCAGCATGGTCTCCAGCAGGTCCATGCCGTAGCCGTGCTTTCTCCTTATTTCAGATCCTCCTCTAACCCTCTGATACATTCACCTGGCTGCCCTCTGCAGGCTCACAGCTCCTTAAAACACTGGGTGGGGGCTTAGTTGGTTAAGTACTCACTGTACAAGCATGCAGGCCCTAGTTTAGATCCCCAGTACAAAGCTGAGTGCAGGGGATGAGAGAGGAGATGCCTCCCTGTGAAAAGTGCTTGCTGTTCTAGCAGAAAACCAGGGTTTGATTCCCAGAACCAATATATCAGCTCACAATCATCTGTGATCCAGTAACAAGGGAGATGATTCCTTTGCAGGCACTGCATGTGATAAATATATGATGCATCCAGCAAAATACCCATAAACACATTCTCTCTCTATCTCTCTCTCTCTCTCTCTCTCTCTCTCTCTCTCTCTCTCTCTCTCTCTGTGTGTGTGTGTGTGTGTGTGTGTGTCTCTGTCTCTCTCTCTCTCTTTCGCTTATCTCTCTCTCACACACAGCTCTGTAACTAACATCTTCCTCAACCTCACTATCATTTCTGTATAATGTCTTCCACCTGCTAATAAATAGCCCTGAAGGAATTGTGTAGCCCTACACAATTTTAATTGTGTTCAGGTACAGAAAAACGGGGAATCCATGGCTGGAAGAAGACTCACTCTGTTTCACTAGAATGTCCTCTAGCCTTCCCCTCCCCTCTTGCTCTGAAGCACAGTCTCGTGTAGCCCACAGGGGCCTCTAACTTGCTGTGTGGCAAATGGTAAGGAAAAAAAATCTCTAGGGTACCGTGGTGGTACACACTTGTAGACACAGCATTTGCGAGATGTAGGTGTCAGATAAGGAGAGTAGAAAGATTGTTACAGTCTGTTCCCAGCTTGAGTCGAGGTAGACTTGATCTGAGTGACAGACAAGCAGGGTGCTCCAACAGCGTCTTCCCTATCTGGGTGCTAGCACCTCTTTGTATCAGAATGTTAACAGTGCTACTCATTAATTTAGCCAGTTCAGATTAGGGAAGGTGGCAATCAGAAGGGGCAGTCTCAAGTCCAACATTATATATTGCATGAGGTCTCTGTCTTAGGCAAGTGAAGTGGAGAATTAGGGGGATATAAGTCCTACAAGCCTGCAGGAGAGAACAGGAATATACCTGAATGTTTTTATAAAGCACTGTTGTGCCAAATCTATGACTTTTCTCTATGTTGGAGTCCCTTTCTGCAGAAGTGTATATTGAAAACCTCTTAGTGTTTCACTAGTCTCTTGAGTTTGTTATTGTCTGATTTCCAAAAGGAATTGCAGGATCTTCTAGACTACACAGTGTGGTCATGTCAGGTGGGTAAATTAGCCCATGCCACAGAACAAATCACAATAGAGCAAAAAGGGGATGGGGTGTGTGGGGAGACAGCCCAGTCAGTGTAGTGCTTTCCTTGTGTAGTTTGATGTCCAAAATTCAACCTAAAAAACTAGGTGTGACTGAGGGATGGTGTTGCTTGCCTTTAATACCAACACTCAGGAGGCAGAGGAAGGCAAATGTTTTGAGTTTGAGACTTGACTAGACCAGTCAACACAGAGAGTTTCAGGACATCTGGGACCTCAAGGGACCCCTGATTCAGATACCTATATACCTATACCTATACCTATACCTATACCTATACCTATACCTATACCTATACCTATACCTATACCTATACCTATACCTATACTTATACCTATGCTTATACCTACACATATACCAATACCTATGTGTGTGTGTATGTCTGTCTGTCTGTCTGTCTGTATCTGAATATTTTGAAAGAGTCTGGAAGAATCACAGAGACAGAGAAATGGAGTGTCTGTCTTAAAAAACCATTAGTTAGGAAAAGTGAGGTGATGTGGTTCTGTCACCCCACACTGGGCATGTAGTGCCAATCCCTGGGACTCGCAGGCCAGCCAGTATAGCCCATTTGGTGACTTTCTCTGGGCCAGTGAAAGAATCTGCCTTTTGAAAATGTTTTCAAGGTGGGTACACAGAAATACACACTTTGTCTTCTGGCCTTCATAACCACCCCGACATTCACTGTCATCCCTACACACATGAGAGGACACATCTGTAAATACACAGACATAAAAACAGAGAAAAAGGAAAGAAAAATTCCTTAAATGAAAGTAAGCATTTGCAGATATGATTACATGTTAACAAATCCCTTTCTAACCTTTTATTTATTGTTTTCATGTGTATGGGTGTCTTGCCTGCATGTATGTTTGTGCATCACATGTGTGAAATGTACAATTGAGGCAAGAAAAGAGCCTTGGATCCCCAGAACTGAAGATACCGACAGTTACGAGCTGCCTTGTTGCTGCAGGGAATAGAACCCAGGAGTTCTGGCAGAGCAACCATGTGCTGTAATAGGCATTCTCTTGAGCCAACAGACAGCTCCCAAACCACGACACAGAGATTTCTTATTAGTCATGAATATGCTGCCTTACATTAGGCTTATTTCCGGCTAGCTCTTACAACAACTTGTGTCTTCATCTATGTTTTGACTCTGGGGTTTTAACCAGTGTTCGTTATCATGTAATTTTGACGACGGAGAATGTGTTCAGCAGTTCAGGTTTTTAGCAAATATATGATGCCTAAAACACCAGTTCCATGGGATCCCTTGACATCTTCTGAGCTCCCCAGACATAAACATACACACAGTCAAACATTCACTCCCATAAAATAAATAGATTTTATTCTCACTATTAAAAAATTAAGCTTATTTTTATGTGTGCGAATGATCTGACTGGGTGTATGTTCATATGTACCCCACATGTGTATGTATCCATGTACATGAAGCACGTGTGTGTGTATGGATGTGCACGACATTTGCCTGGCATGTAAGCAGGTCTGGAGATAGGTCTGGCCCCAGTAACTGGAGTTGCAGATAGTGCTGAGATACCCTGATGGTCCTGAAGATTGAACTTGGGATCTCTGGAAGAGCAGCAGATGATCTTAACTGATGAGCCCTCTCTCCAGGCCCTTTAAGGAATTAAAACAACCTCCACATGGCTCTCACACAAAAGAAGCCTAAGAGCTGCTGGGATAGCAACTGGCAGTAGCAAGCTGAGAGGCTCAAAGGGCAAGAGTAGAGAACTGGCAAAATCTCACATCTGTGTGCTGGTTTATTTTGTAAACTCCAACTAGAGTTCTCTGAGGAGGAGACCTCAAATGAGGAATTCTCCCCATCAGACTGGCTGGCCAGCACGTCTCTGCAGGAAGTTCTTGATTGACACAGGAGAGTACAATCCACTATGACTGTAGCCACTTCTGGGAAGGCAGTCCAGGGTTCTATAAGAAAGCAGGCTGTGAGGGCTTGAGCGAATGCTCCATGGGTAAGAGCACTGGCTGTTCTCAGAGGTCCTGAGTTCAATTCCCAGCACACAAATACAGGTTCACAATCATCTACAATGGGATCAGAAGATAAACATGTGTATGAAGTACTCATCTACATAAAACATATAAATAAATCTTTCAAATAGAAAAAGGACAGAAATAAAGACAGAGAGAGAAAAAAGAAAGGAAGGAAGGAATGAAATAAGGAAGAGAAAGAGGAAGAGAGAAAGGAAGAGAGAAGAAGAAGAAGGAGAAGAAGACGGAGAAGGAGAAGGAGAAGTAGAAGGAGAAGGAGAAGGAGGAGGAGGAGGAGGAAGAGGAGGAGGAGGAGGAGGAGAAGAAGAAGAAGAAGAAGACAAAGAAGAAGAGAACAAGAACAAGAACAAGAAGAACAAGAACAAGAAGAACAAGAAGAACAAGAAGAAGAAATAAATCAAAAAGAAATAAATCAGGCTAAGCAAGCCAAGGAAAAACAGCCAGCAAGAAGCTTTTCTTCATGAACTCTGCTTCTGGCTTTTGGTGAGAATTCTCAGATCTAATGGGGACCATGTGAAGAATGATGTCATCATTATCCCTCACAAATGTTAGTCCTAGACCCTGTGGTGATATGAAATAGAGTCTTTTATCACAACATCCCAATGTAGTCATTCTCAAGGACCCTGAAATCTGAATTTAGAGAAAGATATAGATGAATACTTAGGATGTAGAAATGCTGAGTTTTTACAAACTGGTACAGAAGGCAGGGACCAAGCGTAAAGCAAAAGCCCAAAATACTATGCACCCGCTCACTGGAGACTATCAGAGTCCATCACCAAGAGAGGGCCAATCCCTTAGCACCCACTGTCATTCCTATGATCCCCTGTTTCAATATTAAAGTAGAAAGCATTCTGGTTATGGTTTGAGTGTCAATGTCCCACAAAGAATCAAGTGTTTGGGCATAGTTTCTACTAGGAAATACAATTTAGGGAAACTTGTGGACCTCAGGAATTTGGCTTAACAGGAGGACGTGGCTCTCTGGGCAGCATTGGGGACAGCCATTTGAGTGGAGCCAGAGTCCTCAGTCCCCTACTGCCCCACTGACTACACTACCCTACCTGTCCTTGGCCACAGAATCTAAGGAAAACCAGTGAGGTGTGCAGAGCCGCCATTGGCCCATTTCTTGCTGTGACCTCACAATGACAGACACATGTTCACTAACAGCTCTGGCTGAGGCTGACTCCAGTCTGTACTGTCAGACGCTGTTAGTTGGTTGGAGATACTGAGATTTGTATATTAGTGAACCTTTTTTACTTGGATATTCTGGAACTACTGAATCAGAACACAGTGAGTTGTCTTCTAAGTTAATAGATTCTGTGTTTAGAGCTTTGGTTTCTCTGGATAAACACACTTTACCTTCCTTTTTCCTTGGTATGGGGTACCACTTGGGGCAATTTTTATGTGACTTTTACTCTATTTTAATGTGTCATTTTATTTGGAGTCATTCCTTCTTTCACCATGTAAAAATATTAGTTTAGACTAACTATACAACATTCTCACAGTGACATTTACCTATATGTACAAAAATTTGGATCATATTCCCCTAATCTCTCTGCATCCTTCCTATCCTTTCCAACTCCCTCAGTGTCTCCCTTTTTATTCATTCTCTTACTTCTGAGGACAAATCAAGTCATGTGGACTTCTGTTGAGAGTCTTGACAAGCCACACTGGATGGTGTCTTAGGTAAGGCACCGATGTGTCTGTGCCTTGGCAGGAATCCTTCTGCTAGGGTGTTTACCTTAGGATCTTCTTGGCAATTCAAGTTCATGACTGGAAAGGAAAGAGGGAGTAGTCAGATCCCATCCTTTGGATGTTATGTGTGGAACATGGCAGCTGAAAATAATTCAAGGACAGATAAATGAAAGTTTAAAGGGAGCAGGATCTTCCAGAAAGAAAAGAATAATTCTTGTTGGGACAAGCCCCTCACCCATCACCTGTCCTTCTGTTGGCTTGAAACTGTCTTTTAATGGGACAGTTTTATTACGTACCTTAAGGGGTGGCGTGATTATTGTAAAAATGTCATGGTGTTTCATGAACAGGGGTTAGAAACAATAATGGTTTTGAAGAAAAGATCAGTTTTGGGGCTCAAAGAGCTCAGAGAACAAGCCCAGGAACAAAAATGACCTAGTGCTGGAGGTCCTTGTCTCATGGGATCCTGTGCTATGGTGAGACTTTTCAGGCCTCATGCAGATCATGGGATGACTGATGTCATCTTTATCCCCCACAGATGTTAGTCCCAGACTGTAGGGTGCACAGCAGGTCAGTATTTTATGAGAACATCCCATGTAGTCAGGAGCTGCATCCTCCGTGTGAATGCTCCTGAGCCATTTCCTCACCAGGTCTCTGTGGGTTTTGGGGTGTCTGTTGTCTTGGCAACTGCTCTTTCCTATGGTTTTATTAGAACCTCCTCTTAAAGGAGTGTTGAGTGCAGTAATAGGATCATGAACCTCCTCCATGTGCAGCTTTCTGCTTGTCTGACCTTTGTTTTATTCTCTGAGCTTCCAGTTGATTCCTGGCAACCATATTGGTGTCTTAATCTGCAGTCCTCTGCTGTGGAAGGTGCTTTCTTCCCTTCCTGGATGGTAAGTACCTGGTTAGGTTGTCTGCATTGTCGCTGAGTGTGTTTTCTTTGGGACATAGGAACTTGTAGCTATCAACATTTTCTGGGGCCTGGTTTGAACCTTTTCTTTAAACTTTCCCCATTGTGAATTTGTTTCCAGCCATATCAAGGAGGACCAACCATGGAGCAGAGCAGGAAGGCCTGCGGCTCCACTGAGGAGTCCTTCCTGACTGACTATAAGATGATGATGACCCTGGGCCAGGGAAATTTTTCCCAGGTGAAAATGGCTTTCCATGTACCCACTTTAACCTGTGTGGCTGTTAAAATTCTTAGAAATAAGAAGAAGAACTCCTCTCTTGTAGCCAATGAAGTCAACATCATGAAATGTCTTGAGCATCCGAACATCATAAAGTTGTTTCATGTGGTCCAATCCAGAAGTAGCACCTACTTGGTGATGGAGCACGCCTCAGAGGGAGATCTGCTTCGCCACATCCTGGAGCTGGGGTCCTTAGAGGAGGATGAGGCTCGACGGCTGTTTACCCAGATCCTCTGTGCAGTGCAGTACTGCCATAACAATCACATTGCCCACAGAGATATTAAGGCCAATAACATACTACTGGACTGCAAGGGCAATGCAAAATTGTGTGATTTTGGCCTTGCTGCTGTAATGCCCCCTGGAGGGAGGCTGAAGGATTTCTGTGGCACTCTGCTCTACTGTGCTCCAGAACTCTTCAGAGATGAAGCTTATGATGGCCGCGCCTCTGACGTTTGGAGTTTAGGTGTGCTCCTCTTCCTGATGGTGGCCGGGCGCTTTCCTTTCCGGTCGAGCTCTTCTGAGGGTTTGAGGCGTCAGATCCTTGCTGCGAACTTCAGCGTACCCCAGCATATTTCCATCGATATTTTCAATGTCATCGTAGAACTGCTGATGATCAACCCGAGCAGGAGGCCCACCATTGACCAAATCATGAGGCGCCCCATGATCAGAGACAGCAAGACACATTCATCGAGTGCTTCTACCCAGAGTCTCCCAGGCACCCCAAGCCCAAGTATCGTCAGCGCCATGACAGACATGGGGTATAAGTCTGAGGAAATCATTGATTCTCTGAGACACCAAAAGTACAACCAGGTGATGGCTACTTACCTGATTCTCCAACACCAGTCACCAGGAGGAGACTGCTGCCATCACCAGGTGAAACCCATCCATGTGCCCTTAAGGAGAGCTACTGAGAATGCTCCCCTGACCTGCACATTGCCATCTGTGCCCCAGGAGAAAAAGGGAGAGAAGAGTGCCAGACAGGTTGGCACAAGACATAGCATGCCTGCCAACCTGTGTTACCAGGCAGGAAACACCCACCTCCCCGACCTATTATACCTGGACAGGCATCGAGCCCTATTCCTCATGTGCAGCAGTGAGGAAATGAGTGAGACTATGAATGAGACTTCCTCTGAGGCCAAGATTGGGTCAAGTGTCAGCCTGATGGCCAGTGTCCAGCCTCTACTAATGTACAATGCTTCTTGTAAGACATACAACCTTGAGACCAAACACGACACTTACACTATATCTTCCTGCAGTTCCCAAGGGCAACTCTGGAATTCCCTGGAGACAGCACCGAGTATGACAAGCAGAGGCTCCTCTTTTGGGGATCCAATGCAGGTAGACCCCAATACAAAGGAAGAACACATTACTGAGGAAGTGAACATCGGACAGGGAGGTGCCATGAATGAGGAAGAACTCACCACACAAGAAACAACCATAATCCAGGAAGAGGCCATCACAGAGGAGGTGACCTTAACACAGGAAGAAGTCAGCCTAGAGGAAGCCACCATCACCCAGGAAGTGGCTAGCCCAGAGGAAACAACCATAACCCAGGAAGAGGCCAGCACAGAGAGAGTGAGTTTAACACAGGAAGTGGCAAGCCCAGAGGACGCGACCATCACCCAGGAAGTGGCAAGCCCAGAGGACGCGACCATCACCCAGGAAGTGGCAAGCCCAGAGGACGCCACCACAACCCAGGAAGAGGCCAGCACAGAGGAAGGGGCCATAACCCAAGTAGAGGCCAGCACAGAGGAAGGGACCTTAACCCAGGAAGTGGCCAGCACAGATAGAGTGAATTTAACTCAGGAAGAGGGCTTCACAGAGGAAAGGACCACAACCCAGGAAGAGGCCAGCACAGAGGACGGGACCATAACCCAGGAAGAGGGCAGCACAGATAGTGTGAATTTAACTCAGGAAGAGGGCTTCACAGAGGAAGGGACCACAACCCAGGAAGAGGCCAGCACAGAGGACGGGACCACAACCCAGGAAGAGGCCAGCACAGATAGTGTGAATTTAACTCAGGAAGAGGGCTTCACAGAGGAAGGGACCACAACCCAGGAAGAGGCCAGCACAGAGGACGGGACCACAACCCAGGAAGAGGCCAGCACAGCGGAAGAGACCTTAACACAGGATGAGACCATCACTAAAGGAAGGACCTTGGCAGATGGAGTGACCATGAATCCAACTGTGGTCATCATAGAGGAAGAAGCCATCATGGAGCATGAGGATATCAATCAGGAAGCTGCCATCACCTTGGAAGTCCCGATAACCCAGCAATCGACCATGACTCTGGATGACATCATCACACAGGAGGAGGACATCACCTCTGTCCAGCCTGAGGACGCCAGCCCAGCTTCCTCCCAAAACCGGAGGCGCCCCAAATGGAAGAGAGTGAAGAAAACCATCGTGAACTGCCTCAGACACCTGTGCTGCTGCCTGGCACCTGCAAAGAGAAGACGCGACTCCTCTAAGAACCTGGCTCCAAAGACACAGGGTCCTGGAGTCACCCCAAGAAACAGGTGGGGCATTGAATTTATTTAATTCCTTCTCTTCCTCCTGTCCTTTGTGACAGAGAATGACAATGCCCACTTGTGGCACACTTGTTAATCCCTCAACCTGCCCCTTCACAACACCAAGCCAGACGCTCCCGTCAATGGTGACCTCAGGCTTGGTTATTGAGAATTGGACATCAGGGATGCGGATCAATGCAGGGAGAGTAGGAGGTGGGGCAAGGGCCAAGGAGGCAGAGATAGCTTGGAGGACCAGTGGCTGTTTAGGTGCTGCTGCACGGCCAGCACAGTAAGTTCTTTGTGTTCCAAAGTCACTAAGACTCTCCTTCCTGTGTCTCTCTTCTTTGCAGTCCTGAAGAGGTCGAGCCCCAGCTCCATGGCTTGTGAGCCACGGGTTGGGGTTTGGTCTGGCTGAGATGCTTACAGCCCTCACGATAGCCAGGCCAGATCCAGGAGTCTGTGTAGCCACAGGCTCCTCTGCAGAGGAAGAAGTGATGTCGACCCCAGCTCAGCCCTCACCAGGTAAAACCTCAGGCAGGAAATGCGGTTTTTTGGGGTAGTGTTGTTCAGAGGGCAGGGTGAGTACAAATGTGGCCAAGGCTGTGTTGTGGAACAACAGACCTTTGCCCTCTCCCCTGCCTGAGCAAACATCACAGATTGCCTTCTGGGTAGTGGCTGTCCTTTCCTCCCTGTTTCATGACAGGGAGCATGGTTGTCTGCATGCTGTGGGACTTCTCACCCCACAGGAGGGTCTTCCTCGTCAGCCTGTCCTTCTGCCCCAACAGGGGCACCCACGTTGAGTATGTAGCCTGCAGGCAACCATGTAGATCCTTTAGAAGGCAGCCTCTTGCCAATCACTTGCAAAAAACACCAAAAGTCATAATAGCAAGATCCATTCCCTGAGTCCTCAGAACCCACTCAGCAGAGCTTGGGAAAATCTCGTCTGGGGAGTGACTCCAAGGCAGATGAGTCCTGTGTCTTTCCCAGTTCTCCCTCCAGTTATTCACCATCTGCTTCTCTATGTTTGCTTCTTCAAGGCCACCATTCACATGGGGAACTGGATCCTGCATTCGACATCACTTGCCACAATCTGAGGGAGAGATGGGTGTCCTGATATGGTCCCACCTGAAACCCCTCGGAGGTGACAGCAACCTGCAGTAGGCCCTGCCTGAAGCCAGCCAAAGAGTGCTCCCAGCAGGGCAATAGTTGCTTCCATCCGTTTATTCTTTTTCTGTCTCTGCAAGTTGCTTGTTCTAACACAGGTAAGCAGCTTCATGCACAGATTGCCAGAAACATCCCTGGCCACCACAGGGTCAACTTGGTAAGATTTCATCCACTGTGCTCTTTTCCCTAGACTGTGCCAACATGCCATGTCATGAAGCACAGAGAAGTCTGTGTATTGACTTGGATTGTCTGGCTGTCCAGGGTGTCGGTAAATGAAACCCAGAAGAAAAGTCTCCTAGATTCATCACCTTGCTGAGACACAGTTGTGTCTACAGCATGTTTTCATTGTGTTTCACTATGGTGAAATCATGTTTTTCTTCTGACGTATCCTCTGAGCAACACTAAGTTCATAGGAAAGACCTTTTTGTACTGAATCTGAGATAAAAGGTGTGTCTTACCCTAGGTTGTGATGGGAAGAGCATCCCAGAACCCCATGCTTTCCAAGCTATTATGTTCAGATCTGGGAAAGGACATTCTCCATGATCTAGAGCTGGCCATAACCACTGGACCAGGCTGAGCAGCTAAGAAAGCACTGAGGAGAACATCTCAGGAGACTCTGTCAAACCTGGGAGGGAGATCTGGCTTTGCATTCTGATCCCCATAATTGAAGTATATAGTTCACTGTTCTCCATCCACTGGAATACTGACCCACTGTTGAGTCTCTCTCTCTCTCTCTCTCTCTCTCTCTCTCTCTCTCTCTCTCTCTCTCTCTCTCTCTCTCTCTCTCTCTCTCTCTCTCTCTCTCTCTCTCTCTCTCTCTCTCTCTCTCTCTCTCTCTTTGTTTTTGTGTGTGTCTCTGTTTGTATGTGAACATCTTTCAGGCAGGGTAGCTAGACAGACTGAAAATGTACCCCTAAAAGATCACCAACACTGAGATGGCCATACACAGTAAACCCAATACAATCATAAAATAAAACTGAAAGTGACTGGAACAGATTCATGAAATTATAACCATGAAAACAAACATGAAACCTTGAATCACCAACTTATTAATAAGAGACTCATAGAAGTATGAGAGGGGAATACATTCTGTGTACAATCCAAGATGAAAATTGGCTTTCATTCCCTGAGAGGTATGTTAAGATGTCATGCCCACAGTGCCATTTTATTTTCTGACATTTGGTCATGTCTACAATGGTTAGTAGGAATAGTATTGACACAACACTTTTCCTTGGCTTGTTTTAGTGTTCATACAGAGAGTCTTGTCCTATAACTCAGACTGGACTGAAACTCTCTGTAGTCCAGGCTGGCTTTATATTCCTGCTGCTGTGTCAGATCCTATTCAGGCGCACTGAAACACTGTTAACATCTGTGGTTTAGTCAAGGTCTCATCTGTCCCATGTAGGCCACTCTGTAGGCAAAATTGACCTTGACCGGGAACCTTTTCTTCCTGTCTAACTCTTCAGTGCAGAATTACAGATCTGACCACTCTTTCCTGTTGAGTAGTTACAGCTGAAGGCCAGTGTAGGAGTTCCAGGCTGAGTGCAACTCCACCTCACAGAGAACATGTAAATTCTGAGAATTTTGTACTCTCAGACCTGGGGGTGAACACACAGAATCTGAAATCAGGATGTGGAAGCATCCTGGAGGCATTTGTGACTGGGGGTAAAGAGAGGCAGGTGTGGGAGCATGGTGGTCTGAGATCAGTGAGACACCCAATATGAAAAATAAGGGGAAGCCCATTGTAGTGGAGCACACATTTAAACCTGAGCCTCGATGTGGGGGCAGACTGATCTCTGTGAGTTGTGGTCTGGAGACTGTGCTACAGAAGCAGTTCAGAACCGCAAGATATATAATAGTTAACAAGCAATATGAATTAAGGTGTAAACCCATTTGATTAATACCACTGGTGCACATGTGTGCTCAAGAATGAGCAGAGAAAGACAGAGACAAATACACAGACATATATCCCTGTGCTCATTGGTGGGTCATACTCCCCCCCACACACACATTGTAGAATTCTCCATTCCTGCCCTCACCCATTCTCCTCCATACTGTTTAGAACTTGCACTCATGTTATTTTCTTCTCTTTCTCTAGGCTCATTACTCCTAAACCCTATGGTGATGTAAGTTTCGGTCTCCTCTAATGAGGAATCCTTTCTTTTCTCCTCCCCTCCCATTTTGACACCAGCTTTCTGTATTAGTACAGGCTGCCAAGGACTGTTGCTCCTCCCACCCTCAACTAACTGAGTTTTGGTGCTATACATGAGCATCCAGTCTTAGTGGGATTGTGGCTTTGTTTTTAAATGATGTATGTAGCTGTGGATGATCTTCAACTTTTAAATCTTTTGTGTCCATGGACCAATAGAAGGAACTCCATGGATTGGCCACCATGCCTGGCATATTTGCCCTGGGGACCAAAGCCAATGTTTCCTGCAAGCTGCCCAAGAGCTGTCCCAAGCAAGTCACACCTGAGTCTCAGCCTTGCTTGGGATTCACTGTGTAGCTGAGGAACACCTGGAGTTCTGGATCTTCATGATGGGTTTACAGATCTGCACATTGACCTGAGTTCTCTCTTTTAATCTTTCTACAAGACCATTCTTTACTGAATGACTCTTGAGTACCACAAACATGACCTGTGGTCAGATGCCACTCTTCTTCTGAGGTGGAGAGTGGTGATGTGGATGGGAGGGAGGTAAAGGAGGCTGTTTCAGTCCCATGCCATCTCAAGAACACTCAAGACAGTGTGCAGGACAGTCACCCTTTGTAGCCAGGTAGCTTTGAGGCCTGTTCTGATTAGCATCCCTCGGGATGGTCACATCTAAGTCTCTGTGCAGCTCCATGGGACAGAATGGAAGGCAGAAGTCTCACCAGTGCATGTCCATATCTGCATCTGATGACACTAGGAAGATGGAGCCTCACCCCACTGCTTGAAGGGTTAGTTCCCTTACTCCTGGGGGTCTCATTTCCTCACATTTGCCCTTCCTATGCAGTTTGTGGATTTCTCTGAAGACCAGATGCCAGAGTCAGGGTGAAGGTATATGCAGATAATCCCAGGACTCTTGAGCCTTAGACAGGAGACTAGACATAGACATAAGGCCAGCCTGGGCTATATAAGGAGCAGTAGTGTAGGTTTGGTGGCAGTGTGAGGTCACTCTCTAAAATCAGAAAGTGACAACAGGCCTATTGATTAGTGTGTGCATCATACAGAGTGGTTCTTGTCAAGGGTTCTTGCCCAGCACAAATAAAACCAAGTGCAGCTTGCCTAGTATTTCTGGTGGAGACAGCAGAATCATGTAGTCAATGTCATCTTCCAACTAAAGTTTGAGACTAGTCCATGGGGAATGATACACTATTATGATATAAACAATCCCTACTCCCAAATATTAATGCCCATATCTGAGTAAACTATGACATGGCAACCCATCACAGCTCATATTCTTCGTGAATCAGAAGACCTATCGTCTACAAGGAAGAAAACCAGGAATCTAGATGTGCAGTAAATATTTGTTGTGATTCACATCTGGAATTGGCCTGAGTATTGAGTTCATCCCCTGTGCACTGCACTGAAGAGCTGTTCAGTAAGTACTTTGTATTGATCATGTGGGAGACAGTGATGATGGAGGTATGGAGGGCAAGGAGACCCCCCCACCTGTGGCACCAAAAAGTCAGAATGCTGCAGTCCCTGCCACCTGTGAGAAACTCTGAGGCTGCGCTGCCTCCTTGTGGCAGTTCTATACCAGTTTCCTGTAGTACATCTCCTTGAACTCAGGAAAAAATTGGTGTGGTTATGTGGGTTGCTGAATGTGGTAAATGGAGGCTGGACCTCCTGCGCTCACTAAATACAATCATTTCCTTACTTCTTTCGTTCCCTTTCCCCATTTATCATAATAAAGTAACAAAATATCTTTCAGAGCTGGGCTGTCCAGGCAATGCCCCTGAAGAATTTGCAAAGACACACTGCCACTCCAGGATCAGCTCTTCACAATTTGACTGGACTTGATTTTGAGTCAGGACTGTGAAATCCACACATGGACACAGTTGGTAGCGCAAGATGGTTGGGACAGTGCCTGTCCATACAGTGCTTACTTCATTGAGAGATATGCATTCATTCCCCTGATTGCAAGGGGAAGAATCATCAGGCTTGTTATCTCAGCAGGTGAAGATGGAAAGAGGTGCATGCCTTTTTTGTTTTGATGGTGTTTATGTTATTTTTTGGGCAAGTGTTTCTCTATTTGGCCCTGTCTCTATATGACATACTGGCACAAGCACATAAGTGTAAACATATTACAAGTGAGTGTTTCCAAACACAGACACACACACACACACACACACACACACAAACACACACACACACTCAAACAGCACAGACACACACACAGACACACACACACACACCTACCTTAAGTAACCATGGGGATAAAGAAGCACAAAGTTCCTTGAAGGACCAGGTAGCCTTTTGGGAGTCCTCTCCTTTTTGGTAGGTACATCTTGTGCAGTAAGACCCTGACAATGAGACAGGGTGATGCTGCAGAGAATGCTGGGGTGAACCATCTGGATGCCCGATGGTTGTCATGGCTCAGCATGACAAGATTTTGGGATGATTTACTTGCTGAGTAGATCCAGTTAGTCGGCTGGCAAGGTGATTCCCCTTTGTTATCACTGTGGTTTACCTGATGTCTCAATTATCTCTGCAGCTTGGGACTTAATTACTAAGAAGCCAAGGCAAGATGCTCCTGCACTATGGAGACAAGAAGGTCACCTCGGTTATTTCCACTAGCATCCCACCCCCAAATCATTGCAATGTGTTATTTATGTTGTAAATAAAATGCATTGTTTAATGAGGTTTCTGTTGTTTTTTAATACATTATTTATCTTTTTCTTTTTACATGGCAATCCTAGTTCCTCCTCCCTCTCCCATTCCTGTTCTCCCCTTAGTCTCCCCCCACTCCTATTGGCATCTTTTCCTCAAAGTGGGTAATGCTTCTCATGGGGAGTCAATGAAGTCTGTCCCATCAAAAGTTAAGACAGATCTAATGCCCTCCCCCCCACTGTGTCTATGATGAGCAAGATTTGTCTCCAAAGGGAATGGGCTGCAAATATCCAGTTCATGCAGTAAGGATAGATCCTATTCTCACTGCCCGTATCCTTGCCTTGCTGCCCAAGCCATATAGCACTGTCAATTGCATTCTGGTGTGTCTGGTTAAGTCCTATTCAGGTTCCCCAGCTGTCTGCTTTGAGACAGTGAGCTCCTGTTTGCTCAAGTCCGATGCTTCTGTGTTTTTCCCGGTCCTGGTCTTGACCCTTTGCTCATATTATCACTCCTCCCTCTCTTCAACTGGTCTCCAGGAGTTCAGTGCTTTGGTCAATTGCAAATCTCTGCATCTGTTTCTATCAGTTCCTGGATGAAGTTCTATGATGACAATTAAGGCAGTCTCTACCTGATAAAAGGGACAGGCCTGTTCAGGTGCCTTCTCCACTATTGCTAGAGTCTTATCTGTTGTCACTCTTGTGCATTCTTGGCCATTTCTCTAGTGCCTGGTCTCTGGCTCATCCCATCATGGGTCCCTGTGTCAAAGCATTTCTATCCTTGCTCCCCTCTGTGCACCCCTCTACTTGATCATCCTGACCTCTCATGTTCTCCCCCTCGCTTCTCTTCCTCCTCCTGTCTCCATTTCCCCTCCCCTCATTATTCTACTCAGGAGATCCTAATTATTTCCCCTTCTTTATGAAATCCATGTTTCTCTTCATTAGGATCCTCTTTGTCACCTAGCATCTCTGGCATTGTGAACTGTAGGCTGGTTCATCTTTGTTTTGTATCTAATGTACACTTATGTGTAAACACATACCATATTCAACATTTCCGTCTGGATAATCTCTCTCCGGTTATTTTTCTAGTTCCATTAATTTTCCTGCAAATTTCAAGATGTCATTGTCTTTTCTTTATCCATTGTTTGTTCATCTAAGAGCATCTAGGTTGTTTCCAGGTTCAGGCTATTAAAAATAATGCTGCCATGAACACATTTCAGCAAATGTCCTTGTGGTGTGTATGCCCAAAATTGGTATTGCTAGGTCTTGAGATAGACTCATTCCCAAATTTCTGAGAAACCTCCATACTGATTTCCAAAGCAGCTGTACAAGTTTGCAATCCCAATAGCAGTGGATGGGTCTTCCCATCCTCTCCAGTATAAGCTGTCATCAATGTTTTTGATCTTAGCCAGAGGAGTTTGATTGGCTAAGGATGTTGATCAATTCTTGCAGTGTCTTTCAGCCATTTGACATTCCAGTGTTGAGAGTTCTCTGTTTAGATCTCTATCCCATGTTTCATTTTTTCTAGAGTCCTTTGTATATTTTGAAGATCAGCCCTCTGTCTGATATGGAGATGGTGAAGATCTTTTTGCATTCTGTAGGCTTACATTTTGTTTTGCTGACCAATTCCTTTGTCTTACCGATGCTTCTCTGTTTCAGGAGGTCCCATTTCTTAGTTTTTTTCAGTTTCCGTGCTACTGGTGTCATACTTACCAAGTGGCCTATTGTGCCAAGGTATTCAAGGCTCCTTTCCCTTTTCTATGAGGTTCATTGTGTCTGGTTTTATGCTGAAATCTTTGATCCATTTGGATTTCAGCTTGTACATGGCAATTGGTATGGATGCATTTGCAATCTTCTACATGTCAACATTCAGTTATGCCAGCACCATTTGTTGAAGGTGCTTTCTATTTTCCATCATGTATTTTTTTCTCTTCTTTGTCAAAAATCAGGCATTCATTGGTGTGTGGATTTGTATCAAGGTCTTTGATTTTATTTCATCCTTCCACCTTTTTTTAATGCCAATACTAATCTGTTTTCATTAATATAACTTTATAGTAGAGCTTGAAGTCAGGGATATTGATGGCTCCTGAAGTTCATTTCTTGAAAGGGTTTGTTTTGGCTATCCTGGGTTTTTCCTCATATGAATTTGAGTATTGCTCTTTTGAGGTCTGTGAAGAATGTTGGGAGAGTCTGTGCCAGCAGGAGGGGTGGGAAAACATGAGCTGAACCCTGATAGCACTCTGGGCATTCTTGCTGTGCTTGCTGCTCTAGCCCGGTTGGGGACTACGAAGGGGCCTCCCTGGAGTCTGACCTCACTATGTCCCCCGAGTAGTGATGTCACCTGATGCCCTGCCTGGTCCCCTGGTCCCCAGTCACACTGACATCACCCCTGTTGCCTTGGGCTCAGTTCACATGTTGTTTCCTGAGACAACTTCCACGGTTAAAATACGGAGAGTTGTTCCTCTGTCTGAATCTCTTCCCATGACCGAGCTTCAGTGCCCTAAATTATAAGTTTCACTCAGTTCTTTGCTCCACTAATAAGCTGCCTGGAATCTCTGACACACCTGTCTAAATTAGGAAACTCAGGGGATTAAAAAAAAAAAAAAGGTGGTACCCCAGTGATCCCTATCAATGTGTAAGAGGGAAAATTTGAACAAAAAGAAATTAGGACATCTTCTCAACTTTTCCTACTATGAGACCTTCACCAGGCTGCCATCCCTGTTTCATGCTGGAGACTCAAAGTGCTTTATGAGATTGTCAAATATTTCTCTGCTCTAATCACTGCTCAATTTCCTAGAGTCTGAACAATCTGAGCAACAGTGGAAAGGCTACCTTGAATGACCTTCCCTGGTAATGAGATTGATGACTAACTTATCTACTATCATAGAGCCCTCATCTACTAGCTGATGGAAACAGAAGGAGACACCCACAGCTAAACACTGAGCCGAACTCCTGGAATCCAGTTACAGAGAGGGAGGAGTGATAAGAAGATGGGGACAAGACCAGGCTGTAGAAACCCACAGAGACAGCTGATCTGAACAAAGGGGAGCTCATGGACCCCCAGACTGATAGCTGGGAAACCAGCATTGGACTGACTCAGACCCCTTGAACATGTGTCTCAGTTAGAAGGCCTGTGCAGTCTAAGGGACCTCTGACAGTGGAAGTCGGATGCATCCCTGGTGAAGGAAAGGGCTTTGGGAGCACATTCCCCATGGAGGGATACTCCCCTAACCTAGAAGGAAGAGGGAGGGCCTAGTCTCTACTTCATATGACTTGACAGATTTTGTAAATCCCTCCTGGAAGGCATCACCCTCCTTGTGGAGTTGGGGTGGGAGGGAGAGAGGGTGGAGGACATGGGGGGGCTAGGGAAGAGGAAGGGAGGGATTGAGAGGGAACTGGGATTGGCAAGAGTCTACAGATGCATCTTTTGGTGTGCTTGTCACCTAACAGGGCTGGCAGCCCCATGTAGCTTCAGGATGGGACTGCTCAATGTAAATATGAGTTAGGACTTTTGGCCAATCCCAGGGGAGCAGGCAAAGGCCTAAAGTCAAGTTGCTCTTTAGCAGATAGTGATTTAGTGAATCGTACCAATGTAACAAAGCTTCCATGAAAACCCAACAAGATGGGTTATTATAGGAGTGGTCAGAAGCAGACACATGGAAATTCCTGGATAAATGCTATGTTTGCAGCTACAGAGAGGATTAGCCATGCTCCTCTACAGCCTCTTCCATCCCTGGCTTAAGACAACTAGAGTCATATACTTATAACCCGACTTGTAACTTCATTAAGCCGCTAATCTCCTACTTTATGGTAATGCTAAGGTCAGGCAGTGCAATCAGATTGGCTGCAAATCAGGCTCAAAGTAATTCAAGTTGTAAGATGAGATCCTATCTTGAATCATCACTAAAGTGCTGAGCTCAGATATACCTCCCTTTCTCCAGGACACTTCATCTGAAATCCATCCTAATAATTCCTATTAAGCCTGAAAAGAATCTTTAGTATCTAAGAACAGTAAGTGGCTGGGTTCTGGGAGCCCCCAACGTATCCAGTGCTATGGAAATGGAGAGATGTACTTGCAGAGAACCTAGGTGCAGTTCCCAAAATCCACATGATGGCTCACAACTCTCTGTAATTCTAGTTCCAGAGAATCCAACACCATCTCCTGGCTTTCACAGGCACCAGGCTTGCACATGGTACACATACATACATGTAGGTAAAACATTCGTATATAAACTGACTACATGACCACTCCATAATATGGTTAAAAGGAAGGTATGTATTGTGCATATGAGAGAGAAAGAACATCCAAAGGCATCTGGGAGAGTCTAGAACAGAGAGAGAAAGTAGTAGATTGAACATAGCCAGCAAACCTGACCAGCTTAGGATAGAAGCAGAGAGTGAGAGACAGGGAGGGAGGGAGAGAAAGGGAGGGAGAGAGAGAAGGAGGGAGGGAGAGAGGGAGATAGTGAGGGGGGAGGGAGAGGGAGGGAGAGATAGGAAAGAAAAACAGTGAAAAGAGAGGGAGAGGGAGGGAGGGAGGGAGAGAGGAAGGGAGAGAGAGGAAAGAAGAACAGAGAGAGGGAGAGAGGGGGAGTGAGGGTGGGAGGGAGATGGAAAGAAAGAGAGGAAAGAAAAACAGAGTGGTAGAGTACAAAAAAGCAGAAGGGAGGAGAGAGACAGAAAAAACAAAGCAGGGGAGGGGAAGGGAGGTAGGGAGAGAGAGAAGCAAACTATTAAGGTTATAAGGAGAATAAATAGCTGAGGGGAAGGAAGGTGTGAGCTGGAAAGGGTTTAGGGAAGGGAAAAGGTGAAAAATGCTTGGAGGATGCATGAACTCTGAAATTATAACAGGTACTTATGATACTGAGGGGCCCTGAAGACCAGCATGCACTTTGGTATGCTAATAGGCACTGCAGATAGCCATTTTCCCTTCTGGAATTTGGGGAACTAGAGTTTCCATTGGACCTGACAACTCTCACATATAAAATAAAAACAAACTAAAACAATAACCTCCCAGTGCAAGTCCCTACCATTCCAGGTCATGTGGATCTACTGACTCAGGGAGTCTCCACCTCAAATAATTCAACCAAGGAAAATCCCTGTTAGGTGTGCCCAACTGTCTTGGTTTCAGTTAATTCCTATTTATTCAAGATCATTCATAACTAAGATTAGCTATCACAACCTCCCAACATCAGCCAGAGACCACCATCCATTCTTGACAATTAGAGTCTAGTGAGAAGGGAATGAGCTCTTTTGAGTGTGTATAAGAGCCTTGTGAGAAGATACTAGTTAGAGTGTCAGCAAGTGAAGAGGGAACCGTGCTACCTTTCCACTAGCAGATGAACATCAGCGTCCACACCCCACTGAAGCACAGCACCCTGATGCCTGTTGTAGGCAATGCCACCATTCCTTCTATTATTATTAAAGTGGAAAGTATCCTTAGGAGTTAGATTGCAGATGTCCCCCAAAGACTCTGAGTTTGAACTCTGGACCCCAGCAGGTGGCGCTGTTTGTGGAAGGTGTGGACCTTAGGAATTGGGGCTTTGTCAGAAGAAGTAGGTCACAGACAACAAGGGAGAACTGGATGTAACCAGCTTCCTCAGGTCCATACTGCCCTAGCTACCTGCCTTTCCTGCTACCCATGCCTTCCCTGTCCTTGAGAGCAGAAACTGAGGAAATCGGTGTGGTTTGTGCCCAGACATGGTTAGTTTATTTATCACTACTTTGTGGGAAATGATAGACACCTGGTCATATGTGGACCGCCCTGTGGATGGTTTCTGTTCATACAACGTTATACTGTTGGTTGGTAGATCTCTACACTAAAGAGCTACTCATGGACTTTGCAGAGCTATTGGACCTCGACAGAGTGAGTTCCCTTTGAGGCTCTGGCTTTTGTGGCTTTCATATTATTTAATCATTTATTAGTTTCATGAATGACTGTGCTTACTCTTATTTCTCTTTATAGTCTCCTGCTTTTATTTTTGTATTCTCTGTTTATGGCATGTTCACTTTTGTTTATTTCTTTTTCACAGTTAAAAACACGCACTAGTTTATTTTAGCTACACACGAGTAAGTAATCTCACAGTGACATTTCCTTAGATGTATATGATCTTTGAACTCAATCCTCTGATCTCCCTAAATTTGGCTCACTGATTTCAAGTACCTCGGTGTTGTTTCTTCTTCTTCTTCTTCTTCTTCTTCTTCTTCTTCTTCTTCTTCTTCTTCTTCTTCTTCTTCTTCTTCTTCTGCCTTTTCCTTTCTATTTATACAGCAAGTCATGTGGACTTCTACACCAAGGATTGACAAGCTACATAGAATGATCTTTATTTTTTCTTTTATTTGGGGTTAGTTGGGTTCAAGACAGGGTTTCTCTGTATAACTCAAGCTGTCCCAAAACTCACTCTGTAAGCCAGGTTAGCCTCAAACTTAGACACTGAAAGGGCTCTGCCTACCTAGTACTGAGATTAAAGGTATGTGCTATCACTATCTGCCTAGCTGGTGTCTTAAGGGCACACACATGTCTTGTGATTTAGCAGAAAACCTCCTGCTAGGGGGTTATCTTGGGATCTTCCTGGCAGTTCAAAAGTCATGACTGGCAAGGACAGAGTAATAGTCAGATCCCATTCTTTTGATGGTAGTGAAAAATTTCTACACCAGATAAGCCTCTCTGCAGTTGCAGCAATCCACATCAGACCAAATCAAACTAAATTGGAAAAAGCCCATGTTTAGTAGATACAGTGCTCATGGATGGCCTTCCAGTCCCCCAAAAAGAAATGGGAAAGGGAGACCAGATAAACCACGAGTCTGTTTTCTGGGGGACAGTTTAAATACCCTGTGGGCGTGGTCTTGAGCATCTCTGGAGGCAGAGCCATCATTTGGTGGGCCTTCTGAGATGCTGATAGGTTTGGAGGGAGATGGGGGAAGGGGCTTGGGTGGAACCTCCTCCACCATAACATCTCAGACTCTTTGGGTATGGATGCCAGGGGCTTGGACGAAGCTTCCACCCTAATAGTTTTTTATGGAACAGGGCAGCTGGAAAAAATTCAAGAATAGAATAAATAAAAGTCTAAAAACAGCCTATTCTTTGAAGAAGAAGAAAAGAAGTTTCCTTGGTGGGACATAACACCCTCTGTTCTTTCACCACCTTCTGTCTCTCTGTCTGACTGCAGCTGTCCGTTGATGGGACATTTTCATTTTTTTTTTTATCTATACAGGGGAGTAAATTCTAGTAGTAAAGCTACCTTGTTATCAGGCACAGTGCGTGGGGATAATAATGGTTTTGAAGCAAAAGATCAGTTCTGCTAGTCAAAGTACTCAAAGAAGTTGTCTAAGAACATAATATCCAGCACTAGAATTGTTTGAGCAGCATTCTAGAGACCCAACCCCAAGCAACAGTGCCTTTGAAAACAACAGGGACATTTTATTGACAACCACAGTCTTTTCCTGATTTTCCCAAGCCTGGGTTTGAGTAAAAGTCTTTCATCTCATCTTTATTTTTCTAGATTGGGTTTCTCTGTGTGTGGCCCTGGTTGTCCCAGAACTCTCTCTCTGTAGACCAGGCTGGCCTTGGTATCACGGAAATCCACCTGCCTCTGCCTCCCAAGTACTGGAATTAAAGCCATGTGCCACTACCTCCAATTTTAAACTTTTCATCTTTGGGGATAAGTGGTTGGTAGCAGAACCTTCATTGTCCAACAACAGAGCTCTTCAGCCTCTTTCCTGGTTTTTCCAAGCATCGATGATGTGGAAGGGTCTACCTTTGTGACTTTCAAAAAATCTAGTATCTGATAGAGGACTGGAAAGTAAGGCTTTGGTGCCCATTGCTGGACAGTGCCCATGCCTGCCTTTCACCGTGTGATGGTTTAGCTTGCCAGAATTTCTAGCTAGGGCTTGTGTGTGGAATGTGATGCCTTCAGTGGTGTGAATGTTATTTACTGAAAAAGCTGTGCTTGACCTCTTGTAAAGGTCCATCCATTTTCTGTGGCTTTTGTCTCAAAGCTGGTTCTGGGTTGGTCTATGAGGTCCACTTAGTGTGTTAAAATGATAACACCCAATGGCAGTTGACAGCAGCTTAGCTTCAAGAACAAAGAAGAGGCTGGAGGGCTCTCCTCAGGCTGGGCATAGCCAATCATGTCATGTCTGATTGTGGTGTGTGTGAGTGTGCGTGTTTAAGATACTGTGTGTCTGTGTCTTTGTTCTTCTAAGTCACTATTGAAATTTCAATTCTAATATAACAGTATTAACATCTGGGGACTCATGATCATTAGATACTTGCCACACAACAGAACATGTGGCCTCTAAGAAGAGGCTTCATAGACTGAGTTCTGGTTGAATTCTGCATTGAAACCTTCTGGCCCTGAGTTTTTTTGTTGGGAGAATTTTGATGACAGTTTCTATTTCCTTAGGGGTTATAGGTCTATTTAATTTGTTTATCTTCTCTTAATTAAATTTTGTTATGTGGCATTTATCCAGAAAATTGTCCATTTCCTTTAAATTTTCCAATTTTGTGAAGTACATGTTTTTGAAGTATGGCCTGATGGTCCTCTAGATTTCCTCAGGGTTTTTGTTATGTCTCCCTTCTCATTTCTGATTTTGTCAATTTGGATATTCTCTCTCTGCCTCTTCATTGGTTGGTTAAAGGCTTTTCTATGGTGTTGATTTTCTTGAAGAGCCAACTCTGTCTCATTGATTCTTTGTATTTTTTGCTTTTTTGTTTGTTTGCATTTTATTGATTTCAGCCCTCAATATGATTATTTCCAAGTATCTACTCTTCCTGAGTTTTCTCTTTTTTCTATAGCTTTCAGTTATTTTTTAATTTGCTAGTGTTAGATTTCTCCAGATTTTTACATAGGTATTTAGTACTATTAACGTTCCTCTTAGCACAGCTTTCATAGTGCCCCATCAGTTTGGGTATGTTGTTCTGTCATTTTCATTGAATTTTAGGAAGTCTTCCATTTCTTTTTTCTTCCTTAACCCTGTGGTGATTCACAATGGGTTTGTGGGCTGTCTGAACTTAATATTATTGTTGAATTCTAACTTTAAGCGCTGACAATCCATTCTAGTACATTTTCTGAGGCTGAATTTGTGGATAGGTAGTGTTTAAGTCTTGTTTTGTTAAGGAATATTTTGTTTTATCCATCTATGGTGATTGAAAGGTATGCTGTGTATAGTAGTTTAGGCTGTCATTCATGGTCTCTTTAGGTTTGCATAATGCCTGTCCAGGACCTTCTGACTTCATCGTTTCCATTTAAATCAGCTGTAATTCTGATAGGTCCTCCTTTATATGTTACTTGACCTTTTTTATTTGAAGCTCTTAAAATTCTTTCTTTATTATAATTATTATATTATATAATTCTTTCTTTATTATAATTTTATAAAAGTAATAGCCACCATTGCCATCAGATCACAAAGCTATGTCACAGAAACACCCTCAGAGCAGGGCTTGGTGACAGTTGGCATTCTAGAACAGCATGTCCTGTGGGCACCTCTGTGGGAGACTGTCTTCATTGTAGAGGAAAGGATCATCTCATGTGTCAGGCTCTGGACTGCAGAATTAAGTTAGAGCAAGGCAGCTGAATAGCCATCAAGATGCCTATATTGTCTCTCTGCTCTTGACTGTGGCAGTGATATGTGTAGGTGATTAAATTCTTGCCTTGAATTCAGCTAAGTGACAGTGACCTGGATTGTAAACCAAGAAAACTCTCTCTTCCCTTGCTTTTTGTCATGATATTTTAGCAAAGCTATGACAGTGAAACTAGGATGCCTCTCTTGGCTTTGTTATGTTAATCCAGGGTGTTAAGGTGATCAGTTGTGTGGAACCCCAGACCAAAGTTAGCATCTTAACAGCTGTCCTTCCTACTACTCTCTTAGACACTAACATACTGGGAATTTTCCATTCTTCTACGACTGTTCTTTTATTAAACATATAATGCAGCCTGACACTGAGAGAGTCCCAGCTGCATGCTTATCTAATAGCAACTCATTGTATAGCAACTTATCTTATAGCAGAACAGCTGCATCCTGCTTGGAAGGACATTCAGCCTCCCTCCCCTCCTCCCTTTGGCCCATTCCCTCACTTCTCCACTGCTTAAACCCTGTGTTTATATTCATTAAAAGAGACTTGATCAGGATACTGTCTTGTCTCCATCTCTTGCAACTCTTGTCTCCTCATTCTCACTCCCTCCCTCAGGGTTCCAGTCAACTGACCCCGTGGGCCTGGGCATTTGGCGCCCAACTTTGTGCTTCATTAGGAGGGCTTCAGTGGAGACGCAACAGGGAAGGGCGGGCTGAATCAAATAAGACAAAGAGAAAGAGGAAGTCGTAGACCAGAGCTGCCACCTCGACAAGGCCTCATAAGTGAGCAGTGCAACTGGGACAAGAAATAAGTCAAAGGCCTTAAGAAGAAGGCACTCAGGGTGCAAGGGGTTATGCTTAAATTCTAGCATTTTTTATTTTTTATTAAAGAGGTCTGTCCATGGTTTCCCACTGAAGGAACAATGGATGAGAAAAGATGGAAAAGAGTAGGAGACTCGTTAAAAGATTATTATAGGAATTTTGGACCTGAAAAAGTCCCCGTAACAGCGTTTTCATATTGGAACTTAATTGAAAAAATAATTTCTCACAAAGAAATTTACCCTCTTGTTGTCAATATTATAGAAGAGGGAGAAAAATGTCTTAAGCCATGTGGCTCTGACCTTGAAAAAATTCTGAACCTAAAAAAAATGACTCAGAGGAACAGCCTAATGAGAAAAAGTCCTTTGAAAGTGATACTGAAGATATTAAAAAGACTAACCCACAGACCCAAGATAAACGTGTAAAAAGACCCACTCTAAAAAGGATTTGAGAGCTACACCAAGTGTGTGTGTGTGTGTGTGTGTGTGTGTGTGTGTGTGTGTGTATATATATATATATATATACATACATATATATATATATATATATATATATTTTCCATCACTAAATATTTTCTCTAGGAACAAATCACCCACTAATGAAGACCTTAGTTATGGGGATTGGGAGGACTCAGAGGAGAAAGCAGCAGTGTACCATGAGTCAGACTGGCCTTCATTAAAACAATGGCATTCACTTTAAACACCTCTTCCCTCAGTTTGTCCTCTAGCTTGTCCAGTCTTAAAACCCTAGAAAGAATTAAGAACAAAATTCAATAACTTAAGGAACAAATTCACTTAGAAAAAGAACACCAGGAATTAATTGCTCAATTAGAAAGTTTAAAGACTGGCAAATCCTCCGAGACTTCTTAAAAGACCACCACCAGGCCACCCCTTAAATGGGCTGCCCCCAGCATGTCTCTTAGCTATCAGCAACAGACAGAACCAGAGAATGTAACTGCCTTTCTGGTCTCTGAAACAACAGATGCACAAGGGGGTCCACGGCAACATCATACAGGTTTTGACTCTAATGTAATCACAGAGGTTAAAACTCCCAGTTTGGGGACACAGCTCCTTAAACCACTGCCATCGTACAATCTGTGGCTAATACTTGGCTTACTCCTTCAGACTGGTATATCTTAACCAGAGTAACTTTAGCAGGAGGAGACTACCTGTTATAGAAATTGGAATTTGCAGAGGCTTGTAAGGAAATAACAAAAGGAAACGCACAAGCTGGCAATGGCTGGAATGCTGATATGCTGATGGGAGACAGAAATTTTGCGGCAGAAGATGTTCTAATGCCATATGAATCTAGGCTATAAGCCCAAATTCAAGCAGCTGCCACCAGAGCATGGAAGAGGCTACCTGCTAAAGGGGATATGAGCTCCTCTCATACCAATATTAAGCAAGGGGCCGATGAAGCCTTTTCAGACTTTGTTCACTGTTTACTAACAGCAGTAGGAAGGATTTTCAGAAGTGCAGATTCAGGAACTGAATTTTTTAAACAATTAGCATTCAAGAATGCAAATGCTGCCTGTCAGGCTCCCATTAGGCCATATCAAAAACAAAACAAAACAAAACAAAAAAGACAGATCTCTCTGGTTTCATTCACCTGTGTGCTGAGATAGGAGCAGCCTACCAACAGGGGCTTGCCATGGCTGCTGCTATGCAAGGTACTACTCTTAAACAATTCCTATCACATCAGGGCAGAATAAATGTTTCAATTGTGGAGACTCAGGCCACATTGCAAATAATTACCCTCCAAAACAAGAAGGGGCCATTAAAAAGGCCTCTGCCATAGGGCTCTGTCCAAGATGGTCTTTTGGAGGAGACTGGGGAACTATCCCTCAGTTTCCTGGCTCCATCAAATATGCTCAGGCTTCATGCTTTGCTCCACCTGGAAAACCCACGTGCTGGAATAACATAGCCCCCATTCATGTTTCTGATGGTGGGCCCACAGACCATGTCAGAGAAACCATAGTCCAAAAAAAAAAATCCAAACCACGATTGATTCTCTGATTATCATCCATTGTTAGTTACTTCCCAAACCCAGTGGTGCAGACATCGACTCCCAAACCTTAGATATACTGTCTGCTACCCATTATTCTTTAAACATTACCAACCCCAGCCTAGCAAAAGACTGCTGCCTATGCTTGACCTTGGGAACCTCCTAGCAGTCTGTGTGCTTATGATTCCTTGTTGCCTAATTATGATATCATGCTGAAGGATAACTGCACACTTAGTGTCCCTTTTAAGGTTCAGCCCACAGGATTTAATATTTCCTCATGTTTTTACAAACATTTTAAGAATGACAGTTTTGATCCAGATGTAGGACAAGCCTCCTTTACCTCTTGCTTTTCAGTGATTCATATATCCACTGCTCTATGTGCTGGGTCTGGACAAGTCCTAGTTTGCAGCAACGACTTGGCTTATTCCTTTCTGCAAGCTGATTGGACAGGGTTGAGTGTTCTCGCTACCCTCCTTCCATATATAGAAATAATACCTGGGGATGAGCCCATCCCAATACCCAACCAGCATAGACTATTTCACTCCAAGGCCCAAGAGTGCAGTCCAGTTCATTCCAATACTGGTTGGACTTGGTATTTCAGGAGCCCTAGCCACTGGTTCCGCAAGAATGGGAATAGAAATAAAATTATATTCCAAGCAGTCTCAACAGCTTGATGATGATGTACAGACCATCTTCAGGTCAGTCTCTCTAGTTGACTCTCTAGAGTCAACTACAAAATAGAAGAGAGCTAGACTTACTACTGACAAGGGAGACATTTGTTTGACTTTACAGGAAAAATGCTGCTTTTATGCTAACAAATCTGGAATATTTCGAGACAGAATCAAGAAACACCAAGAAGAGCTTGAGAAGCATCGCAGAGAGCTGTTTGATCAACCCATTTGGAGCACCAGGAACTGACTCCTGCCTTACCTTCTTCCCCTGCTAGGACCCCTGCTTGGCCTACTAATTCTTTTATTGCTAGGACCTTTTCTGTTTAACAAATTGATGGCCTTCATTAAAAATCAAATTGATGCTATAAAAATGCAACCCTTACGGGTGCATTATCATCACCTTGATATGGCCAACACGGGAGACAGCTATAATGAACTCTAGTCAATACATAGCTAAACCTGTGTATCGACAAATTCGTCAGTCATCCACTCCCTGGTGAGCATCCTCTCCTGGTTAGC